>JAJKKH010000001.1:3600000-4200000 GCA_022432505.1 Xylariales sp. AK1849 | reverse complement strand
CCACTCCCTTTGAGAGCTGCAATCGGCGATTGTCGACAAGGCCCCGATAGGGATAGTCGTAACCGTAGAAGCCGTTGGTGTTAACGTCGGCGGGCTGGGCTGGGCTGGGCTGGGTTGGGTTGGAGTAGCAAAGTGTAATTCAGTGCCCAAGTTAGGTACTTTCGAGAGGACGTAGCTAAGGATTGAGCGAGTGAGTGAATGAATGAGTGAATGTACGCAATGGGCAAGAATTGCAAACGACGTCTCCCGAGGACGTGGGACCCACAAGATTTGGATTCAGTTGACTTGGAACGAAGGGAATGGAATATCTTTTGCTTGGGTCTTGCTTTTCTGATTCGGCGTCCTGTGATTACGATTATGCTTTTTGGCGCCAAATAGGTACTTAGATATTGCGTTCAGTCGAGTGCATTCACTGGTCCCATGCAGCCTCTATGCGGCTTTGGGCCTGCAGCTGATTGAATGGACAATGGTCGCCTTTTTTCTCCGTTGCTCCAGTCGCAGGTCAGACCGAGTCCTGTGTACATACATCTTAGGCCCGCCGTACAGCTCGCCTCGTCTGAGGGTGTCAGTACGATCTATGTATGGTCATGATGAACTGTTTGTAGAAAAACAATGATGCACCAAAAAAGGGTTGCATGCAACCCACAGCGTCAACTTCCAGTTCAGACCCCTACTAGACTGTCCTAGCGATATCGAAGATACGACTGCGCATCAATCTAAATGGCCTTTCTCGACAGGGGACCGTGGCGTGGCGTGAGCGCGCGTTGTTGATATGGGCCTGTAACCGTATGGAGGGACAGTTGGTTGTTCTAGATCCCTGCTCTTTAGTTGGTTCGACGATCGGACTAGGTCAAGTTAGCACACGTGGGTGGTGAACATCAAAATTGACGCAGTGAGGGCAACTGCGGCTATCAATGATTGATTCCAAGACATGCAAGACTCTAACCTGTGCTATTCCACTGGGCCAGTCTCAGTCGGGCTTGAGACACTGACATTCAACACTGACGTTGATGGACGAGGTCTTAAAGTAGAGGTGTGTCACCGCTGCGTACTGCGTAACCTGCGTTGGGATTTTCACGGGACCCCTGGCGGCGGGGAACGATGGGCATCCCATCCCCAAGTCGGCCGTCCCCTGGTTCACCCGGGCCAGTCGTCCTCGTCCTCGTCCTGGCCTGTCAGGGGTCGCTTTAGCATATGTACAGTAGAATGTTGGACTTTTCGACTTCTCCTAACGACATGCCACTTTTCGTCAACAGAAGCCGAGGAAGAACCCCGCTGACCTATCATATTTTGCAAGACGATCTCGCTGTTTACAGCACAACCTTAACCGGTTGGGTCTTTCTGTGCTTTGGCGATGCGCATACCTACGCATTTTCACTCCACAGTCACCTTCGCCGACCGCTTCTTCCACTATGCAACTCGTCGCTTCAGGTGCTTCGGAGAAATATGGAGAACCCGCAGTCGTCACTACTATGTACACCACCGCTAAAATGTTTCCGTAGCATGTCGTTACTGGTGTAATTACCTGTTTGGTTCCTTGCAGTTTTCCCCTGGTATTACAGTAGCTTGGAGCCAAGCGATTCGCCGATACCCCTTCTTTCATATGCGTGCACATTGTTCGTCGATGGATTTGGGAGGAATCCAAGCCTGCATACCGAAGGAATTCATCAGAGGCAGGGGGAGGATGAGATAGATACCTACCTGCCGATTTATTCGCTTTCCCTCTTGCCCCCCTTGATAGCATCAGGCAGAAATTGCCGGAAAGCTCTCATTCTTCCGAAATACAGCCCATGCTCGTACTTATCATTACTTTAAGCCGCCGGAGACAGTCTGGCACGTCACATCGCTACTTCCGGCCATTCGGGATAAATTCGACGCAGGCTCTCGATATGGACTTCCCCGACCTTTCCATCTACATACCTATCTGTGCCAACCTGGATCCCGACCGTTTATTGAGAACCCATGCATCATACTCGCTACTTTGGTTTCTGAGCCAAACTCCTCACCATCTTAAGCGTAGCTGGTGACGATGCTCTCAAGCCGGAGAGACCGCTGACCCTAGCCGCGCCACTGCAGATACTCCCACGGGTGATAGTGTCTCCTATGTTTCAGATATCATTCGCTTGGGTCAGTCTCGAATGCATACTTTAGATGCAGCAGGCCCAACGAGGAAGGCCGCATATCTAGCCTAACACGTTGTCAAAGCCTCCGCATCTATCCAGGCTGTTGTCGGCTTTACACGACACAAGCGTACGTCTTTCTTTACCTACTACCTTGGGCATCCATCTAATCCCCAATCACCCGAGAGGTTTGACAAGACCACGCGGTCAAGTCAATATTAGACTAGCCTAAAGGCAGACATTTGTACAGCTAGAGGATACGACTCCAGTGTTGTTCATTCCCTTTCATTAGCTACGCGTTCAGTCATGAGAGGGTCTTGACTGTTTCCCTTGAACCGGGATTAAACCAGATGATTTTTAATAGGTAACCGGAACCTTTCGTCACTTATGTAGGTACCTAACAATAATCACGAAAGCTTTCTTTGAAAATTTGTACCTGCGTCTTGACGCATGGCAAACTTGAGCAGAAGACGTTAGCCTTACCTGTGCTAACTGATCATCGTTTGAGGGCGAAACTCTAAGCCGCGCTAGGATCCGTCATCTAATGTCTCCAATTGAGTTATGAATGCCAAGTAGGCTCCCGTATGCAACTTATGGATGTGAACGAGGCTCTCGGTTACGCTGCGTCCGCAATCCTAAGAGCAGACTCGTTCGTCGTGCCAATTCCTGCTACAGAGGAATCATGACAACCCGGATTCGATCACAATTTATTACTGGAGAAGATCATTGTTCGTCTGCAGACATTTCTCCGGCTCGAGCACCGATCAACTATTGGTGTGTCCCCGAAGAGCCTCATCCTCATAGGCTCTAGTCTCGATGGTAATCTCTGCGCTTGCATGACCAAACCGGAAAACCGGAAATATAGTAGTGTCTAGCCGTAATAACATGGAATGCCACTATGCAGAGAGGATCCAATTACACCGCAATGAATAATTCCCTCCGTACAAGGAGTGTACTCGATCAGACCTGGGATGCTTTGTGAGTGCACCCACAGGCATCGACTTACACCTAATCTTGTGACTGTGTCTCGAACACCCCGAGAAAGACAATCACTATAAGAAATGTGGAACTGTGTAATATCTTGCCTGCCGACTACCTCGAAAAGTATCTGGCCGCAATAAGTTAGGTCCTGATCGTCACGACTAATCAGAAGCTCAGACGAGTCGAGGTACTGTGTAATCCAATTGCCAACTCACGAGCCACGTCACCATCTCAGCCTCGCGGCCGTACTGAAATGTCTGAGCACCTCGGCACATCAGCCGAGATTGTGACGGATTATTTGTCGTATGACCGCATATCAGATAGAGCTCTATCTATATACGATAGGCTTGGGAAAATCAGAATTTTGACAGCCGCGAAGCCGAGCACAATGGCCCATAGACCCCCTGAAATCCCCCACATGGGAAGCTTAAGTCTGATACGGCGGTTGTCTGTGCTTCTATATGGAGAGACACAAGGGCGAGCTTCGAACAAGTTTTGCATTAGCTTAGGGGATTTCATCTTGAAATACTCTCTAATATGCTCAAAGAAATCCCTCGTCGACGATCTTCGATGTGTCAAGGCTAGAGAAGGGAGCAATCAGTACTCGAAAAAGCGTCTGAAAGAGACTTTTCGATCTATAATTAATAGGCTTGATTGGATGATGCGGTGACCCCATCTTCTGTGCTTCTTCTATCTTGGACAAGGGAACGAGCTTCGAGCGAGCTACGCATAACCTTCGCAAGAACTTTCGATCGAGGACATTCCGTTGTGGAGCCTCTGTATAGCTGGTCCATTGTAGAGCTTACTCTACTGTTCCACTTCTTCAATCTAAGCTCTTGGACTTATTCAAAACCCTGCTAGAGGGTTTCACATCGCCGCCCGCTATATAGAAGATCATTTGAATGGGCTCCGTCCTAGCTTCGCCCCATTACAGTCCTGAACCCAGCTTGCCGTTTGCAACAATGCTGTATATACCCTCCCTGATATGTGGCCTACTCATTTCCGTCCCTCCGTAGTCATTCCAGCTCTGGGGTAGGGCTTGAAGATCTGTATAAGGATAGCTTGATGATCTGCAAGTCGGGCCGGATTTCGCGCTTCCTAGACAAAGTTTTGTAACACCACTACTAGTGTCGTGTAAGCCCTTGCGATCTTTCTATCGTATCTCTTGATGTAGGTCGCACGCTGCTGAGAGCGACATCGCCTTGGTATCATGTAGCCTTGTACGTGCCTAGCTTGTACGATCATCCCACTGTCGTAACCCATAGAACAAGATGGATCTTTCAGTTCATTCTAATAGTCATTTCGGTAGGGTAACCGTAGATGTCAGGCAGGTCATACAGACTATACCTGTGTTGAAACAGGCTCGGCTTTCAGAGTACCAGCGCAGCTTGGCTGCTCGAGTGATATGTCCCAACTCGCGCATAGATGCCACGAAGCCTCCCTACCACCTAAAGGATACGCCTGACTTCCAGCCCTCAGCATCACCTCAGGGTCCGGGCTCCCAGTTTGCCCGTAGACAAGAATCCCCGATTGCCCATCTCGGTCCTCCACGCAATATTCAACACGCCGAAGACAATCCGTCCATCCTTCTCATCAGCGACTGCGCCTTTGCTATCCTCTTCAACCACGAAGCAGACTTGCTCTACCTCGCCAGGATGCAAGACCGGCTTCACGCTCCCGCTGACACTCCAGTTCGCATCGCGGTATCGTAGTCCCGCCTCTAGGTTCAAGCCCACACGCTCGAGCTGCATGAGATCCTCGGAGCAGTTTTCCAGCTGAGCCTCCATGATCCAACGTCTGTTTCCTGCCTCGTCTTCCTGATCTTGCTTTTCCTCTCCTTTCTCTTCCCCGTCCTCTATGCTCGGCCGCCGTGGACGACCCACCGAAGCAGGCAAGACCCCAACTTTGGTGCGCACAATCAAGCTCCCCTTACATATGAACTGGTACAACTTCCTGAACGTGCGCGTCCGTCCACTGGTCTCCGTACCCTCATAGTAGCTCACCGTAACGGCCAGAACGTGGTTTCCCTCCTCTTTGAGATCGAAGTTCACGATCTTCTGCAGCGTGCGACTCGGCTCCAAGTCCACGCCCACACTACTCCCATTGTTTTCCTCGTCTTCCTCTGCAGACGGAGACGGGCCCAGGACGAGCTTCTGCACCGCCGCCGACCCGGGCGTCTTCATTTCGGCGTCGATGCGCACGTCGCGGATGTATTTCTTCTTTTGTTGCTGCTGCTGCGCAGCTCCTGGTGCCTGTGTCTGTTGGGGAGGGGGCTGTATACCGGTCACGTTCGCCGACAACGGCAAGCTAGCCGCTCCGCCGGCTAACGGCGTCATGGGCGTGAACGGCGCCCCTGCTAAGTCTAGGATGTCGTGGTTTGCGCATAGTGTACAGCTGAATGTCTCACCTACGTATGCGGAGCCGAATGAGGGCGGGAGGTTCAGGATCGGCGTTAGAAGGAAGGGGTCGGGATTCGTTGTGCCTGTGGACTTGTAGGCCAGAGAAGCGGGGATGGTTTGCGCCGCGGCTCCATTAGTCGAGGGGAAGGACGGAGCGGGCGCAGTGAGGGGGTATTGAGTTACGAGGGAGGGCCTGGAGAGCCTGTCAAGGCCGGCGGAGTGTCAGTCGTAGCTCTTCGGAAGGACAGAAGAGGTGGAGGAGTTGACGAGAACAGTACCGCAAGACTTTGAGAGAGACGGAGTGTGGTTCCTTGACCGGATCTACGGATGGATAGCGTTGGTGGCTCATCTTCGCAAAGGCATTGAATCAGTATCTTGACAATGCACCGTCTTCAGAATTCGCTATCGTTCTCCTACCACGCTTGCGACTGCCGTCCCAGGAAGTGGAAGTAGGTTTGATGGTTTACTGCATGGAATGGTTCCAGGTCTCAATGGGGAGGGGAGCTTTATCGATAGGGCTGACGTCCCAGACAGTTAAAGTGGGGCAAACTGGATCTAGTTGTAGTATTTGAGTCTCGGTAGATAGATAGTCACAGCGACTACCAACTAACACAATCAGATAACTAGGCATTCATTAAGTGTCTTTCCAGTATAGGCAGATATCAATGCACGTAAGGAGGAAACCGCCAGACCAGACACCGTATACAGGGCGCAAGCTTTGCAGGTAGCGTTAGCTGGCAAGCATGCGTTCCGAGACCATATTTCCCAATGACACAAATCCACACCATCTCGACCAACAGGGAGTCCGATATTGTTTGTATCTCGGGTAGTGGTTGTGAGCCGTAACGAGGCACGGCGGTGGGTAATCTCAAGGTCATTCTTGGCGCAATCAGTTCCGGTTTCGTTTCGCCTGAGAAGATGGGGAAATTCAGTCTTGATTAATACTCCAGAGATCGGAGTTGCGTACAGTGAGTAATGCTTTCCTATATCGCCTAGCCGAAGGTAAATTCAACTAGTTACCACCAGTTCCCAACCGCCGCAGAAAGGTTAAGATCACGGCTGAATCTCTCATCACCTGAATAATCACTTGCCCATCTAGAGCCCGGGAGGAGGCGGTACCTAATTCAGTACGTCAGCACGGCTCGATACCACATCTGGCTTGGGACCAGATCAATACTTACTGCACCATAACCAGGCGGTGAGCCGCTCGGCGGCGGAGGGGGTGGTGCAGCTCCACCAGGAGGAGGCGGCGGGGGAGCCTCGCTCGGGGGAGGGGGCGGAGGTGAAGTCGATGCGCCAGGTGCGGGTGGTGCAGGCGAGCCTTGCTGTTGGGCTTGCGCAGCTGCGTAGTATTGCTGGTAGTATTGCATGTAAGCTGCATAGCCTCCGTACGCGGCATATGGGTCTTGTCCACCATAGTACTGCGAGTAGGCCTGGGCATATTGATCATTGGGGTTGGCTGGACTGCCGGCGCCAGGAGCCGGTGAAGCCGAGTTGCCAGCAGGAGCGGGGGAGTTGTTGTAGCCACCGTAACCTCCGTACGAGCCTTGGCCACTGCCGGATCTATCGTGATCGCGCTGGCCGCCACCATGTCCACCATAGCCACCACCGTGCCCGCCGTGTCCGCCGTAATGCTGGCGAGGAGGTCGAGATTTGAATTCCTCGTACTGCTCCCTAACATTCTCAAGTAAATCCTTGCAGAGGTCCTCGGCCTTTTCGACCATCTTCGGATCGGGACCACTAAACACAAGTTAGCGTGGGAACACACGTACACAAGAGTGAGGGACGAAGACGCACGCTACATGTAGATACATGTCCTCATCACTCTCATTGTTCGTCGAAGCCTCAAGGTAGCCAGAACCACGGCCCTTGATCTGAACTCGGCAACCTGTCTCCTGCTGAACATGCTTCACGTAAGAACCACCATGTCCAACTACCTGGGCACGAAGATTGAACCCCTGGACAGGCTCGAGATCGATAGGGATCTTAGCCTCCGGCCATTTGCGCCGTCCGAACTCATCACGTTCCACCTGCTCCTGGTCTCGGCGTCGGAATCGGCGTTCGTCTACGAGGTTGGGAAGTTCCTGCTTCATCATCTCTTCGATCTTGGTAACGGCCATCTCGAGTCCGGTTTTCGACGTGCTTGTCACGTGTAGGTACAGGGGAGGGTTCTGGATAACAGTATTAGCTAATCGCTCTAGACTGGGGGATATTGGTAACTGGACTTACCGCGGCTGTGGCCATGCTCTTGTCGGGATAGTAGCTTCCTCGTGTTGTGACATCTTTCAAAGTCAACGTATGTTTTTTACACAATAAACAGAAACAAATTGAATGCGTGGGTTCGCGTACCAGCTCCGGTGTCTTCTTTAATCTAGATCAAGCAGTCGAGGTCAGCAGATGCCACAGAGGGGTTTCGCGTGCGAGCTAGCATGCTTCTTTGTAAGCAGGAGTTCGCACACGAAGACAACAAACTGGAAAAGAGTAGGCAGCCAGGAGCTGATAGGAGAGACAAGTCTGAAATGGATCAGTAGGAATGACACAAGGGGTATTTACCATCTTCTGAGTTGATCCTTTAGTGAGTAGGTATCGGTTGCGCAGGTCGTTGACCTCGATGTCCTTGATATAATCGCCATCGGCAACGTACATCTCACCGTTGATATTAGCAGCAGGCGTCGAGCTCCCGGCATTCAGACCGGGGGACTCGGACGATGTCGACTTGATCGGCGGGACGTCGACATGCTGGATTCCTTTCTTTGCCTGGATCTGGGCGTTGATCTTAGCAGCAGCGGCAGCTACTACTTGTTAGCGCAAATGACAAGGCTAGAATAGCAGCATAAGCGAAGAATAGAAGTACCTGCAGCAGCAGCAGCATCTACGGCGGATGCGCGCTTCACATCAGAAGTGGCACCCTCCGCGTCTTTACCAAGAGGACTGCGATCGCGACCCGAGTCCGGCTTTCTCGCTGGCGGGGAACGAGATCGTCGGTCGAAGCGAGAGCGACGAGGCTCTGGTTCAGTCTGATCGAAGCGCGACCGCTTCGCTGTTCGTCGCTCGGTATCTTCCATGATATCTGAAGGCGTGAGCTGTCAGACCCGGATCATGAAACTCTGACAAGATCAGATTTAGGCCGTCGGGATGCAAAAATTCTACGTCAACTGTTGACGTGAGGTTCTGCGTCGAGAGGCTGGAGTAAGGCTACAAATTATTTCTTAAGCCGCTCCTGGCAGTTTGAACGTGGTTTGTGCTCCACTCTCCGGCAGAAACTGGAGTCTATAATTGCATAAGGCACTGTCCACTTAGGTATATTTTATTCCGTTCTGGGGGTTTTGAGGATGATGACCTGGTATTTCCTACTAACTCGAAATCGTGTACGGCCTACCTGTTTGGTCAGACCAATTGAAAAAGCTCTTAGTCGAGATGTCAACATATGCCACATGCCATTTGCATTCCAGTTGCTTGCATTATGTACTATCAAGTCCAAAGGCGCACCGTACCGTACCGTACCATACGCAAAGCCGTGATCCCGGACCAGAATCTGATCCATGTGACATGGCTCCGGTATCGCAGTTTACCGTCATTCACCGTGAGCAATCCCTCCAAAAACTTTGGCCGCGAATCAAGGCAAGAGAAAGTTTGGCCATTGAACCTTCCCATCACTTCAAAAAGTATTAAGGATCACCAATTCTGGTCAGAGAGCTTCTGGGTTCTCGTCAACGATCAGGAAAATGGTGTCCCGCACCATTCTGAAGACGTCTTCGGCGTCTTACAGAGCTGCCGCTGGAGCGATCCGATCAGGCGCACCCCACGTTACCGCGAGATGGAGCTCGAATAGCAGCTCAACGTCGGCTATCGCCTACAAGGCCATGCGCCGCCGCTCAGCTCCTCTGCCGACCAATGATGCCCCATCAGCGTGGTCTGCGCAGGCCGCTGTATCGAACATCCTCTACGAGACTCCCAGCCCGTCGACGACCCCCCCTAAACGCCATATTCTGAATTGCCTGGTCCAGAACGAACCGGGTGTCCTGTCCAGAGTCTCCGGTATTCTTGCCGCTCGTGGCTTTAACATCGACTCGTTGGTTGTGTGCAGTACTGAGGTGGATGATTTGTCGCGCATGACCATCGTTCTTACAGGTCAGGACGGTGTTGTTGAGCAAGCTCGGCGGCAACTGGAGGATCTCGTACCCGTTTGGGCTGTCCTGGACTACACAAACTCTGCTCTAGTTCAACGAGAGCTTCTCCTGGCGAAGGTCAATATCTTAGGACCTGAGTATTTCGAGGATCTTTTGGCACACCACCGAGAGATCACGGCTCCTGATGAGGAGGCAGAGCCTGGTCAGGATGTCTATTCCTCTGAGAAGACTCTGGAAGACGCGGCTCAGGACTTCCACCCAAGTAAATTGATTGCCTCTCAAGCCCTTCGACATAAACACGAGCATTTGAAATCGATCACCTACTTTGCTCACCAGTTCGGCGGAAAGGTTTTGGATATCAGCACGAATAGCTGCATAGTAGAAGTGTGAGTCTTAGCATCAACGACTTGCAAAACAGACTTTTTTAATACTGACTTCTACAGGTCTGCGAAACCCGTCAGAATCGACTCCTTCCTTAAGCTTATTTCTCCATTCGGTATCCTAGAATCTACCCGAACTGGTCTTATGGCACTGCCCCGATCCCCATTGTATGGACCGGATGAGGAGGCCCAGGTGAAGGAGGCTGATGAGATTGTGGACGCCACCCAGCTTCCCCCGGGTTAATATTGTGTTCTGCTTTCGAAGATAAAGGCGTTGACATCCGGTTTCGCGACCTATTTGGCTGTGGCAACATTGTTTGTAGACAAGGGCTACATACCCCGAGTAACCTTGTGTTGGCTCAATAAACGTAGCAGTAATTGGAACTGTGTTTCTCATTGATGATATAAGTTGTGATGTTGATGCGCCCATTGTCTTCGAGAGCCATCTTCACAATGTCTACTCCAGTCCAGTAAAACGGAGGTCTCATGATACCATAATAAACGCACAAGCCTGAAGATTTGGGATCGTGAATAAAAACAACCCAAAGAACAAACAGAAAATTCAATTTATTCAAATTATTCAAGCGCAACCCGACCGGATCCCTGTAAAGACGCCAGATGAGAATAACGAGAAGAACAAGCAGATGGTTAAATATATTCAATCAGTGACTCAGCCGTAACCCGTATAAATATTTGGTAGTAGGTTGATACTGTTCTAAGCTCCCTTTTAGGTGGACCTTCGTAACGCCTTGCCTGGTATGACGCGCGCTTCCCTAGCTAGAGCTTCAGGACCTAGATGATCTTGCCCTTATTGACCACAAAAGCTTCCAAAACCGCTAAACAGTGGTTAGTATAGTTACAACATGGAAAAGGAGCACAGACACGTACCAACAGCAGCCCATAACCTGTTCTCCGCCTCCTGGAAGACCAGCGATCGAGGCGAGTAGAAAACCTCATCAGCGACCTCCTCCGGGTGACGAGGAAGACAATGCATGAATGACCACTCGTGCTTCGCGCGACCCCTCTTGGCAAGATCATTCGTGATCTGGAAGCCCTCGAAGTCCTTGAGCCGTCGCTTCGTCTCAGCCTCCTGTCCCATCGAAACCCAGGTATCCGTGACGATGAAATCAGCGTCCCTGACAGCCTCCTCGGGCACGAAGGTCTGCTCCAACTTTCCGGGCTTCTTGATTCCATCGGCTTGCGACTTGATGAGGCCCTGCATCGCCGTCGGGATACCGTAGCCCTTTGGCGAGGCGACCGAGATGTCGACGCCCATTTTCACACAGGCGATTGCGAGGTCGAAGAGTACGTTATTTGAGTCGCCGACCCAGGCCAGCTTGAGGCCTGGAGGGAGGAAAGACGCGCTGTTGGCGGGGCAAGGTGATGCTGCCTCATAGATTGTGAGGAAGTCTGCGATGATTTGGAGTGGGTGGAAATCATCCGATAGTGCGTTGATCACCGGCACACCCGAGTCTTCGGCCAGGCCTGTTACGTCGGTATGAGGACCTACGCGGGCTACCATGCAGGAGGTCATGGAGGATATCACCCGGGATGTATCGTGGAGTGATTCGTTGACCTTGATTGCTATTAGTACTCTGGTTCATAAATCGGTGTTGGTCCCCATACACCTAGTTGAATATCGTCCTTTCCCAAGAACATCGGGTGTCCTCCCATGAGCGCCACGGCAGCTTCCGTTGAGACTCGAGTCCGTGTACTTCGCTTGTTGAACATCATGGCCACCGTCTTGCCAGCAAGGCTAGTACTCAGCTCCTTGGGAACGTTCCCGGACTTGACAGCATTCTTATGCGCCGCAGCATTTCTGACTAGCTGTGCGAACTCATCCCGGGTCAGGTCTGCGATGGACATGAAATGCCGGGATTTCTTGACACCAATTGACGAATACGTTCTGGTCTGCACGCTGCCGTAGAAGCTTTTGGCAAGGCGAAGAGTTGGAGACCGCATTTCTGCTCAGTTCAGCTGGGAAAGCCTCAATTGAGATGTAGACTGTCTGAGAGATCAGTTTGGAAAGTCGGATACTGAGTGGACTGGCATATAGAAAATCTGCAGAGAGTATTTATTTTGGCAGATAGTGACTCACAACTACTGATCGCCGTGTAAGTGGAGGGCGTGTGAAGGTCTAGCTGCGGTCAACCGTGGATATGAGATTACTGCAGGATAGCATCAAGAACTAGTAACTACCAAATATAAAGATGCCACTTACTCACTTGCTATACTCAAGTCAGCGTCTACTAGACTTAGTAGTGGTGCGCTATCAAAACCATTGTGCCAAGCTCATGAAAATCGCTGCAAAGCCCAGGCAGAACTTGAGGGAAGAATTCGATCGCAGCTGGCACTGTTCCGAGACCGGATGCAGCAGCTGTCAGTAGGTGGCTAGCATCCCTGCAAACACACTTTCACAGCCAGCCAGCGATCGTCTAAGAATTTGAAGATCATTCTTCGGGCGGAAACAGACCCGACGTGTACATCTTTTAGCTCTTTCAACCTGAATGGGCATGGAACAAATCATTAGATACCTAGGTATGCTACCGAATTGTGACTTGGTGGAGCGCAGTTCAGCGGACCTTCGTTCCCAAGGGTGTGCGGCGTGCCTGCGTCAGTTCTCTTCCCCGGACTACACTAGTCCAATGATAAGTTAGACGCCGATCAAACGCCCCTCCTTGCCTTCCCAGCCGCCCACTTAGGTACCCGACACTTCATCGCCTCAGACCCGGTCAGAATCCAGCTGACCAACTTATGACCACCAAAGCAGGCTTTCAGGTTTCGCCTCATCCTAACGGTTGTCCTCAGTAATACACATTAATATACTCAACTCCTCTTGAACTACATCGACCTGGAGGACTCCGTTTAAAGATGCTAGCATCTAGATAATCCCTACTCATCTATCCGACAACGCTCGAACAAATCCGAACCATACCAGTCATTCCATCATGTCTGACGACGCATCGTCCCCGTTGCTACCGGCCGCCACAGCGAAAAATAAGGCTGCTGCCCAAGAGAGACATGAGTCTGGCGAGACTACGCCCCTTCTCTCTAGCTCCGCCGATACACCAAGATACGATGGAGAACATGATGGACCCGACCGCGATGCGGCGGCATCAATCCGATCTCGTCACAGCGACGCGATATCGACACATTCTACGAAGAAGTCGTCGCGGAGATGGCCGTCGTTCATTGCGATGGGCATTCTAGGCATAATCATGGTGGTCATCATCGCCCTAGCATTCATTGTGCCAGACGCTGTACAAGAATACGCAAAACAGGCAGCTGTCGTTGAGCCTACGAATCTGTCGCTCGACTCTATCACAACTGATGGTGTTAAGGCAAGGATACAGGCTAACTTTCATCTGGATGGATCGCGCGTTGCAAATGATCATGTGAGGAGAGTCGGCCGGGCTGCTACATGGGTTGCGAATCAACTGGCAACAGAGGAGACCAAAGTCGCCGTCTCGCTTCCAGATTATGACAATATCGTACTCGGAACAGCTGTCATACCCTCTCTTGTCATCAACCTCCGAGACGGCTACACCACGAGTTTCGACTTTGTCACGGATATCGCAGCTGGTGACGTGGAGGGCATTCGGTCGATTGCGAATGAGTGGCTGGAGGGCCGACTAGAAAGGTTGCGGTTAAAGGGGACGACCGACCTTACATTGCACTCTGGTCTTCTCCCTCTTGGAACTCATAACATTGCCGAGTCATTGGTTTTTGAAGGTCATACTCTCTACCGTTCCTTCGCATCTCTTTACTTTGGAGAGAAAGTTTTCTTCTAGCAAAATCTACACAGAATCAATTGCGTTTCTTAGAGAGTCAATCACTGACAACGTGCAGCTAACAAAATTCCGGCAATGCCCCAGTACAACATCACGCGTCTTATTGTAAAGGATGTACCATCACCAGGAGACACAAAGTCTATGGTGGCCGACGTATCACTCAGCGCGCATAACGACTACCCGGTGGAACTTGACATACCCGAGCTCGCTTTCGAAATCATGGTTCCCGGATGTGACAACCATGATCCATATATCATTGTGGCGGATGCGGTCACTAGCGAGGTCCTCGTGAAACCTCGCACCGATGTTGGATTGGATGTTCACGGGCTCATCCGCGAGCTCCCGGACTCGCTCACGCGCGCCTGCCCTAACTCCAACGCATCCCCGCTTGACTTGCTTCTCAAGCAGTACATGAACGGGGAACCTGCGACGTTGTTTGTTCGTGGAAGCAGCCGGCCGGATGGCAGTACCCCGCGGTGGATTGCCGATATTCTGTCTAGCATCACTCTTCCCGTCCCATTCCCGGGAAGGTCACTTGATGGTCTCATACGGAATTTCTCATTGACTGATGTCCATTTCACGATGCCGGATCCCTTCGCTGATAAAGATGATCCAGACTCCAATCCCAAGGTATCTGGGAACATTCTCGTTACGGCCGGCCTTCCTTCAGAGATGAACTTTGGAATAAACGTTACCAAGGTTCGAGCATTTGCCGATGTTTTCTACAAAACCAAGAAATTGGGGGAGTTGAATTTGGAGAAATGGCAAAATGCGACTTCTACCAAGGTTGAGGAGACCAAGGGCCAGGAGGCCACCCTTAAGATCGAATCCCGAATCAACGACGCACCTCTCAATGTTACGGATTCAGATGTGCTTAGCGATGTCATCCAGACTTTGATGTTCAGAGGCAAGCCTATTCGATTGGATATCAAAGCCGCAGTCGATGTCAAGGTGGAGACGGTACTGGGACAATTGATCCTGAAAGATGTCCCGGCAGAGGGAAAGATCCCAGTAAAACGTCCGTACTAGTTGTTTTGATCCTGTCAGTAGCTCTCTCCATGCAGCTGGTCTGTTAGGGCGGGCTATTCTGCTGTTGCCGTTCCATCGCTGCCAGGCACATTGATCGCATGCTAACCAGTCTTCAGCCTTTTCCAACAAAGACTCGCTTCACAAGCTTGCACCAAAGGTCAGATCTCTTCGGATTCTGGATACCACCTCGAACTCGATCACACTCCAAGCTCTAGTGAATGTCACCAACCCCACGCTTTATACCGCTCACGTACCATTCATCAATGTTCATGTTATGAGCAACGGCTCAGTCCTTGGGGAAGCAACCGTGGAGAATGCGGATGTAGTAAAGGGTGTCAACTCCAATTTGCTCGTCACAGCCAAGTGGAAGCCATCCTTGAGTGGTAGAGATGGTCTCCAGATTGGCCGAGATCTGATATCTCAGTATATATCTGGCTTCAACACGAGCATCACGGTCAAGGCACATCGAGACAGCATTCCAGGGCAGCGCATCCTTTGTGAAGCCTTATCGAGGTTCAACGTGACTTTCCCCACGCCGAAATTCAACCTTCCGGGAGACACACCCGAAGAAAGATCTCACTTCATCAGAGATGCGACCTTTCACTTCTTCTCCTCAACAGCAACATTCACGCTCGTCTCCCCCCTACACTATAACTCATTGTATATAGACTTTGTCAATGCTACGGCTTTGTACAATCACACAGAACCTATCGGCAAAATTTTGCACGACTTACCCTTCCAGGCACCGCCGGGCAAGTCGCAGACACCGAAATTACCGGTGGAATGGTCTGTCGGCTCAGTTGGATATGATGCCGTTAGGAAAGCACTCGGTGGCAAGCTGAGACTAGATGCTCACGCCACTGTGGATATTAGGCTGGGCAATTGGAAAGAGTCACTTTGGTATGAAGGGCGAGGTATTGGGGCTAGCATACAGCTATGAGGTATATGGATTATTGGGTGGCGTTTATAGAATCAGGCTAGCGAAGCATAAGAGGCCCAACAAACAACCTTTCCCGAAGACAATCTAGTGGTGCACACACGAAACTTACTCCCTATAGCCGGAGAAATTGAGGCAATTTAAGCCGAACAACATGTAAGATGTTCTTCTGACTTTGTTTCCCAGCTTCCTTCCGGGGTGGACTGCGGTATTCAGAGGGGAGGTTTCATCAACACCAGTCAACTTTGTCCTATCCGGCTACCTTTCTATATCTTTTGGTGGTTTCTTGACAACTCCTACAGAACGCGTAAATTATGTTTGAGGCTGATAAGATTTTAAGTATATACATTACCTCGCCGCATGTTCTGAACTCGTATCCTACGGAGCAGCGATTTCAAGGGACTTCTTCGCTATGTCCCAACGAGGCTTGCAGCGGCAGCTTCCCACCATCGACTTGCATAAAGATGTGGGAACCATCTAATGCATCTTGAAATGCGTTGGCACCACCTTGACTGGTAACGCCCAAGAGGAACCGCAAGCATAGAAAGGAGCAGACTGACTCCAGATCCGCGACTTGAGGTATAGTTGCCTGCAGGTGCCGAGGAAGCATTGAAGGTTACGTTTCGAGATCCATCAGTAATTACATAACCGCTTTGATTTGCCCTGGAACTGGAGAAGAGAAAGTCACAATAACAAACTGTTGTCAAACATTTAGTAAAAGGAGTGTTTACGAGCCATTGTAGATAGAGGATTTATGCAATTCAGCTACTAATCACCCTCAACATCTCTTTAGGTAACTAATATACTCGAATGAGTCAAGTCAGTCTACATACTAGGGTTCGTCACAGCTCAGTTGAGAAAACAAGTCAATTGCTAAGTCCAAGGGAACGCGCGGGAAGTAGAACTCATCGATGCCTGAGTTATGTTGTTCATCAATCTAAGTGTGGATGGCCTTGAAGGAAATGACGTCGCCGTTCTGTCTTATTTTCTGCCCCGAGAAGCCGCTTTCGAGCTTTCGAGGTATTGATGATTAGCTGCAGCTCCAAATCTACACTAGACTTAACTTAGAGCTTTGAATCAAGACTCTACGAAGCAATCGCTATTGGATAAAGCATCGATATCAGTCACTTTCTATCTTTACGGAAGCAGAACATAACACCCATCGGGACCTTCGCGACAGGCTCTTTTTTCCACCGCGACCTAGAGATCCCCCGCGTCCCCAATCAGCGACTAGTTAGATAATATGGCGTGGGCATCTAAAGTCTATTCCCCTTACGGTCCGCGACCGAGGCGCTCGAAGCAACTCGTGCTTCTCTGGATGGCGGCGTTGATCTTCATTCTGACGGTGACTTATTACTTTGCAACGCGACAACGAGGGACTTCGGCGACGTATGCGAAGATGATTATACACGGAGATGGGACAGGGCGAAGGCGCTCTCCGAAGATGGAGACGATTCCTTGAGGGAACGTAATGATAACTAGGAGGCGCTTGTCAGAGATCAAAGGAGAACAAATTGATCAATACTTCAATGTCGATTCTAGCGTTAGGCGTTGGTGGTTCGTTCAGGAATGTTTGGCGACATACTCATCGGAGGCATTGGATGGCTGGGTCACTGGGCTTTCCCCCCAATGATTCTTTTCTGACGAGCCTCCCAGTTGGTTTCGACACTCAGTATCTTCGTGGCATAATCAAAGAGCCGGCTACGGCCTATTCAGATACCTTACTTTACGTAGACAGCTTCCAAGGTTGGCTCGATACCCATTTGAGAGACCGGACCATCTGAACATCCTCGGTGAGGCGGGGCTGTGAGCTTAGACTGGCAGCACCTTCGACCAACACATGTCTCATATATCACACAATCTGAGTATATTGATGCTTTATCTCGGTTTACCTGCTTTAGAATCAAGATGAGGACGCAACAGTTCCCAAACCATACCGCGAGTTCGCGGCTAGGGTTGAAGAATCTGCCCGCCGAGCTTCTCATGTCCAACGTCAAATTTCTAGAGCCATCCACTCCAAGTGTTGAAGAGCATCGACCGTTCGACGAGCCTGACGTCTGGCACGACTTCACTGAAGGGCGCTGAACATTATGGAACTGTTGCCTGGTCTCAGAAAAATCCAACTCAAAATTCATTCGCTAGGCCTAGTCTCTATCAGGTCTTTGTGATATTCGACGAAGCGGCATTCCCGCTCCTTCTGCGCACCCTCATCGAACACACGCAGTGCCGAATATGGGTGCATTCTTTCTCATGCGAGCTCAACTTGACGCATGCCGCGGATCACGTCAACGCACTTTTCACGGAGGTGTTCGAAAATATATACGCCTCTATTCCATCTATAGTGGTTTGTCTATGGCGGTGTTCTACTTGGACCGATACAATGAACCCACAGACAACGAGGTCAAGGGGTTCCCCCAGCGCCTTCTCATCGCCATACTCAGCTTGGTTGCTGAGCTAGACAATCTGTTACTCCAGTCCTCCGTTGAAGGCGAATCTTGAGGGAGAACTCGTTGATTACTTGACCTATGATACTCTCGTTTAGTATGCCGATGTGGAGCTCACCACTCGCGGAATCTGCGGATGGCACCCCTAGGGCGAGATTTATCATGACATCACGAGAAATGACTTGACCTACTATTAACTCGCTCTGAGTAATCAAATGGTAAAGCAGGTTATTGCGTTCCTTCGCCTCGACGGGGCTGGGAACGTCTTTCTCGACTGTTATCCTCCTTTAATCCCTTCTATACAGGGCTTCAAGTGGATCGAAGTTATTGCCTTGATATCTGACGTTTTCATCCTGCCGTACCGCATCACTACGATGACTTGCGGTGCCAAGCCGATAGACCTTGAGGTGGGACAAGACTGAGATTCTAAGCCCGATATTATTAGAGATCAAGTAGTATAGTCACGAGAGAGCTTCGTCTTTCCAGACCTCGAGTTCCAGCCTCTTGCAAAAACAGACAATGGGCACGTTGACAGCGCAGCTTTGTTGGATCTTTCAACCCATCCAGCTTGTTCGCCTGGAAAATCCGAGAAGTGTTAATAATCTCGACAAAAGGACGAACACAATAAGATGGTCAGGTCAATCAGCACAACTTCCTCAGAAAACGAAAGTATTGTCTCGGCACAAAGACTAGGGAGCAATCCTTGGTTTCATGATATTACAAAGGGATTCAGTAGATATAAGTACCTGTATCTCATCCCTTTGCATGTCCAGTGTTCCAGTCAATACATACAGACACATTCGTCGTCATCTACCAACCCAACACTGCCGGATTCCAAGTCTGGTAAGTCACTTCTCAAACTAATCAACGACCAACCTTGCATAAAGCACCGCTACAATGTCTGACCCCAGCTCCTCCAGAAGAAGTCGTGCTTCCTCCCGGGTGCGAGGCTCTGTAAACGCTCTTCGGACTCGGTTTGAGTCTATGGGGTTAAGCTCAGGGGAGCAAAGCCGCTCGCCGTCGTCTCCCACTCATCCTCGAGCGATGGGTTTAACAGGTGACGGTCGGGTCACGGCTCCTCAGCAGATTGCAAGCTCGAGAAGCGAATCGACCGCCTTGACAGCCACTGCGCGACCCTGCACGCCTCCTCAAGCCCCGTCGGAGCTCGAGTGTCCTCCAGCACCCCACAAGCCGCAGACAATCAACAAGCGCTTGAGCGCTAGCTATAGCGACGACGCCGACATCCTCCTTGATCGCCGGGCAGCTACGACGATGAACGCTCCCGAGCCCCTCAACGTAGCGTCCCTTAGGCGACGTAATATATCAGGTGAGTCTGGTACCCAATCCCCGCTGCGTAACAGCATAGTCTTTGAGGAGGCGATCGAGGCGAATGCTGTCCTGTCTAGCTGGGATGCGCCTATGCAGGAGATTTACCAGTTCCTGGGAAGTCCAAGCAGCAGCAACTGCGATGATGGCAAATCGGATATGATGGAGGATCTGATGGCGAAAGTCGAGGAGGCAATCCGAGATTTTTCACCACCACGGGCGCTGGCCCCGGTTCGAGAAGACTCTCCAGAGAGGAAGAAGCGGAGGGCCGGACACTAGGTGCGTACGTGCATACCATGTCAGGGTCAAGAAAGGCGAGTGAGTGATTGGAGGCATTGTAGACTGTAGACCAAACAAATGCAAACTTGCGGGTATGTATGCTGAAGTTTCCTTTGTTAACTTTGATATGAGCAATCTTCAATTCCGTAAAGCGCATAATATATTTCGTCATCACCACGAACGACTGGTTAGATAAATCAACTTTCCCTCATGATACTGTCGAGCTAGACTCATTCGTAAGGCATCTTTCTAGCAATGAAACTTTCCATTCAGATTGTCGTCTATTTCACTGCCGAGTACCGGTATCAGCATCCAAACGTCGCCCATCCGCCCATCGATTCAAGCCCCGGCTGCAGATAGTGAGATGAAATGTTCAGCCTGCACTCCCTCCTGCGCTGGACCCCGTAGCAGCAGCCTGCAAGCTCGTCTCGTTGATCAGCTCCCAGATCCTTACCGCCGTGATGACAGCCATGACACCGAACCTCTCGCCCAGCTCTCCCGTCGCTCCGCTCCCCAGGAACTGAAAGCCACCCGTCCGGTTCGCGCTCCACTTCGGGTTGTCCGCCCACACCGCGACGATCTCCTTGCCATCACTCGTGGCCCCCTGATCGCGGACCGCCCTCGTCCCCCCCACGCCATCGGCTTCCACATACAGACGCACCAGTTTCCGGCCCACGGTCCCCGAGCCGAGGTGCTTGACCTCGCCGCCGCGCGAGGACCGCCACTCGAATTTCTCGCGGCGGATCTCTGGGTTCTTGTGGCGGACGTCGGCGCCTTGCCCCACTTCGACGGCGAAGGAGTAGGATACGGAGGTGATGCTAACGTGAGCGTGCATCTCCTCTACCACGCTCGCAGAGCCGGGCTCGGGTCCGGGAAGCGTCACCAGGGAGCGGTGGCCGAGGCGGCCGATCCTTTCCGCGGACGCGAGGGCCGGTGAGTCCGGGTCAGGGGTGGAGTGGAGGACCACATGCGACCCCTTCTTCTGAAAGCCGCTGTGGAAGGTCGCGGCGTATAGGGGCTTGTCCTCCTGCTCGCCCAGGTGGAAGGTGGGGGTGCGGAGGGCTTTTGTGCTTCAGCATCTGTGGTCAGTAATTACTCTAATAGGCAAGCTTGGCGAGTATTCGGGAGTTCTGGGAGCTGTCTCGGGAGCTTCCACTCTTTTCAGGCAATATCTGCCTCCAAAGCTAGCTAGAGGGGCTAGAAGATAACTCCAGAAATTGCTTACTAGTACATGTTCAATGTTGACGGGAACGGACCAGTAGGTTTCACCGGAGCTTCTGCCTTGGAATTTGAGGAAGCGGGCTGGGATTGTGAGATGAACGGGTTGTTCTTGGGCCTGTCGGGAAGGGGGGGAGCAGCTGCCTCGTCTTCCGTGTAAGGCGGCGGAGGTTCATCTTCGTGAGGTTTCGTGGCTGCTATCTCTTCAGGTCGCCCCATTGTGGATAGCTGCTCTCGCAAGTCTTACTAATATCACAATCACGCCCTAGGCAGCATGTGGAAAAGCTTGTGATCGCGAAGCCGGTCTGTGAGGTTCAGATTCACGTGTCGCGTGGTTGAGTGCACAGGTGTAGTACTAGTACTAATAGTAGTACTTAGTATGCGAACTCGCCCGGGTCTCGTCACTTGGCAGCTGTTGCAAGCTTAGCTCCTTGCGGCCGGCTGATTGCGTCACTGACGGACACCTGGCGGTAAATATAGCAGCGAATAAGGGGCTCCAGCTAGGTAAGTAGGTATTCACAGTAGATCAAACCACGTAGGGTGTGCATAACCTTACGCGGCCAATTGCATGCAACACGCCAATGATGACAGATCCAATTCCAGTGGAGGCAAACAGTTACACTGTATTGGATCAGACCAGCTGCGGAGTATCAATTGGAGATTCTCAATCCTCGGAGTCGATGGGATAGCGGAAGAATCTGAATCGCAAGTATAAGTACCAATCGACCGCCCCTGGTCGCTTTACGTCTGAGCCTCGGCACCTAAACGTTACATGACAAACTCCGCAGGCTTTTTACAGTATACGGGGACAAAAACTATTATCATTGGAGCCTACATTCTCGCCACGGTTTGCTTACTGCTTGTCAATAAACAGCACCATGCTCTCATAATCAGAATTTGGCCACTCTAAGTTCAAACCGATGTTCATGAGCGTCGAGCCTGACCAAGTTACGCTCGTAGTCCCATTGCCAACAGTATACTTCGTGCCTGGATCAAGCCCCTTCAACTTCAACGGAGCCGATATTGGCTTAAGCACTGACCGAACCTGGAAGGCGAACAGAACAGCAGAGCTAGCATCTGGGTATGCAAACATGGCTGCCGGCCAATTCGACTTGTCCGGCAGCGCCAAGCGGTAGAAATCGCCGTTGATGACGATAGGGTTAATCTGCTGCTGCCGCGCAATCAGCCCTGGGATTGCATCTGTATCCGCCTGGTCGAGTTCGGACGGGTTGAGCTCAAGACCGAACGATCCACACATGGAGGCCACAGCTGCGCGAAAGGCAAGAGGTGTCGTGCGGCCTACTTGGCCGTTGGGTACAGCGCTGACGTGACATGCCATGGCGGAAGGAGGATATGGGTATGATGTACCGAACTGAATGTAAAGTCGTTCTAAACCATCTGTGTCGTCACTCGTCCAGGTCTGCGACCAGTAGTGGTAAAGACCGGGATCGAATCTACCTCCTCCTGATGCGCAGCCTTCCCACAAGATCTCAGGATGAGCCGTGGTCAAGTTATCAATAACACGGTAAAGGCCCAGCATGTATGCATGGTTAGCCGCCGGAGACGGCATCTCGTGCATGCCTCGATTATTGTCCCATTTGACATACGAGATGGTCGCGGAATCGAGGACCTTCTCGATTGCATTGATGATGTAATCTTGGACTTCGGGCAGACCAACGTTTAGGACTAGTTGATTTCGTTGAAGGGTGCGATTATGGGTGCCGGCGTGCATGCACCAGTCTGGATGGGCATTGTAGAGATCGGATTCCGGGCTGACCATCTCAGGCTCGACCCATATTCCGAAGGCCATCTTCGTAGAGGCGCTTGTACCTTGCGAAGTGACATTGGCGACTGTAATGTTGTCGACTTCCACGACAAATGGCCCAAGGCCGTCCGGGAACTTCCTCGGGTCTACAACCCAGTCACCCAAGCCAAGACTGTCATTATTCCGAGGATAGTCGGTTCCAAACCACCCATCATCCATGACAATCAAAGTACAGCCAAGCCCAGCGGCCTCTGTAGCTAGTTGTACCATGGCTGATTCGTTTATGTTCGGTCCAAGACCTTCCCAGGAGTTGAGCAACGGTGGCCGAGTCTCAAACGTATGGCTGGAACGAGACAAGTGGTTCCTGTAGAGCGAATGGAATGACCGTGACATGCCTCCCAGACCCTGTTCGGAGTAGACAGAGACCACCTCGGGTGACGTGAAGGTCTCACCTGGGGCAAGAGGCCATGAAAGATGTAGAGGGTTCAGACCAAGGAGGACTCTTACCCAGCCAGTCGACCATCTTTCGACGTCGGCTGAAAAGGACCCAGTGTAAACGAGAGAATACCCGGTCGCAGGACCAAGGAACTCGGTCGTCGTCGGCGATGCCAATGCGAAGAAAGGGTTGTGATAATGGGAGGAGTAGCCGGCGGAGGAGCGAAACCCCTGTTCCCCGTAGACAACCGGTCGTCTATTAATATGCCTCTCCCATCCCCAATCCCCGTAAAGGTCTATCATCTCCAGCTCTTCATTCTGCATGTCAATACTCCAACTGCTGGCTCTGAGAATGGTCACACTCTGGCTCCCTTGATTTGTGATTTGCATGCTACGGGTAACGGCATTGTACTGTGGGAAAATGGAGTAATGCAAATCTGCAGCAATAGCCGAGTAGTTATCATACATATGTATCGTCAGCGTAGATACATCTTGGTCTTTACCGAATGTCGCTGGAAGCCCGGGAAGAGACGGTTTTCCGGAGCTAATATTGTATCCTACGTAAGAAAAGGCCGAGACGGTATTTCCGTCGGCATGCTGAATATGAATGGCCGGGACCCGGAAGTCGCCGCGACCGAGATCAGGGAACTCGCGGCGGCGGTATGTATACGGGCCACTCCAACCACTTGTCGTACCGTCCCAATCTGGAACGGTTTCGGCTGTGTACGCACCCCAGTGATCATGAATCAAATCGAGAGTCAGTGGGTCGACGTGAAAGTGGTAAGAGACGTTGGCAGAGGAGAGGGAGAAGGATGGCCCCTCGCCGACCGATATCCCTAGCTGATCAGTTCCGAGTCCTAGAGATGCAGGATAGTTTGAAGGATATGCCTACAATTGTTGCCCTCGCTCTGGTCCCGTTCCAGTGCTCGCCCTGACGCTGGGGACAGGCACGACAACAGGAGTGTCGTGATAAACAACATAGCGGCTGTTGGGTTGTATATGTGCGCCATACCTGACTCAGGAGCCCATTAATCTTGGTTCTGTGACCAGCCGCAGCTCTCTTATACTTTTCTCAGGCGGCACCGAATTCTTGTCAAACCCCGCAGCCGACGTCCATTGTTTCCCCCGCATGAACCAAATCCGGAATGAACGCCATCGCCAATCCCGGCATTCGCTACTGTGTTAAATGCCAGTGGCAGGAACAGATGGAGAAATCCACTAGATGCAATGCTCGGTCGTCTTACCTGCAGTAGCTTCAGCGCTCTCCGCACTGATTGGCGGCGGAGAGCTATATTACCTACCTAGGTAACTTTAAAGTACGTATGTAAGTAGGTACCTAGTACAGATGATCCGCCGCTGATCCACTCACTAGGTACTTAGTCCATGGCAACTATAGCGAAGCGAACCTTTTACTGATTAACAAGTCTCGCAGTTGGTAAAGTGCTACCACGTTCATTGCTATGGTTGCTGTACGAGACTACTGGTCTGGTCAGAGCAATGACGTGTGGTTATCGTACGCAGCTCCACGATCCACACAGGACGGTTGTAATCAGCATGAGCAGGGTATTGGATGCTACTCTTGTCTCGACATGCAACTTTGCAGACTGCTGCTTAGGTCAAGAGCATAGCCAGATTCTGCCTTGTCGCAGTGAATTCCAAGGCGCTGTGGTATTTTAGAAAGCGAGGGAACCTATGGAGAATAGGACATGCGAAGTATGGCTTCATACTTCGATTGGGTGGCCATGGCAAGGAGGGATGGTGTCAGCGATGGAAATAGTGGGCACTTGGCATGGCAGCATCTTCACCAGTTGTGTCAGCATTGTTCCATTATCTCTAGTCAATGTAATAGCAGGAAATAAGCACCTTTACCGAAAGCAACGCCATTCAGGCGAGCCGTACGCCAGCCTCCTTTCGCTTTTTCGTCTGTTGAGCAGCTGCTGAGCTCATGCCCACATTCTGACTGGTGTCTAACATGCTCTGCGACTCTCGTCTCTTCTCATCCTCGATCTTCTTCAAGCGTTTGTCCGTCTTTCCCTTTCCACTCGTCTTGCCGTGAAATTGGTGACTGAGTTCCTTGAAAGCCTCCTTCTGAGTCAGCGAGCGGCCATGTTCGTCCAAGTGCGTGTAGTTGAAATTCGGCTGGTAAAATTCCTTGTAGAGCTTGTCCATCATTCGAGACGTCTGCTGGTCGCGATAACTATTTTGTTGGCGGGCGAAATCCTCTCTCTCTCGCGCCGACATCTTGTCAAGCTTACCACTCGCACGGTCACGCTCACGCTGGTTGCGAGCTTCTTGCTCAATTTCTTGCGTCCTACGCTTTCTCTCAGCCAGGAAGGCTGCCTGGTGCCGGTATTTCTCGTTGAGCTCCCCAGATCTGCTCTCATTCAGCAGCTTGCGCTCTTTCAGAAGTTGCAGCGTAGCACCAATGCCAGTTCCAAGGGTCTTCTCCTCTTCCACGCCACCACTAGCAAGGTCTGCAGGAGTTGATGTCTCACGCTCTCGCGCTTCAGGCTCGAGATCATGGTCATCTTTCATGTGCTCGTCTTCATCGGATTCAGTTCCCATAGCAGTGACCATCTCTGTGTTAGAAGTCTTGGAGCTTCGGGGTTTACGGTCTTCCAAGTCTTCTTTATTGAGACCAGACACAAACTCGGAAATCTCGTCAATGACCAAGCCTCCTTGAGCTTCATTAGTGTCATTCTCAGCCTCGAATATCTGCGCTTCCTCCCTGAGCTGACGGACGAAATCTGCTGGACGTGTCCTTTTCCGTTTCTTCAAGGCGTCTCGTCTTTGGACAGCTAATATAGCTTGAAGATCTTCGTCATCCGCGAAGTTGGCATCTTCAGTCTTTCGCTTTCTGCTAACAAAGCCAGCACCCGAATCGATATCCATCGACTGAGCTTGTGAGGCAGTATCCGGAAGCACGATATCATCCTCATCCACAGGGCGTTGCCTTGTCGACTTGGACTTCTTCTTCAATTTCTTGACCTTGATCTCTGAGATATCTAGATAGTCGGAAGAGGGTGTGTCGTCCTTGAGTATATCGAGGTTGATCTTCTGCAGCTTGCGGTCGTGTGGTAGGGTACCAAGCTCATCAATCCGCGTACTAGTACCTTGTTCGTCTAGAGTGAATCGCTTCATCTTTTTGCCACCAATCTCTTCGTCATACTGCGCTAGGATGCTGTGCCCACCAGTCTCTTCATCGGCGTAGGGATCGTAAACCGGTTTCTTCTTCTTGAGGTCAAGGCGCTCCTCGAGCTTCTCACGGTCGCGTAGGTTGAGGTTCTCGAGTTCATCACCTTCGTCGTCGTCATCTCCGATCACGTTGGAGTCTTTCAGAGTTAGGATTTGCTCATCCCCATCTTCGAAAGACGCAACCTCATGGGCCACCTTGACACCAGCTAGATCCTTGGATGTGTACTGAACTGCTGCTCTCGCGGCGGCTTTGGCAGCAGTCTGCTCCTCGTCCGCCTTTCGCTTCTTGTCAATCTGCTTCTGGCGCTTCTTCTGGCTAATCAACCACGACTTAGCATCCACATCGCCTTCATCGCCTGCCTCGCCAAGCCCTTTCCCTTCAAGGGCTTCCAAGCGCTTTGCGGCATCGCGGGCCTTCCTAATGGCAGCGTTCTTCTCGTCACGTCTCTTTTTGACATCCTCGGCATCTCTCAGCTTCTTGAAATTGTCGTATGCGGCGGCCTCCCGTGTCTCTAAGTTGTTTTCTGGTTCCTCATCTTCCTCGTCTGAAGCCGACTTCTCTTTGAATTGAGGACCACTTTCGCCCGGTACAGGCAAAGGTTTCATACCCTGCGCGACACGGGTCTTGTTGATCTCGGCGATAGTGGCTGCATCCATGATGTCTATGCTTGTCGCGATCCGCGGATGGTGGGGAGTTGGATGAGATGGTGGAGGAATGAATGCGACAGCTTAGCTGCCAGAAAACTTAAAGTCGCAAGATGATGCTGCCTACAAAAAACCGGCAGCCGACACAACCAGCTGCCAATCGAAATCGGAGTGGTATGTGCAGATGAGTCAGCACAGACCCCTGCCAGAAAAACCCAGTTAAACTACTTTACTGCTATCGAAATTTTTGAAATGTTTTCCTCTTCTCTTCACACAACCACGGATCTGTGCCTGGCCGTCCTCTGCTCGTCCGCGAGTTCAGAGTCGATGGCCACGGCAGCCCGAATAACTTATGGAGGCCGTTATTCTTTTCATGATGTCCATCCTATTCACAGATCCCCGAAAAAGCCGCCTCTGGGAAGCCAATGTTCGCCGTAAAAAGCTTGCAGCCTTGGTGGAACAGAGGTAGCAGGCGTCCTATTCCAAACCGTTAGCTGAGATCATTGATCCATTAAGCTGGGGCAAACCAGGTCTAGCCTACATTCCATTCTAATCTTGTCGGTGTTGCAGGTCCGCGTCGTCCTCTAGGCCCTTGGTCGTCAGCGATCGCTTCGCTTGCGTGTCTGCTGATGTTGAATTTGGTGTGTGTATCTGGTCCTTGAATCCACCTTGACACCCTGCTCGCTGTCGAGCATGGCGTATCAAAGGATACACGTAGGCTATTCTCAGCTGCTCTTGAATGTAACTGGTGGATATTTATGTTCATTCTCGCCATCTCGCTGGATAGGGCAAGGTTCCGATAGTTGTTCGGGTTAGTCGGGAGGCGTCGTTCATTCAGAAGGACCGAGACGTCCGCCGTCTGGCCGAATACCATGCAGTCACCATGCCGTTAGAGGCGCGGGGTTTCCTCAGTTCCCGGAGCCGAGTCGTAATCGACTCGGGTTATGTTATGAAACTGTGGGACACTTCTCATCTACAATCAGTGTTCGCGAATCCATCCCCTTCCTACGTGCCTGGACCGTGGCGCTTAAGTCATGTCTGCTAGATGTTAAACTTCTTGCGCCGAACCTCGTCGTCACATGCCACATGCCGACACTGAGAGAGCCGAAATCGACATTGTGAGCCCCCACAAGTCAATCAATGCGCTGTGCCTTGGATGTCCGATCCTTGCTGTCTCGTTTTCCAATTTCTTCAAGACACCCACCACAGCTGCTTGCGAACTGCGTCAAGACTCGAAAGTTCGTCGGCTATTAACCCCAGAAAGGCTGAGGTAGACATTGTCTAATTGGTAAGAATGATCTTCCCGGACCTTTGGGCTCGGTAGGTGCCGACTTTAGCGAGGCTGCGAGGTACCTACCGAGATGAGACTAGACTTTGGCAAGCTGGCCCACTTCCATACTTGACATGCTATAAGTATCGGAGTTTACCAAGAATACTGTCGAGGTTCTCGATGCCTTGATCTACATAGGCAAGACATACGTTCTATACGCTCTTGAGGTGTCTGTTCCCACTAAAGCTATGCCCTGCCTATGTCTTGTTCCTATGGAGTTTGGACATTCCTTGTGGTTAGTGTCAAGGTCTAGAGTTTTCTTCGTATTAGGAGTATAGAGTTGCGGGGAAATTACCGTCCGGCATGCGGGGATGCCTCCCCAAACTAGGATTCCCCGCAGCCAAAACCCTTCTCAGGTAATACAGCCCCAGGAATGCACTCCATCGTACCTCTCGGAGTTGTTTCCTGTCTCGAGCATCCCGTCTGCATGTCATATACATCTTGACTGGCGCGGCCCGATTCACGTTCGCCTAGACAAAGTTGCCTACCTAGTCCGACTTGAGCTCCGACACCCATAGCTTCTTTGCCATAGCAGACGCGCTTACAGGGTCCCACGGTAGATTCCCAGGACGCCAACGTCACCAGACGTGCTCTGGCATCTCGCTTAGCAAGTCTCTTGGGTGCAGTTCGAGTGGTCTGATGCTCCCCATAGCGCAATCCAACGTTTTCGAAGTCGCCTGTCTCCGACAAAAACAGCTGGACCAAGTGTTGAATTCGGCCCTTTGGGTCTGCACACACAGTTTCTTACCTTGAAACTTTTCACGCTAACCCCTGACAGGCCGGGGGTGTATGGAGAAGTTCACGATGCCCACGTGGAGTTGCGTGTATATAACTTAAGATGGAAGTCGTACAAATCTCTATCTCTGATTTAGTCCTTAGCAATAGCACCACCTCATTCGTTCAGCCCATCATGCAAGCTCTTACATCTCTTCTTCTGTTGGGCAGCGTTGCCTTCCAGACTGTCTTGGGCCGTCCAGATGCAGCGCTGAGACGTGCGGCTGAGTTGCTGAGAAGAGACGTAGACTCCTTCGTTGCTACCGAGGAACCCATTGCATATGCACAGGTCCTCTGCAACATTGGATCAAGCGGGTGCCATGCGTCAGGAGTCGGTTCAGGCCTTATGCTCGCATCTCCCTCTCAGTCATCGCCAGATTGTGAGTCGGTCTTGGAAGCCTATCGAGGTACCAAAATACTAATTGTGTATGCAGACTACTACCACTGGACTAGAGACGCTGCTCTCACATTTAAGGCACTCGTCGATAGGTTCGTCCACAGCTACGATGCTGATCTTCAGACCGAAATCCAGAACTGTAAGCGACTCTCATCGTGTCTTAAGGCCTTTCCTGTTGGTTCAGCCAGCCACATTCTCAGAGCTTGGGTGACGAGAAGAATCCAGACCCCTGATTTAGAGAACCCCCAATTGTCCTCTGGCACTTATTGATTAACTCGTTCGCACAGACATCACCGGCCAGGCGCGCCTTCAAACGGTATCTAACCCATCAGGTTCTCTGTCCGATGGTACTGGACTAGGAGAACCCAAATTCAATATCGACTTCAGTGCTTATACTGGATCTTGGGGGCGCCCACAACGTGATGGACCGGCGCTTCGTGCAACTGCCTTGATTACCTACGCCAACTGGCTGATATCCAATGGCTACCAGTCAACGGCAAGCGGCGTCGTTTGGCCCATCATTCGCAACGACTTAGCCTACGTTGCTCAATACTGGAATCAGACAGGATTCGACCTTTGGGAAGAAGTTCAAGGGAGCTCCTTCTTCACCATTGCTGCTCAACATAGAGCTTTGGTCGAAGGCAGCAACCTTGCAAAGACATTGGGCAGCTCTTGCAGCTACTGCGACTCTATCGCACCCCAGATTCTCTGTTTCCAGCAGTCTTTCTGGTCTTCCAGCGGCTATATTGTGTCCAACATCAATGTCAACAATGGTAGAACAGGGAAGGATGCCAATTCAGTCCTGAGCTCGATTTCTGGGTTCGACCCAGCACTGGGGTGCAATGCCGCTACGTTCCAGCCTTGCAGTGACCGAGCTCTGTCAAATCACAAGCTCTTCGTCGACTCATTCCGTTCAGTTTATAGCATTAACTCCGGAGTTCCAGAAGGATCAGCTGTTGCAGTCGGTCGGTATGCAGAAGACAGCTACTACAATGGCAACCCGTAAGTGTGAAGACAGAACTTCTCGGAGCTCGTGGTTAACTCCTTTCAGGTGGTACTTGAACACATTGGCTGCAGCCGAGCAACTGTATGACGCGTTATATGCGTGGGACCAAGCAGGTTCCATCACGGTGACTGCAACTTCATTAGCTTTCTTCAAGGACTTCTCATCCTCGATTACAGCTGGTACTTATGCCTCTGGATCAACCACCTACACCACACTGTACAACGCCGTCTTGAACTACGCCGAAGGATTTGTGAACATTGTCGCAACATACGCTGCAAGCAACGGCTCTCTCTCAGAGCAGTATGATCGCAGCAGTGGAACACCACTTTCAGCAAGAGACCTTACGTGGTCGTACGCAGCTCTCCTCACTGCCGCCGCTCGACGCGCAGGTACAGTTCCAGCCGGGTGGGCAAGCTCAAACACAGCCGCGACCTCTGTACCCGGCAGTTGCGCTGCGACCTCAGTCGTCGGCTCCTATTCCACTGCTACGCCAGCAACTTTCCCAGCTGGGCAGACCCCTGGCACAGGCGTGCCTACTTCAACTACGACAGGCACAGGCACAACGACAACCAAAACCACCACGTCCACGACTACCTCTCCCACGAGCTGCACCACAGCGACGTCCGTGTCTGTGACTTTCTCAGAGACGAAGACAACTACATATGGAGACACCGTCAAGATCGTTGGAAATGTCGCAGCTCTCGGAAACTGGGACGCAAGCAGTGCTGTCGCCTTATCCGCTACGGGGTACACTGCAGCTAACCCGATTTGGAGTGGAACTATCAAACTCACGGCTGGCCAGGTGATCCAGTACAAATACATCGTCGTTGGCAGCAGTGGGAGTGTGACCTGGGAAGCTGATCCTAATCATACTTACACTGTCCCTGCAACTTGTGCGACTGCGGCGGCAAAGTCTGATACGTGGCAGTAAGCAATGTAGTGGATTCGATGATGAGACAATAGGTACATTGGATGGTGAAGGCATGGTGTTATGAGATCCTGGATAGGCGAGACATTTTCGGCTGTATATATAGTACTTTTGCATATGTGGATCGCTACGGGGTTGAGCACGTGTTGTACGTGCTGAAAAAGAATCAGAATGAAGAAATAATTGTGTTCAGGTTACGCAAGACCAACGGAATCCAGCGGTTATCTACGATTGGGCTTGAGAATAACATATCCTTTGTATCCTAGGGAGCTCGGAAATGCCACACATAGATGATTTGCATGAAATAGTGAAGAACGGTACAACTTTCACACATTCATGTATTGACTGGAACTTTTAGTCTACACCTGTCATCGGATGATTCGAATCTAGTATCTTCCGAACAAGAGACGTTACTCAATTCTCTGCTATCTGATGAACGACATACACCTACCACTTCTCAGAATGATGATCATTCTAGTATCAAGAGCACTTGCAACTTATATTGTACTCATACGTCCCACTTATGTCGTGTGTTTACTGTTTACTTAACTTTCATTCATTGACGGGCAATGCATCTCTGCATCACGAGTATAGCTCGAAGTGAATACCAGTAACAGACTAGATTAGTAGATAAGTACTGGTATACTGCTCAGCAGATTTCTATAAATAGCGTAGGCCTCTCCAGACTCTATCTTTCCGCCACCCAACTTGACTTCCGATACCAAACCATCATATCCTATATATCATATACTTTCATACACCACCTTGATCCATCAGCACCGATAGCCGCTTCCACCATACATGATGAAGTCATCTTTGTGCTCTTACTTAGCTTCTTTCGTTACCATTTCGCCAACGTTGGCGGCTTCCCAGAGGCCTACTTCGATCCCGATCGCGGCACACTCCCCTATATCCTCAGCCGTCAGCCCCGAGGAGGAATACACCTCTCTCACTCAACCCCAGCCCTACACAACCATTTACACCGAAATTTCCAGCCACTTCCACAAGCGCAAGGTTGTCCCCGGTGATCGTAAACACGCCCAATACCTCAACCACACCGAGCTCCGCGGCTGCGACGACTGCCTGCAGACCGGCTACTGCGGCTCCATCACGGACATCAACGAGTTCCACACCAAAGCGCCCTCTAAATCTGACTGCGACGCCATCCGGCTCTGGGCGCAAGACAGGAAGAACCAGGGCTACTGGCACGTCAAGATGGATCGCCTTGTCGACATCCCCTGGGTCCCCTTGATCACAGCTGGGTACTGCACCGTTGTCGTCGGCACAGACTACAAGGAGTCGCTGCGCGATGGGGTTGCTGTCGGTACTAAAGATGTCGCTGATCTGGTGCAGGAGGCTGTCACGAAGCATGAGAAGGATGGCTCTGTCGGCGTTAGCGGGGACTGGGAGTATTGTACTAGTCCGGCATTCAGGGGAGATGGACTCGTTCAGTGGCCGGCGAAGTTTCAGATCATGGTGAATAAGCAGGTGCCTTAGATGTTAGTGATTGATTTAGCCTAATTTGACTTATTTGCACATGTTGTTTTTCTCACTGCTCGGCTTCCTACCGGGAGGGTCTGAAGGCGTTCTCTAGCACGTATGTTGGAATCATGTTGCATGCTTGGACAGAAGTCTATCTGCGAAAGGTCCTTTGGGAACAACTGCAAAGTGAGGTACCAGACTTACATCACTTTTCCTCGACACTTTGAACGATGGGTTCCATACGAGTCTTGCGCGAGAATCTTTTGGGGTCACCTGACTTTCAACTTGGACCCAATCCTATTTATACCAGCATGAAGTAAACCTGTAGCCATATGCCAAAAGCAGAGATGAGCAATGACTGCTTCCCATGGCTTTGCTATGCCAGCTATGGACTCCTGCCCTAATTGACCGCGTTAATCACTAATAGGGCAACCGCAATGGTCAAACAGGTGGTTATATTCGCTCACAAGTAAACCGTGAACAGAGGTTATTGATGATGCAGTGATTCAAGCAAAGGTATGATCTTCGGCTCTGCACTAACCCAACATAATCGAAACTTTGCCACATGATACCTGTATGCCAGCTATGTTGGGATTGCTTGCAATATGTGTTGCGTCAGGCTCGGGGAAGACTATCTCGGATGGCAAACATATACTTCGTTACTCACGCTTTACATTCAAAGGACAGGTCTGAGTAATTCGCCTGTATTTTAATCATCAAAATGATCATCGGTAACATTTAAACATATACTACGGATTGAACGCCGGTCTGTAATCATTATAACACCAGGCCCTGGCTATCACTGAACCCAAAACGAAGGATTCCAAAAAGTACTCACCAACCGCGGTATGACGGAGACATCTTAGTAGGCAGGCCTCTTTTGAATTACGCCGAGGATCTTGGCTTGCAACGGTTACTTTGAGTGATGGGACGATGAAGTGACTACTAGCATTAATGCCTAATGATTCGTCCCAAAGTCTCCCAGGTGCCTCATCAGAGTGTCTACAGTCCACTCGAAAGTCGTCTCCATATCAATATCCAACCCTAGCCCCCTTGGTGCCAGTATGCTGTTTTCAGAGAGCCTGCTTTCCAACAGATCACCTTCCACGTCACCCTTCTCAAACAGCCAGGCGTGGGACTCGACGTAGTTCGGCCAAACGATCTTATCCACGTATCCAGGCGGATCAGCCCAGAAGCCCTCAAGTGTCACGTAGCCGTCTCTTGCCTCCCTACGATGAGTAGCCTTTGCTCTGCTGACCAGGAGGAACATCTTGATGTCGAGTAAATCCATGACGCCGTCCATCTGCTTAGAGTAGAGCAGGAATCCGTCAAGCAAGCAGACTTTCAAGCCAGTCTTCCCTAGAACTTCGTGTCCCGGCTGACCTGGCTGCATCCAAGCCTCCACTTTACTCTTCATCTCTGCTATCTTGGTGTCTGAGACAGGGCATTTGCCGACGGAATTTTGGTCTTCCTTGGAGTCGACAAAAGGCTGCGAGGGTGATCTAGTCAGCGAAGTGTCCCCAGTCTCTTGACGGGGTCCATTCAATGCACAGCTGCGCTCCGGGCGAGACGGGGTTTGGATGAGACTGACTGGGAATGTTCCATTAGTGCGGATATGAGCCAGAGCTCTTGTCATGTCCGGGATGGAGATGGCCTCGGCGCAGTCCCAGTCTAGCAGGCCGTCTTTCGTCGGAAGCCTAATCATCCCGTTCAGAAGTGGCTCTTGTGCGAACAATTGCAATCACATACTCGCTTTCGGGCTTGTAAAAGTCGTCCTCGTGTAGGATGAATGTATTGGGGAAGATGTCGCGGAGCAGACGAGAGAGCGTGGTCTTGCCGCTTGACGAGGCTCCACTTATCCCAACGGTGACCGCCTTCCTGTCCTCCATGATGTCAGATCGTCCGCTTCAAGATGATTGATGAGGCTTCAATGCACTGAGTGAGTCAAGAGCGGTAGGGTATTCCTTCGCTGGCTTGCCTTGAGCCGCAAAGGAATGAGCAAGGTCGCCGCCGCCGCTAAGCGAGGCCGGGCGGATGCGGTATTACTCAACGGCCCGAGTCGGCTTATATCAAATCAAGATTGGAAGGATACTCTTGTAAGTATCACCTACTGACTTCAAGTTATAAGCTAGGCTACGCAATATGGAAGACTTCGCCGATGTTCCTCTAGCCATGGGGAAGATAATATAGTGTTTGCACGGCGTGGCGGGTCTAGAACATTAAGTTTCTAAATATATTACTGATCATCGAAACCGCATTTTACCAGTCTTACTTTCTAAAGATGTCAGTCCCAACAAGGGATACCCTACTACTAGAGGTGGAACTCAAGATAAAGCCTGCATGCTAACTATACTTTGCAATAAGTTTCTTCATGATCGACATCGCGCCGCTTCGATAACCACCTCCGAACATTGCCCAATGATTCAGATGGTGGTACCTTGGCTGTTGTTAGCATCAGCTCGTTCGACCATGCTTTCATTTGCACTCACAGCTCGTAAATCGCGACTCTGTCTTCCCACTCTGCCGTTGGCTCAGCCTTCGGTACTAGACTCTCATATTCTCTCCAGAAACTACTACCGAACCCGCCGAACATTCTCATGATCCCTAGCTCATACTCTGAGTGGCCATAAACGCAAGATGGGTCGAAGACTACCTCTTCGGCGCCTCCGTTCCCGGCCATCTTTCCTCGGCCGTGGTTTCCGGACCACAGATCCCCGTGGATGACGACAGGTGTGACTCCTTCTAGTGTATCCTCACCAAGGAGCCGTGGAACAACAACAGAGGCGGTTTTCTCAACAGCTTTGGAGAGCTCGGCATCTGAGCCATTCGACCTAATACCCGCCTGCAGGACGCTACGCAGCCGATTGTTGGCATAGAAATCTGCCCATGACGATTTCCAGGAGTTGTCTTGAGGGGTTGATCCACAACAAGTAGTGACTGGGAATCCAAACATCGGTTCATCGTACCCTTCTGGAGTTGGAGCAGCAGTTGTGTGTAGTTTAGCCAGTTTCTTCGCCAGAGTCTCGCCGGAACCACCAGAAGCGGAAGAGCGAAGGTCAAGAAAGTCGGTTGCCAAGAAGTACTTTCCCCGAGACTCTTTCAAGGCACCATTTGCGTGTGATTTTGGACAAAAGTTGGAAACAGAATAGTGGATAGCGTTCAGAGACTCATGCTCGCCTATCTTCAACTCAGCTGTGCCGTCCTACGTATGCTGAGACTTTTGAGATGAGAATCTTGGATTTGAGGGAAAGGTAATTGGCTATGCTCTACCTTTGAACATGATTTCAGAATCCGCTCCAGTTCCAGTCTTCACGAAATAGTTCATATCTTGACCATTGACCTTTGACGAGAGCTTGAACGTGGAAGCAAAGCCAGATCCTCCATGCGAAGCAATCTGTGTTACTGCTGGATCAAGGCCCAGAGCCTGGAGAATAGCAGAGTCGACATTGGGTGCCATCTTCGAGATATGTCTCTACGTGTGGTCAATGGCGGCTGGAGATAATGTTGGGTGCAGCAAAGGCCTACTACACGCGCAAGCACTTACACCAACTGTCCGAGGGAATGACATCAAAGGCTTATGGTGGACTGCTCTCTTATTGGCTGGTACACAATTGGTATCGTTTGAGAAAAGTACACGAGGCAACAGATTTGCGGGCAACGAATTTAATGAGGATTACAGGCAAAGCAAACCGGTTATTGGATACGTGATGTGAAAGTCACGATCGTAGCCATTGCCGATGACGTTAGTGGGTTATCAGTGGTGGGGCTACCGGGCTACCCGGAGCTAATGTTCAGCGCTCTCGGGCTGCATCCGCGTTTTCGGTTTCCCAATTTGCCTCTATTCTCTATTCTCAGCCTTATTTGATCCTTGCCCTGCAACTTGTTGAGTTTTGTTCTGTCCTTCCCTAATCTTCAGTGCTGCCAAAAAAAATTCCCAACGCCAGGTGTAGCCTTTCTACCGCTTGCTGAAGACAGACAAGCACCTTCCGCTGAAACGCATTGATCGGTACTGACGCTCTAAACTGCTTCGCGGTGTTGACGAGGTTGCAGCGCAAAGCGGTATGAGATCTGATGCGGTACTCTCCATACTGAATCGTCGCACCCCGAAGGCACCAGATTGCTTGGACTGCGGCTTCGAGGCCTCTTGGTTGGCCTTTGTAGCACCCCTTAGTTAGCGATTTGCCGTCTATACGCTCCCAGCGGATATAGTACTCATACACTTGTGAAATGGCGTGTGCCGTTGAAGCAGCTTGCACAGGGACAGATGGCGGCAGATGATGATGATGCCGCAACAGGCTGGACGAATTGCGCGCGCCACCAGGTTTGGATTTCGACTTTCGACATGGTGAATGGCATGTCGAACTCGGTAACTTATTCGAAGGTAACACTCGAGATTGGAGACTGAAAAACTAAATCCTTCTGCGATCATTTATGTGATGCCGAGTCAGAACGATGGTGGCGTGTTATTGGGGTCCTCAGTACGTAGTGTGCATATGCAAATGCTAACATGGTGGCCTCTTTGCGCAAAGTGTCGCCCTCTTATCTGGATCAGGTGGTCGCGTCCAAGACATCTACTTTAGACTGCCTTAGCTACTTAAGTATGAGTGTGAATGTTGTACAAATATGGGGCCGAATCTCATGCCGTGAGATTACGCGGCTATGCTCGATTTGTTCGATGGGTAACAGTTCCCGAATACGGGTCTCCAGGATGATAATGCTTAGGGCCGCGACAGGCATCAACTTGTGTTTCTACGGCGTGCATGTCTTTGACTAGGTAAGTAAGTACTGATTACTTAAGTACTTGGTATGTTGCACGCAGATATTGTATAGAGTTGACAGTGTAGCATTGGCAGTGCCGATCATGTAGGCCTTTCACCCTCACCGAAGAATGTACGAGATACTTGACCTGGCATCGCCCTGAGCATTATCATCCTGGGGACCTGTAGCTTGGGATGTGCCTTATGAACAGGCAGTATAAAGCGATCCCGCAACTTACCAGTTGTCAGCTGAGTGTAGTAAGACATGACCTGCAGCCTCTGCTATCTTCAACCATTGATAGACGTGGCGGTACATGTTCACCGATAGCCCTCAGATGAATGAATACAGTATTCGCTCAGTATTCCATAGATTGCAAGTACGTGGACCAGCGTCATATCTCTATATCTGACGCCACGATCTATGATGGAGATTGCAACATAGAAGGGGCCGTTGTCAATAGGAGAGCAATTGCAGCCAAATGCAGTTCTAGCCGTGTAGATCAACGACTCTGATCGGGACTTCACGATAATTGGGTAGAACGTGCGAACTGGCCCCTAACGAACGCCCAACAACGAGCTAAATATAGGTAGTATTGCTGCAAGACTTATGAAGTTGCTTTGCAGGTCGACACATCCATTAGGACCCCAATGGTAGGTAGGTAATTACGGGGACAATCTGCAGCCCCCAACTTTCTTTACTCTCGAACCGCTCTCGTTGCGGCTCGATGTGAAAGGTCAATTGCCAATTGGGCTTTCAAACCAAGCCGATATATAGAACTTGGCTCAGATTGAACGAAAACTATCTAGGTATGAACCTCGGGCAGCACGGCTCCGAGGCAACAACGACATGTCTGGCTCCTACCCGCATCGTCACTCAATCTGGCCGTAGGTTCTCCGGCGACGGAATCCTGTAAGTCGTGTTTTGATTGCAATAGACTATGACTTGGATATGGAACAGGATGGGACCTTCGTGAACCTGCAATCGGCAACATATATTGTTCGGACCAGTGGACTTTCATACGATAAAGAGCACCTTAGTCTATTGCTGCCTATGAAGGATGAAATACCCCTGAATCTGCGTTGACTAGATATGTTCTCTGCGTCGATGGATCCTTTGTTCTTCAGTTTGGTTTTAAGCTGTCATGGCCTTTTTGTAACCGCCTGATCGCTAAACCAGCTGGTGTCAAATAATTGCATCGAGTCTTCTTCCTGAAGGCATGGTAATCTAATTACAAGAACTTCTCAATGCTCAGCCGAGACATCATGGTTGTCCGTCCCTTCCAGCCTGGCCGAAATACTCGACAATGCCAGAAGATGGAAGAATCAAAGATAGGCCCAGGTGTCCGGGCAAAAAGACTTGCATCATCTTTCTCAACGACGAAAACGAAAGCTGGTCTCACATGATGAGCCATCGTGCTGCATCGTCCGTTAGAATTCCAGTCGGAAAGCACCTCCGAGGTTCTTCTTTCCGAACGTCGATCGGGTTCTTACATCTCATACTCAACTCGATTCGCTCTTCATCTATATATTTACACGGTAGGTTTCCCTCCGACCATACGATCAGTTTGGCTGCTTCGTCCACTTGGCCATCCGTTGTCCCATCAGATTGGAATATCCGAGATCTCGTTTACAATCGCGGCACCACTACAATCTCATGGCCCGCCTTCAGCGTATGCGATAGTTCTTTGGACCACGACGGCCTCTACATTGAGAATAGTCAAGATGACTTTGACTTCCCAATAAGCGATTTTTCTCCATGATATCTTGCCAGGTTTCCCTGTCCCAACTGAATGATCTCATCTCGAATTCGCAGTCATTCACAACTTGAATGTCAGAGACCCTCAACTCATTACCCATATTTACCTCAAAATGGCGAATACTACCCCCTCAACCACGACGACTTACGGGGATGTCTGGCCCGAGTATCCAGAGCCAACTTACTGGCACGACCTAATCAACACGGGCGAAAAGCGGCCCTTCTATGCCTACGCCCGCTGCCAGCCAATCCCACCACCCGTATTTCGGAGCAAGGACCAGCTCGAGGAGGATCGCCGTTTCCAGGAGGGCGAGACGGCGTGGATAGAGAGGCAACTGCACTGGTACAACGTCGGCAATGAACGTCTTGTTGGCCCCGGGGATGCGGCGCAGAACACGGAGGAGGAGCCTGGAGTCAGTCTGAGGACTTGTACACGGATCTCGGCGAAGATTCATAGTGTGATTGGCGGTCTGAGGAAGGTGAAGGATCTCGTCAAGTATGATTTCCTGGATGTGCTTCGGTTTGCTTTCAGTTGGTTACATCGACTCGTGGTCATCGGCGCCATCATTTGTATGCTTGTGCTCCTGGGTATCTATCTTGTCGAGAGTCTGCTGCACGGAAAGCGAGGGGAATGGGCGTACGTACCTGAGTATGAGTATGTCCTGGCGCAGAAGTATAGGAGCTGGGCTGTGGCGCAGCACGATAGGACTGCCTTTGATGGATGTTGAGCAGGCGGACAACACCGAGCAGCGTGGAGGAGCGCAAGTTAGTTGCCCGACACTTAACCAATCATATGGAGATTCTTCTGGGAATAAAGGAATGTCACGTTACAAGATATCATCATCTACTGTCAAGCTTGGGGTATTCAGATATGGTTCATTACGCATAGCTGCAAGTAAAATCAGATGTATGCCATGCAATAACGACGGGACCGCCCAATTCTATCTCACAACACCCCCCTATCGCACATCCTAGGAACTCGTTGCTGGAAAAGTTAGTACAGTGGAAACAGTTCTACGCCCCATCCTTAGATACCCAAGCTGAACTCAACACCGACGTCAATGTCTCGTGCTATTTCGCGTTAGTGAAGGCTTTCAACTCGACCAGTTGTTCTGCCGACTTACCCATCTTCACCACTTTGGAGAGTTGTACTGCTCGTTCAGCGGCACTTTGAAGGTCGTCAATGGAGAAGATCTTCATTCCAGAGTCGTTGATGAGTTTGTGTGCCTGTTCCATGTTTGTTCCCTGTAGTCGAGCGATGATGGGGATCTTGAGGTCCAAGGCCTTCACGGTGCTGACGAGACCATGGGCGATGGCGTCACATCGCACAATGCCTCCGAAAATGTTGACGAAGATGGCAGTGACCTTAGGGTCGCTAGTGATGAGCTCGAAAGCTTCCTTGATGGCCGCAGGAGTAGCACCACCACCGACATCCAAGAAGTTGGCGGGCTGACCACCATTCAGCTTGATGATGTCCATAGTAGCCATGGCAAGACCAGCTCCGTTGACCAAGCAGCCGATGTCACCATCGAGCTTGATGAAGTTGAGACCAGACTCGGCAGCGCGGACCTCCTCAGCATCCTCCTGGGTGGTGTCACGCCATGAGAACACCTCCTTTTGTCTGAAGTCGGCATTGTCGTCGAAACCGAACTTGGCATCCATGCACATCACCTTGTGGTCTGAGGTCTCGGATAGAGGGTTGATCTCAATCTGAGTGGCATCCTTCTCGAGGAAAATCTTGTACAGGTTCTGAATGGTGCTCTTGGCATCCTCGATGCATTGCTCGCTGAAACCAAGCTTGGTAGCAACATCACGGGCTATCTCATCAGTAACGCCAACATTGATATCGATATAAGTAGTGTTGATAGCCTCAGGGTTCTCCTTGGCGACACCCTCGATATCCATACCACCTTGAGACGAGGACACGATGACGGGCCCCTGAGAACCTCGGTCCATCAGGATGGCGAGGTAGAATTCTCTGCGTGCGAACTTGCGCTCGCAGATGTAGACGGAGTTGCAGAGGCGGCCGGCCGCCCCAGTCTGCTTGGTCACAAGCTTGTGGCCAATCATCTGATCGGCAAACATCTTGGCCTCAGTGGGCGAGTAAATAACGCGGACACCACCCTTTAGGCCGTTGTCGAAGCTGCCCTTTCCTCGTCCACCGGCTAGAACCTGGGCCTTGATAACCATGTCATCGTTGCCAATGTCTTTCGCGATCTTCTCAGCCTCGGCGGGTGACGTTGCATTGGAGCCTTTCGGAACATCGATGCCATACTGGAATAGAGCGGATTAGGGGCATTCCACGCGAAAAGTGCAAGAGTCTTCTTATCTATACCTGTCGTAGGAGATCGGCCGAGAGGTACTCGTGGATGCTCAAATTCCTGCGTTGTTGCAGGGCGATGCCGGGGAATCTGGTGGTAGCTGACAGCTGAGGCTATCACGTCAGAAGATTAGCAACTGGGAATGAATTTCATGTTGATGGATACGTTATCCGAAGCGTACGTACCTTGGCTGATCGAAGGGCTGTAGCCGCAGCTCGGCTGCGAGCAAGCTTGAACATCTTGACTGATATTTAGGTCCGTACTGCGCGTCAATCAATCGATGGCACCGACTAGCGATCTACGATGTTGCTGCTGGGGAGAGTTCAGGGCGGACGAGTCGTTTTTGGTTGCGCTGCACAACGCTATCATATGTCGAACAAAAAACACAGCTGTCCCTGTTGAGCTCTTTCCTGCCGGGTGAAATGAGTACGGAAAATACCGGCAGCAGCCGCATCATTGCATAAGCGGGGCTTCGACGCTATCGTGTCAGGCCTGGAATAAACTTTCGCCGTTAGAGATCCAGTCGAGTGGAGCTTCATTGGCTTCAAGTGAGATCTATAGATGATGGATCATCGGAAAGCCTCGTGCACTCGCAATATCGGCGGCGAGCATCTTGTCATGAGGAGGAAATTTTGATCTCCGGATCCAGCTGATATTCCTATCACCACTTTACCTATATTGATAGTGCTATCTGTAACGAGCTAAACGGGGTTGTCTCGAGAATAACCCGCACGAATACACACAGATACTCTCCAGATGTCAAACAGCTGTGGATTTGCATTTTCCGGAGTCAAATTGCGCCACGGAATTGACCTGTATTAATTCGATTGAAGTCACTACTCTCAGGCCTCACAGACACACTGCCTAGACCTTTAGAGCAGCAAGGGTTCGTCCGCCCCGTACAAGAGATAATGGCTGGCATCAGCGAATTCCACCAGTCATGCTCCGTACCTTCCTCACTGACTGAGTTCGAGCTTCATCGTCAGCGCATCGTGTTCGTTCTATTGGTTCACTGAGGGGGAAATAACCACGGCTGAGGATATCTCGGTTGCTGAATAATCCAACACCCAACTCGTAATCATATTTTGTGCACTGCTCAAAGCGCCATAAGCCGGGCATGCCGGCTCGAGTACGTTCTTACTATCCGCTCCTCTACTCGTGTTATCTTTCTTCTCCCAATTGTCCTGCTATTTGAGGATGAACAGCGGCAAGAGCGCCAGGGTCTCAAGATAGACTCTCAAGATAGACCGAACCACACTCGATTCCTTTGTAAATCGGAACGCAGGATCTCCATTGACATTCACCAAGATGACTTTAGCAAGTTTGGCAGTGAACCTTGCTCTTTTGACTTTGTTTGCAGTCATCTGTACGACTGTGGCCTTCTTCGTTAAAAGGGTACAGCAAGATGCCAAGTTCCACCGCCTGGGCAACGTCCGGGCGACTTGTCTGGCTCGCGACCCCATCACCGGTTTGGTTGACTCTTTCCCAGAGGCATATCCTGCGATCTAACACACATCAGCGGCATGGTGGTATCGTCGTATGTCCAGATACCAGGCAGAGAATAAGCTACTTGACTGGTACAACTTCCTGTATAGCCATGCAAGCTCTAAGGCGCCCAATATTATTGAAATAGAAGTCTTCCCCGGTTGTCGTTTCTTGGTTACTAGAGAACCTGAACATGTCAAGACGTTGCTCACGGGCAAGTTTGCCGACTTTGGGAAAGGACCTACTTTTCACCAATTGTGGAAACCCTTCTTGTCTGTCACTCCATTTGGACACCATCATGAAGCCCGCTGAACATTTCATACTGACCGACCATCAACAGAGGTGACAGTATCTTCACCACGGATGGTAAGCTTTGGCACGATAGCCGAGCTCTGATCCGGCCGATGTTCATCAAGGATAGAGTTAGCGACCTTGATATTTTCGAGCGTCATAGCCGCGCCTTGATGGGTCTGCTTCCTCCATCTGGTGAGAATGTGGAACTAATGGATCTTCTCTACCGAATGACTCTCGACATTACCACCGAATTTCTCCTTGGTACAAGTGTGGGAAGTCTAGAAAAGTAGGTCGTTGGCTATTGGCCCTTCTCCATTCAAGAGCCACGAGAACTGAACCATCGCAGCACCGAGAACAACTTTGCCGAAGCATTTGACGAGGTCCAAAGACTGCAGATGCGCATACTGATGACACAGTAAGTGGCACATTTGATGCGATTCCTTGAGGGCCCTGGCGCTGATCAAGTCTTAGCCCCTTCGACGTGTTCATGGGACGAGGAGATTACCTGCGGCATGTCAAGACTGTAGAAGAATACATCGTTCCATTTATCCAAGAAACTCTGGCGTTGCCATATGATGAGCAGGAGAAGCTAGCCGACTCTGACAACAACTCCACGTTTTTGCATCATCTTGCCAACTTCACGCGAGATCCCAAGGTCATTCGAGATCAAATTCTGGCCGTTCTACTAGCTGGTCGAGATACAACTGCTGCGACTCTTGCTTGGGCATTCTGTAAGTCAAACTTAGATCTGAGCCCATATTTATCCATCCCATCATCGCGTGAAGTATTCAAATCTTTGGGTAGATTCCAACATGGTCCTTGTGCTGATGCATCTCTGTCGAAGACGAATTAGCAGTGTATCCGGAGAAATGGGCTAGGCTTCGTGCCGAGGTTCTATCCGCCGTCGGTCAAGAGGCACCAACCTACGAAGATCTGAAAGGCATGCGATACCTTCGCTACACGCTACAAGAGACTTTGCGATTATATCCCGCGGTCCCTTACAACATCCGCACTGCTCTAGTGGACACGACTCTACCAGGCGCACCCGGTCAACCTGACATTGCGGTTCTAGCAGGAGATATGGTCCGCTATCAGCCCATGTCGATACAGCGGCGTAGTGATTTGTATCCGCAAACTTCTGAAAGCTTCGCCGATCCTTCGTTATTCAGTCCGGAGCGGTGGTATACATGGCAACCGCGCCCTTGGGAGTATATCCCCTTTAACGGCGGCCCAAGAATCGTAAGGGCGCCCGAACCTCCTGTACTGCACACTTGAAAGAATCTGAGGAACTTGGGTTAAATCAAGTACGATGTTCTCTATGTAGAGCATATGCTGACATCCAGTCATAGTGCGTTGGCCAGAACTTTGCGATGACAGAAATGGCCTATTTCAGTATGCTGCCCCGTCTACTAGGTACCCACAATAAGGTTTTCGTTTCTGACATTGACAGTGGTGCGGATATTACAGAAGTACGAACGACTAGAATACCGTGGGGACTGGGACGCACAACTGCACAAAGCTGACCTCATCGGCCGCCCCAAATTTGGTGTCCCGGTAGTTCTCTACGAGGCAGAGGAATGATTCGTCACGATGTTGCTCTACCCTGACACGGCTAACCTCTCCTTGTCTTCTACTCTCTAGGCTAGCTCTATCGACCTGGCTTCCAGCGAAGTATGGAAATACTTGGAAGGATGTGGAGAACGTTACCTGTGTAGGGTCAACATTGGTCTCATCTTCTAATGAACGATCTCGAAATTCGCACGTAGAGCGCCACGATGATGGCGTAGCTCAACTCATCTATCTCGTTTATGTACCACCACCTTGGTTATGTTGGCGTTTCAGGCCCAGTACGTTTAAAACGAAGTCAAAATAGAGTTTCTGTCGTGTTCAATATACGCTCACCACCAACACAAGATCATCTTAGAGTCATGCATCAAGACGGACGGCCGACCTGAGCAAACACATGTTGCTTCGTAATGCCCAAGGGAGGCTCGAATAGGCATACCGACTCCCCTGACGTCGGCGAAGCCTGAGCGGAAGCGGACCGCCGCATGTCTCACTTGTAGTACAACCTCTGACGCCGAGGCACGGTTCCGCAACCTTGAAGCCTGCATAGGACGTGGCATTTAAACTAATATGCCTCATATCCAGTGCGATATCTTAGAGCTCGAAAGTATGGGACTGGGTTTCATAAGGACCCTGCTGACCTTGCGTATTTCCGTTATGTCCTATAGGCGCGCACGCACGAGTGATTGCATTGATATTGGGTAGATTTCGCATACCAAGCCCGCCCGCCTGTGCGTGGCCGGCCTCTTGCCTTCTTGCCATTCGGGCTTCAGTTTGTTCCCCTGCAGCGTCGAGTGGAACACTGTCGGGGCTAAGCGACTCCAGATATGGAATCTGTCCAGGTGATGTTGAAAGTGCCATGTCTCGTTTACTTACGAGGTTAGCTAGCGTTCCACAAGTCAGCACCTCCGTCAGCACCTCCGTCAGCACCTGCCTCGAGATCGGTAGCTCTACAAGGTACAGCGAGGATAGGCCAAGGATGCTGGCCTCGTGAAAGTCCTAGGTATAGCGTAGCGCCCGACGAAGCTAAGGAGATCGCCATTGTAAAGAAGCTCAGTATTTGTAATCATCTTTAATCGAACGCCACATTGATTCAGGTCTAGGCTGCTGAGTGCCGGTCGTAAGATAGTAGGTAGTGGCTAATGCCGCCCTCCAGGAAGCTGGCGACCTGGGTCGAGGTAGGCGTCCCGATCCCGACATAAGGGAGGTGCTGGGAACGAGAGGACCGCGACCATGCTGTTGGAAGGTCAATTCAAAGCCACTATCCATGTTCTTCTAGGCCCCCGAAGACCAGCCGTTGGGTCAAGGGTCTAAGGGGAAGGAAACGGCCGATTTACCCAATGGGAAATAGCCTTCGCTGTGGTGCTACCATGCTGCTGGGACATTACGTTGGGGTCCTACCGCAACGAGCCGGGTACATGATGAGCCATAGATGTGCAATGGACGATGGCATTTCATGCGGGGTTGGCCAATCAAGTGAGCGGGGACGGCTTTTGCCTCCATCTGGAAACGTCTTCGTGATTACCACTGCAACTTTGGCGTCATTGATGACACGACGTTAGAGCATGGAGATATGGGCATGGTTCGCCATGGCAGCGCCCAGGAGCATGATACGGCAGCCCGCAGGCCAAAGACGAAGATCGTAACGGAGCGAGGGCCTGGCGACAATCTGGTCCGCGGACATGGTTTCCCACCCAGCAAAGGAGGCACAATTTCACGTGCATCGAAGACCCAACACAGGCTGAGCGGCTAACGAGCATCGCAATTTACTGCGAGTTTCGCACCAGGCCTAGTCTTGCAAAGAGACTCCTACCCGAAATCCATCCGCTTGCATTCTGCCGGACGAGTCTCGACGTATCCCTCGCGAGTTGACTGACGAGACATAGACACGTGGGGAGGTTTCACGAATCGCCGTTATTGGTCTCAGATCTTATGCAGCAATCAGCATGGCTATGTTTTCACAGGGGCTTACCTGTGTCTGGGTGTAAGCAGCATATCTTGCCCACTGTAGCGTCGATGTGTTGTGGATGGATGAAACGCTGCGTGGAAGAAACGCAAGCGGGCTGCTGTGCGACCCCATGAAGACGAGAGGCAACTAACGTTGATGGTGGCACGAATCCTGCCTTTGCGTTATTCATGTCGTGGAATGTGACAGGTTATGTTCTCTTCTGTAGGTCGTCGCGGAATCCTTCCCCAATCCTCATACTCTGCGAATGGTGCCTCGTAGTCGCGGACACGATGCTGATGCCCAGGTGTGTCTATTGACAGACCCTAGGCCTTGCAATGTAAGGTAGCACTGTGAGATAGTCGAAATGAGGCTAGTATTTTGGAAACTTCTGACAGCAAAAATGTCAGGCCCCTTGCATGTCGCATATACACCGTAGGCCTAGGACAAGAATAGCGCGGCATTAGACGACATGCGACAGTCAGCTGGTGGCGTAGTATGGGAAGCCAATATCAGTAGCTAACGAAGGCAACTTGAGCCTTCCGCCGTGACCAGACGTCTGATTATACCTGCAATAGTCATCGGATGTAAAGACCCAAATAAGGTCAAGACATGTCAAGCAGCTTGGCCTGGTGATCAAGTGTGTGATCACCCAGAATCATGTTCTGTTTGGTGACATGCTTTGGCGCACCACACGAAACGTCACAAAACGTGCGGAGATGAGCTTTAATCAACATCACCACGGCCAACACCTAGGGTTGCTGATAAGGCCCATTCAAGCCATTCGCATGTGCTGGTCAGGACTAGGATTCTTTCTAGATGGCGTACGATCCGACTCCTTTCACGACGGCTACACAGCAAAATTCCCAGAGCTCGGAGGTATTAAAAATTGAGAGATCCGACTCCTCGGACTTTGCACAATCTTCGCGTAACAAACCCAGTACCGTGATTCCGAAATTTGTCGAGTTGACATGATGCAAAATCTGGGGTCGAGGTCAAGGATTCCCTTGCGAAAAAGTATAAACCCTACAGTAACGTAGATTTTAGTCTCTGATCGTTGATTGCCAAGAACCAGAATGCGGGGAGAGTATCGAATGCCTATTCGCTGAGCTACTCATCATGTTTCTCATCAACCATGGTTTGCGACATTACAGAGATCAGTAGGGTCATGAGGCCCATGAAACAATCAAACCTGCCATGACAAGCGTCTGCATTGTCCGACAGAGCTCTGAAGGCGTAGACTTTTGTCGATGCCCTGCATTAGGGAAGAGACGATTCACGACTTACGCCGAGGCGTTCTCCGGCTCTTCTTATTTACAGTTTGAACCGTGTTGGTTTTCTACCTGTCCAGCTGTTTCCATTTCTCAATGCCCGGTGCTTCTGTAAGCCATGGATAACGAGGTCACTCAACTTCCGCATCATGGCATGGGAGTCTGTCTGGACCTTCGAGTGATCATCGTGATCCCCTGAAGAGCAAGGAGATCTTACACATCGAGACTACGTGAAAGTACCTGTCCTACGACCGGGATAGATTCATCCGAGTGACAAGGGGCCTTGATAAAGTTGGGTGCGGCTGAGAAGAAAGTTGCCAAGACCAAGTTTCAAGACTTCGCTGATAAATCTCGCAGTTCTCAACAACAAGAAAAGGGTCCCGCTTTGAATGATACTGTACAGCACTAGTATCTGTGCCTGGCTGAATCGATCTAATTGGGGATACCAACAGAACCTTGCTTCGAGCCTGCAGGAACATGGTGAACCAACCTACACAGTAAGTAACACGGGGAAAGCTCAGCCTCTCTCTAGCTTTGCGAGCGTTTGCGTAGCGAGCCGACGCTATTCACCCCAGTGATCCTTATGAGCCGTCAGGTAAACGGCCCCATGTAAGACAGTAAAGCTGATCAAGGCAGGACATCGCGAGAATGCCGATCGCCGTTTTTGAAACTCGCAAATCTCTACCAACATCAAGTAAGTCTTGGGTCATTGATTTGCAGCGCCATCTACTCCTCGTCCAGAGCTCCCACAGCCAGAGATTCTCGGGCTGATCGCACCAGCAGAATTACTATCTTGCCGTTGACCCGTGGGCAGGCTGGTCCACGAACAGTCAGCTTCCACCGCAGTCCAGGATGGCTTGGTAAAGCGTGGCAATGATACTTACCCCGCTGGAATACGAGTAGAAAAATGAGTACCTAGGTACCTTGGTGTATTCTGATAATTCTACTATAGTGACAGAGCAATCGTAAGTGCCCCCTTATTGCAGGTCAGGTTACTCGTGTATGTGGTAGGCTGACTGGTTCGGCGTTCGCGCTCAAACTTCTCGATAGGCACCTGGGGTGAGGTCCGTGACAAGCTTGAGGCCCGAAAATGATCTCTTACCCGGCCCCATAGTCAGCTAGTGTTGCCGGTCCGGCATTTCTGGGTGAGAGGTTGCCCTTCATCTACAATCGTGACTGGCTCTTATTTTAAACAGACACCCCTCTTGGTAAAAGTTACGAGGGGGCTTACTAGTTACAATGCGGTAGAATTGCTTATTGAGGACTATCATAACGGGGGGGGGGGGGGGGGGGGGGGGGGGGGCGGTTTGAGAGGTGATAGAGCATGGTATACTTGATGATAACGTTCACATGACTTCAGGCTAATGCGGTGAGAGCTTAGCTTCTTGGTGCTTACTCTGTTCATACCTTTCTAATGAGGCTGGATGGGAGGATTGGGTGCTTGATTTGGCTCATCTTGCAGCTTACTCTGCAAGGAACCCTGGGAACGCGTCATTTAGATAACCAGAAGGATGCTGATTGCTGCTGTCTCGCCGTGGATGTTTCAAGCTACATTTTGGGGGTTAATGAATCACTATATTGCACGAGACTTTTTGACTGACCGTATTAATCGACTAGTTATGGGCATTGGACATTCTGGGGAAGCCAAGATAAGCGTCTTACTGTGGTATGTGATACTTTCATCGTCTCTCCCCCAACGGACGCTCTTGGCAGAAGCGAGTGGCACAGCCTTGTCAGCCCGTCATCAACTCTTCACCTAATTAGTCTATGCCCACACGTGGATACGGACGGACTCAGCCCTGAGAGAATACACCACGATAGGCTTGGAGGCCACCGTGACGACTGACCAGTGACCTTAACCACTTTGAGCGACGGACTTTCCTCCTTTGCCCAATTGTGGTTGTTTGCAGTCACCGTAGTCCCCCGATCACCTCTGAGTAGGTGGTGTTCGTGAGATCTGATACCGCCGTTCACGCACATTAGCTCTTTTGATTAGCCTGGACTCGGTGCCGTTCCAGACCGCATGGCGTCAAACAGTGGTCATGGCTGGCGTTCCTTAGCTGAATCGCTAAGGGTCACAGCCAATCTGGTGAGAGCTTGTTGGAACCAGCTTATCAGTGAACTGACTATCGACTGTGTGGTCCTGATCAGAAATCCAGAGCAAGCGTTCCGCATAACGCGGCTGTCTGGTTAGTGGGAAAAGTCTGACGACGAATATCGCCAAAGCCGGTTTGTGTGGCAGGTATTTTGATATCGTGGTGATTCCTTCACAAAACCATCAGGCGCCTCATCGCTGGTGCTGTACTCGTGAGGAGGCAGGGTCCTCTCCCCGAAACTCCTGAGCATGCGTCAATAGGGGAGCTCGAGTTGGACAGATCCGAGTACTTCCATTGCAATAGTTAGAGGCCTTCGTTCAGTGGTAACTCCCCGATGGATGCATTTTGAGGACATTGGCAGGTCAGCTCGAGTAGAGTGCGTCGATCGCATAAAAGCAAGTAGGTGCTGTGGTAGTCACAAAGCCACATGTTAGTCAAGCGTGGGGATAACCCTGCGAAAAACAAGGCCCCAGTTCCACTAACCCCCGTCGTCGGTACGTGCGGTATCCGATCGAGCCGTCCCTTTAGTTTGTGACCACTGGCCATAATCTGGATTTAGCATTTCACCCGCTGTTGATGGGTTCGAGTTGACCGTTGGTTTATGATGTGAAAGTAACCACTGGCAAGGACCCTCAAAAGTTTCTCGGTTAATTCTCAACCTGGTAGCCGCATGGTACCACAGTACGTAGGTAGCATGGGCGGTACTTCAATGATCTTCATTATTGTGTTGCGTTGCCCAGTCTCTCGAACCGAGAAAGTGACATATCACATTGCCTACCCGGCGTTCGGCAAATCCCCTCGTAATATCGTACGTTTCCAGAGATGCTCTAATCTACCATAGTGCGCTCGACTCTTCACGTCTACAACCAATGCATTGCAGGCTGCTCATCTTCGGGAAAATGGAATCTAACGTCAGACGAACGTGGGGGTTCTGGAGTTTTATTCAACCGCTTTACGATAGGTGCGATTTATCCGACATCGTCGCGGGGGTAGTTGCTATGTGGGTTATCCCGTCGTGACGCAAGCTGGTCCACGTTACCAGAGGATGAGGCTGCCTACGCTTCCCATGATCTCCAGGCTACGTATACTCCTGCTTTGAACGTCATGTCGTGGACAGCTACCTCAGATACCTAGGAGCCCAGGAGCCAAGCGGTGGATGCAGGGATACTACATGCTAGCGAAGAATTCCGTTTGAAATAAGTTAGGGAGCAGACCTACATCTCTCAAGATAAGGGTTTCCTCAATGGGGCTTCTCAAGACACTATACAATATAGTGTGTCTGCTGATGAAGGTCAGTTACCCCCATGACTACCGGGGTAGACTGTCTTAGGGAATCAGTGCAGTAGTCCCGCACCTGAGTCAACGGCCTAGATGAGTCTTCTCTAGAGTCTATAGAAACTCCAAGACACGTTCGCCTCCAAGTTTCAGGGTACCAAAGATACCAACTTGATAGTCAAGGGGGCAGTGTCATCGACTAACCTTCTCAGCAGATGTCCTAATCAGGGCTCTGGATGGGAACACGGGATTTCAAACGGTGCTTCCACGCTACATAGTAAAGCAACCGCCAAGGATGAACGCCCATACTATGACGCCGCTGTGTATTGTGATAAGGACGTGTGGGTTAACTACACCACTCGATATCTCTAGTTCTCCACCTACAGTAATGGCGTTCTGGGTGCCCATGTCGGGGGAACTACTTAATCGTCTACAGTCATGTTATTGCCGACAGTGCCCGGAGCTATAGTCATTCCGGATCCCATATGCAATCATAGCGACCATCTGGGGCAGCATTGGGAATGGTGCTACAATGGGTCTCAGTGCCATTTACTGTCATGGCTATACTCGATACCTTGTCGTTTAGGAATAAAAGCAGTTGCGATTGGACCACCGTCCTTATCTTCTACTAGTCTATTAATTGGGATCAATTTGCTGTGCAGGGGCTAATGGCTGTTCTATCAAACGCTGCAAGACGTCGGCTGGTTATCCCTTTATTGCCTACCCGCCGTACGCCTAGTGGCACTTCTGGTGCCGTCAAGGCCATCGTGCAACGTCGTGGGTCGAAAATGATACGATGATGGCGGAAATGCGGCGTTGAATTACGATCTCAAACGTGTTTATTCCCGAAAATCTTTGGGTGCAGTGTCAGTGCCCTCGAGGCGACGACCACGTTGACGATTGTATCTTCCACATAGCTGCTTCAAAAAGCTATCAATATTGCAGATCGTTCTGCCAATCCAGGGTTCTTCATTCTCTTGCCTCGAAGCTTCTCACGAGGCTGGCATCTGTGTGGCCTCCTTCCTAGCTCAGCTGCATTATCCCCACTAAGGATATGCAAATATTCCGCCCAAAACTCCCACGACGTCTTCATGTCTGAAATGCGGGAGGCAAGATTGGTAGACTCGTCAAGTGGCAAAGCCGAAGCAGCAAAGGTGTGGCAGACCTTTGCATCCATCGTGTCAACATCCTCTCGTTAAAGTGAGTGTGCAGCAGCAAAGTGGCCTTTCCCCGCTCAAGGTTCTCGCGTCTCGTCTCGAGTTGCAGCTGATTTCTCCCCTATTCCATTTCCATTAGAGCCCGCAGTAAGCTACACTGTTTCAGTACTAGTCCGGAAATTGTCCCGTTCGCTTGCAACCCTTCGAAGACGTCGGCGGAGCGATCTTCGTAGGCATGGTTGCGGAGTCTTCTTTCTATGTCATCATGCGATAGGGACATTCGAACTTCACTTGCCTAACGTCGTGATTGATCACCGTTGTTGTCTGAGAAACTTGCCATACTCGCACGAGGATAATCATGGGCATCAACGAGCCACACGAAAAACAGCTCTCTCTGCCAACGTCTGCAAACACTATCGCTAGTTCTGAGAAGGCAGGTGTATATCATCATATGCTATTGGGTGACTGGACGAGCTAGGGCGCCGCCATCGAAATATGTTCCTTTTCCACAAGCCGCATGGTTTGATCTCGGAGCTCTGCAAAGGGTCCAACTCGCAGCTCGTCGACTCGTTGGAAACTCTGGAATATGAATGGTCCGTCGCTGTAAGGTACCGGCGGATGGGTCGAACAAGCGCTTCAAGTAGCCATGTCCTGGTCTCCCGCTCACATGTAAGGTGGTGCAGTAGCTCTGTGCCATATGCACACTATGTAGGACATCAGTCGGACACCAGTCGTCCGTTGATAGGCACCGTGATGTCAGAAGCGACGAAGAATCGTTCCTGATGGCATCTGGAGCACTCACACGATGCCGGCTAATGCTGGCTGTGCCCATGCAGAAAACCACGGCCACTAGGAGCCATTTCGTGATGTTGTCCGTATGCAGGCACTCTGCTCCAAGAGTTGATGGTTGCAAGTGTCCCATACAAGACATCGGGCCTAGTGAAGCAGGCATTGACTGCAAGTCATACTGGTCTACTCCAATGGCGTCGCAAAATTGCCATCCGGCCGAGGTTGAAAGCGACGAACCAATGGCAGGGGTAATGTCGAGGTCTCTCTTGATTCTTGCATACACAACGCAGGTTAGATTGACTGGCTGGTCAAATGAGGAGTTCACGACGCCCTATGGCATGATGTGGACAGTTAGTCGTCGTCGCCAGTCGAGCACTGCATGGCTAGACAGCAGGTGTATGCCGCCCTAAACCGCACACAAGCGCTGCATGAAGTTCTTCTTTCGAAATTGCCTGCCAGCCAGCCCCCGAAGAACGCGGCCCATCGCGCGTTCAGCAGCCAGCACGGCACCCACTCGAGCGGGATCTTTAGGGTCAACTTGACGATCTGGAATTCTGCTTCCGGATGGAAGCCTCATACTTTTACACAGTACAGTATACAGCAGTACCATAGTAGAGCCTTCGAGGTTGAGCCCCCCCCCCCCCCCCCCCCCCCCCCCCCCCCCCCCCCCCACGGGCCCACATAACTTATCCCGTCCTGCGTAGCCTTTCAAGTGGACTTGTAACGTCCGGCGGACAAAGTCATACGGAAGCAGGAGGGGAGGGTGTAAATATGACATCGAAGCTGTTATAGGGGACCTAAACCAAGATATATACATATGAATTCGATATCGATAGAGACGAACTCGTTTCAAGCTGACTGCTTTCTCTGGGGTCCAGGAATGCTCTTTGTCATGGCAGCCTGCACAAGGCAACTGGGAAGAACTTCGCTAAGCCCAAAACATCACAGAGGGCGCCGGAGGTCCAGCACTCCAGGTCATTGAGCGCTGCGCTGCGCTGCCTGGCTGCTCCTCTCAAACCTTCCAATGGCAACCCAATATGCATCCATCCCTGGCGGACCAGCTAAAATACATACGGCCATTATTAGTATTACTGTACTCCCACCCTGCGCTGCACTGCAGGGTTGGTTGACTGACCAGTCTCCATGATCGATGCGCGCCCCCATCTTAGGTACAGCACCCTCCTCCGTTCTCACGCCTTCTGACCCTTCCACCCACACCCTTCAACGCCCATCAAAATCAATAGAGAAGAGTTCCGTACCAGACGTCGCTGTTTTATACATCTCACGCCGGTGTTTCCCAAGCCCCCCGGTCTCTGTTATTGCCAAGTACCAACCCATGGCTTCTGACCATGTCGGCGCTAATGTTTCCAAGGAAAAGCGCCAAAGTACCTACGTCTGCAAAAGTCTGCAGGGCCAGCCAGGCCTCAGGGCACTCCAGGCTGCCAGGGATCTCTAAACTAAAATGGTAGCACTGAACGCCCTCTCCCGTCAAAGTCGAAGTTGGCGCCGACGACCGTAGCATTTGCATTTGCATTTGGCTTCCAGAAGTACCTACGTACCCCCAGGGTGGAGATCAAGCTTTGCACAACCTCACACCATTCTAGCGCCACTCCCCAAGACTGTTTCCACGTCCCCACCTCCCACCATAGTCCTGTGGTACATAGTAGTTCGACCCCATGTCGCTTGGTCATCGACTGCTTAGAGCACACCATTGAGGTCGATGCATACTGTGTAGTTGCGTTTGAAGATCGAGGAACGAGGTACTTCCCCACACAGAAGTGCTGGCGAGATACCATGCAGCTAGTGCAAGAGAAGCCGCCCATTGAGACAAGGGACGTACCTCCCACAGTCCATACATATGAACCTCCATCATCCTCCTCCTCGACTCCCATGAACTTCTCGAGAACCACCCTGAGTAGCCATCCGCCTTTGGAACTCTTGCTCAACTCTGCCTTCTCGTTTATTCACCGGGAGGTTTGGCGTCAGGACGTGCCATAACACTCAATTCTATCGAACAAATCTTCTCACCACCACCCTGCTCCTGCTCCATCACGACGAAGTAGGACAGTAGAGGCTTCACCTTTGTTCTTCGGGGTTTTGAGCTCTCGATACGGCGGCCTATTATTACGTTGCGAGTACCTAAACGACAATCACCTCTTCGAAGCCCTTTCCTCCCTCACCATGGCTTGCAACCCAGCTTGGGAACACCAGTATTGCCTGTCCTGTGACAGGCAAACAGACGGTGCCACCTACTGCTCTGAATCGTGTAGACTATCGGACTTCGACAAGTCGTCGACGACTTTCAGCACACCAGCGAGCTCACCGGGCCTGGCTGGGTCCAACTTCAGCTGGACAACCCCAAAACCGCAGGCCAAGTTTTACCTGTCACCAGCCTATGATTTCAGCAAGGCTCAGCCTTATGGCTCGACACCACAGCCGCAGTCATTCCTATCTCGGCGGTCGGAGACGACGAACTTCTCACCCGTCCGCCAGGTCCTTACCCCCTCGAGCTCTCACAGCAGTCTGAACTCCTTGCAAAGTAATTCGTCTACGGGCAGTGAAAGCAGGCAACTGTCAGACAAGGCGAGGAAGCAACTGAGGGACTACGCAAGCTCTTTCGAGAACGCTCGACTACAACGGCGCCGATCCTGCTAAACTCTCGCATCTATACACGAAACTCATTTCATATCGTACCTGACCACACCATATACCCCATCGACGAATCTCTACTACAGTTTGAATTAGCGGCGGCTTCATACATCATCTCTACTTTGTTTTACATCTTGGCTGGAGCATTAAAGAAATCCACACATTCATCGATTGTTGTACAAAAGCATACACTGGAGCTCATCATTAGAAAAGTTTTGTTTGGACCGGATTTGATTGGGTTGTCTCATCTTCCACCAAAGGGCGTATTACTGGGCAATAAGGACAGGATGTGCTTCACGCTGTACCATGATACATTGGGAGATATCACTGTGCTTCTACCATTTGGCAAATGGATACCTGGAATTTGATTAGGGGAAAGGAATGCAATATCTGATGCTCAAGCTGATATGGGCATGACCGCGGATATCGTCAGTGGAGACGACGGCGTTTCGATCAGGGCACAACTGCAACGACTGTTGCGACCTAGGATAGTTCTTCCACATTATGGTGGATTGAGTGACTGTGGACGGACTGGCTACAGATTGGCGATTAGAATAGCGCACAGCGTCTCTTGACATAGGAGGCTTGGTGAAATAAAGTTCAAAAGACCTGCCATACAAGCACCGAGTCCCCAGATTACGTGATGGTGCAACGCTCTTGCGAGCTCTTGCGAAACACCCCATCATCTTCTTAGTATCCGTGATTGAACTGACTGACGACCAGCAGTCGATCAGCACTCGGCCCACATCCGAGTCTTTCGTGCCTGGTTGTAGGAGCTTGCCGTCAATGCTCCCCAGACTGGTTGGACTGCGGGAGTCTCAACTTTGTGGAGATGTACAACTCAACAGTGGGTCGGTCGTATGTGGATGACAGTAGTTTCATGAAGCTCAATAGCCTCTGTCACTGCGCTTTTCCGCCGAGACTTGTCGATTCCGTCAGAGTCCCATAATGATTATTGCAAATGCAGACGGTCCACGACGCCGCCGGCGAAGGTACGACGCCTTCCACGCGCTGGTAAGATTCCATCACTGACTACCAGGTAGGTACCTACGCGACGAGGATCGAAGCTATTGTCTGCCAAGGGCTTAGTGGTGTGCTGCCCTCTTCTGACTACTATGTACTGTGGTATTCCCCACGGGATCCAGCCTATGGCCGTCCTATGCTAAGGCGATAGGTCGCCTGATGATCTGGGCTGAAATGCTGATGCTGTGCATCTTCCGCCGTCTGTGCTGTACAAAGATCGGTACTTGCGTGTTGTCATCATTATAAGGTACCAGCACATGACACTTTTAGGCCAGGGACTACGGATGTTAAACGATGGAATAAGGTACCTAGATCATGTCATAGGACCAAACTTCAGGAACGGACTCATCCCTTACTCTAGAACTGTGGATTCACCGGTTTGGTCCAAACTTTGATGGTTGACGAAGCATGAAACTGTGTCGTGGAACGCCAAAGTCCGACAGCCCACCAAAGCTAATGGGACAATTCCCAGCCCTCACCACTCTACCACAGTACAGGCGGCCAACACAGGTCCGGTGGACGCGGGACTTGGACGTACGCTATCATCAATCTGGAGGGCGCCAACAATGTCTAGTGGGATACTTGACCAAGCCCATAAGATTCACCGGTCAGTTTTTAGCCAGCCGCTTGTGGGCGGTTTAGGCGGTTCCGGTCGGTGGACGTCGTGCACCGTAGAGACAATCGCAGCCATTACCAAGTACCTAGGTAGGTACTCTTGCCAGCGAAGCATTTCAGGCGTGCAGGCGTGCAGGGCGTGCAGGCATTAGTGATTTCGGTGAGTTCGTTCTGCCCTCTAAGTTTTTTTACTTTTTTCTTTGAGTTAAGTTCTGTGCTAATGCGCGCACCAATAAGTTGAAGATCCCAATGGGATGGGTCATTGACGTGGAAGGCTTAACTTCGACACCGTCGGGTCCAAAAGCGTCGCAGGGGCAAACCTAATGGAAAAAACCCCCCAAGGCTCTGTACTGATCAATTGAAGTCCAGAGGCGCAGAAAATTCTGTTCAGCTGGCCTCAACGAGTTCAGTCTCAGCCCTTGTTCGTGCATTGTCATTTGTAAAGGTACCTAATTTGCATCCTGCTGAGTCGGTCTTTGCCATGCAGGTGCAAACAAACTCGGTTGGGCCTCGATTGCAATGGCCACAGGTCATCATCTCCGGCGCAAGTCTGGATCGATCTAATGCCATCCGTACTTACCTACTCTAATCATGTCGTCTATCTCCTCGCTGGCTTCATCTGAAGCCCATGTTTCAGAGCCGTGAAAATATTTTTCACTTTCACGGGTTTAAGTCTGAACCGGTCAATTTCCGCGTAGACACCATCCCGCAGGTGCTTCCACACGGCTGTTGCACGCACATGTGAGAGGACATGAGCGATATGCGGGCTGTAAAACATGCATATCGGACAGCTCGGCTGCCTCGCTATCTGGAATCAAGTCGCAAGTGCGCACGTTGATTGCAACAAGGCAACTAAAACATTGGCAGGGCCGATTGGCATCTTGGCCCTACAGGTTGGCCCGGCCAGTGGCATCGCCTTCGATTCATCCGACACGACACTGTTCGACAGACCTATGTAGACACCCAAGAGTCCTCCAAGTTAGATCCCGAAAGCACGAAACAGCTCTCTCCATATGCCGAGATCAACCTAGCCAAGTCCCCCACCGGCGTTCCAAGATGAACAGTGTGAAGCATGAATCTGGAGCATGGGAGATCAGCTGGAATCGAGATCTCGGGCAGCGTAGGTTGCAACCCGTAATGATAGCAGTTCGTCGCTATTATCACCGTCACATAGCATCTGGTCAGTAATATCACGTCAGTCCCAACCGCACGTTACACGACCCATTGTCGGTCAATGAGCGGGATGGCTAGTGCATCTTGGTTTCAAGTCTTCCAACGAGCCAATTGTCGTTGAACGGAGACAATTACATAATTCCATGAGGCTCGTTATTGACCGGGGGGCCGTGCCATTCGGACAATTCTACGGTCCCTGTCATGTCATGTCATGTCATTCAAGCGCATGGATGCTACTTTAGCTTCTTGCTCAATCAAGTATTCAGCAGACATCTGCAACGGGCAATTCTAGCAATCAGTTCCGCGATCACAGGCCTCACTTTACGCCGGTCGTTCATTTATTGAGAACGAAACAAGCAAGGGAGGTGACGGGCGGGGACCTGATCGGTCGAGTGGTGCTGCGTCCCGCATAGCAGCAGTAGCAGGGAACAGCCGTACCTCGAGGGGAGGTTGAACCTCATGGATCCTTGCCTTGACATCCCAAGCTGCCCGTCCCGCGCCTGTGTCCGGATGACTGCCGCGCAAGGGTGATCTTCGCGGGAAGGGAATGCATGAAACCACGGTCTCCTCTCGGGTCCTCTAGCATCTCCCGGCGTCTTGGAATATGGCTGTGGTGGACCCGTGGATACGGACGACAGATTGCTCTTCTTCGTTGTCTCACCTCATATGGCGTTTGGGCTGATTCGAGGAGTCAGGTCAAACCTTCTCTCGTGCCTTGCCAACGTGTCAGCCATTGATTCCACAAGGCGTCGAGAACCCACAGGACTGTACCCATCTCGTCGCATTCCAGTGGATTTTTTTTTAATCGCCGGACCACAAACCACTCAGCTATCCTTGGGCAGCTTCGCCATGTTTCGTTGTGTTTGCTTCTCTCGGGCGGCTCCGTTCTGTCACGGTCCAAAACGCCCTCCAACGCAAACCTGTTCTTTCCTCTTCTAGCTTCTGAAGCGAGAACACGTCTGTCTCTTGACGGCATCGTCGTTAGTCCGTTGTCTTATGTAATACACTAAGCCTAGAACTGCATCACAACGTCAACAGGGACCAGATGGCATGAAGCCCGCCTCGAGATCTTTTGTGACACGCAATGTTAGAACTTCACCAGTCGCGGAGGTTCCGCTGGGTACACAAACTGAGCCGACGACCGAGTGATACCGCAGCACCACATCGAGCCAAGGTTGATGACAACGAGTGATCAAAATAGTGAGCAGGCTCTGAGGCCATTTGTTATGATCGTGGTGCCCTCGGATGGGGCGGCCAGATTTTCAAGGATCTTGCTAGTGGATATGTTGGCAGCCTTGTGGCGCTACGGCAAAGAATTGGCCCTGTTCGGCAGGCAGTAGGGTTTGCTCCTGTCTCATTCCTCAGACGGCAAACCTAGTACGAATATAGCACGATGACCCGTCTTTCTCACCGGTCGTTAGTTGGCTATGTAGAGCAAACTCTACCTTGGCATAGTCCTATGATGCGTTGTGCCAACTCCACCTATAGTGACTCACGCCCATACATTTAGTACCGTGTTTCATATTTTGACAATTTTTTCTAGTCAACGTCCAAGCTTCCATGCACGAGTAGAAGCCCTGACATGTCGTCAGAACCTCGATCAGCTCTGTCTTACGCCGCCTACATTCCATAGAACACACAGGCCAGGTGAGCTAGATCTCACAGCGCCGGATCGTTGCCCCGATCCAGAACAAAAGGAATCCTTCAGGCTTTGTAGCTGCCTCGTTAGTAACAAGAAAAGCCTTGGACTGAGTTGAGTTTCACACAAATCTTACTCGGCACCAAAATAGGCTGGAATTCGTCCGCATCCAGAAATCGGGGTTGGAATCCTCGAGAAGGACACTCGTGAGGACTCAGCTGCAAGCAGCTGCCTGTCGTAACTGATCATTTTACAGGGGGAACGCAATCAGGGTAGGGAGGCCCCTTTGACGGGGGAAGAGTTCTAGAATCCATGGGTCGATGACCGAAACGAGACGTGGTTACGGCAGTCGGTCAAGACACTCGACGATTGAAATTCTTCATTGAACCTTGATGGTGAGTCAGTGTGCACAATCCATGCTAGGGCTTTGGCGTAAGACTTGTTCTCTACACAGTAGAAGCGGGCGTGAGTCTATTTCGTTCATGTATGTATGTGTTAATACATCGACACCTGTTTTACGAAACGGGCGAAAGTCGCAGTGCGGCCCGTTCGCTAACGTGGACAAAGTACGTTTACCGGACCTTTCTTGCGTTTGGGTCGGAAGCAAGAAATCAAGATTTCAGACGATCCTACCAGCGACAGTCGAAAGTCGGGCGCCGGCCGGAAGGACCGGGAAGCATAATGCAATATAGCAGCTACATGGTTCAGGCGATGAGTTCGTAGATAGTTGGATGTTTATGGTGCCTGTTTCAACTAGACCGGGGCCTAGCGTTATTATTACTCTTTTACTTAAGCTCGGCTTAGTTAATTATTTTGTATCTTCTAAACAGCAGGAGTTATAAGTAGTTTATAATAGAAATAAATTATATATAGATACTTAGTATAAAATATTATATATAACTATTAATTCTAAGTAAATGAAATAATAAAAAAGGCAGAAGAATTGTATTGGGCGGTGAATGTGGGTCGAATACATGACCTCCAGATTATTGGACTCAGAGTTCACTTCAGTCTTCGTGAATTTGTTAATACTAATGAACTTAGAGCTGTGGAATTGTTGCACTCATGGCGCTCTCCCAACTGACATATGCCCGCCTGCTGAGAAAGACCGGCGCTATTGGAATTTATGGTTTCGTTACTAGCTCCTCTGGGTACCTGAGTGTGACTCCATAAGGCGTGAGATATTTCCGTCTACACCATGCGATCCTAAACAGCTAATTTACACCTTGAAGTCGGTAATCTGTACTTGTTATCTTTAACATTGCAATATTTTAGTCCATCCAGTTAACTGAGGTAACGGTTATCGAGTACATTACCTGAAGAGTGCGTAGACATTCGTTCTTCACACCTATCACCCCTTTTAGACACCGCACCTGTTGTGAGTGGTTCCTCTCACTCAAACACGAACAGTCCGAAATAGCATTGAATAAATGCTGCAATAGGGAAGAGCGTCGCCGGGCGCAGTGTTGCGGTGCTGTAAGGTATTTGGGGGCTTGCCACCCAGGGCAATCCTGTGACCTAGCATCAGTCAACATAATGACATTCAGCACACTTGCATCTCACAAACGAACACCTTCCAAGTCCCCTGTCACGTGAAACATCGCTCTAGAATCATTTACGCGCAAAAGTTCCTGATTCGCTAGCATCGACTTTATGCTTGGCGGCACCGTTACATGTCGCGCGATGGATAGCGGCAATATCTCCAAGGCTGGTACTCAAGCCTTATCTCAACATCGTTTACACATCTCGGCCAGTATAATTCATCCCATAAGTATCTTCACCCTGCCCAAACAGCTAAATCGTAGAGGGCGTACCACCGTACGAAAGCGAGCCAGGTTCCACGCTGCCAGTCAATCTGCTCGTGAAGCAGCTATAATATCGTCGCCAAGAAATTTCTCCCACTTCTCCACATTCCTAGAGCATCCAACGGTAAGCAATGCTGATGACGGGGAGCAGCTGAGACTTCGACTACCAAAAAGGTTCGAGAGCTTCAAGAAAGAGGAGGTATACATCTCTGCACAGGATCAGGACACACTCAACCGTGGAGGCTGTGGAAGCTATGATTCAATCAGCTTAGGACAAGTCAAAAACGTCAGAAAGTGAATATGTATTGGCTTTAGGATCTGTTCGACATGGCATTACGGCCTCAGGGGTTCCAAGAACTCAAACCCCTTTGCCAGTACCTCCTCTCCACCCGCCATCATGATTTCATATTCCAGGTCCGGCTGGGCTTCCCGGTAGAGGGCATTCTTCTCACTTGCCATCTTGAAGTTGTACGCGGCCTCCTCATCACTGATGATGTTCTTCTTGATACCTGCTGCAGCTGCCGCCTCGACCTGCAGTTGCATTTGACATCCACGGTCTAGTAATCCAAACATGAAACCGGCTTCATCTACCGTCTGCCCAACAGTGAGTAGGCCATGATTCATCAGAATAGCACCCTTGTTATGATCGCCTAGCGCATCTGCAATCCGCTCCCCTTCCTCATCACCGAACACAATGCCCCCGTAACTCGCGTAGACAGCATGAGCGTTATAGAAATTGCAGATGTCCTGGTTCAACATTTCGAGGGGACGAGCAAATACACTCCAGGCTCGACCGGCAATTGTATGCGTATGACATATCGCGTGGACATCGCCAGGTCGGCGTTTGTGGATTGCCGAATGAATCAGATATCCGGCTGCGTTGGCAGGGCGGCTTGTATTTCCACCTGCAACTCGGCCGGTTTGGATTTCCAAGCAGATCATATCCCCTGCGGTAAGCATGCCAAAGTGACGTCCTAGCGGGTTCATCCACATCAGTCCCTCATGCTCCGGGTCGCGGACCGAGATGTGTCCGCTCATGCCTTCGGTAAAGCCGTGGCGGGCGAAGAAACGGAACGTCGCTGCCATGTGCACGAGCATGTGCTTTCTCGCGGGGGCGAAACTTGAGAACGTAGGGATACCCGGCATGACGATTCCGTGTGAGATAGCCTCGAGGGGTGTCTTCTCAACACAAGATCTGACAACCTGGCCCTGTTCCTGCAGTTGCTGGCTCTTGGTCTTCGCAGGCAGGCTGCTCGGCAACATCTCCGAAATCGCCGATGGCGCCATGTTAGCGGGAGAGATACCGAAGGAATGATATATGGGCAAGATCTGAGCTCCAAAATTCAGACAGTTAATTTTCGAAGTATGACGGGAGTCTCGAGCTGTGCTGGCGATGCTGGCGATGCTCAAGGTTTATCTGTTTGCATGTTGCTCCGTGTTGGCGAGGGCGCCACCATATCGGCCCCGCTCTTGATGACCGATCCGGAATCGGGCCCGCACTACATGTCTGAACGCATGCCCTTGTGGACGTCAAGATACCAGTTGAAGCAGGTCCTGCCGGTATCTTGATGTTGATTCGAGGGGCCACTTGATCTGTTGTGATGTCGATCTCTGCATGCTGCTTCTTTTTGGTCAAGTCTGATCGATGGTCTTAAGGCTCTCGGTTGACCTCAGTTATTTGGCTTGACGCCTTCTGTGCATGACTTGAGGTTGGTTAGCCGTCATAGGCCATCTTTGCAAGCAAATTACTTTGCTCCTCACAAGATGCCATTTCGGCCAAGCAAGCTCAATTACCTGACGTCACTCTGTGAGGATGCGTTATACTCGTCAGGTCTTCGAGCCGATGAGGTGTTCAGCAACGAGGATCTCATTGCACGAGCGGAGAATATTGATACCCTAAATTCGATGCAGATGGGGTGAAATAACCCGGGGTAGTTCTTTGATGCCTTGTCCCATTTTACGCACGTAGCTACGTCGCATTGGTGAGATCGGCAAAGCCAAGCACAGTCCCAATGTGCGGTAGCTACTCGCAATACTCATTGCGTGGGGGGGGGGGGATACTAAGTTTATCGCCGTATATCGGGCTTGGGATTGTTATAGTCAGCGTTCAAATGAGATGTAAATGCATGTCTCCCAACTTCTGTGGTGAAGGAACCTGGAAGCCTGCGGACCAATCATTATTGACCGGGAATTTTAAGCACAGACCACACAGTGCCTACATCAACGGCAAAACCATTTCTCCATCTTCAGGATAGCTCCAAAATTTAGGTTACAGGCCCGAATATTTTGGACAAGGTCAACAGAAGCTGCGCCGAACCCAACTTACAGACCAAGACTTGGTGGAACTGAACTTCGACGCATTTCTGAACTCTTTCTGAAGTGAAGAGAAGGCTGGAATTCGAAACCGATCCCTTATTTTTGCACCAAAGCCTCCTCCAACATGCAGGCCCCCGTTTTGGTTATGAGTGAGCCCCTCCATCCAAGCTTCCGGCTCTGATTTCTACTGCCAGCAAGCTGACGGTGACCTCTAGACACCCAAAGCGGTGAAAGACAGCTTGGGCGCAAGGCTCAGCTGTCTAACATCGCTGCCGCTAAGACGTATGTTCCTCTTGAATTCCACTACTTGCCTGCCTAATAACCCGCCACAGAGTCGCCGACATCATCCGATCATGTCTGGGTCCTAAAGCTATGCTCAAGATGCTGTTAGATCCTATGGGCGGGATTGTGCTTACGAACGACGGTCACGCTATCCTGAGAGAGATCGAGGTGTCACATCCTGCTGCGAAGAGTATGATCGAGCTGAGCCGAACACAAGACGAGGAAGTAGGAGATGGAACAACGACGGTCATCATCTTGGGTGAGCAACTTGCTGTGACGGATATTTCGGTCAAGAGGCTAACCCCGGTATAGCCGGTGAGATACTGGCGCAAGCCCTCCCTCAACTCGAGCGAAACATTCACCCTGTCGTTATCATCTCGGCTTTCAAGCAAGCCCTCAAGGATGCTCTGATTATTATTGAGGAGATCTCGTTACCTATCGACATCAATAACGACGAGGCTATGAACGGCCTCATATCGTCTTCGATCGGCACAAAATTCGTGTCCAGATGGTCCGAACTTATGTGCAGTCTGGCACTTGATGCCACACGCACCGTTGCGTGGGATGCTGGGAATGGCAAGCGCGAAGTTGACATCAAGCGATACGCACGTGTGGAGAAGGTCCCTGGTGGTGAGATCGAGGATAGCAGAGTTCTGGATGGAGTTATGCTGAACAAGGACATCACACATCCCAAGATGCGACGGAGAATAGAGAATCCTAGGATCGTGCTACTGGATTGTACGTTGGAGTACAAGAAGGGCGAATCACAAACGAACATCGAAATCACGAAGGAGGAGGACTGGAATCGTATTTTACAGATCGAGGAGGAGCAAGTCAAGTCCATGTGCGAGTCGATCCTGGCGCTCAACCCAGACCTTGTCATCACAGAGAAGGGTGTATCGGACTTGGCACAACACTACTTCATGAAGGCCAACGTTACGGCCCTCCGCAGAGTGCGAAAGACGGATAACAACAGAGTAGCCCGAGCCACGGGTGCAACGATCGTCAATCGGGTGGAGGATCTGCAGGAGTCTGACGTTGGAACCAAGTGTGGCTTATTCGAGATCGAGAAGATCGGTGATGAGTACTTCACCTTCTTGACAAAGTGCAAACAACCTAAAGCTTGCACTATCCTCCTCAGAGGCCCATCGAAGGATGTGTTGAACGAGATTGAGCGCAACCTTCAGGATGCCATGGGTGTAGCTCGGAACGTCATGTTCCACCCAAGACTTTCTCCCGGAGGTGGTGCGACTGAGATGGCTGTCTCGGTACGACTAAAGCAGATAGCAAGCCGCATCGAAGGTGTCCAGCAATGGCCATACAAGGCTGTGGCCGATGCACTTGAGGTCATTCCCCGAACACTTATCCAGAATGCTGGCGCCAGCCCCGTTAGAGTATTGACTGAGTTACGAGCGAAGCACGGTGAGGGCAAGAGCTCTTGGGGTATCAACGGCGAGACGGGGACGCTGGTGGATATGAAGGACTATGCCATCTGGGAGCCGCAAGCTATCAAGTTGCAGAGTATCAAGACGGCTGTTGAGGTAAGGCCTAGACTCGAAACTTGATTCACGAGTTTTATGCTAATATGTTCCCAGGCTGCATGTCTCTTGTTGAGAGTAGACGACATCTGCAGTGCTAAGAAGGCACAACAAGTAGGGGGAGGCGTAGGCGGCGGTGACGACTGAATGGTCGATGGAGTTGAAAGTTGGTCATGAGACATAATGAGGAAAGGCATACTTATTCATACCCCTGTACCAAGAGCTGGCCCAAAAAGTTCGACGAGATAGATGAAATAGAACGGCTTTGCTGCCATTTATGCCGCGTATAAATCACACTTTTGGTAACCTCATGTACAGATGTTCTCTATGCTACAAGGTGGTAGTGACTCGCATCACGTTCCTACCCCTCTCTGTCTCGTACACTCTATCTTGCCAGTCATCACACATACTGAACTGGTGGCTCTGCTGCGTTCTCTGTTGGGTATCTCTCTTTTTTTCTTCTTCCCCGTCAGGTCTCAATCCTCCTCAATTACAATTCCTTGCGGCTCTTCTGCAGCAGCCGGCACATCTCTGATCTCCGTATCCTCATCTCCCTTAAGGCCCTCACCGTCAGCCTTAGTAACAATCACTCTCGGCCCCTTGGCTCCTCCCCCATTCGTGACCCCAATCGTGCCTCCTTTCCCGCCCTCTTTCCCACCTTGCGGCCCTCCCTTGGCCTTCGCCTTGCGAGCCTTCATCTTCTCCCTCTTCTCGCGGTTCCGCCTCGTCTTCTCCTCGTCGCGTCGCGCCCTCTCCTCCCGCGTCCTCTCAAAGTCCTCGCCGTCCTTCTCCGACCGCACCTCCTCGTCCATCTGCCGCAGGCGTTCGTACTCCCGTCGCCGCGACGCCTTGTACACGTGGAACTCGCCCGACCCCGCGCCCGCCGACGAGCCCTGCACGTTGGTCACGATTTCCGGTGGGGGCGCCACGCCCCGCGGCCTGGACACGGTCGACGGGATTTGGACATCGCGGTCTGGGTTGGAGAATAGCGCTTCGACCGTGGCGGCTTGTGCGGACACGGGCGTCAGGGCGCGCTTTTTGACCGGCCGCTTGGACCGCGGGTCTGCGGAGGTGGGGACGCTTTCGGGGCCTTCGCCTGACATCTTGGTGATGTGCTGCGCTGTGCGCTTGGCCGAGGTGTATGGGGGGAGGCTATGGGTGTCTGCGCCAGTGGTAGATCTGCGCTTGTGCTTGGTTGAACTGATCCAACCAGTTTAAACAGGTGATGACCCAGACGGTCGGGATGGCTAAGCGCGCTGTTGACGTCTTCTTTGCTCGGACAAGTGCCGTCTTCGATGCGACAAGCGCTTGACGTGCGTTTCGGTCGTTGTAGTGTTGCGATGCTACAAAAGTTTGGATAAGGCTGAGCAGTGGTGCTGTTGGGAATTCCGAGTTCTGACCAGTCATCATCAGCCTTATGCCCAAACCCCCCCCATTCAGCCGAGGAATAAAGGTCTGCAGTTGGTGCGCTTTCGGGGGGTCCTAGCGCTTGAACTACCGCTCCGCCGGGGATCGGGACCCAGCTAGCCAATAACGGGCTCTTCAGCAGATGATATACCCCTCCAAGGTCCCCCAAATTGCCTTGATAAGCAGGGGCAATGGATGGGGCGACAGCCTTGGTTGAAACTTTGGGCCGTTTCTTTTGACTGGGCAGAGAAAAGACTCATCAGGAGTCACTCCATCTCGTTGTGCCTAACTTGGGACCATATTTTGTCGTTGGTAGCACAGCATATGTCCATTTTCTGCGTTGGCAAGTCTACTCGTTCAAAATAGAATTTCTGCCCGGGCATCTCTTATTCGTAGATCATTCTCAGAGGGGATCATTATCATACTTAGGCTAGGAGTTGGGCGACTTCTTGAACTTCGAGTTGCCCTTTGTCTTGCTATCACGTCATCCAGGTAGATTTCAAGGGAGGCTCTGGGCTGCGATATTCGGCGTTCACTTGCTCTAGACCTGTTCGAGTGGGCGAATCTGGAATAGAAATACACTTGAGCAAGGTTCCCTCCCATCTTTCATCCCTACCAAACCTACCATAGCTTTGGAGCCCTAAAGGCAACCGCCACGATGGGCAAGCCGAGGCTCCTCATCATAATCAGGCATGCTCAGTCCGAGGGAAACAGTAAGTAACAGGCGGTTCTCTTGAAAGATTCCAGATTACAGACCTAACCTTATACCACTGCAGAGAACAGAGAGATCCACCAGGCCATCCCCGACCACCGCGTAAAGCTGACCCCCGATGGCTGGAACCAAGCCCACGAAGCCGGTCGGCGTCTGCGCTCCCTGCTGCGGGCCGACGACACCCTGCACTTTTTCACGTCTCCCTATCGCCGAACGCGGGAGACGACCGAGGGCATCCTGGCAACCCTGACCTCAGATGACCCGGATCCGACGCCCTTCAAGCGATCCAATATCAAGGTGTATGAGGAGCCGCGGCTGCGCGAGCAGGATTTCGGCAACTTCCAGCCCTGCAGCGCCGAGATGGAACGCATGTGGCAGGAACGCGCCGACTATGGCCACTTCTTCTACCGGATTCCGGACGGTGAGAGCGCCGCCGACGCCTATGATCGGGTGTCCGGGTTCAATGAGAGTCTGTGGCGCCAGTTTGGCGAGGACGACTTCGCGAGTGTGTGCGTGCTCGTGACGCACGGATTGATGTCAAGGGTCTTTCTCATGAAGTGGTACCATTTCAGCGTCGAGTACTTCGAGGACCTGCGGAACGTGAACCACTGCGAGTTCCTCATCATGAAGAAGCAGGACGACAGCGGAAAGTACATCCTGCAGAACAAATTGCGGACGTGGTCCGACCTGCGACGGGAGAGAGCGGCTCTCAAGGCCAAGGAGGAGGCAGAGAAAGGAAAGGACAAGGATGGTACAGGCGTGCCCAACACGGGTAACAAAGACAGCCTCAAACTCGAACGTCAAAACACGGCAACATCCTTATCCCCAGTCCCGCAGCAGCGCCGCTGGGGTGGCTGTCCCGAGGGCTGCAATCACGCCAAGCACTTCAAGATCCGCCGGGACTTGGCCGAGCTCCGCCTTGTGGACGAGAAGGGCGCTGCTAAGAACAGCATCACGGCCAACGCCAACTCCTCTTCCGCCTCGTCCGCCAGCAACACGAACCCCAACGGCACCATAGCGTCGCGCCGTCCTGGCCACAAGCTCCTCCGTCCCACCAACTCGGACGACGACTCGGACGACCCACGCGGGCTCGTCGCCCCCAGGATCGACGTCACCAAGGCCCGCGAGGAAGTCGTGTCCTCGCCCGACGGCACGCCGTCCTTCATCACCATCGAGGACCGCCTGCGTAGCCGCGACATCAAAACGCCCAAGTTTCTGCACGTGGGCCGCGATTTCGGCGGCACGCACAGCGGCGCCAACAGCGACGCCGAGACGAGCGAGGACGATGTGCGGGAGAGGCTGGCGAGCCGGGCAGCAAGGTCCAAGGGCTCCGGGTCCGGCTCTTCGCTCTCCGCAAATAACGGCACTAGTGGTAATGGTTTGTACCTGACGGAAAGGAGCGGCGGCGTTGGCCGCGAACGCGTGCATGCTAATAGGCTTGGTGATGCGCCCGCGAGCTGCTCTGATCAGGGGAGTGAGGGTGAGGATGGTGGTGATGAGAGGGATGAGCATGAGCTAGAGGACGACGATGATCTAGCCAAGGCGGAGAGTGAGGATCGGAGCTTGAGTGGCAGTATTTTTTGAGTCTGTGCTCGAGATTCTGCGCTGAAAGTGTGCAGAAAAAGCAGCAATAGGTTGAGTTATGGACTGGGAAAGGCAGGGGAAACCGGGCAGGGCCCAAGGAAGAGACAGTGGCTGGAAACGGAATTGCAATAGGGGGCAGGGGAAGGGAAAGGGGAAGGGGAAGGGGAGAAAGGTCCTAGCGAAGGGTTGTTTGTCTTTCGGTTCATATATAGATTTATGAGTCATGATAGCCGGATATACCCAGATGCAGTATGTTCATACTATAGAAATTGAAAGGGGTAGGGAGTTGTGAGATTGAGTTGGTTGGTATGTGCACTGGTTTGATGTGATCGTTGAATTGGCCATCGAGGAGCATCGAAGCACAAGTTTGACATGAACTAGAGTATAGCCGTTGATACGCCAGGACCCCTACATAAACAAGAACTGGGGACAGAGTAGGTAGCAATCCTCTTCTTACACTGTCTTATTGATAGTCACGAAGAGTCTCGTAACGAGCCTCTCTGTTAGGCTTCGAGAATGACTATCAATAGAGCAGCCCTGTCCCTGTACCCCTACTATGGGTGTTCCCTCTTGGCGACGAAATCTAATAGCTCTTCCCAGAGCGAACCCAAACTCACCGATGTGCTTTCTCCGACTCGAAGAAGCCCCTACGTCACAACAGGACAGTTCACATAGCTCGATCTTAATTCACGTATCCCAACTTTCTGGAATATGGCTACGTATTCTGTTCTCCGTGTTCTAGATGTCAGTCCTGAGTAAAGAGCTTCTCAGAGCATCTTTACATCGCTTCATCCTGCCAGAATTGGTTGTCGAGCTGGTTCTGACAGGACGACAGATAGGTGGAATGTTATTTCTCGTTGACTGCTCAGACTGTTGGGACAGCCCATTACATTCTTGCAAAATCACCTTGCCTTGGATCTGTAGGCGATAGATAGGTAGATACCAAGCGCTCCATTGCACATATGGCACTAATTCTATTCCGTGTATCTTTGCAATACAGTGGAACTTGGACAGCATATCCTTATAGCAGACGATGGCCTTTTGACACCTTTTCAAGGGGATTCAGCTCCGGCACGATGTATTCAGCTTCCAAGAACTCGACGCGTCTAGTGGAAATTTTAGTCGTAGGGCCGAACCAGTCATCGATTCCACAAGCAACTGAAGCCCATGACCAAGTTGGTGCTATATATTCCGTAGGCGAGAACGGTCAAGGTGACAGAGCAGATGTGCCGGTACTCCAGCAGAGTGAATCCACAATGTAGTCCTCCCACATGCCAGCAAGGTAACGACTGCGTAACTTTTCTTGCACTCTCGAGGCAACACCCGACAGTGCAGGGAGTCTGTCTGTCTCGTAAGTAGAAGACCGGCTGGCGAAGCTCCCCACGAGCCTTGACCAGGAAGCTAAGATCTCCGAACGATTGTCATCCACCCGAGCTTTGCCTTGGTCTTGTTCGGTGTTCTGCAGAACTGCAACTTCGGCCCCAGATGCTGACGATTAACCCGGTAATTGCCACACCACACGACTGGTATCAACTCGGCGACCTTTGGATCCATCGTCGGCAAATAAATTCTGACTTGCAGACCCAGGTGATGCCGGAGCGAGCATACACAATCGCCCGGGTGGACAGCACAGCTTCTTGCCACGCCCAGGCTCGAGTCATCAGTTTCTCACAGTCTTCTTCCCTTTCTCCAATAGTATGCTCCCGAGCAACGACTGTTGTGTTGACCCCCTCCTGGACCGATAAAATCGAACCGTTGTAGGAGCCACCTTTCGTCGCGCTTCGTGAGAAACAGCTCAGAAGAATCACCGGACGATGCCGTAGAAATTGTGATAGTCGCGTTCTCGTAGTAGTCGGACTTATTTGCTGATTCGGTCTCCCAGTCCTGTGCACTGTCTTGCACGATACAAAAGGAGTCGATCCACAGATAATCGATTTGCAGTCGGCGACACACCCGAATGGTGTCCTGGAAGAGTGGCGGGAGCTGAGCCCAACCCACATCTTGCAAATCATTTGCTCATGTTCGACTGTACTGCCTTCAATGGTTGGTACCCGCTCCAGCAATGACTCAAGGCGGCACATTGTGAGTTGCCCCTGGGTACTGTTCCACTGATGAGTCGTATATCGGAATTGCCTTCAGTACCAAGATAAATAACTCGCTTTGGGAATCGCGCCGGTTTAGGTGTAGAACATGAAGAACGAGACGATAGACATTGCCTCGTCTTTGTCTAATGGAACTAGTAGCAATCATCTGGGTCGGACCTTGGAGATACAGTCCCCAAAGAACATATGAGTGGGAAATCTTGGCACTGTGACATATAATAAATAGGCGTTGATGACTGGTGTGCAGATTGGCAGTTGTCCTACCTCCTGCTCTACATATACACTGATCGCAGCTACGGTGGCGACCTCGCTCTTATCTCGCCTCTTTCCGGCTTGGTCCCTTCTAAACTCTACGTCGGCGGGCTCTTCCTCTTCTAGGTGAATCACGAACAAGTCCTCGGTCTCTGGGGCTGCCGAAATGTGAGTGATGCGGATCAAGTAGACGCCATCGCTTCCACTTTCCGTTCTGCTATGGCCCCGTGGATCGAAGTTGTGGCAGGCTATGCAGCGTCCTGGATGCGTAACTTCGCTGGGATCTATCTGGAAGTACTTGCTTTGCTTCGGGTTTCGACGGAGCGAGGAGACAAAGGAAATGGACCGTAGGTGCTTCTTTGCTCGTCGAGCTCGACTCAAGGTGTGCTGAGGTCTCTACGACCGTGCAGATTTCAGTACGGCTACGCCAGTATCAAGGTGACACCATCATGGAGCGAAACCCAACGACAACACCCAGCCGCCACGCTAGACAACAAGTATCGTTTTGCGACCACACCCGCATCAATTCAGCCCAGTAAAATATGGGCTGGCACCTACCGATATCGATCCTTATCCATAAGACGATTCAGAAACAAAAAAACCATAGTCTTAGTCCAAGGGAGTTAACAACAATAATCCTCATGCCGACAATCGATCAAGAAGTACAATTCCATTTATGCGTGTCAGTCGCCTAGACTGAGCGGAGAGAACCCGATATTGAAGGCTCCTCGATATTCTTCACCTCTAAATGTATACCACCCGGTCAGTCCTTGAAAGTAGTCATTTGTGCCAATCCTCAATCCGTCTGCTGGATATCATTACTGATCGTTTGTGCCTTGGACCATGATGCCCACCAGAGCAGTCACATAATGCGCAGACCACGACACCTCAAGTGATCAAGCCAACCCCAAGGTATCCTTACTAACCTAGTCATTGAGCCCTACGTAACATGAAAGATTCCACCCGACTGATTCCTTGCATGGCCGATGAAAATACAGTATGTGTCGATCCTCGTTTGACCGTGAACGCCATGAAGATGCAGCAATGCTTGTTTGTAGTTGTATGCATGTGTGCTTGGAAAGAAAGGGATAGCGCCTTTGGAAAGGCATTCAGAAGAATTTCGACATGGTAGTGCTCAAATCGATGAAGTCGACTGGTTTTGTGACGTAGGCACTAAAGCCTGCCTCGACACATTTCTCCTGCACGTCTGACATTACGTTGGCCGAGAGGGCTATGATCGGCAGTCTGCGATAGTTGCCCTTCTTCTCCCATTTTCGAATTTCTCGACAGGCTTGGTAACCATCTTTCCGGGGCATATGGAGATCGCACTATCATCAGTTAGCACTTGAGCATCGGCGAAGCTGATATAGGGTGGCATACTAGTATGAGTGAGTAAAAGCCAGGCGGGTGCGAGAACACTGCTTCAGTGCACTCAACACCATCTGACGCTACCTCCGCAACTATACCGACTTTCTTGAGATATCTGATCAATACTTTCTGATTGACTGGATTATCCTCGACAAGGAGCACCTTATAACCTTTATTGCCAATGCGCTTTTCGACATCCAAGTAGCTTTGCTTTTGGGACTCTACCATTATCGCCGCACTCGACCGATTCCTGTCGATACTCAAGTCCCCAGACTTTGAGGGATCAAAGACGGCAGCAAAACGCGAAGGTTTCACGGGCTTGTAGATGAAAGAGACCATGTTCTGCGCAAGGAGCTTCTGGTGTACACTATCCGTTGCTAACTTGAGCACCGCCTGGCGTTGAACAGAGTCTGAGAGGATCAAGATTGAAGTTCTCTCGCCAGACGACGATATTATCTGGTCAACCATGCCGATGATCTCTGGGGGGGTCGCTAGGTTGATGACGATGTGTGTGAATGTCACTGCCTCATCTCCACCTATCAGTTTTTGCGCCTCAGCAACACTGGCTACTGCCGTGATTTGGTGAGGAATATTTTTCGGCAGAGTTATCTCGATGTGCTTGGTAGTGGCCTCCCTACTCATTGTCTGGGGACAAATGATAAGAATGGAGTACATCGGAGGTATCAACTGATCTAATCTGCCTGCAACTTTAGATAGGTCAGGAGTTGGTGTGTGGCTCGGCGACAATCCTCCAGGCGGTATTTCTAGCTTCATTTGCGACAGGTCCTGCCCACTTGCCTTTGCAGCTTCGCTGAAATGGGCCAGGCCGACGTTGACGGATGACATCGATGACCGGGCTGTATTTTGTGTCCTTAGAGAGGGGACCGAAGGATCTGAACTTGCAGACGACGCAATGGTCGGGGACACAACACCTGCGTCCGAGCCCGGGCTGGATGTGAACGGAGCATCCGCAATCCTTTGGAACGACAAGGGGCGTATTGTTGAGGTCGAACTTTCGTCCGAGGGTGTCTGTCTTAAGGAGGTCTTTCTTGAAGGTACTGTGGGCAGAGGGTCTGTCCCATCCGGATGATCACTCCGGGTAGGCAGGCCAAACTTGGCAGTAAATGTAAACGTCGAGCCTTTCCCGGGCGATGCAGATCCATCCATTTTTCCGCCATGGAGTTCGACGAGCTGCCTGGAGATCACAAGACCTAAGCCACTGCCACCATGCTGACGAGTGCTACTTCCGTCGATCTGGCTGAAAGGCTTGAAGATAAGTTCGGCCTCTTCCTTCGTAAACCCACTACCGGTATCAACAACGGAGAACTCTAACATAACATCCCTTTCGTCCTGGTCTTTTGTGAAATCACTGGCGATTTTACATCGACTAAAAACCTCGCCTTGGGAGGTGAATTTGATGGCATTGCCTATCACATTGAGCAGCACCTGGCGGATGCGGACTTTATCACCCTTAACCCACAAAGGGACATCTTCTTCGATGACGTAGTTGAGCTCCAGTCGCTTAGCAATCGCCATTGTAGAGACCAGTTCGTTCACATCCTCGATGAGAGAGCGCGTATGGAACCATTCGAAGCTCAACTTCATCATGCCAGCGTCGACTTTCGAGAGGTCCAGAATATCGTTGATGATCATAAGGAGGCTGTTCGCGCTTGTTTGAATCGTGTTGGTGTAGTCTCTCTGTTCCTCGTTAAGCGTGGTATCCTGCAAGAAACTGACCATGCCTGAAATCCCTATCAATGGGGTCCGGATCTCGTGCGACATGTTGCTCAAGAAGCGTGATTTAGACTCCATTGCCTCTTTTAGTTTCGCTTCCAGAAGCTTATGGTCATTGATGTCGGTAGCGGACCCGAAGTAAGAACTCTCGCCAGTGCCGAAATTGATGTTATTGATCTGAACGCACCTGATCAGGTGCCACCGGTATTCTCCAGTCCTAGACCTCAATCGAAGTTCGGTCGTGTAGGACAGACGGCCAGTGCTATCAGTTGCTACTTTGACAATGCCCTTCTTTGCTAATTCGCCCAGATCTGCCGTAGACATGTCGTGATTTGAGCTACTACTTGAGCTGCCATGCCGAGATACTGGCAAGTTCAGCGAAGCGACACTAAGCTTGGTCGGTGTAACTGTAGCAGACGTCTTTGCGCCAATCGTAGTCGGGGTCTCCGACGCATAGGCATACTTATCGGGCGGTATCCTACACTTCGCCAGATCGTCGGGATGCACATAATCCATGAAACCGACTCCTAGTGAATCCTGAAAGCTTTGCCCAGTGTAAGAGAGCCATTGCTCATTCGCAAAGGTGATTCCATCCTCCTCAGTAGCGGCAAAAATGATTTGAGGGATGAGGTTGGCTAGCAGACGGTGTTTGGCCTCTGAGGCTTCTACTTCCTCCTGCCGAGCTGCCATCAATTCTGCAATTTTCTGATCGTGAATGTCCATGTAGGAACCAATGAACTGGACAATGACACCTCGCTTGTCCTTTGATGCTATCGCGCGAGCTTGGTGCCATCGGTACTCTCCATCAAAGCGGCGAAGACGGACGGTGTACGCAAACTGCTCGCCTGTGCGGAGCGAATGGGTCCAATTCTGAAGATAGAGGTCCCGATCTTCAGGGTGAACACTGCCCCAAGGATCCACAATGAGGTCCGCCACGGTCTGTCCCCTGTAGGATAGATATCTGCTGTTTACCCATACAATCTCTCCAGTCGTGGGTAAAGCCACGAAGACATGGGCGGGCAATGAGTCTAGCATGAGACCTTTCAGTCTGTCCGACGGTGGCAGCATACTGACCTGCCCTTCCTGGCCAGAACGGTTTGGGCTATTGAGAGACGAGCCCGATGGTAACGACTGAAACGTCGTAGCGAAGTCAGCACCGTGTGAGTGGAGCATGGTGTGCTTATGACCGCCTTGACCCGACGAGCTTTGTCCCAGGACTATTTTGCTCATCTCCCCGGATTCCTTCTGCGACCTCAACTCGTTATTTCTTGCTTGGTCGGTGGCTTCCTTGGACGTAAAACGTGTCTTTGTCGATACGGTAGGAACTTTCTCTTCGGTTGTGTGTTCGCTGTCTCCAGCAGCGGTGCCTGTAAGATCGTTTTGCTCTGTGGTGGATGTTGTCATTTCTGGTCGGAGACCCTGCCAGCTGCTCGATCGTCCATGCATCCTTTCAACAGAGCTCGTAGTCTCTTTGTGTCCCCGCCCGGGTCTATAACCAGGAGTACGGGGTCCACCGTCACCAGGTCCGCTTCTAGACTTTGCCGTGGCAGTAAAATAACCATCTCCGCCCACCTGACTTGGACTTGTACCTGTCGCGTGCCTGTCGACCACTAAACCAAAGGGACTTGAATCCCAGGCAGCCAAACCGCCTGGTGAACCAGCAGCGCTTTGGGAAGGCCTAGAATAGTCACTGGGACTGGTTAGACTACCAGTGATGGATTGGTGCAAGGGATCCTCGGATGATGCATAATTAAGCTGCGCAAACAATGCAGGATCCACCATAGGTCGCCCGTCAGGTCCTAGGGCACCGAAGCCGGCTGTCGAAGGTCTCTTCCGGTGTATTCCAGCTACTTCAGTCTCCATATTTGAATAGTGACGACATAACGAGAATGATGTCGCTAGGTGTGGGGCAAGATATTCCAAGGAGTATCTCAGATTTGACGGGTAGGGGATAACGGGGCTCAAGATGGACAGAATCGCGATGGGGCTCTGGTGATTGTTCGATGAGTCGGGTGGAGAGGCTCGGTCAGAAGCTAGATATGATTCTGCTGTAGCCTCCAAGTTGCTACGTTGGGCATTCCTCTGCCCAAGTGCTGCTGAGCTTAGTTTAAAAGTCTGAGCAGGCTTCGACAGAAGAAGATGCTTGAGTGGAATGTGCAAGACAGTCCACGAATTATCAATTCCTATCGTCTCCGGCGCTTGAATGTTGCTATAGTCATGTGGACTTGACCCGGGTTCAAAGGAGTCCTCGTCAACCATTGCATCCGTGAAGAAAGGATTCTCATTTGGCTCGGCCCGGACAGCCGGCGAGGGTGCTGGAGATTGGGACCACGGTGAGGGTGGCGCTTGTTCGTATTCTTCGTATTGTGGCGGTCTCGGACGCGGTTCATCATCGTCGAATGCCGACAGCACGCTCGACATCTTTGATTTATTTCCAGATGCGTTCTTTGCGCTTCGATTCCCAGGTCTTGATGGTGCGGCGTTCCCCAGAAGTGAGGACAACTTCGTCCCTGACTCAGTTCTTGTAGGTTTCTTTGCCTTTCTCTTAGACTTCTCCTCGACAGTCGCGTCAAGATAGGGGTAACTACGAGTCAAAGCGATAACTTTGCCTCGTTCAACGACTCGCTTGACACCGTTGTGATCAATGAGAGGATCAGCTTCCAACTCTAGTCCTTGCAAGACTGGGAGCACCCGGCCTTTGACTTCGCGCCGAGACACGAGTGGTGCCTCCCAACTGGGGACGTGTTGTTGTTCCTCGACTGCATCATGCTCCTCAAGTGCCTGCTTATTCAGAGCAGCATGAGGTGAACTTGGTGGGCGCTTATGGGTGGCGGGAAAGTAGCTTTTGCTACGAGGCATCGGGGTAGGCCTTTTCGTTGAAGAGCTAAAGGCTGTTAAATGACTAGCCCGTGACTCCTTCTTGTCCTCGTAAGACGTGAACGAATGTCGACTTTGGAAGTCTGGCCGCACAATCCTTTCGCTCTTCTGTGACCCCTCCAAGTTTGACCCCCTTTCGGATTGCTCATCCGTACTGCTCAGCATCATACTGCTTCCTCTTCCCATATAAGCCATACTGAGCCTATCCTCCTCCAGAGAGCTGAAGGTTGCTTTCTGGCCCCAAGGAACATTCTCAAGGTCTGTCGCATCTGCCGGAACTGATAGTGTCACCCTTTCAGCTCTAAAATGCTGCCTCATTATCTGGACTACGGCACTCCACCACGCATCCAGACCCGGTTCCGCTGTAAGCATCAGAGCCAGTTCATAGATATTTGGAGTGGGGAACTCGGGGTTCTCCACCATGGGCGTTGCACCAGGTGGCTGAAAGGTCATAGCCGAGGCCGGAGTTGAAGGATCAGACCGGAGCTGGTCATTCGAGGCCAAATACTCAAATTGGCCGCCCGTTGCGTTCAGGATACCGCTCTGCAACTGATTGTTGAAGGCTCTCTGAAACGCCGAGGGCGCATACCCAGGCGTTCCCATCCGTGGGAATGGATACGATGGTGTTCTAGCTGCCAGTCCTGGAGTAAAGGCCGGGGTGGTACCTCCACGCACCGTCTTGCTAGATTCGGTCGACGCCGTGGGGAGATCGGAACTGTAAGCAGAAGCGGAGGCTGGTGATAATGACAGTTCTTCTCGGATGGGGGACACACGCTTCCTCTCAGCAGCTGATTGTGGGCTTCGGATGGCCATTTCCCGGCGCCCGAGCTCCCTTGCCAATCGTTCCTGGTATTGAAGGATGACGGACTGGGAATCTATAACATCGGGCGAGCCTTGCGCAATGCTCACTCCCTTCCCCTTCTTCTTCTTCCCAGCCTGCGCCGCACCTGTTCCTGGGCCATTGGCATCCTGAAGTCGTGCATTCTTGCCTAGAGGACTTTCCGGCCCATCGAAACCGCCACCTCCACGAAGCGAGACCGTGGTAGCAACCTGCGACCCGTCGTCAGGTTCTGGCACATGACCATCGGTCGACGTCGAAGGGTGTCTCGACGGATTCGACATAGGTTCTGACCGGTAGCCTAACGGCACATTGTCAATACGAGCTCTGTGTTCTGCGGCCTCGGTATGCTCGATATGGGCATGTAGTTTCGGGTCTGATGTCGCATCGGCGTCATAAGACGAATGATAAGTTGGCGAACTTGGGAGGTCTGAAGGTCGAAGCGAATTAGAGATTAGCGGCGGCATTCCTCATTGACACATCCCCTTGATCTGACAAGCAGTTCGACGATAGTTTGTGATGACGGCATTCGCTGGTCGGATCGTGTTGCTGTACCCCAGATTACTTGGCCTGCCGCCTTCTGTGTCCCGGATTAATGTGTTCTGGTTTAGTTGTATCGGCGATTGTTGTTATTGTGGTTATTGCTGGACTTTCCCGATCCCCAGTCTGGGCTGGCTGAATGAAGTTAAGGTGGAAAAGCTGGCTCAGCGGGTATTGAATTGGGGCGAAGTGGCAGGCACAACGACAACGGATCATGGAATTATGACGTAACTGGCAGGAGTTGACAGATGACCCCTAAATTAGAGACGCTTTCAGGATTGGGCTGTCGATGTTAGGCGCAAGTGCGAGAGGAACGATTACGGTGAATTGCTTTTCTGTGCAGAACTACGAGAGCAAAACAGAGCCTTATGGTGCCCCGAAGACAAATTAGTATGCATGAATGGGAGTCGCAGAACAACAGTGAACGAAGCGCTGGAGTGAGGGTAAGGGTCCTTGTGTCAACTGTGTTGCTGGCGCTCCACCTGCCTTCAAGCAAGTCATTATTTTTCTGGCCCGAGTGGGTAGTTGGGTCTTGTCTCGTCCCTGTTCGGGTCTTGCCATCCCAGCAAAGATCCACTCACATCCCTTGATTGTGCTTGTTGACATGGGCATTGGACGGGAAGTCTTACGACCTTGGTAATCTGGGATGTGTAGATGGCAACGCGGTGTCGCGAAGTAGATCACGACGTTCACTATTCTCGTGCCGTCTGAGGATTCCGATCAGGCGTGGCGGCATGATTGCCATTGTCGAGGCTCGCCTGCTGAGAATCCGATACTAACTTGGCACGGCCAAGATCCATTCGGCGCTTGCGGAATAGTCCTTCAGGCTAGTTGGAAGAACACTTGCCAGGGCTATCCATCGACGACAAATGCATGACTAACAGCAATTTCCTGTTAGAATGTCCATAGGGACAGCTGCTGGAGTCAAGCGGGATTCGTGATTGTTATAGGTGCAGGTGTGGTTTTCCCATATCTCGCGTGCGCCGCCTCGATCCTCTGCTGGATGCAAGCATCCTTGCTTCCGGTGTTATAGCAATGTGAGTTTCTATAGTGTGGGCTTATGCTAATTTCGTATACTCGTAAACTCAAGTGCCTACCTAATTAAATACCTTAGGTAGCTGCTGAAGTCCATTTGCAGTTTGTGCGTCAGGAAATTTCATACCTACCACCGACTTCGACAAAGTACAAGCTCTTGGATGCATGAAGGAGCAGCAGCCATGCGGACGAAGCCGTCCGCACCGCTAATAGACTATTGCCCGGCCAAAGTGGTCATGTGGCCGCTCTATCGTGCAAGTGTTTCCAGTAGGTGGCTACTTAGGTAACTTAGTCGGCACCATTTTGGCATGCATTGTCCGCTTCTTCAGGTCAGATCTTGGTCTCGATGCTTCCTCTAGCCTTGACTCCAATTCCAATTACAGGTCTTAGAGGTCTGAAAGTTATCGTGTGGTGGGGGGTTGGTGGCTGACTTCTTGATTCAAATCCCCTGGCAAGCTGAACAAATGCATACGTCATTGTGCCTGGGGCGGCGGCTGATGCATGGTCAGATGGAGTTTGCCTGAAGCTATCATCAGCCCACGGTTTCTGTGTTACATAGAGCATCGCCTCAATTTTGAAGCTGGATTTAGCTCTTCTTTCGATACTGTACACCCAAAGCTTTCCGACAATTCAACTCTACCAAGTACCTACCTAGCTACTAAAGTACTTAGGTAGACGATTGACATCTTGAAAGGCGAACCGACCGTTAGGCTCCAAGCATTCGGCAACAGGATCGAAATACTCACCGCTCTCAAATTGACTGGTTATCTGTAGCTGCAATCCAACACAGCAGAGACCCAACAACGTCTGCGGCTCATCTACCCTATTGGGCAGCCGTTTGCAAGCCTGGAGAACTGGATGTGGCAGGGAAGTTTTTGAAGGAATCAGTCGCGGACATGCTTCATTCATTCCACATTCTAGCTGCCAATATACTCTGAACCATGATTGTAATACTCTGCGTTTCCTACTTTCGTATAGTCCCTCCCTCGCTATTACTACTTCCCTAGACCGTCAATTCATAGATGAGACTCGTGGCCGGATGGACTGCCTCGATATTCTAATTCTCTCCTGACCGTAGTTCTATTCTTATTATCTTCACACACGAAAACGGTTTGTTGCGTTTATCTACCGCAGACGTCGTGTACCCAAGCATTATTGCATGCACTCAAGTAATCATTGATGAGTACAATGCTAACTAGGTCCTCCCCGACTTATCACACAACCGCTGGATAGTATTAGAATGAAGAACTTGGCGATGCTTGCGAGCGGTGCGGCCGTGTTATCTAAGAGACGAAGCGCGAAAATGCAATTGGGCATCATGTGCGTATTCACGATAATACAGGGCAAGTAGATGCCTTGATCAATACCTGCTGACTTCGTAGGTATAAATATCACCAGGATATGCTGGAATCTATATACACTTTTCAGGGTCGGCACTTCTTCTGTATAACCGTTGGATCCTCGCCATGAGCAATGCCGTGATGATTTTTGCCAATATGAAGGACCGCATCTGACAGGGGAATAAATTTCCTTGATAGCATGGCAATGCTCAGTGGCTCGCAACCTACTTTAGTAACTCAGGTCTACAATCCGAGATATTGTGGATCAAGATTGTCATGTAGTTTGCGACTAGATAGCCACGCAACCCAGCTGCACAAGAGCTCCGCTAGCCGGATACAGTGGTGGGCTACTGGGTCTACTCATAAGATTTACCTGCCGACGTTGCCGACGGCCGAACTCGAGGAAACAAAGTAAGCCTTCCCCATTCAAAAGCAGGTTGCGGTACCGGTTCCGTGCAGAATTGGACCGGACTATTCACATCCCTGCCAACGTCTCAAGAGAGACAACCACGGTTATGGAACTGGCGTGTACCACAAGTTTGGCCCCGTTATCTTAGTACCTCTTTATACTAGTTTGTGTATGCACGACACTGTTTATACCCGTCGATTCAACAAGTCTTCACCCCTAGTGCGTCGCCGATGCGCTCAACGCAGTACTGCTAGGCTGATGCCCTGTTCTAGATGACGATTCCACTCGCGGCATCGAGCTATCGCAGTTGTCTTGCTAATAGCCTTCAGGTCCTTTTAGGTGATCTTCACTAACGGGCCCGGCGATGTCCCGTCAAGTCTTGAAGGAGAAGGAGCTTAAGGTCGGTTTCGCATGATTTCCTGGGTTGTGGATATTGTGGGAAGCAAATCCTGCACGGTATCTTCAATTCTATAAGGCGAGATATCGGTAAGAGCACATTGTTTCTGATCTTCGAGGTCAAAAGTGAAAGACTGGAAGGCTCGAAGCACTAGCGATCATCGTGAGCGAGAACTGCTTACAACCAGAATAAGGAGTCAATCTCCAACAGTGTTTTCCTCGATGAATCCAAGCAATTCACTATGGTTGGCGAGATGACATGTCTCTCCGATCCAAGAGGATGCTAAGATGTGGTAAAGATAACTCGGACTGCCGGATGCCGCATGATACGTTGAGATGAACTACTACTCTGGCGCACGGGATGAGTCGGCATCTCGTATATCACACTTCGCCCGGTCAACATGATAACCCATGATTATTTCTTGTCAGGAGCCACCAATGAACACTAGTCGATGTGTTCACTGGCTTCCTTAGCAGCGTTGGAGATGAGCACAGCATCCCGTATGGCTGGGGTGTAATCGCTATACACACCGAAGGTTTGTTAGGCTAAGGCTCTGCATTCTGCGACCCTGAACCCATATGAACGTCTGGTGACATCGTTGAATTGAAGCCCCCATTGTGACGAAACTGCGTTCTCGACGTATATCAGCGTTTCTGAATAACACTATCAACATAGCTTCTCCGTTGCGGAGTTGCGGATGAAGTCAAGTACCACGTGCTGGATTGTGTCCAGCAGAGGAAGTCATTCTAAGCAATCTTAGCTATAAAGACTTAAGCGTCTCATGATGCAGATGTAAACGTCCTGAGAATATGGTGGCTGGTATGGTTTGGTACAATGCCTAATCACCATTAGTTTTGGCATATTACTTGGTCAACTGCCTTGACACTTGGGTCTAAATGGGGATAGACATCATGCCGTAAATCAGCAGGATTTAGTATCACCTGGATACTTCAGATTGCCCTATATAAGTAATTGTAAATGTTCATCTCTTCAAGTTTCGTTGATCGAAGGGCAATCTTTACGGAGACTGTACTAGCTAACCTGTGGCGCCGTAATAAGTTCGACAATAACAACTGAACAAGCGTGTAAGACTAATTCACATTCGTCCCCTTTCGCCTCCTCTCTCTCTTCTTGCTCTTCGGCTTTGACTAGGAGGCAGTACAGACGAGAGAACGGTAGAGGAGTCCTCCGGGGTGTGTAATGCTACAAGTATAATGTCTCGTCCTGCTGTATCTTGAGGGTTAGGTGCAGAAAATATACTCTCAAGACGTGGAAGTAACCGAAATGCGTTCCAAAGCTACGTCGGGTATACTTCCAACACATATACTGACATTCGATCGCAGGTAGCTGCTGGCAGATCGTACTCTAGAGAGAGCGTTGACCGGACAAGAGGAGTTACGTAAGAGCAACGGATACAATGGAAAGGAAGTATATGGACTCTTCTCAGGTACCACCTCGTTCCTTAGACGCAGATATCCGTATTTGTAATGCTTGCAGTACTTGATGAAGTGGCGCGCGAGGGCAAGGCCGCGGGTAAGGCTTTCGTATATTGAGAAATCGCTAACGAGCAACCATCAGATATAGAAGAGGCTGAGTGGTAATTAGAATGTTGAGATATATAGTCAACTTTTTCCATTCATCATCATGATCGGGGACCGTTGTCTGTGACTGATAGCACTACAGTCAGTGGCAGTTTCGCTACTTCGACACGAATAACTGGATGTGAAAAGTGATGATCCCGCTTGCGGCCCGTTTGCAGAGTCCTGTTAGAGATCTGCTTTGGAAGTCCACTAGCAATCTGATTGGTGCATCGCTCAAGAATAGTTCCCAGAAGTCGGCACACGACCATCGGAGATCCGCCTCCGCCTCAGAACGCCGTTATCAGGCGGAGCTCCATGCCCGTTAGGTACAAAGCCAAACCGTGCTCCCAATAGTGGTTTTATACTAGAATCTCGCAGTACTCTCCTGTTGAATATATAACCTCAGATCACTATATATTAACTTTCTGCCATTTCATCTCAGGGCATCGAGCAAGAATCACCAATCTTCCGTCGTTATGGCTGCAGCTATTGCAAACCCCTCGACCCAATCCGTTATAAGCGAGAATCCAGACACGAACCAAGCGCCGCTGAATACATTCGTGACTGGCCGGGACGTCCGCCTCGCTGCCCGAAACAAGACCTTCACCTCCACAACATCCGGGCTCGCACCAAGCTACCTCCAGGCAAATCTGATTGTTCTGCCTTCCCGCTATGCTGCCGACTTCCGTTTACTATGTGCCCGAAACCCGGTGCCCTGTCCATTAATCGCTGAATCCAAGTCGGTGGGCAGCTACGACTCCGTTAAATCATATGTTGAAGGCTCGGACGTCCTTACCGACTGCGACATCCGGCACGACGTCCCACAGTATATGGTTTACCAAGACTCCAAACTTGTCAAGGCAGGGGGTCTGAACATCGCCGATGAGTGGACAGACGACCATGTGGCGTTCTTGATCGGGTGCTCGCTGAGCTTCGAATCCGCCTTGGCGGCGGCAGGCTTGCCCTCTAGGCACACCGCCATGAACCGTAATGTGCCTATGTATCGAACCAACATCCCGATGTGCCCGGCGGGTGTTTTCACTGGTGGCACGTATGTGGTATCGATGAGGCCTTACAAGGCGTCTGAGGTTGAGAGAGTGCGTGAGATCACCAGATTTTATAATGCCACGCACGGTGAACCGATCGCTTGGGGGTGGGATGCGGTTGCCAAACTCGGCATCCAGAGTATTGACGTTAACCAATGGGGCGATGCGCCCTTGACCAGCGATGGGCGACCCCTGAGTGAGATGGCTGGGTCGGAAAAGGAGGTCCCAGTCTTCTGGGGATGTGGCGTTACGCCGCAAGAAGCTGTGATGAGGGCTAATATTGAAGGTACGGTTATGGCACACGCGCCAGGTCACATGCTAGTCATAGACAGTAGAGATGACGATATAGTGAACAAGTGATAATCAAAATCGTTCAACCTGACTCTCTAAGAACTTTGTACCCAAAATAGACCCAAAATAGAGAGATTGGTAGCCATGCAGAGTCCATGCAGAGTCAAAGCTGCCATGATAAACCGGTAAATGCCAAAAAGGAACAGCGCGACTCTCTTGCAGTGCCCAAGTCCGACCAGCTACTATACAACACTGATGATATCGGAACGCCCGTAGCTCTACATCAAACTACAGCCGCAACACCGCCAAGTCTGCTAAAAGATTGTGGCGAGACCACGTGTCGTATGCGCTGGCGAATCGTGTAGATTATCGTTCACAATACCTAGTCAAACCCAAAAGACTGGCCCAACGAAAGGTCGTCCCAGGACATCTGCCCCGACAACAAGTCATCTGTCAACAGAAGGCCTAGGTCAGCATCCGAGACGTGAAGGTCAACACCAGCTGTGTCTGCAGCCGAACCATTCCCAGCACTAAAATCTGCAAGAAAGCCAAAGTCCAGAACGGGATCGGGTCCTTGCTCCTGCTGAGCTTCGGCATGGTTCTCCATGGCCCGCACGACACTCTCCCGGATCTCTACAACGCACGGCCACGTGTACTTGATCTTTTCCATGGCGTCTAGGACAATGTCCATGGATCTGGATATACCGGCGTCTTCCTTAGGAACATTCTCCATAAACTTTTTCATGAGAATAGTTCCTGCCGTGACGGACAAGGTATGCACGAAATCAAGCGGAAGACACGTGTATTTATAGAACTTCGAATAGTTCTTCATCAGTCGTAACATCGCTTGCAAGGACTCGTAGCAGATTTCGACATCTTCACTTTGGGAAATACCGACCTTGCTGAAAAGATGACGAGGAGGTCGGTGCAAAATGATCATTGCAGTGTGGAAGAGCATACTACAGTACCTGATCAGTGGTAAATTAAAAAACGTGCGAAGCATGAATACTTACTGCAAATGAAGGACGAATGGTTGGACTTGGCCACTGCTCCACTGGTTCCAGTATAGCTTGCCTGGTAAAGTCGCGAGCCACTTGTGTAACATGACGTGTATGCGCTGCGCCGTAGTAGCCAGAACAGCGCTGTCGGCATTCTGCCTCCTATTTTCGAACAAGTCTGTAATCACTGAATACAAGAGGTCAGCAAAGGCTTATCGTGCACACTTCTGAGTTTCCAAGTAGCGAGAGTCCCAGTGGACGCTTCTACTTCCGACAAAGACCTCAAAAGTAGCATAGACAGCACGAGAATTCTTACTAGTATGCATGATTTTATATAGCTCTGTCCGGTATATGAAACTACCAGACAATGCGATGCCATCCTCATAAGCAGTCGCGGAAATATCTTTGGCAATATAGGTCTCTAGTAGACCTTGCCAATCTTCGGGATATGGTAAACGTATCGTGTTACGTACGTCGGATTCATGGGGATAAAGCGCTGGCGGACGACCGAAGTAGAAGCTCACCTGCTTGTCAGCATTGAAAGCAGCCCAGTAGACTCGGCGAAGGATTTCTCGATCCCTATCCAACTGATGTTCTGACGTTCCATGCCAATTGTTAGGATCCAGGTGAAGTCCCATCTCGTGTGCTAAGCGGAATGCCATGCCACAGAAAAGCCACCCCTTCGACGCTTTACCATGACCAATATTCCAGTAGCCTAGTAGAATGAGGGCCTGGAGAAGTGTCAAGTTGGGCTTGTCCAGCGAGGTGTAAACCACAAATTCAGCTTGGCTGGCGAAGATCTCAGAGACTGCAATATCAAATGGATCTCCTGAGGCGAGAGCGCCCATTGCACAAATGGCGAAAAGAAGGACCTCAGAATAGTAACGGCCAGTTCCAGTATCGTAGTCTCGCAGGAAGAACTCACGATATACACACATGTGATAAGGATACTGGTCCTTGAAAAATTGTGCCATCAGAGTCTGGCACATGTCATCATGAGGACAATAGGGAAACTGCCCTCGATGAGGATCTAGGAGAGTAGAATGAGAGTAACGAATGCCTTGTCCAGGACCTACTTCGAGCTCTTCGGTCGTCGAAAGAAGGTTTGCATCGTCTCCAACATGAATCTGAAACAAGCTTGTGCCCCCAAAGAACTGCGAAGAGTCACCAGCGCGAAGCTTTCTCAGCTGACCAGCCCTAGCCCTGGCCAGTGCGAGTTCGAGATCATTTGAGGCTTCAGACTGGGTATTCGTAGGGCAAGCAACCTCGCCGGACTTGCCTGCCTTGATTATATAGCCGGCAAGCATCTCATCCCGTTTTGCCTTGTCCGCACCGGCTAGCTGTTGTACGAATAACTCCAAAGAAGCCACGTTACGCTCCAGTGCTTGAACATAGCTTTTCGGGACGGGCCTGAGAACACGACGTCAGCCGCGCTGTGCTAGTATGGATAGTTGTCTGCCAACCTTTGCTTCTCACCAGATCCGGCAATCACGCAAGTCGTGCCAGCCTTCTCACAACCTGAGCACGGCTGCTGGCGGTCACATTTGATCTAAGAACCAGTGTCCATTAGCTGACTGGTGCTTGGGCTTCGGCAAGTTAAGTACCTTTCTCCTCCGGCACCGCTCGCACCTGTGATAGAACATAACAGATTAGATCATCAACTATCAAAGAATAGGGCGCCCAGAAACTCACGATGTTGTTGCGACATCCCCGATCGCAGTAGTTGGGACAGAAGCCATGGACAGGCCATATACTCTAGAAGATATAGCCTAATGTAAGAACATCTAATTGGTCATCGAAAAACAGTTGAATGAATGCAGTTATACAGAAGGTTGATATCCGCCTTCGTTATGACGCAGGTTGCGAGATGTTGTTCAGCCGCAACTGATCCACTAACCAGAATAGGTGACCTGCACAGTAAGCATTCTGGGCACAAGGGAGTGTACACTGTAGACATGTTATTCGAGGGATTCCCACTCCACTTAAGACCAACAGCAGAAATCAATCAAGTTGGTATGACACTGGTGTTGGTGTATTGTCGGAATTAAGTATAGTATTCAAGGTGAATACAGCAGCAATTTCTTGCCATCATTCATATGAAGCTCAGTCCATGAACGGACCTAGGAGTAAATCTTCTGAAGACGTCAAGTGCAAGTGACAGCAAAGTCGGCATATCTCAACACTATACCAAATGACTTCGTGTACAAGGACTAATCTTGCAATCGTTACACTCGACTAAGACATGTGAGTAAGGCTACTTGATCATGCCTTGCAGTCCCTACAGCCGGCTCGGTAGACATAAAAGTTGAAGATGATAAAACTCTCGAGTGCGACAACTCTGATCGTCTGTCCAATTCGTGAACCAAGCTGAATTTGCCTCTCGCTGAAGGGTAATTACTTGCCTAGGTCCCATGGCGCCTTCGACACGGGCTGCGATAGCCATGGCAGCCATAATAGGTACCAAAATGAGAGATAGGGAGAACGCAGACCTTCTCTGACGAAGACGTGCACTTGAGAGACTGGAGAGGCTGGCAACGATCTTAATATACCATTTTAGCAGGTAAGGCCTTATTATACTGATTTCTTTGTAGTCTAAATAGGACTGTAACGGTTTGCCGAACGTTAGTGTCGGGTAAGTCGCTGATCATCAACGTGATGAGCTAACGTTAGCTTTCCCCAGGATGAACCCCTGTATCGTACCGTGGCAACGGCGTCACCGCGGTCTGCCATTTCCAAATCCAGGGCCAAGTACCACTTCGTCGATTTGTGAACTTTACGGCTCCAAGGAAAACTCAATATACAGTAGGAGTTCGCATGAGCACGGCCAAGCTGAGCATTCCAGCTACCGGCTAAATCCTCTCAATTTCCGTCCCAAATCACACGATCAACATGGCTGACACGAATGAGCATCCAAATGACGAGCGGACGCCACTGCTACGTAGCACGAGTGAAACCGTACGAGGTGTCGATGGGAATGAGGAAAGCACGACAGGAGAGTCAGACTTTACTCATCTGAACCGACGAGTCAGAAGCTTGAAGCGCCGCCGGTGGATCTCGTTCGTTGCCAGTTTATTCTTAATTGTTGGCTTTGTTGTCATCCTAGTTCTGTCAGGAAGTGAGTTGCCCTCTCAAGTTTTCCATTCAACTCCATCTTCGTTACCACGAGACATGCAAGCAGGCTACTTGCTGGGGCTTCCGAAGATGCTGCTTTCAAGAATGGCGTCGCTCCTTACTTGGGACCATGTGACAACCCTGGAAAGCAATGCAGATCATGAGGTGGGCAGGCGGCCAGTACCGTAGTGCGGAAAGGTTACTAAGTGGTCCTACTTGCCCGACCCGTACTTATTTGACACCTACAACAATTGTGCTTATACCGTAGGGCTAGTCTAGATCATCAGTGGATAATCGGGAATAGTCTAGGTTGTTTTCCTCGGTGATGTCAATCCTGTATTTGTCCAGATTTCGCCAGTTGACCTGTATGATCACTTCGTGCACACTTTTGCTCGTCTATTCCTGACCCATAGTTCTTGGGTTCGTATTCTCACTTCTCCCATCACACTAACATGGTATAGTCCTCTCTCGAGCTCAAGGAAAGCTCCATATGGGTTCGTCGCTATGCCTGACGCCGGCCTGTATCCATGCAGCGTCCGAGATACTGTGTAAGTTGACACGCACGGCCTTGACTGCGAGGACTGACCCTAGTCAGACAACTTATCGCCAGAGTATCAAAGCCTCGATGCCTGCACCAATTTCGATCAATTGGTTTGCGAAGGTTTCGACGCTCGCCATGATATTCCCCAGGATCTCAGCTCGTACTCAACTACGACACAGATGTCTGACAATGGCCGTACTATACTAAGGCATATTCTGGAGTCTCCTGTAAGCAATTTCTGGAGTTATATTCTACCCCTTCTTGCTAGTTTTGAAGGCAAGTGTTGCCGGAAAGAATGAAGGCCCCCGAGACAACCCCCAGAGCTCTCGAATACTAGCCAAGCTTGCCTATCAGAGTTAATACTGACCCCAGATGTTGCAGTACCCCGGATCCTCCCAGGTTTGTCCTCGGAAACCCGAGTCATCCTTAGTATGCATTTTCTTTACGAAAACTAACAATTGAAAGCATTCCGCATTCTCGCCGCAAAACCTAGCTAGCGTGGCCGCTTCGACTGATCAAGAGAACTTCAATGTGCTGAAAGAGGCATACGCATCGTGCATTAACGAGACCGACATACAGAAGTTGGGGGTTCAACCACTCGTCAGCATGATTCAAGAGGTTGCAAAGTCCTTCCCAGTTGCAGAAAGCACCTATGGAGGCAATGCCACTATCGGTGAGGATGACTATGCCTGTTTGAGTGATACCATCCTTCTCCTCGAGAAGTTAGGCATCACTACGTTCGAGGGCTTGGGAACCGGAGCCGATGATAAACATCCAGTAAGTATGAAATTGACTGAAGACTATATGGAGTCTAACATGACTTAAAGGACATCGTTATTGTTCAAGCCTCACCCGCAGGTCTTACTCTGCCATCGCCTGAATACTATGGGGATGCCGACACCATCGGGCAATATCAGACTATGTTAGAAGCCGTATTCAGCAAGCTTCTCCCGACTGACACCTCCCGAGAAAAGGCAAGTGACCTAGCGCAGTCAGTTATCGAACTCGAGAAGAAGATTGCCGCCGTGACTCCGCCTCCCGAGGACCAACAAGACGTTACAGTGGGTTCTTTTGCTCATCATTTTGCTAGTTAACGAGAATTGACTCACTGGTTCATTTAGAAATCCTACAACATCGTCAACGTAGCTGATGCTGGTAAAATTGGCCCTGCTCTTAGATTAGATGCTGTCATCAAAAGTCTGGTGCCGTCCGACTACACTACTACGACGATGCTACTCGCATTTCCTGGCTTCCTGGCCAATGTCTCGCAGATCCTATCCGAGTCTAAGAAGTCTACAGTGCAGAGCTACTTTATCTGGAAAACCATTAATATCTACTCTGGCTTTGTGGAAGGCCCGGAAATCGAGCCGCTTACTCGTTTTAGTAATGTGTTAGCTGGGAGAGACCCTGATACCAAAACAGAACGTTGGAAAACGTGCCTCTCCTATGTCGACGACACCGTTGGTTGGATACTCAGCCGCTTCTTTGTCGAGGCTGCTTTCTCCGAGGATGCCAAGAAATTCGGTGACCAAATCATCATGGATATCAAACAGCAGTGTACCTCCAAGCTGAATGGGCTTAGCTGGATGGATGACAGCGTCAAGAAATTGGCGGTGAACAAGGTGAACCTGATCGACCAGAAGATTGGATATCCGACTACATCTCCGAATATCTTGGAACCCACCGCTTTGCGAGATTGGTATGAAGGACTTAAAATAACCCAATCCTTCTTCAACAATTCAAAATCGAGCAATCTGTTCTCCTCCAATAAGACTTGGTCGATGCTTGGGAAGCCCGTGGACCACGGCCAATGGTTCATGCAGGCAGACACCGTCAACGCATACTACAACCCAGTGGGGGCTGAAATCGTGTTTCCGGCCGGTATCATGCAGTTCCCGGTCTTTGAGGTTAATCTCCCCTCGTATATCAGCCATGGAGCGTTCGCCTCAATCGCAGGTCATGAGCTGTCCCATGCGTTCGACAACAGTGGGCGTCATTACGACGAACACGGCAACTTCACTGATTGGTGGACAGACCACACAGTCGAGGAGTTCCAGAAGCGTGCCGACTGTTTCGTTGAGCAGTACTCCAACTTCAGCATCATCGATACCAACGGCCAACCGGTTCGTGTTAACGGAAGGCTCACTCTCGGCGAGAACATTGCCGATGCCGGTGGTATCTCCGCTGCATTTGCTGTCTGGAAGCAGCGGCAGCAAGCTACCCCTGATGCGGACCTCCCAGGCCTTGATTTCTTCAGCCACGATCAGCTTTTCTTCATTTCTTATGCCACTTGTAGGTATCCCCACAGTACTGATAGACCCGTTGCTGACCCCAGGTCTCTAATAGTCTGGTGTGGCAAGACCCGTAAGGAACAGGCTCTTCAGCGGATCTATACTGACCCTCACTCTCCCGCCTTCGCACGTATCCTAGGCACAACAGCAAATTCGAGGGATTTTCGGGAGGCTTTCTCTTGCCCAGTCAAAGAGCCTACGTGCGAGCTGTGGTAGATTTTCCAGTATGGTGTAAAGATCAATTGTGATGGGTGGGTGGGCTGGTCAAGCATTCCTGAGCATGAACTAGTGTAAGGGTACTTTCATAGTTATTCAATAACGATACCTTCTGGAGTAGTATAGAACTTCTTCCACCCTCAAAGCGTACAGGTTCAAACCTGTATCAATACTGCCGAGAATCGATATAGTAGGATACAATCCTTTACTGATAATAGTTGCAAGGGGGGAAACTTATCCTCAGAAGCGCATCGTCCGTCAGCTACCACAGCATAGTGCACACAAGACACATCGTAAACACCTATCATCCTCACGATACCAAGAATCCTCATTAGCTATCAGAGAACCGTCATGCTCAGTATCACACATACATCGCTACCCCCAACGCACAACAATAGCTCAAATTACCCTTGCAAAACGTAGCGACGCGTCCAGTACCCTTCATTCCTCGATTCTCTTAATTCCTTAGTTTTTCTTCGCCAATTTCGATCCTTCCGGTCCAAAGACACCCAGGCATCACGCATAACTTGCTTGGCTCCCCTTACTCAAAGGCCCAATTTCTGCTTCTTGATTCTCGGATATATACCAATGATCAAGAACACACTGATGAGGATGACAGCCCACAGTTTGAGTCCGAGGACGTTCTCGTTGTAGGGCGTCTGCGTAGCACTAATGGTAGTGGCAAGGAGCAGCGGCAGGAGCACGTATCCGCTTGCTCGATGGTATTTCCAAATCTTCTTGGCGTTCGCCTCTCCGCCGTACAGCTTCGGTGTCGCGTACATAGTGAAGCCGACGACATATTGAAGCACGAGCCAGATCGCAGCAATGACGCCGAGGTAGGCGTGCACCGAGTGGAAGTGCGGGTGCGGGTCGCTGGATTTGAACTTATTGATCTCAATGGACACGACGCCTACGATGAAGGTGGCGAAAGCGAGCAAGTTTAACCCGGCGTGTACCTTCTGTCCGACTTGTTTCTGCTGCCCCGTGTGGGTCGGTTGAAGGACGAGAATCGATTGCACCAGAACGAGTATACCGGCCGACTGTGCCAAGGGATGTACCGAGAAGAGCATTAACGGGTTGAGGAAAACCGCCGCCCATACTGACGCGACGAGGAGTATGGCGGCGCCTTCGGCTATTACGCCGGTTCCTGAGGATTGGATGAGCTTGGGCATGTTGAAGGTCGTGGACAGAAAAAGACAGCTTGTCTGGACGAAACGACACGCTTTTGGGTCTCGAGCTGACAAATCTTACAATAGGAGCGGAGAGGATTGGCCGGGGTAGAATGAATAGCTTCCCGTTGCATTTGCGGGGAAGACAATGCTAGGCTACGTAGATAAAGGGATGGTGAGATTAAAAGACGACGAGAAAGATTTGCTTACCAATGATCAGGTTTTTCGCAATGGGAGCCTGGTCTCTTTGAGATGCATCACCAGCTTGCCCGAGGAGAGGCTCCGTGTCGTCCGTTCCGTTGTTTTCGAGGTCCACGGGGTTGTTGGGGATGCCCGTTGTGCTCGCCATGACGGCTAAATATATCTGCAGGTCACTTTTGTTCGGCTGGATGTTGTATGTTGAGCTTTCCTGCTGATGGGAATCTCACAATGGAGTTTTGAAGAGTTGCGGATTGCTGGAGAAGGTTGTGTCGCCTGGCAGGCAGCTATATAGAAGGACGCCTGGGCTTATGTTATATCCGTAGATGTCGGTTCAGGTGTGGAAGCATGAGGAAGGCGGCATTCTTCGAAGACGCCATCAATGATGAACATGAGGAACCCCATCATGCATCATTGGTGTAAGAGCACAGGTGGGATGGGGCTCCGTTGAACTCTGGCGAATCGGAATGTCGCTATTCATCATCCCCCGAACCCGCGCCCACCTCTCGATTGCGGGGATGGTGTGTCTGGTAAACGCTCGTAGGAACAAGCAGGAAGGCCAAAGGAGAAAGACAAAAAGACAATTAGATCGACTGGATATGCTAGGCCTGCAACGTCAACAACTTAGATCCGACGCTACACCGTAGGCTGACTTGCCTTGTGTGTCTTACTCGTTCTAACTCTACTAGGTTGCGACCCCTGATGCCCCTTGATGACACGGAAGGAAGTTTCAATGTGCAGCATTCCTGTGCCAGACTGTTTACAGCATCACAACATGCATATATTGAGAACCAGTCTATCCTTCGATCAAGGCCTGACTGCAATTAGTGGAGAGGAGACTCCTACTGGATTAGATAAATCGATCGAGTAAAATAGTCCTCGCATTTCGGCTCCGGCCGATATGAGGTCCCAGTTGAGCGCCGTTCGCGGAAGGCGAAGCAGCCCCGCCATGAGCATTGCTATCTTGTAAGTGGGGTGATCAATGTTAATAGACCCAAGGCTATCATCGTACAAATCTCGAAAAGGCCTGTCACTACAAGAAACCATTCGCCTCGTCTCCTTGTTGTGAAGCGACCATAACACTTGCTGAGCCTACCAGCTGCTACCTCTCTTCGAAGTCAAAAGTGTGTGTTAAATCGATCTACAACGATGGACGATATTGAGTATAAGCTGGAAGCTGTCAAGGCGACCTCTGTCGCTTCCGACAAGATAGACCAGACTTTCCGTTCCAGCTGCATTGGTATGTAAAGATGGGGTTAATGGCACTGGAGCTTTGTGTATATTAGCTGGTGTAATCACACACTCGCTAATACATTCCTTCCTAGATCTGATATCTGGTACACTGGGCGGCAGGGTTTTGGGATTCTCGAATGAATGGTTTGCAGATGCCATTAACCTCATTACCCCTACTGCCCCAATTCGGCAGCCTGGGAAGATGGTGTATACCGGAGCTTGGTATGATGGTTGGGAGACTAGAAGACATAACCCTGAGCCTTTCGACTGGGTCGTCATACGTCTTGGTGTAGCATCAGGGACTGTTGAAGGTGCAGAGGTGGACACAGCCTTCTTCTCTGGCAATCATGCTCCAGCAATCTCGGTTGAAGGATGTTTCAGTCAGGACGATAATGAAGTTCTGTCGTGGAGGGGCGAGAAAGGAAAGTGGGAGCCAATACTGGATGCACGGGAATGTGGCCCCTCACAAAGATTCGGCTGGAAGCTTGATGAGCCCACAACGAAGCAATATACACATGTTCGACTGAACATGTACCCGGATGGTGGAATCGCGCGGTTTCGACTCTTCGGCCACGCTATTCCAGTCTTCCCCGAGGATACGGAAGCCATCTTTGATCTGGGCGCAGCTCAAAATGGTGCCGTCGCTATATCTTGTAGTGACCAACATTTCGGCACCAAGGACAACCTCGTGCTACCCGGACGGGGCAAGGATATGGGCGACGGGTGGGAGACGGCGCGATCAAGAAACAAAGACCATGTTGACTGGGCTATCATCCGTCTTGGAGCCCCTGCTCTCATTCAGAGCTTTATAGTTGACACCGCATATTTTAGGGGCAACTTCCCGCAGAAGGCTAAGGTAGACGCCATTGAATGGGAAGGAAAAGACGAGCCGGGAGCTGATGCGGAAGGATGGATTGAAGTCGTGGAGCCGAGCAAATGCGGACCTGACCAGGAACACACGTTTACTTGCTCCGTAAAAGACAAGACATTCACCCATGTGAAACTTACCATCATTCCGGATGGTGGAGTGAAGAGACTCCGTGTGCTGGCAAAGAGATCCACGTGAGTTTATGCAATGAGAATCGTAAAGAATATCATATGTGAACAGCAGAGGTTGAACAATATAAGCGAAATCTAAGAACCCGAAGGCTATCTCTTGCCTTCGAGGAATGATGAACCGTTTACAGTACTTTATCAGCATTATCGGCATGATCAATGTCCCTTTGTTGCCAAATTCCACTTCATACTCTAGCTGTGACGAAATTAAAGACCTGGAGACCGGGTACTTCAAAGACCGGCCAACGAGATGGAACAGCATTCAACGCTCGGGCCAATGATGGCATATCCACCAAATCAATGCGCATCATTTATTTGACGCTTAGCTAAGTACTCTGTATGCACGAACCCAATGCCCGATAACTAGCAGAAGGAGAATGGCCAGCGACATCTCTACCAACAGATTGCATACCTCAGGAAACCCTACAAGAAGGTTTTCAACTACTGGAGTAGTCGACAATCAACTCATGAGCATCCCCCTTTCACAGGAGGCTGCCACCTCTCACGATGGATCTTGGGGAGTCTGATAGTGGGGGGTTTGGCGAAGAGCAACCTAGGAAGCCTAGAGAGCTACCATCCGACCTGCCGAAATCGCTAGATGATCGCAGACATGTTCCTACCGAGTTGGTCCGGGAGACGGAGTTCTATGATGGCTGGCAAGGTGCGTTATCTCTATGCATTTCTATGCGTACTCCCGGCACACTGAAACCCAGAGTTCTGACCCGTAGATTTCCAGGCGAATCCCAGTTCTTGACAAGCCCTATGCTTGCAAAGCCTCTGCAGTTCAGCGAACTTACACTAAATGACCCCAACTACAACCAAGACGTCACTAAGGGCATTGCGGACAGCGATACCCGACTGATGGAGATGTTAGCTGCCCAAGCCCAACATCATGGTGGTGATGGACTGGTAGACCCTGATGCGATCGCAAACGACGAGAAGCTTCCGGAGGATGAGAAGAGAACGGTCCTACAGAAATCCTTGGCGATGGCTGCTAGCAATGGCGACCTTAGCCAAGTGAAGAAGATTCTTGGCGGCAAGGCCAAATCATTCGTGGACGTCAATGCTCCAGATGAAGATGGAACCCCTCCGCTGGTATACGCAAGTTGCTTCGTATGTAAACAGAGTCAGCTTATGTGGTCTACGAGTAGCTACTGATCCAGTTCTAGGGCCACGAGAGCGTGGTACAAGCTCTGGTTGACGCCGGCGTAGATGTGGACAAGCAAGATCGGAATCAGTGGAGTGCTCTTATGTGGGCAATGACGAACAGACATAAAGGCATAGCCAAAATACTGCTTGACAACGGAGCTTCTGCCGAAGCAAAGACATCTTCTGGCCGAACAGCAGCCGATTTTGTTGCACCGGATAGTGAAATGTCATTCTACCTGAGTGACAACGGCTATAACATAGGCAACGCAGGCGTAACTGACGACTTCTATAATCCTGGCTTCTCCCAAGATCGGTTTGAGGAAGAGCTAGCCGAGAATGAGATGCGCAGACGAATGATGATGGACAGCGCTCGCGACCTTGAAGTTGACCTGGGAAACGTCGGTATGGATGATCAACCAGAGGTGAGCAGAGCCCCTATCAGCATCGTCCTTTATCGCTATGTTTACTGATCTCGACAGCCCGTGGACGAATTCGAGGAAGAGGTGCAAGAGTTTGATTGGGGCCGGTGCCTGCATGACCAGATGTTTGTGTTCCAAGAAAGCGAGCTTGACAGAATACTGGACATCATTATCACCAATATGCGACCCCAGAGATCGCCATCTCAGAAGCCCGTTCCAGCGAACATGATCTTCCTAAGCGCAAGATATGCACATTACCATTCAAGTCGAGAATTGCTAGCTAAACTGCTTATAAGCGCCCAGGACAAGATCAATGATGTGGTTGAAGAGTATCAGTGGGATATGACCATCCTCGCATTCTGGATGTCAAACGCGACGCTGCTGCTTCATTATTTAAAAAAGGATTCGGGACTGGTTGAAGCTACCACGGAGTTCCAAGCGCAACTGGCTGAACTAATCAATGAGATCTTCATTCTCATCGTGAGAGATGCAGAGAGGCGGTTGGACAAAGTCTTGGAACCCGCTATGCTCGATCATGAGACCATTCCCGGATTTGAGGACGTCACCTTCCAGCACGAATGGAAACTGTTCAAGCGCAAGAAAGAGGTCAAAGCAGAACCTCCGGAGAAGCGTTTCCGACCACCTTCTCCAAAGCAGAGGGCGAAGCCCGCTCCTCGGAACGTCACGTCCCTCTTATCATCCACTGTGTTCGTCCTCGATCTCTACGACATTCACTCTGTTATCTCGGCACAAATTGTCTCACAACTACTTTACTGGCTAGGCGCCGAACTCTTCAATCGTATCATGGATAATAGAAAGTATCTCGCAAGGACGAAAGCCATGCAAATCAGGATGAATATCTCCGTTTTGGAAGATTGGGCACGAACAAACAATCGCAAGCCTGAACACTACGAGCATGGAGAGACCACGGCATCTGGGGAGACAACTGTTGATGCAGCGCGGAGGCATCTAGCCCCGATAATTCAGTTACTCCAGTGGCTTCAGTGTTTCTCATCCCTTGGTCCAGATGATCTTGAGGCTTTGGTAGGGACGCTTCAACAGCTGCCTCGGCTCAGCCCGCAACAACTCATTTATTCAGCAAAGAACTATCGACCCGAAGTTGGCGAAAAGGGCTTGACTAAGAGTGCCCTGAAATATCTTGATGCCGTACAGAAAGAGGCCGCTATCAAAAGGGACCGTAGGAGGACTGTGTCGCCTCTGCCGGGCAGCATTCCATCCACGCCAGTCAAGAGCACAAACGGCCACGAGGCAGAGACTCCAGGAAGCATGCAGGGCACACCAAACCCTAATTTGGATGAAGACGATGACATGCAAGAAGGAATCAATTTCGACCCCTCTGTCATGCTACCATTTGCCTTGCCGTCGGTGACGGATATGCTGGTATCCTATGGCGCTGGTTTCGGGGGCCTGAACCGCGAGCGGGAAAGGAAGTATATCCCGACCGTCCCTCCCGAGTTCTTAGAGAAGTTAGAAGTTGGCGGAAGGGAGAGACGCATGTTTGGGGAGAAGGATTGGGAGAATGAGGAAGTGTGAGAGCCTAGACCATGCATCACCAGTCACACATGATGCAAGGGCAAACTTCTACCAAGTGGCCTCAGATTTACAGTAGTGAGGCCACCACGTCAACGAGACTACATTAGCGCAGGGAAAGCTATTATAATCAACGGCGCCGTGTTAGCAGTATCATACGTTTGGCGTGGAGAGAGCCAACAGCATATGCACGCTGCAAGGGACGGGTCCTTTGGCGCAAGGCACCTGGTCTTCAATAATGCACAGCATTCACGGAAGAGGCGTTGGGAGCTTGAGCACAAGCGTGCAAAAGGGTTCTTGTAGGTTGGAGCTAGTGGGGTCACCTAGACACGCATTCATCTGGAATAAGCAATGGTCTTGAAAGAAAAGGGTGATCTTTGCTCGCCTATTCTGGAAGTTACTGTGTGTTGTCGTGGCTACACCGAGAATTGAATGGTCAGCTCAAGACCACTGGTTCCACTGAACACGTGTGATCGTATGCATCGACGCAGGAACCACCACCACTACCAAGGACTTGGTGGACATCACTACCCCTACCGTAGAGGCCGCGACTGGTGAAAGCTTGAGTTCCATGGGCGCGTCGAAACTGCCAGGACGATAGTAGTATTGACCGCCCATGAGGGCTCGAAGCCTTTGTCGAAGAGCGTTGGGAGGCAAGGTTGAGTTGACAGGAATAACTCATGCTCCGAACTTGTGGACGGACGCTTCCCTTATTGCCGCGAGGTTCACATGGTGTGGTTGACCGACTGTTTGACTACACCCAGTGAGCTGGCTGGCTGGCTAAAAGCCACGTCAAAGATTGCTGTAATAGTTATCGTGATGCCGCCAAAGGACGACCGGGGCATAAGGCTCCGTTTGAACATTATCACTGGGTGGAACCAAGCATAATAGCGTCCATTAACCCCACCATAGCAGCGCTTTTACCATGCAACTTTTTCCCTGTCGGAAACGAAGCCGACTTCTCTCATTCGCTCTGGGCTGATTCTGGGTATCGAAACGTCCCCTTCTCCGCTCCTGACTTGGCTAACCTGGCCGATCTTGCGACTGGAGTGTGAGTACGAATGGGGGAGAAGGGAGTTTGCAGGCGTTGCAAATGCGGCCAACCCTTGTTTTACCTCCAATGAGGTGGTGAACCACACCCCTTCGAATCACAAAATGGGGAAGACATTTCACTGCCGGGAAACTTGAATGGAAGAAACGCGAAACGTCAGGTGCGCCTCTGCGTGGAGGGGAATCGACGTATGTTACAGATATTCTATATTGCTTTGTGGGTTGTTAGGTCCTTGACCCGGTAGTGGAATGCGGAGAAGAAGTGGGCTCGACTATCCGGAGGCTTGGGAATGGATCAGACTAGGGTGTCTGACAATTCCAGAATACCAGACGTCCCCACGGGCAACAAGTTCCAACGACAGTTCGCTTAAGCAAAAGAAGCGAAATCGCAGAGTGGCAAGCCGTTCGTTGTCAAAGCTGCAGGAATGGATAGGCTGCACGTAAAAAGCCGAGTCATGTTTGAATTTAACTAGGTAGGTACCCAGGTAGGTATTGGTCCAGTATCTAGGACCACGTTGGTGGCTTGAGTCAGCCCAGGCAGGTCGACTTGTCACATTGTCTCTCTTCAGGAAACCCGCGGGGACTAACTAGGAAAGGTAAACTTGACTCGGTGCAGATCTGCCGCAACTCGGCCAAAATCAGCAATGGACTAACTGAGAGCCCTACCTAGAACGGCAACGGGCTTCAATGCATATCGTTCCCCGCCAATTGGGACGAAGTGGTTGTTGTGCGTTGATGATGTGCATGGCTGCGATTGACGGGCTTCGAGATACCTCTCAATGTGGTCACTCTCCTATGGAATGGTGTGTCACAAACCAGCCAGCAATCCCGGCTAGACCATCAGACGTCAATGGGGATACTCCACCTGAGTGTTCAATCGAGGGGCATGTCGGCTGGCTTGCCAAGTACTCGTCCATACAGCAGATGGTGAAAAAAAACAAAAGGACCTAGATGATGCCGTGGAGGGACAACAACGGAAGCAACTGCGGCAGCTCGGAAGGAGCAGACCTCTCCGCTTGGGTTCTCCAGAACCATTCCAGAGACCCAGAAAGTCGAACCCCCGTGTGCACTTGGTGATAAATATATCCCTCCCTCCCCTCTCTGCCGCTCCGCCAACAGAAAGAAGTGTTTCTCGGCTTTTCATCCCGGTTACTCGCAGGCTGTGCGATTCAGAGCATTCCGTATAAGCCGTGGCAGTCATTGTTCCACCGCTTATTTCTACGAGTAAAAAACAAACCCCCATAACTCAACGTCACCTCTCTACGTCCTCGCACGGTACAATATATCAATTTCGAAGCTTCCCATTGGCCTGGATTTCCTGGACAGCTTTGGCCGCTTCGCAGTCTACTTATATACTCGCCATTATATAAAAAGGCGTGCCTGCTTACCTCATATCAACCAAGCGTCAGATTCACCAATCGTTGGCAGTAGCAAGTATCCACGCTACTTATCTGATCGACTGCAGGGAGCCGTCGATAGTTCCTGGCGCCCGGACATATCAAGAATTCCTAGCACAACGTCAAGAGCGAAGTAAGTTGCTGTGCGGAGAAGGCACACCCCCCTGAAATGGCACCCCAAAAGTACGCAAGCGTGCGCTACAAGAGCCGGCCTGTTACGCTCGTGCCTTTCAGGGACGATTCGAGTTTGTTTGCTTTACGGTACGATCACACTATTCAGGCGGAGCCGCCTATTCCTATCCCAGCGCGCTCCCCTTTGCGTCTTCGCTCTGCCGCGTCGCGTCCCGTCTCTTGTATTCCTGCTCCTGGCTCCGTCGTGATTTCTCCTCCTCCTCGTCCTCCGCCACCCGCAGAGCAGCATCCTGCGTTGCGGACTATCACGACGGCGCGGACAGGCGTCGACGTCCATGACCCAACTCGCGATTCGGGTCACGCACCGACTACATCTTCTCGCTCGTACAGCTCTTATACCTTCTACGAAGAGAGTGAAGACGAAGACCCCTTTCCGTACGAGAAGATTGACGCAACAATTTCCAAGGCTAGAGTGAGCCCAGAGCTTCTCGTTCCACCGCTGAGAATCAGGGCTCCATATCCCACACCCTTTCAATCAGAGCACGACGAGATTCGGAATTTAAGCGGTGCAAACAACAGTAGCAGTGACAGCATTCCTCTGCCTTCACCAGAATTGTCGGACGACGACACTGTCTCGCCAACATCCCCAACGACTCCACCCCCAAGTTTCCCGTCTGAAAAACCTACCTCGCTCTTCTCACGCTCATTCGCTTTCAAATCGTCAGGTTCATCAATGAAGTCCTCAAGATCAAATCGACTTAGGAAGAAGTCGCATCCGCAGCCTGGTTTAGAGAACGATGCGATCCCTGCAAAGCCACCCAAAGAGGCTAAGACATCCCCGATCGCCTCTACGCCGCCGGTTGATCCACCCCTGGCCGTGGCTCACAACAGTGCCCCACCTGGAAATGGAGATGTGCAGCGTCCCAGAGGCAGGTCTTCCTCATTGGATTCGCCTAAGCTCACGACGACATCGACGACTACGACTGGAACCCAAACTCAGGGAGATGATTTCTTCGACTTCGTCAATCAAATCTCCTTCTCCAAACGTGGCAGTATAATGCTCGCGGGTAAACGCCCTTCGGAACAATACAACTACGTCACCATGAGCGACCATGATATGGCCAACAATGAACCGACTAGGGAGCGCGCGTTCCCCCTTGTGTCGTCCTTGATACCGAGTCCTCAAGTTGATGGCCCCGCGCTGTCGATCACTGTCGAGGATAATGAACTTGGGAGTATCACACCATCCCGACCTGCATTGGCATCAGCTGTTGCAGAAGCTCCCTCGTCACCCACGTCGCCGCAATATCCCAGTATTCGAGTTATATCAGTAGATATGGAAAGGGAATCTCAAAAGGTGAGATCGCTCTATGATTCCGTGGAAGATCTCAGGTGGGAAGACGGAGGCCGCCGGCTCTCATCTTTCGGTGAGCGGCTGGAGCCTACAGTGGAAGTCCCGTCAGATGTAGATGAGAATGACGCGTATGGTTTCCTTGATTATCCGTCATCATGTCTCCTTTGATGATGCTGACAGTGCCAATTCTCACAGGTCAAATCGAGGCCATGGTCAAGGTCAAAGCCCAAGCGAAAGCAAAAGCGACCGACTTGGAACCCCTACGCGAGCAACTGGGATCCCAGGGTCCGCGGCGCATACTGTGTCGCCACAAGATGATTTACTACGACACGCAACTGAATTAGCAGGGGGGATCGAGGACTGGGAGGATGTCAACGGTGAAGATGTCGACCGCTACGGTTTCATAATACCCAGGCGACCAGTTACGCCGTCTGATCCGCCTACCGACCCAGATACTTCTGGCCAGTATTCGCCACGGAAGACCCGGAACGTGCTGGTACGGAAAGATGCTCACGCACGTTTTGGGTTGTTGGGAATGAAGCGCGGACCTGGCAGGAAAGTGTCTGAGCGTTCATTACATACACAGGCGTCCGAGATGTCCGCTACATCACGAAACTCCACCCATTCTGCTTTACGACAAGCACTTAATCTGCTTCCCCATAACAAGGATTGGAGGTGGATGGATGAGGCGGGAGCTATGCTTGCGCAGCAACCCGGCCTTACGAGTATCGGTGAAGATACGTCGGCCGGTCAGCTAGCTGAGGACTACAAGCATAAGGAATGGGAGCGCACCGAGAAATGGCGCAAAATGGCCAAGATTATTAAGCCAGGTAAGGACGGGGAGGGCATGGTCTTCGAGTTCGATACGAAGCATCCAAAGCTCCTTGAGCGGACATGGAAAGGCATACCTGACAGGTGGCGCGCTGCCGCCTGGTATTCTTTCCTCTCAACGAGTGCACGGAGTAGCAAGAAGCCTCTTGCGGACGATGAGGAGTTAATGGCGAGATTTCACATGCTACAAGAGCACCCGTCTCCTGATGATGTGCAAATCGACCTTGATGTGCCGAGAACCATCAGCCAACACATCATGTTTCGGAAGAGATATCGAGGCGGACAACGACTGCTTTTTCGGGTGCTTCATGCTTTGTCGCTGTACTTCCCTGAGACGGGCTACGTTCAAGGCATGGCTTCACTCGCAGCCACACTGCTTAGCTACTATGACGAGGAAAAGTGCTTTGTCATGCTAGTGCGACTATGGGATCTGCGGGGCCTGAAGCGCCTATACCAGCCTCAATTTGCAGAACTGATGCAGGCTCTGAGTGATTTCGAAAAATATTGGCTGGGTAAGAGACCAGTTGCCAAGAGTCTGCAGGAACTATGCATCGACCCGACAGCGTACGGGACTAGGTGGTACTTGACGCTGTTCAATTTGTCAATACCGTTTTCGTCGCAACTGCGAGTCTGGGATGTATTCATGTTGCTGGGTGGTTCACCCCCTGACCCATCAGAACCCGCAACTGCCAATTCTGCTAGCGAGATCAGCCCAAGATCCATGTCGTCGCAGGGTCTCGAGATCCTCCACGCAACTAGCACGGCACTCATGCTTGCCCTCGGCGAGCATATTGTTGACTCCGAATTCGAGAATGCTATGAGAGCGCTCACGTCTTTCATTCCGATTAGGAATGACGAGCTACTTATGAAGGTGGTTCACTCCGAATACAAGCAGCACATGAGCAAGATGAAGAAGGCGTAGGGCGTCCGTCTTCACTCTCTCGCGCTTCTCGCAGGGCACGCCTAGCATGGGTCCGCCTCGGTTGCACGGTGCCTTGCGGCAGGCTACACAGGAGTGCTTCCATAGGCAGAAGCCCACAAGCCTATGCTCAAGTCGTATAGTCACCTGGGGCCCCTCACATTGCAGAGCTGAAGCTGACGTTCATTCGTCTTGACGACACCGCTTAGACTGCGACATAGGTCTACCAAACTTTTCCTTTGTCTCGTATCCTGAATTTATGCGCTATTGGAGGATGCATGGCGCACTGAAGGACATTTGAATCGTAACTTGCACTATACCCTTTCGCTTCCAATCACTGTCTGCTAGGCAGTGTGGAATGCTCTTATGAATCTATTTGGACGGCCTTTGCCATTCAGCCAGCTTCAGCTCCGGTTGAATGGAAGCCTTGAGGCGGGATTTTGAGCTCTTGAGATTCTCGGAGGTTTTCGCTACGAAGCTAGAGCATGCGGTATTGAGAGATGATGACGTCGAATATGTATCCTACAACATCTGTAACGTAATTCTATAATGCACAAACGAGGCCTACTAAGGCTTCATTGATCCTATACTATCCAACCTTTCTTCTTATGAGCTCTTGTCGGATTCGTTAGAGTGCCGCTAGGTTTGTTGACCACGCGGAGAGCATAGGGCGGCACACGATACGAACCAAGAGCCCGCGCTTCGCGTGCTAGATCGCCGTATCTGATCCGGAAGCGAATGTTGCAAGCGATGGGAACAAAGGCATTCAAGACCTCGCTCGCTACGATGTGGGAGGTATTCGGAGGGACACTGACGTCGCATCCGAAAGGAAGGAGAGAAGTGGGAAAGAGAAGCAATCACCATCATCACACTGGCCAATGATCTTGTCTTCAGGATACTACCCAACGTAAGTCTAGGCCCATAGCTGCTCGACACGGCTAGTAGGCTTTCTTAGCCATCCGGGACGCGAAGTGCTGACTGGCGCTGTATACGCATTCATGTTGCTACCGGTACCGGAGCGTCGCCGGAGACAACTGGCTGATATCGATCAGCCTGCATATGCTGTTCTGTGTGTCCAGTGTCACGGGTGAAGGGGGCGTGCCGGCGCTTGGGTTGCTTTGAGCTTGTCGGTACGTCTAGAGAATGGAAGAGCCTCGTTTTCGACGGAGATGCGAGTATTACTTCGATCGTCCTTCAGAGGGCTCGTGGTATTGGGTCGCTTACTACCTGCCTATGGATTACTGATGGTGACGACAATAAGCGCGTACCGCACCCGAACTCCCGGCTGGCCAATGTTGATATTGTACGTACGCTCAGATATCAGCATACGCCGGCGCAATGTAGGCAGTGTGTGTAACTAACTGACTCTGGGAAAGGGCGGTACCAATATGTAGTGTTGGCGAAGCACCGGTGGCGGGACGCCCATATGACCTTTATTGAAAGGTGTGAGATCCCATAGAAGGTCCTGTGAGTTGCCCGTGAAACCACTGCATGTAGTAGTCGTCGTAGCATAGTCATACACCTTAGCCTACAGGCTTCGATGCCGACTTCGTACAAATGGAAGCGTGATTGTGGGTAGAACACGTTGGTTTACTGCAGCCTAGGGGCCTTGTCAAAACCGTTATCCTAACGCGCGTTCCTATCTTTGATCGGGAATGAGCTTCATGCCATTCGTGAGACATGCGCCCGACTCGCAGCAACACGATACGAGAGCTTGGAGCGTGTAGGAGCGAAACCTCTAGGGGCCTGCTGAAAGGGGTGGCAAAGAGAACCGACACGTATCTGCACGTCGCTGATTACAGCGTACTTCTGTGTCCCAATGACACGCAATAGGTAGCATCGATATAACCATCCTGCTTCTACGCATATCTTGGGAGGGTGGGCACAACAAGAATATATAACATAAGGACGTGCCCAGAGTACCGATCGATGCAACGATATACGGCAAAGTTTCAAGACGTTGCAACAGGTGATATAGTCCACATCACTGAACGGTTTTTCCATTGTTAAGGGTGTATCATTTTGCGCTGCAGACTAAGACTATCCTCCTTGCTAGTGCCCCGAGAGGAATCCGGTAATGAATCCTGTTGATAAGGCCAACTGTGTGGCCTCTCTCTGACCAATTCAAGACTGTATCTGTATTCCATTTGTCCTTTCCGCCTCCTCGCGAGACATTTGTGTCCCCTTCGGCGTTTTCATAAAACGAGGCAATGCCAATATGAGAACATGTTAGACATAGACGGCCATACATCTCTTTCCGGGAATCTCCGCTTCTGTAGTTGTTGAGCCGTTCACGACTCGTCAAGTGCTCATCATGTTCACAGTTGTACGCAAGATCTGGGAATTGGGGGATCCTCGGTCGACGTAGAGTGCATGACACTTACTCAAACACCGGAAACGAGCTGTGCTGCGCGTGCTCGTTCCGTAACAACTATGTTCCTCATCGGAGTGTGCTGGTCACTGGTTGTAGCAACTCTTCAAGAAAACATCATGACATCTAGTTCGTAGTTGCTCTTGGCAGTTAGACGTATATTGGCTCGCCCAGCATGGCAGCGTGTGTTTTCCCACATCTTCTGTGCCTTGCTTACTGGGGAAAAAACCGTGCACATAGGGTACGGTTAAGCCATAGTCACAAGAACCATCGGCCCCATTAGCAGGTTTTTACATTGACGGTCCTCAGCGGGTGCGGACAAGACTAGCGCGAGATTTCCCGAATTATAGGCTTGAGGGAACAGCGAAGCACCACAGTAGAACCTCATTGGGTGCCTACTAGGCTTGACATGCATGTGCACTACCTTATCTACCTCTACGCATTGGTGTGAGCTTGTCCCTTGTCAAGAGTGAGATTCTGGCTGCCGATTGACATGTCGGGAGAGGGATGTCTTCTTGAAGAGACGGGGCAAAAGGTCCGACAGGAAAGCAGAGAAGTGCTTCTCCCTGACGCTAGATTCGAAAACGAAGATATAAACAGTACCATGGAAACACTCCGGGGAATCTCGGCATGGAAGCATGGTTATAGTAAGATACCTGCCTGTACAGATAGATCTGCAGTCAATACGATGAAGTCTAGAAACAGGTTTCAGAGCTAGTATTGGTAGCTTTGGTGTTATGCACTCATGTTGTACTAAAGTCCTCTTCAGATGATCCCCATAGAATAAAAGATGTCGACAGATACGAACCTTGGATCGAATCAAGTGACACGGTACTCGGGGTGTCACAGTGTCGAGGGAGTGCGGTACTAGTTTGACATCGTGGAAAGTACTGCACCTGCCGTCTTGGGATATAGTCACGTACGACAGTACCTCCGGAGCCACTCTACCTGTATAGAGTCGTTTTGGAACACGACGAGAACAATCCTACTCAAGTTTGAGCCGGCAACTCCCGTGACATGCGCAGTTACCGCCCAGCTCAGCACTTGTGAAAGTCGCACATGCTGTGGCTGACGGTCACTGGGAAGAATCTTGGAACTGGGTCTGATGTACCATCAGCTGGTCTTCTCAAAAATACATCATTGAGTCAGGTGGAAGGTCTTATTAAGGGTCGGCTGGGTAGACCAGAAGAAACCAAGTTGCACAGTAACCGCAACTTGAATCCTCCTTCGGTACTTCGATTACGATTGCCCAAGTCGTAAGAAAGAAGGGTGTGTGTGAGTGGACTTTCCCGACATCCGCAAATGTGATCCTAAGACTCCGAATGGACATCAATATCATAAGACGAGTCAGATTGGGCTCAGATGCCTCCCGGTACGGTTTGCTCAGCCCATCATAGCTGCCGCTAGGTAAGACTGGGAGACTACGATGACGAATGGCTAGTCATATAGGGCGGCTTTCCGATCCCAGGGATCACAAAGCATTGGGGACTTCCGAATCGTGCTGGCACTTGACTCATTCGGTCGCGCATCTGGCTCCGTCTTCTCTTGGCAACGACACTCCCACCGAGGGCGAGGGACAGCGCGGTACGCCTGTGAGGCACGGAGCTTGCATACAACCAAGATGAAGCGCGCAGCTTAGCCTCTGCACTGCAACCCAGCTAGCAGGCGAAGCAGGTCCTGTTGCCCAGCATAATCCAGCTTCCCAATCGCGGCTGCATCGTGAGAGCATCGCATCTACCGTACCGGCAATGCATGCCTCAGGTCAGACGCGTGCATCCGTGTATGGAGGGAGCCGAGTTCAGCCACTCAGAACTTCTAGTTTCGGATGTGACTAGGAACAGACGGCTCCCTGGCTTGCCGCCTCCCCTCGCCGCAGCATCGCAGGCCCGAATGTGAGGAGACTCGGCCGTGTGTGCCACACTCTTGAGAATTCAGCCGAATGATCCCGCCTGCGTCTCCATTCGCAACCGCGCCTATGCGTCCAGAGTGCCGACTGCGTAGGCTGAACCGCCGCTGGCGCGCGACGCAACGACTGACGGCCCCTCTGGGGAAGGTAGAATATACGAGAGTCCGTGCGAGATATAAATAGCCGCGCTGTTCAGACGAGCAGCGGCAATCGATGCCTAAAGCAGGTGCTCTGTTGGCGCCAGACATGCAGGAACAGGATGGCGACTCCGACTCCTTGAGGCAAGGCCGCGAAAAGCGATGCGAGTCATACTGGTAGAGTCACATCGCTCCCTGAGAATGAAAAAAGCGCCTATGCAAATCAGGCCGCAGTAACCGGAATAGTACCAAAGAAAGCAGGTATTACTGCAGGGGTGTCAATCGTCCCCCTACGCCGATATTGGGGTTAATATGGCGTGCATGTTTTCGTCTGAATCTGGTCTCGGTCTGGGGTGAATTCTGCAATGCGGCCGTAATGTGCTGGCACCTATAACTCTAGTTCGGCCGAGGAAGTCGTGCATCCATTAAGGAAGGCTGTCTGCCGCCTGGGCTTATGGCGGCTATCAACAAACGTCAGGAGATCGGCAGGCTTCAGTGCCGACCTAGACTCAAGGTTCATGCCTGTTTGCATTTTCAAGTAACCCCCAGATATGCCGTACTTACCAACGAGCCGCCTCGGCGATCCTCTCTATAGAATGTCGTTGTATAGATTATAGCCTGATTGGGGGCCCACAAGGTGGCAAACCCCACGTGTTCGCTATTTGATCGAAGATTGACCGAGGGGAGAGAACATTGGCCGAACCATACTTTGGCCTTTCCACGTGGATGGGGGTCGTAGCGAGATTGTCGAACTTCTTTTTCTCGTCTTTCCTTATACGGTTCAGTAAGCGGTCGACACCATTGGCGCCTATTGCCCCTGCAACAAGTCCTGAGCTGTGCCACTGGGCCGGATAGGCGTACACGGACACGAAGTTCGAGCGTCTTTATTTGTCACCGCATCTCATGCAAAGCCATGTTGAAAGACACAGCGGGCTACTGCGCATCGTAGTCTACTACTACACCCTCTCTATTTTCTATCTAGTCAGGTCCGCGGCGACTTGTCGCTATGCGGCACGCTGTCTTAGTCGGGATACTTGACAGCCCGTGATGGTGGGCAGAGTTTAAGAGGCGCCTCGAGCCGTCTGACGCGCGGATGGCGACTGGATATCCGGGCCATGCGACCGGCGTCCAAGTACAGCAGACATTCCAGGTACTACTAACCTGTCCAACCTAACGCCCACTGATCCGTCAGCCACACGAACAGAGTACACGATCCGAGTGTCTTCCCCGTTCGGGAAATCAACCTGGGCACGGGAGGGCGTTCGGATTCATCCCCTGTCGTGTAGCGTAGCCTGTATGAAGCAACGTCATCTGTCCGATGCAGTCGTCCCAGCCCTGCGCGGCCTGGGTACGGTCCCATAACAAGTGTCCCCTTCCATTTCTGTGCCACGGGACGGCCTGATGAACAAGAAATTGCCCGATAGGTTTTACCAATTCCGCATCATGTGTCGCGAAACGAGAATAGAATCATAGCACTGAATCACGGTAACCGCTCATCTCACCTTCTCGCTGTCGTCAATCGTCCTGGGACACTCATTCTCGATCCTGTTCTCCCGGCTCAAGAGTGAATACTCTGCGAGATTTGAGCTAGCGATCTGGCATGGGTGTCTCGAGTAGCAACTTGCATACACAGTAGGCGTGTAGCATCCGATTAGGAAAGCAGCTTTAACAAGCGAGATGAAGCTGAGTCAGTTGAGGATTGATGGCTCTCATCATCTCCGTATCAATTTGCAGCTCCCGCTCCGTAACCCTTAGGCGAACACGTTGGCCCTCCTTCTCTGCAGGGTATCGCGATGAATTATACAAAGTCCCTGACCTGTAAATGATCCTTCCCATTCCCCTCCAAAACGCCGTTGCCCCCTGGCCGTTTCTCCAGGCCTGAATGCTTTTCGCCCATTGTAATGTCCCACGACGTATGCAAGAAACTATTTGATACAAAGTAGGTACACAGATTGAATCGAAGAATGATAAGACCTCCCCACTTCTGACCGAATGTCGGGATGGAATCATCGCGCAACTACGTCGTTCGTCTATATTGTAAATTGGGGCTCCTGGCCGATGGGAGGCCCTAGCTTCTCAGCAGCCACATTTAAATGTGCAGGGTTTGTGAGATGGCTTGAGAAAGCGAAACCGGTTCCGCCATAAGAGAGAGGTTCAAAGAGCTCGTTTGGAAATTGGCGTGAAAATTAGTTGCGATCGTCCAGGGCTGAAAATACGTGAAATTCGCCATTCCATCAATCATGTTCTCGTTCACGTAACGGAGCTGGTCCTGCGGCTCCACCACGCGATATTTCGTCAGAGGAGATTGGTGATTGCCTTCGTTCAAGCTCCCCCTGTTGTGCCCTCATTTCCGACCCATAATGTGGTGATGGATGGTCCGACAATAGTGATGAAACCGAATGTGCACTGCTGCGCGTCTGTATGGAGGCATCGAGTGGTACGCCTTCGCGCGGCGTGCCCAGACTAGGAGACAATGCTCGTGCTGGACCGAAGCTTTCTCCTCGGCTACGCCCCGTGGGTCTGTATGTTGAGACATCGCTCCTTTGACGCGAATGACCGCGCCGACGACCGGGAGGCGGATTTGAGAGCGCAGATGAGCCAGCTGATTGATTGAACGGCGGAGACCTGTACCTGGCCTGCGTGTTCGGAGGAGGCGCTGCTGGCTGCGGCCCCGTGGCTTTGCGTTTCCTCGGCGAGTCTACTAATACGCAACATTAGCCAAGTGACTATCGTAGTCTATTTTCGGCCTTGGACAAACCGGAAGGAGTCGCAGGCTGGGTAGAGCTCGCCTGTGAAGCCGGCGGTTGCCAGTGGTGGAAGTAGATGGAAGGGGATTGAGTCTCTTGTTGCGATGCCGATTGTTGTTGCGCGAGTGAATGCGTGTGGGATGGAACCCCGGATGGCCCAGCTACCATCTCATTTGTACTCAGGCGAGGTAGGGAACTCCCTACCGGTCGGCCAACGGCCCCAACAACTGACAAAGTATGCGCTCGCGCTCTCGTTGGTGAGCCTGGGCCTTGGTAAGGCACAAAACCACCACTGTGAGGACCGGGACCTGAGCCCGGGGTAGACGGAACTCCGACAGACCCGACGTAGGGGGCATAGCCATGGGATTGCGAGTCTCTCCGGTGCTCGGGCGACATAGGTCCTGGAGCCGGCGGCAGCTGGGGCTGGTGTGACTGCTGCGGTGCCAAATACTGTTGCGCCCACTCCAAAGCTGCCTGGGGAAGAACGCCTCCACCCATACCAGCAAACACCATGGGAACCATAGGGGGAGGGATGCCACGGTCCAAAGATGTTCGAAGCATATCATGCTCGAGCTTCCTCTGTTCCAAGCGCAACGTCTCCTGCCTCGTCTTTTCCTCTTCCTGTCTCCTTCTCTCTTCCTCGGTCTTGGCCACCAACCAGTTTCTCATTGTGTCCTCCGCACCCTGGCCTTGCCACTGAGGTGGTGCTGGTAAAGCACCAAGATTTTGGCTTTGAGGTGGTGGTGGTGGTGGTGCCTGAGAATGTAGAGCCGGTCCTGGAGCTGGGGGATGACCTGGGCCGGGTCCCGGATTAGGCGGAGGTAAAGTCATAGCTGCCGGTAAGGGCAGTCCGCGATGAGGCGCCGACATCTCCTTGATAGATGGACTATTCTTGCGAGGGAGAGGCGGGAGCGCCTTCTGAGCAGTTTCCTGAAAAGTCACGGGGGGTGATGGTCGGGTTGTCGAAGGTGGTGTCGGTAGGTCATGGACGGTACGGTACCCGTAGTGCACTGGCTGTTTCAACGTGAGCATCATGTCGATAGCCGCTCGGCGAGTAAGTTACTGCTTGACATTGGTGAAGGAGTCTTGCTGGCACACGGGAGAAGAAGAAGAGAAGAGGGACAATAGGCTGGGGGTATATAGAGCTAATAACCTTTGCATAAGTAAACTGGAGAGGACGGCCAGTTTGGTAGAATGAGGAAAGGAAGCAAGCGGGGCTTATGGAACTTTTGGGTCAAAAAGCCCAGCCTCATCTGATCATCGCTACCGCATACATGTATGTATGTAATAAACCCAAGAGGATCGAATGGGGCAGTAGGTGCGCGGTTGAGAGAGTACTATGTAGTGTGTGACCGTTCACAAGGGCCGACGTAGAACAGGTCGGGGAACCCCGGACTGTTGACGCTCAAGTAATAACACTTGACGACCTCGGAAGAAGCAAGCCAACAAGAGATCTTGGAACGGGACGGCAATTCGAGATGAGTGACACTTTCTACCACTTGTGGCCGTTTTAGGCAATGCCCGAAGCGGAAAGTCGAAGTCTTTCTGTGGATGTGGAGAAGGCGTGTTCCTGGCTTATTTCATTCAGAAGCAGTGCGTATCAGGGAAATAAAACACAAGGGCCGTGGTCGGTATATAGCCAGGGTTGAAGGAATAATGCTGTGGTAGGGTAAGGGTAATTGGGGAAGAGTAGCCAAGGATCTGGCTAGTTGTGTCTAGATCTTATCAAGTAGAAACAGGAAGTATTCGCTGTAAAGAGAGCGTGGCTAAGACAGTTTGAGCGTTCTTAATATAACGGCGTCTATGGACCGCTAGTCGGAACGCACGAGTAGTGACTGAGGCACCGGGGGGAACGACACAACAAGTGTGGCTCGAGGATTGGCAAGACAAGCCGTAGGACAGGAGGGGATAGCTTTAAGCCACTGCAATGACAAGGCTGTGGTGACCTATCGAGAACGCTCCAGTCCAGCTAGGCCCTTGTCTTCCTGCGTTCAGGGTCCGGGATGGTAAATAGACTTCCAGGGTTCGTAATGTCGAGACTTGGGAATGGCGTGTCAAGCCCCAGTTACTGTACCCTTCCGCGGAGGCTTCACTGGGCCCTAGGCTGGCAGTCTCGAGACTGGCGCCAGGCCGGGGGATCTTCTTCACTTCCAGATCCGATGCTCCAAATCTGAAAGGGACCAAGGAAGTCGGTGCGCAGTGAACAATTCAATGAGTGTGGGGGGTGTGTCAAGTATGCTCGTGTGCAGTGCAGGTAATAGTCACAACACAGCGGTAGAGAAGAGGCCGGAGCGAGTGGAGGACGGCCCGCACAGAACCGATAATTACAAGAAAGCCAAAGTAGATCAAACAACACACGAGAAAGCGGTATATGTGTGAGAGAAAAGGAAGAGAGAGAAAATGAACGGGGGATCGCGTGGAAAGGTGAATAGGATCTGACGCATCCTCGTCCTTGTTCCTAGGCGGGGCCGTCGTCGGACAGGTAAGAGAGGAAGGACTACACCACAGTTCAAGCCAGCTCGACAAGTCCGGTGCTCGATGTCGTTTCGATGTACCGTTCAAGCTGCTGTGCTAGGGCCTTTTACCAAGGAGACAGCGTGAACTCGACCCGCCAGGTACGAAAAAGAAATGCCTTGATAAGCCACTGATGGCTGCGGCTAGTCAGCCAGGGTGTTCGACGTCGTTTACGTACGATATAGTATCTGTACTCTTTTGCGGAAAAATTACGTAGAGTGGCCGAATGCTTAAGTTAGATAAGTAGGTAGCTAGCTACCTACTTCAGGCATCTGTTGTGCTGTATGGTACAAGAAACCCCGACGGTATAAGTGGACGCCAACCCCTAGGTGGGTAAGCTTGGGGGGTTGGGGGGTTTGTACAAGCCCTGGGTACCAGCGATTGAACGACAACGGTGGGCTTGGCGGGGCTGTTGCTGCTGACTTTCAAGGATTACTCGCATCTAAGCTCAGCGGGATCCTGCGATCCACAGCGTAAAATGTTTAGAAAATCATGGAATGGGGCCATCTCGCATGCAGCAGGGCTGCTTTGTGCGTCTTTTCTTGCACAAGTCCTACAGGAGGGTGAGCTACCGGGGCCGGGGGCGTCAGTGCAGCAGCAAAGGGTCAGATGCGTGTGATACGCGCAGGCTGCCCAGGGTTCCCAGGGTTTTTCTCGGAACAGTAGGACAGAGGGATGGATGGCTAGATAGATTAATAGCAGACAGTTTGGACGAAATAACAAAGTCCCCGAAGATGCAGCGACAGCGTTGAGACGGTCTTGGTCGAACTGAGTTTGAGTTACGGACCGGACAATGGAAAGACTTACTTGTCGGGACCGGTCGCCGGACTCTGCATCGATGTTTTCGTCTTGGCCGGATTGAGTCTAAGCTAGAGCGCGTTTATTTTTCGTCGATGAAGAAATACATCTCCAAAACATTGGGCACCCCAGAGCTGGGGTGAGTGAAATTGAAACTACTTAATCCGAATTTATGAAGGACCGAGCAGTTATAGCTCGGCTGCTATATATCCAGATTGAGGTGACTTCAGAGATGGCCGTTTTGCATTTTACCAGGGAGTCCTGCAACCCAAGCAGCCCAGCAGATCAAATAATGCCCCCAGATCTCATGCAAACACGTGTAGTCCTGGTTTCTGAACAGTGTTCCGGCCCTCAATTGAACGTCAAGTGCAGGAAGAGTAAACTGGAAACCATACAAGAAACATGATCTCCGGGACAAACAGATAGCCTTCGAGTGTTAGTGGGGGAGGGGGGGCCAGTAATCGATGAGGGGCTTGACGAAGAATTCGAGGTACAACGTCATTTTGACAACTCCCCCAGATTGAAACTGTAAACATCGAGACCATTTTGCCATTCGTCCACGAACTACCTAAATGAGGTAGGTTCGAATCAGACTCTGTGTCTGTGTCGTCGGTATGTCGTATAGAAAGAAGCGCCACAACTGAAGCACTATGACGGTGTAACTCGACAGAAAATCGCATATGTGGCGGCGGCTTTGTTACAATAGGTGAGGCGCCGTTGATGACTCCTCCACCACGATATATCGCATTCGTTATGACTCGGGCAGCGCGATTTGCATTCACCTTCTTTCGCTTACCCTTCATCTTACGCTTAGCGACGTTGCCCATTTCTGCTCTAGCTGTGGCTTTCGCTTCAACGGACAACGTTCACAGATCTAGTTACCCGTTCGGCGTAGCGGATAATGCCGTGCTTAAGAGAAGATTGACCGCGAGATTGGTGCCGTTTCATGAGGTAAATGTAGCAAAATTAATATATCTCACCGTCAGCCCAGCTCCCGTCGCTTGCCCACCCTGATCGCAGTCGGTCGTGACCCAGTCCCAATGGCTCGCTGCTTGTATTATGGACCTGCAGTAATTACCATATCATAACTGAAATTAGGCTCGTGGAATACTGTACGGTAAAGAAAAGATCCCTCTCAAGCCCATTGCACCAATTCACGGAGTTGCGGGTGGTCTCATGAACTGCCGCCCTCTGGACCGGAAGAAGCCACCCAACAAACCGATTATACACAGTAATGGAAAATTGTGATGTCACTGTAAGCTAAACGTACCTAACAAGCACCATACACAACAAGCGAGACGTCTTAAGCTTGAGAAGCAACACGCAGAACCCGAATCTGCAATCCGGGACTTATCCATGTGACCATGAGAGCCGTCTGATATTTGATTAAGCGGATCTTTGAAGGCTTTTCCGGGCTATTCTCGAGGCGGTATGTCATATTCTAGACTGTCGGTGTACCTGTGTTGTCGTCTTCGATCACTTGATCAGTATGGCTTCATATGATATGCGAGTTAACCGAGGTGGAATCAGAACTCACTTACACAAGACAAGGTAAGTGTCTCTACTCCATGATTCGAGTATAAACACCGATATACCAGCGTATATGCGCATGCCGTTTCTTTGAGTAACGGAAATCAACAGGTGGGGATACTTGCGACATACGTTACTTCCCTGCAGTTTCATGCTAGCCGCCAAACTCCGTTCGCATTCTTTTCCTTTCTCTTAGGTAGGATGAGTCAAGCTATGAAGAGTCAGAACTTGGGGTTACTCGGGTTACTCGATGCCCGGGTCATAGGCACCCGGCCTTCAACGCAACTGTCACCGTTTCTTCGAAACGGCTATGAACATCGAAGTCGGCATCTACAGCCAAAAGCCGCATCAAGCGCCACCCACTGCCCGGTAATCTCACCAGCGAACGAAAGGCGCTAACAAGAAGCCGGCTCAAAACAACATAATGCAGTCCTCTTGAATGCAGTAGATTATCATGTGCCCGGGATGGCTGCATGAGTACAGCATGACAGCCGCTTGACAGCTAGATACACGAGCAGAGATGCGCTGATTCACGAGCTCTCGTAAGCATAAGGCCGTATGCTGCGCCATCCACCTGCTACTCGCTCGGATGGAACTAGAAACTGGTACTGGATCACGTCTAATCGAGCGAAACATATGGGTCGCGCCAGAGCTCGCCCACTGCTCTCCTAACAAGATAGTCCGTTGTCACACAGTACGTTACACCACAAACCGTAGACGGGATTATGGGGAACAGTAGCCCGTCAGCCCGTTCAAGGCCCACCACACAAAGAGCCATAGTATATCAGACTGATACTATTCTTATCCTAGATGCAAAGCCCATGTTTCGTCTGAGGTCAAAGTGGGAAGGAGTTTTGGCAACCCCTCATCGTCTCATTCGCGACTTGAGAGGAGAGAAGCTAATTATGTCCCATCCAGATTTCTATGAATAAAACCAGAGTACCTGAACGGGGAAGACGAGATGCAGCTGGACCAATCACGTCTTAACTGATGCATCCCCGACGGCTGCCAACCACTCGTCTGAGCTACCCATGTCTGGCTTACCGCTTGTTGATAGCAGGGACTACGGCCATTGAAGGAATGGTCACAGACCTACCTGGTCGACACGAGTTTTTTGTGCGAGCCACTGATGACAGTCAGCCACCACCACAATACAAGATCAAGCCCCTCCTCCATGGTTTCCACATCAGCACCAGTCTAATCAGGCTTAGATCACATTGTGCTCTTCAAGTAGTATAGCAGGTGTGGCTCCGTGGCGTATTCCCTGTGTGCGGCGGGCTTGCGCAGCCAATCTATGACTTGCCCAATCGAGGACGCCCTTCTGCGAATCTGAAACAACCATCGCTCCCCTCCAAGGAGTCCTCGGGCCAACACCTCACATGGAGCAATACCCGTGGCCCATCCACACCGCGGCACGTCAGCTCTAGACCGGAGACCTTTGCTAGGCTCTTGTGGCTGCTGTAATGTAATTTCGGGCCAATGCACGCTGCTGCAATTTGAGTCGGTCATACAAGGCTACTTGTCGAACCGACCTGGCCACTCTGGCCATGAACCTGCTTGAAGGGATTTCTCCACGAACACGACGAGTCCGTTGCTTGTCTCCACACTCGTCAAGATGCATACGTCTCTGTTCAGGAATCCCGGGCCTTGCAGAGATCCGTTATTGAGGATGCCTTGTTGGTAAGCCAGTCTATATGAAACGTAGAGAAATGAGTAATTTCAGTCACGTGTCCGCAGGGTAAGTTGCACGGGGAATGACAAGTCATTGGACAACGACCATCACCGAAGTACGCAAGCCTGATAGCAAGTGTCTGACTAACTTAGTTGGTATCTCAAAGCGAAGACTACAAGCAGTGGCAGGCTGAGGATCTCTCGCGTACACCCTGTTGGACTTGCATATATTCCTTACTGAAGCTATCCACACAAGACTAGGTACAAGCATGTCTGGATCATGGCAGGATCATCTCGGCTGGGTCCTTCTAAGGTTCACAGGGCCGAAGGATTCAATCTCTCATTCATTCCGAAACGAATTTGTTCATCGCCAGCGGCCAGCCTCTACTGTGTAATTGGGGATTCACTCTGCGGCGGAGTCCGGACTGGTTCGCGGAGTGGGTAAGCTTTCAATTTCGAGAGTTAAGCTCACACAGTAGGTAGTCCATAATCGCTAAATCCTTCCTTCTCCACCAGGCAAAGATGAACGTATGGCTACTTCACAGGTACGACGACAGAGAAAGGCCGCAGCTCGTCATAGTTATGTGAAGCACTAAATAAGCGCCAGTCTAGTTGCATGTGCCGGCTTGCCGAAGATCGAGTTGGCATTCCGCATACCTAGGGCTCTGTTGACCATGGAGAGAGGGGTCTCTGATCGACTTAACGACGTAGCAGCATTCTTCGTGTCTCTCTCGAGCCTCATACTCAGCGCGTTGATACCGAGCTCCAGGCTCACGGACATAGCGTGCGCACTGCTGTCTCACCCTGAGCACTATTTGTGGGCAGTCTCGATGGACCGCGAGCTTAGAAGGAATGCCTGGTGGGAAGACAACGGACTTCCGAAGGCGAGATGCACAGTACAGTACCTCGCAGGCCGCCGAGCATTGCATATCGATTGGAAGGCGGACGACCGCAGAAGCAGCAAGGTAATAGGCTCGACGAAACTCGCCAAGCTGATGATCAATCTAAAATTCAAAAGATTTATTCCAGAACCTACCTCTCCAAGTTCTGGGTTGTAGAAGTATGTTTGCCAGTTCGCTGCAGGTCTGTCGGTCTCGATAAGAAGCCCTGCCACCTATAACGCAGAACCCACAGGATTCCGAACGTGGACGAACCAAGACTCAACCAGGTAACAGGGAGTTCAACTCTGCAGCCTCAAGTGGGTCTTGACGTTCACGCCTGCTGAACTAATAGCGGGTGGTCTCGGGTTATGGTACTCTCCGCATAGCTCGCTTGCCGAGCCTTCGACTTTCAGCAAGACAATACCGCATACTAAGCGACTCTCGTTGACTCTAGTCGATCCCCATTGCGGAAAGTATGATATGATAGTCTTGATGTTCGGAAGTACACCGTGACTTTTGAGACAAGAACCGGTCTACTTCATGGCCTACTAATTTTGTTGATGAGTAAAGGGGCCCGTCATTGCTCAAGACAGCCTTTAGCAACAAATTCTTCTATAATTCTCTTCAACAGCGACATTGGTACCACGAGTATTATGGGATGAAGTATTTGTCACGCATTCGAGAACTTTTGATTATGGTCGTTGAGGTACCCCGGAGATGTTCTGGACGATTGTTGGTTGAAGTGCCTGCTTTTGGTTCGAATAGGCAGGTGTTACGATCTGCTTCTTCATTTTCCGCTATGAGAATCGGACCAGAACCCCAAGGAACGAAAGATCTGCCTAGTTTAACGTACGTTCGTGCCATAAATGCCTCGAGGACATATCGGAAGCATGCGCTCTTCGGCAGCCCGTTCTGCTTCAACATAATAAGACAACCCTTGAACCCGGCATCTGGGGACTCACCAATTCAGGAAACCCGGCTGCTCACGGGGTTTGCTCCATTCCATTGCCTCATACAAGAGGTGTGTGTACATGCAAGGGAAAATAATGGAAGTAGATTATTACATTTTCGACTTTGATCGAGACTCGGTACCAGTTTCGTCCCCGTAGCCTGGCACAACACTGCATAGCTGTCCCGTTTCGGGCACTGCGGCACTGAACGACGTCACATTCTGTTTTATGGATTTCTATACTTCTGTTGCGTTAAATTCCCGACGATGGCAGTGTGACCTATGGCTGACTGGCCGTCCGGTCCGTGGCATATCAGGACAGACTTGGTATTAGTATCTCATAAGCCATCATCGCCACGCTCATCTCTTTCTGACAGTGTTCCGCCTCGCTTGCGTCTTGCAGATGTCGCATCAAAGGCCCTCCCTGGCTTTTGGGGGCTCTTTCTTGACGCGCAAGTCCTTACTATGGTACGCGATCCACTCGATCCAATCTTTCCAGCGACCGGGATCCCCCTTGCCTCCGGGCCGTTGCCTCTTTGGAAACAAAAAGCATGACCCCTTCATCAAACGAGGGAGCTGCGTACCCCGCCTTGTCACGGCCCTGGCAAGGCCCTGGCAATGAGCCTGGGCGCCAACACAATGTATCGGGCCAAAGCAGAGACTACATTGTCCAAGTCCTTTCATTAGCTTGTGATATTACTCCGTTGTGATCGTTTCGTCTCCGACGGGCGGCTGAGTGGAAGCACATCCTTCAATACCAATCCGTCACTCCACGCGGACTATGACTGGGCCCGACGGGTTTGATCGGCGCATGGGGGGGCCCAACCGGTGCGCTGGATAAGACGGCAAGCCTAAACAAGAGAGGAAGAAGGCCGCGGACCGGGAAACGTGGGCGCGTCAGGTCAGGATGTGCCACCTGCTTTTCCGAACCAACTTTCAGTCCGTCGACACCCATGGCCCCTGTCAGGGTTGGTAATCCTTCCAACAACCTGACCGATGAGCTTGTGATCGTGAGGGTTGCCGCCCGCTGGCGCCCGGCTGAAACGGTACGAGTATTTTCCTGAAGCGGAATCACTGAAGAATGGAGCAATGAATCGAAAAGGCCGAGACGAGAGCCCCATGTACTTCGTTGCCTCGAAATAGAAAACGACGAGGATCAAACATCCTGGCACCCATCTCGACAGCACACCCCGGAAACGATGCCCGGGTGCTGAACAGAACAGACCGCCGAGCTGAAATGAGCATAGAGAGTCCAATCTTATAGACGGATTACTCGTATGTCCCTCGCATTAGCTTACTGCGAAATTCAGACAACACGTAAGACGGATTAAGCGATGATGACGAAGTGATGATGACCATGGGTTAGAAGCCGAGGCTGGTGTTGGGCTGAAGACGGGGGAGTACACCATGTCGAGCGCTTCGCTTCATCTATCTGATATTATTACCGAAGTCTCATTTCACCTCTCACACTTCAAAGCCAAGTTCCTAGATTCGTGTGGTACACTGCCTGCCCAGTCTCTCAGCCTCGTACGGGACGTTGACCTTGAGCTCGAGGCTCGGATGAAGGCTCGGATGCTCTGAATATGCGGGCCAATGAATAACAGTACTGATCTGATCCAGGTTCTGAATGAATCTACGAGAAGCTTCAGGGGAGGTCGAAGAGGGAATGTCATGACACTCGCTTGCCGGGTCTACATGACGTTGATTCTTCTGCCTGAAGGCAAACCTGCCCAACGGTGATACATACTGACAGTTCACGATACGTAGACCATAGGCCATTGAGACATCGATGGAATCCAGTCCTTACTTTATATGCCTGATGTCTCTTGTCGCTGTAGTGCTGGCCATTTACGGTTCATTTTCTTCTGGGGAATCTAATACACATGGCTTCTCTTTCCTTAGCTACCATCTAGAAACCCCCCTGAACCCGCCTTAGGCCAAGTGCTCCAGCTGAAATACATATGTCTTGAGTGTTCAAGTATCAGTAACGCAGAACCAGCACATGTGAGTCCTGATCAGTACTGTGGGGGTGGGGGACAGGTAGCCAGTATAATGATTTCGGGATCTCTTCGTAAGTATATGGGACATGCCTCTCAGCCGCCTGACCGTCCCTGATATCTGCACAGGCATGCGTTATTTATCCCGCGTGTCTTCGCATGAAACGAACTGCTCTGTTCATCTTCGAGGTACATCGACTCTAAAGGTGTACTCCGATACATAATTTGGGAAGGCGATACAGCAAGATCACAACATGGACCCGTACCGCAGGACTGATTAATGCAACAAAACTGCATGGTGGATGATTGTCCGAATATCAACGACGTGGCTTGGCCGGGGCCATTGGCAGAAACATAGTGCAACAAAGACCCATCGTGAGGCTGGACTCTTCTATATGCTATACATGTCGTTAGGCCATGAATCAAGGCTCTCGATGTGTAATTCCCATTGTTTACTTGGCATTGGCAAGTATATTGAAGCAAGGATGTCATTGGTACGTACTGTACAAATGGGATGGCATGAAGACGTCCCCGATCACTTGCCAAATACACCAGCATGGCACTCCCGGAATCGGGGGTTTCTTTGCTTTCCATGACTAGGAAGCTCAAGACTCATAGCAAGGTCCAAATATAAGACAGCCATTGTTTCGATTCAACTTACACTCGCATGTTGCGACAAGAAGCCGGCGTACCGAGGTCGATCATGAGTACATTCAGGTTGATTGCGTGATGGGTTCCGCAGAGCGGATCATAAGGCACCTATATGGTACAGCTATCCACGTGCTATTTCAACTCCATTCTCACATCGAGCAAGGATGACCATCTTCATTGTCTCAAGTCCAATAAGCCCACGAAGCTAGGTCTATGACATACCCTGGGATATTCCGAGCCCGTCCATATGGCACCGACTTCAACAAATACGAGTTGACGCTGTTCCAATGTTGCTACCAGCATGGGAGCACATGCTACAGCGTGCATAGCGGCCTCGCGGATCTCTACTTGGGGACGAACCCCTTACTCGCGAAACTACTAACGCTGCTCAAACTCGGCGGTCGACTTTCATCAGGTGCCGATGAAAGCCCTATATTCTCCTGGCTCGCCATCGAGGGATCAACAAGCGATGTAGTGCTGGGCGGTCGATTCTTCCTTAATATGCCTTTGGCTGGCTTCTCTATCTTCTCAGAGTTATCTCTTATCTCGCTGTTGTTGCGGCTCTTGGTCAACTTTTTTGGCTGCCGCTTGAGCTCCTTTGGTGTTGGTGTTATGGACGGATTTGTATCGGCAATGGACCCATGCTCCGATATGGACGAGCGGTTGTCGCTCGATTTGCGGCTTGGAAATTGCAGAGGTGGTGGCTGTGTAGGTCCTGTAGCAGCAGCGTTCGGAACGGACGGCGAACTATTTGGACTCAGGTCCGAGATGATGACTGGGCTAGCTGAAGGTGACGAGGTGGTTGTATTGGTAGAAAATTCCGTTTTGGGATGTGCAGCCACTGATACAGACGAGCTCCTCGAGAGAGGGCTTGGCGGCAAGACACTGCCAACGGTATAGGTATCCAGCTTTCGCTTGAGCAGATCGGCCTTCACTGGCTTGGCTAAGTAATCGTTCATACCAGCCGCCAGACATTTCTCTCGGTCGCCTTGGATTGCGGATGCTGTCATGGCAATGACTACAACCTTTCTCACCGCCTCTGTGTTGTCTTTCCGTAGGAGCTTGGTCGCTGCATATCCGTCTAGCACTGGCATTTGCACGTCCATTAGTACGATATGATACGGCGTGCCCTTATCGGCTTGCTCCCGCAGGCCCTCTATCGCCTTAAGACCATTTTCATAGGCGTCGACTATGGTGTAACCCAGTTTTCGGACATACTGTATCGCTATCCTTTGGTTGATCAAGTTGTCCTCCGCTATGCAGACGCGCAGACGATCCCTAGGGATCTGAGTCAAGTCCATATAGGGGTAAGGAGAAGGCTCTCGTGGTGTAGCCTCCCGGGATGGACTTTGTTGCTGCTTATCGATGATCTGTGGCATGTGCAGGTGTTGCACGTCGCCGGCAGAAACTTCGGGTTTGGCCTTATCAAAGGTAACAGCAAACCAGGCAGTCGTCCCAACGTTCTCCTCGCTTTCGAGTTCAATCTTGCCGTTCATCATATTCTCGACCAGACTTTTACATATACTCAAGCCTAACCCGCTGCCCCCGTACTTGCGAGCGGTACTGGCATCTGCTTGACTAAATGGCCTGAACAGCTTCGTAACCTGCTTCTGAGGGATGCCGATGCCCGTGTCCCTGACCCAGAAGGTCAACTTGGCATGTTCAGATGTGTCAGAGTCGACCCGGGCACCAATGGTGATGGACCCATCGTCCGTGAATTTGAGACTGTTCCCGATGAGGTTGCCAAGGACTTGATGCAGACGGATCGGATCCCCGTAAATGAGCATGGGCGGGAGCTGAATGTCCTGGATAATCTTAACGTTCTTCTTCGAGGTCTTCTCGCGATTGCTATAAGAGACAGCGCGAACTACTTCTCGTACCATCTCTTCCGGATTGAAGGCGATGACATACAGCTTCATCTTGTCGGCCTCCATTTTAGAGAAGTCAAGAATGTCGTTAATGACCGTGAGCAAGAGATCAGCGGAGACACGGATTGACTCAGCCATCTCAAGCTGCTCCTTGTCAAGGTTGCTATCTCTCAGCAACTCCGAGTTGCCGATGACTCCATTGAGAGGTGTCCTCAGCTCATGGGACACATTCGCCAGAAAAACGTTCTTTGCTTTGGCAGCTTCTTCTGCAATCTTCACATTGCGAATCGCCTTGGTCTCGGCCTGCTTCGCCTTGAGTTCGGCCGCTTTAGCTGCAGCAAGAGCTTTCCTCTGCATGTTAAGCATACTCTGGTTCTCCGCGGAGACCTTCTCGATACTTTTCATCGAAAGGGCATTTGAGTAGCTGATGCCAATCTGCTGGACTAGCAGTTGCAACACAGTCAAGTGTGTCGTGGTGAATGTGCCTGGCTCACCCTCCAGATACAATACACCAAGAGGTGGCTTCGAGCCATGACGGATTGGAATGGCAATTACCGTCTTACTCAAGGGATTCCGCCGTAGCCACTTCTCACTAACATTTCCAAATCGTTCGTCCTGGATCAGATCTGGTATGAATACAGCCTCATGTACTTGAAACCTTACACAGTAATGAATTACGTTCTCGGCGACCAGGGACGTCCCGGCCAGGGGCTTGCCCGGATTGTGAGCCACGGCACCTTTCTCTGGTTCCCCGCTAGCCGCAATGCAGTAACTCTTGTCCGCGGACTCTTCGTCCTGCACAATAATCGCCGCCTGATTCACGAAATAGTTAATAGCTGACTCTTTATGAAGAAATTCGGCGTTGAACAAAGGGTTGGACGAGGATTGAGAGGACGTCATTAGATGAGATAGGATAGCGAAGGGGGGAAGAACGAGAAGGATTGCAATGAACTATCACTAACCTGAGTGGCCGATCCACCGCAAGTCTGTAGGACAACGTCACACATAGTCTTGAGGAGTACCTCTACCTGCAGAACTGAAGAAATAACCTGGGATGAAACAAGAATTGCGTGCAAGTCGATCATATCGAGCGCAGGCAAGCCAGCACCAGACGAAGGCACTGATCCACGCCAAGCGGCCATCCGGGTCTCTTTCAAATCCACAGTAGCCGGGTGGATCCCTGGCTGAATATGGCTCACCTCATCGCCATCAGGATAGGTGACCGGAGCAGTGTCTCCGGCAAATTCGGTCTGGACGCCGACGTCGACAGACCTCATGTTCGATGTTGGGCCATGTAATAAGAGAGAATGCTCCTCTTCGATGCGATGAGCCATACCAACGGCACCCAGTTGTTGCCATAGACCAATTGATTCTTTCAGAACAGCCCGAGCTGATCTCCTTGCTGCTTGTCGGATGAAGAAGCCAGCCATTAAAAAATTCCCTAGAGCTTCCTCAAACTTGAAGCTATGCTCCGAAGCATGATCCAAAGCTGTTTCGTATTGACGAATTGCAAAGCCATGCTCTTGTTTGAGCTCCGCGATTTGAGCATCTAGCCACTTTGACCAAGCGACATAGTTGACATCGGAGACCAGCTGCCAATCTGTGATCTTCTTATTGAAACCTTCGAGCAGGACAATTGTCTCCTCGATCTGACTCTGCAGATCTCCGATTGTGTTCCGAGGGTCGCCGAGCTTTCGAAACATCAGACCAGCAAGCGCCAAGCCATGAAATAGTATGACTACTCGAGTATTCCTCGCAGACCACATGAGATGTAGGTTTTCCAAGCACCTCCGCCCAACTTCACAAGCTTGCTCATAGTGGCCATATAGATACAGCGGAATAATTTCCATGGTCTCGTACACCAACACCGACCTCCCTCCATTATGGGTGTGCTTATTCAGCCACGCTTTGTAACCCGAGGAGGCATGCTGGTCATCGGTCATGATTTCCAACGAGTCTGAAGTCCGAGTTTTCCCCTGCAGAGCGCGGCAAACTTGTCTAACCGAGATCAGGAAAGTTCCACCTCGGGTGTCTTGAGTCCAACCTGGAACATCTTCACAGCAGTACTGGCAGAAGCCCTCAAGATCCGCAAAGTTCTCGCCGGCAAAGAATCGCATCTGAGCTGATAAACCGAAACTGAGAATCACAGAAATGCGATCACCGGCACCGGCAGCGTACTCGACGACAGGGCCCAGATAAGCGACCGCGACGCGTATGGGCACCTGTATATGGCTGACAAAATTTGCGTAGATCATATACCCACGAGCTGAAGAAAACCGATCCCTAAGCCGGTCAAAGAACTCGATGCACCGACTCCCTAGTTCCGCAGCAAATTCGATCATGTTGAAGCGTGCTAAGGCAATCATTGCGATATGAAGGAGCGCCATACCAGATTGCGGGAACGATCCCATTTCCAAGTGAATTCGAACCATCGTCAGTGAAAGATTGAAGAAATCCAGGCAATCACTCCACCAAGCGGCGCTACAAGCATCCGCTAGGATCGCGCCGACGATCACGAGTGAAGGATCAGTACTCGCAAGGTTCGTGACTTCTGAACGCTCCATCGACATGATCTTGGTTGTCAGTCTCATAAACTCGGCATCACACTTCTCGTAAGTGGGCCTATCGTCAAAGCCGACTTGTAGAGCTGCGAGACTTTCCTTCAAGGTAGCCCTCGCAGATTCCGAGTCCCCATTCTGGGCTTCAATCCGTGACTTCAAAAGCCAGGCCGCAGCTTTGTCTCCAGGTGACCTTGCGTTTGCTAATATGGTATCAATGAAACCGTACGCGGCCTTGTTACTGCCGGAGAATACATTGCAATCTGCTGATCGCAAATAGAGCTCCAGCGTCTCTTGATAGGAACTATCTTCCCCGTCAACCCATGGCAGCAGTTGCAGAAGTAAGGCAGCGTGATGATAGTACTTGGCCGCAGTGGGACGCGCGCCATTTTCCACCGCAGTGGCCGCACAGCCCATAAGATGCCTGCGGAAGGTGCTGCGATGTTGCACTCGGCGCTTGACGAGATCAATTGATTCGCAAATATGCGAGGCAATGTTGTCCCTCCATCTTGGGTCAGAACCATGGTACTTAAGGAGTGTTTGTGCAATAATGAAATGTGACTTGCGCACATTGCACTCTTTCAAGGAAGATGCCGCCTGAACATATCTGTCATGACAGAAGCGGAACCTGTCATCGGTCTCGCCTTGAACGATGACACACGCGGCAATCGCAGCTTGGAGACCTGCCACTGCATCCTGTTTTGAGTACTTGGCAGCAAGGGCTCCTGGGGCATCTGGACAGGCGTCGTCGACAAAATCGAACTCTCCGCTAAGACACTGGCAAATCAGTTCGAAAGAGAAAGAGGACCCAATTAGAGACGCCCATGCCAATATGGATCGAGAGGTCAGGGGCAGTTCGCTAAGCCTGCGAGTGATGAAGCCGCTGTCTAATACATCGTAATCATGCTCTCCCTTGAATTGTTCGAAGAGCTTGTCAAGGTCGTAGAACCAACGACTCTCCCGGGGTTCGTACCATATACATTTGGATCGATAACATGCGTTCAGCATCTCCCGTATATAGAAAGGGTTGCCGGCAGTCTTTGACTGAATGACTAGCGCCAAAGGCGCAACCTCTTCTGGAGGTCTACACACAGTCGAGGCCACAAACTGAAGTATTTCGGTCTCGTTCAAAGGAGACAGTACAATTCGGGTGATCCGAGGCCCACTAGACCTAGGATGCTCTGCGATGAGTCAGCACACTTGGCAAGCAACAAGACGGATCATGACAATGGACTTTTCATATGGACCAACTTACCCTCGGTCTCAACAGGCTGCAGAATCCGCTGGACCACCTCCTGTGACATCTCTTCAGGCCTAAACGTGATTATGACTACCATCTTTAGCCTGGCTGCAATCATCTGCGTAATAAGCTCGAGACTCTCCGAGTCCGCAAAATGCAAGTCGTTTAAGCAAAAGCAGATGAAGTGGTAGGTACTGAATATCCTCAAGATATCCAAAAAGGTGTTCATTAGCCGAATCGTCTTCGTTGAGCCGCCACCGCCCAAAAATTCTTGCGAGCTCTGAGACGTTATTCGTGGACTTCGCGCATACGATGCACTACCGGGTGAGCTGCTGGGAGAAGAGCCGCGCCTCCTGATGGTAGTTCGGATATTGGCCCCTTTTGATGGACTCTGGGCCGAAGAAGCTGACCTGCCTACCGTTGTTTCATGCGAACCAAGCAAGAACTCCGGAAGCCCAAGTGTCTTGTGTAGCATGGGCCAAATCGGGCGAACATAGTCCTTCAGCGCTGAATGAAATGGGGTCTCCGTATTACGTTCACCCCATGCCTGCTTGATTAGTGAAGATAGAAGCTTGATCAGTGGGCCAAAAGCGGTCCTGCGCGCCGTATCAAATTTCGCCGTTGCACAGTAGCCTCTCCTTCTCGCATCAGCTAAGACCTGTTGCACAAGGAAACTCTTCCCAAGTCCTCCGGCGCCTTCGACCGTCACAACCTCACAATGCCCTCGTCTCCGAAATTTGGCGGACCCGAGTTGCCTCGATAAGCTAGTAGGGCTCTCAATGCCACTATGCCGCGAGCCCTGGCGATCGCTGAAGCTATCGACAAGACTTCTACTCTCGTAAGACGCAGATTGGTGCCTCTCCCATGCTCGCGTCAGGCGTGGCCCCGAAGAATTGCCTGACGAAACAGTCTCGCCTGATATTGTCTGCTCGTCGGTTCCGTTGAGTGACGGCTGAAAACTGCCTCTGGAAGGTCTCGACTCTGTGAGTGTCTGAGTGAAGGAGCCACTTCTTCGGTTGAGTCCTCCCTCGACGGAACTCGCTCCTTCACTTGAGACTTCAGCGGTATCAAGTACCTCGTTCGATAAGTTCGATCCGTCTGAAAATCGATTGGTAGCAGCCACACTGCTTATGGCGTGGCTTTTTGCGACGCGCTCGATGACCTTGATTAATTCTTGCCGTTCTTTGTTCCGCCCCACCATAGACGTCGGTAGCAAGAAATAGGAACTCACGTCCTTCGAGGCAATGGACCATGCTTTCAAAGCCACCTGATCTCCTTCGGTAAGGAATTTTTGAGCCATCTCCAAGTCATACCTAAGACCAGAGACCGAATGGTATCGATCCTGGATATTCCTCGACGTACACTTTTGAATGATTTTGCCCAGAATTTCCGGAACGTCTATCCTGATATTTGACACGAGAGGTATTCGCCGGCCCAACACACCTTGAACTATGTCAAGGGGAGTTGCACCTGTGAAAACCGGTTGCTGTGTTAGCAATTGCCAGAAGATGATGCCCAGCGAGTATATGTCAGTCCTCGTATCTGGCTCGGCGGGCATTCTTCCAGTTTGTTCGCTTGCGATATAGAGTAGTTTGTTCTTCGCACCCAGTTCTTTGGATAACGTTGACCAGCCAGCACTTGTGAGCCCATGCTCGAATGATCGAACCCCCGAGCCGAAGGAGGTCAACTTAACCTGATTCGTTTCGAGGTTGAAGTGAAATGCATCGCCCCGGATCTCTCCGTGAACCGTACCGTGTCGATGGTGGAGGATTTCTAGGCATTTGGTAGCACCAACAGCGAAATCAAGAAAATACTGCAAGCCAATCGGCGGGTCTAGGTGGAAGTCATCTCTACGGTCAGCCTCGAATCTGTCTTCCACCTTTTTCGCATAGTAGAAAGCAGGCCCTAGATCCAAGACATGGTGCAGTTGATTTTGCCCGGGATATTCGAATATAGCAAGGATGATAGGTCCGCGATCGCCAGTTTGCGGCGTCAGCCGGATGAGATCTATCGGCTTTACATTATGCTTCCCGTCCGGATCGGCGTTGGTAACCAGGCTTTTGCAAGTTTGGAATGATCTCTCTTCACGGAGTACATGGTAAGATATGCGTGCAACAACCCGCTGCTCCTCTAAGTTGGGAAGCTCAGTGGCAAGGTGAGGTGCAATCGGGGGTGAGGTAACTGATCGGTTGCTACTACTCTCGCTTTGGGGTAGGGAGCTAGATGAAGAAAACTTGCTCGCAAAGGCTGGAGGGCTGGTAAGATCGCGCGAAGGGGTCGTTGACGTTGTTGAGTACGGAGAGACGAATCGGGTACCGAAGACATGCCTATAAATCAGTGTGTTAGACTGAGGCCCGACCATACGACTTGACAAATTTGGAGTCTACCAGTTATCATATGTGGAATGAAACGGCCGTTGGGTCTCATCCCAAGTATAACCGGCGATCTGGCGAAGTCGTTCGAAGATGCGCGCCGGTGGATCGAGCTGGTCGTCCGTCACGACCGGGGAGCCGTCCATGGCAAAGTCGGGCTCATAAGCCCGTTGGCGACGGGCACTGCTGGCGGGGCTCGTGTCAAGACTTGCGAGACACTACGGCGACGTTCATCGTCTGTCTAATGTGTCATTTGCGCTCCCGACAACCTGAATGAGAGATTCATCACTGAGCGGCACAAGGGTTGTGTAGAATCGACGATGTAATTAGTGAGCGGTAGATGGTGTACATGGTGGTGCTGCAAAATGTCAAGGGTCATAGCTTGGTGGGCTTGCCCAGCTGAGGCTAGAGTATTGCCGCTACTGCTACCGCCTGTCTTGGTTGATCACAAGTAAGTGAATCGGGATCCAGTGTTTCGCAGGCCCTTGAGTGCTAAAGTCCTAGCTTCCTGTTTGTCCAAGTCTGTTGCCACAGTAGTACGTAGATAGGATAAGATGTACTGGATATCAGTCAAAACAACAGCATTGTGAGCCAGCCAGTCCATTGAGGCCTTGAATCGGACCTTCTTCTCGTCTCGTCTCGTCAAAACCGGTTCATGCCAGCTGCCTTGTTCTCTGTAACGAGAAGACAGGGGGACTTGCGAGCCTTTTTGGAGCTTCTCGCGACGGACAAGTCACTCAGCCTAGGTTTCTCCAGAAGCGAGTCAGCAGTGCACCTTCTATAGCGTTTTGATAATAAGGCTCTATTCGAACTCCTGACGTTGCGTCTGTGACGCCATGTCAAGGTACATGTATTGCCTTTCTCGGCGAAAAAGAGGCCAGGGTAATAGAGTATGACGCATGACGCAATGAGCGAAAGCTTGGCGGCTAATTATCATTTCAACTAAGTATAATAAGTCCCGAGACTTGTACATGATCCACGTTGAACGTGCAAGCGATTGATTGTATAGCACGCTATGCAAAAATCAGCGTTCCGATAGCATCTGAAATTGTTGCATTCTCTGCGTTCTGGCTGAGTGAGTTTGTTATGCAAAGGTGGCATTGGGAAATCTGCAGTACGGCGACTTGCATACATGATCTTCATGGCCGAGCAAACGCTTACATGTTGCGCCTGCCATTGCCAAACCTAGCAGTAATCAAGGACTTCGATATCGAGATAATGTACCTTAGGCGATATGCTGGATTACGAAGGCAGGTGTCTGCTCACTAGACGAGCGTCAGTTCTGCCACAAACAACTGCAATTCAACAGCAGACAACATCACTTAGGGCCGAGGCACGTTGGGCTGGAGAATATTCTATATTTCTATCTTGGCCTACGTCTATTTCAGACGAGATCTTTGCATGCTTTCCCAGCACAAGAAACGAATTAAAGCCACCCCATCGTCACATCACATGTTCCGCGGCTCGCCAAACATCGTCATCAGCTATATGCTCCATGAACTCCAAGCTGTCTAGCTTCAACCACGCATTTCTGTCATGGATGAGGCTCTTCCTGTGTAATGTCTAACACAACGCATTTTTATCTATCTTTCAGAGAGATATTTCCTCATTTGACCTGCTTGGAAGACTTGCGTGAGTGTGTTCCGCTAGTGGACACCTTGGAGCCGGCGCGTTCCCGTGTAGGCAGCTCCTTGGTCTCCTTGGTCTCCTTGCTACCGTTGGAAGAAGAAGCGGACTTCTTGGTGGACAGTGTACCCTGGTTGAGACGGCGCTCCTCGTTCTTGCGGCTGTTGACAAAGTCGGGGTAGTTCAGCGTCAACTCGACAGCGCCGTTCACGATGTGGTCGGCAGCCTCCACACCCAACATAAACGAGTGGTCCTGGTTACCAACTTCGTATCTCCAGCTGCCGAATCGACCACGAGAGTAAATGTCCAAATCTTGCAGCTTGGGCAGGAGCTTCGTCAGAACACCTTCACGCTCAAGAGCAGGCGTGGGGTAGCCGTGGTCGAACTTGCGGTGGTATGTGGAAACAATCTCGTCTTCGGGCTTGATCATGTCGGTATTGATCAGACCCTGGATGCAGTCCTTCAGGAGGCTGGCCTCATCGACGGGCTTCTTGGTAGACTGCGAGACCTCCAACATGATAGACCAGTATGGGCCGGCCTTGGCGTCAGTGCTCTTGGGCTTGCTGCCATCACCTAACTGGATGGCGGGAAGCTTGGCATCAGCCTGAGGCTGGTTATACGGCGAGTAGTTCGAGAAGATAGTGGCGCGGTAGAAAGGGCAGTTGTCTTCGGGGAAGTAGAGCTGAAACTAGAGTTAGCATTGTTATTGGTATACATTGAGATAAACCACTGACCCAACACTTGTCACCAATGCGCTCTGGTCGCTCGCCTCGCAGACCAACGCCAATAACATGGGTGGAAGAGTAGTACAGGCCCTTGCTAAGGTCGATGAGCTCCTTGTTGTCCATGGCCTCGACCAGGTGGTCGGCGGCCATGGTCGAGACGAGCTTTTCGTAGCCTATGGTGGTGCCATCCGTCATGGTGACCACCTTCTTGGCAGCGTCGACCTTGGAGACCTCGCCCTTTTTGCCAAATCGCTTCTTCTCCTTGGGGAGAGTTTCAGCGACAGCAATCCAGATACCACCGGTACCGTCTCGCGCGGGGAAACGGAAAGTGGCATTGGGGCCCCAGTTTCCGGCAACCTTGTTCAGGATGACGTTTTGAGTGACCAGCTTGACGTTAGGGGCGGCAACACGCTCACCGAGCCATGCGGCTTGCATCTGTTCAACTCGTTAATTATTGCGTGACTGTCGGATCGAGTAGGTGCTTACGTCGGTGGTTGGGACAGCCCAAACCTTGTAGTTGTAGGGTCTCATAAAGACATTGGCGATGCCCTCTCCAGTGTTGCGCAAGATCCACTCGTCGAAGTTCTTCGGCTTAGTGGTGGTAACGCGGTGCTCCAAAGCAGCATCAATCAGGCCGTTCATGCAAGTGACTTGGTCCTCCTTGGGCAGCATGGAGATGTTGTTCTGGAAGGGGTAGGGCACCCACAGGCCCTTGTAGCGGACATACGAGATACGCTCGTGGGTATACCAGTCATCCTCCTTAGGAAGAGCCTCGTCAATGCAGTCGTCGAAGTACTTGTAGTGTGAGAAGATGACATGACCGCCGACATCGTAAAGCTGAGTTGGGTATCCACGTCAGAATCTTGAAGACAGCATCGGAGTTAGAGTGGATGGGAACTTACGAAGCCCTCGGGGGTGACATCTGTGGAAGCCAAACCACCAGCCTTATCGGAGGAATCGACAATCAACCATGACGGTCCGTTCTATGTCGCGAGTCAGCTTGGAATACCACGATTCATCTGGCGGTGAGGCAAGCATACGATCTGGTTCAGGCGCTTCGCAGCACCAAGGCCAGTTGGGCCAGCGCCGATGACAAGCACGTCGACGTTGCTACAGGTCCCAAGTTAATATACACTGCACGAAGAACTGGAAGTTGATCTTGCCGTGGTTGGATACTCACATGTCCGCACCCATCGTGTCTCAGTTCTGCAGCTATTGAGGCGGGGAAAATCTCAGGTATGAACAATGAAGCTCGCCAAAGTACCTCGAGGTCGATTTCGAGACGGAGGAATTGATTGACTGCTAACTTGTCCAAGCACCGCCTAGGTCAGGTTCTACTTGGTAGGAGATGCTGGAGAAGAAATGAGTGAGGGTGAACGGGAATACCTAGGGGAAAGGTCGTCTATCAACAATCTTTTCAAAGTTCTGTGGTCAAAATAGGGGAGCATGGAGGGGTGGGTGTGGAGCCGCTTTACCAGGGTCCATGGCCCGACGGTGATGTAGACGCTACAAGACACAATGCAGGTCGTTCAGTACCATGCTCTGACCACCAGCAGACGACATAGGGATGTTCGCCTTGTTCCAACCTTTGGGGAATCTCATAGAGAAAGGTGCTGGCAGAGTGGGAGAGGTCAGAGGGCAAACAGACCAGCTCAGTATACTGTTACGTCTAGGTGAAGCTTGTGCCACTTGTATCACAAACGTCAGGCTCTTTCCAACCATCGCGAAGCACGACTCAAGGTAGGTAAGTAGGTATACAATACAAAGCTGTTGGTCTCGAGCTTGAACTGAACCCTTCTGCTAGGGTAGTCTTCAGTAGTAGCGCGAATGTGCTGTGTGGCTATCACACAAATAGGCCAGAATATGACTGGCGGGCCCAGAAGCAATATCCCCCTCACCGACTCCCGCTTGATGTTTTCTGGCCCCGCGTTAGTGCATAGCGGCGTGCCTATCAATCGACGCTAATCCCCCCACCTCAACCTCGAACAGGACAACAAGGATCTCGTTGGTAGATGTCTATCCGGAATCAACCATGCTAACGGCGTTCAAGAAACCTGACCGAAGAGATTAACAGTATCCATTGACTTGAATGATGAAAGGGCAGTTTCGACGTGAAGATCCAGAGGCTCAGAGGTCGGATGCTTGCAAACATCGACCTTCTTCACAAAAGTCTGGTACCACGTGTGTTGCACACAGGACATGGTGATGGCACCATGGAAAAGCGAGCAACTAATTTGCCTTTGCCGTCTTGTTCCCACAACAACCTTGATTCCTAGCACCCATGCCGTCGTTAATTTCTTAAAATGAAGCAATATCCACACCCGTCGATTGCAACTAGATCCCCAGATAAGTTACCGTCATGTCCGTCATTATGGTGCCGTTTTAAGTTCTCATCCCCGGCAGTCTGGTGGCATTCGCCATCAGGATTTGTTTTTATCTGTGAGCTGCTGTAGCTTCGATGGCCGTCTCGAGGTATGGCAAATAGAGTGATTCGAGGGTCTTAGCAAATCTACAGTTCGCAAACGAACGGCATCCTTCCCCTTGAGTCAAGTAGAGAATCCTCTTTGGTGAAGAGTCAAGGGGGATTGCAGGTGACGTCGAGTTCCGCTGGAATTGCCGCTAGTTTATTGGTACATATTATCACACTATCTACTAACAAGTTATGTGCCAGCATTACTGTAGTATTCTCAATTACATATTCAAAGCCTCGCAAGCGTGTCGCCCGGCGATTCATCTGATCGTTGGATGACGATTCGTCACCAGAACGGGGCTTGACAGATCGCTAATTTCGATAGGCGCGGCAGTGTGAGCCACTAGATGACAATCGTCTATGCAATGCATTTGCCCTTTACATTGAACACGGTTTTTGGTCACACCAACGCCGAAGTGGTAGTCTCCTTGGATTACAAGGAGATTCCTGAGTGCTGACTTTGGCCCCGCGAGTACCATGCTGATCTCAGACAAAGGGCCCATTCTGCAATCACCAAATCCACAATCCGCGAGGCAGTGTTAGCTTGTGTTTCGCAGCTGTTCGCGCATAAGACAGGCAAATCCAATATCTCCAAAACGGAGTACCTACATATAACGATTCACAAGAGTCGCCGAGGCATTGTCTGAAGTTGATGCTCGGTGGAGACCCAAGAGGTTACTTGAGGCGTTAGCACCTAATGAGGAAACACGGATTATTAGCTGCTTTCCGACTGCTCGAGTAATATGGCACGTCTTGCCGTGTCATTTATACTGACTAGGTACTATAAACTGTATGCTGTCCCTTGACCGCACTGAAGAAGACGTCTTGCTGCCAAAAAGACTGCCAGCCGCCAGACTCGGCTGTTTGAAGTCTACTTTACTTGTCTGGTTTCCACAAGACCACTGACGCAACGGGATCCCGGCAAACATGCCACGCTGCACAATCCCGTCAGTTCCGGGAAACGGCAAGCTGTTGCACCAGAGTATGTGAGGGCTTCGCTTTTGTTTCGAAAATTGCCACTTCAGGGACATGGGAAGTCCCAACACATCATCGCGCAGTACACCCACCAAGTACGTCGTTCGTATCTACCTCGGCTCCGTTATTGGCGGCGCTGCCATTTTCGAGACTCAAGGTGCAATTCCCAGTAGAGGGAAGCGATGAAACGAGATAAGGTCCATTGCTCGGTTTCTGGACAGGCTCCAATTAGTAATCGTACGAAAGCTGACGTCCAAGTCGCAGGTATAGACCCCAGACCAAAACGGTTAGGTTTCTTCGCAACACGACAAATCCCACGCCACGAGCTTGCGCATTGTTAGGATGGAAAGACTCTTCGTCCGAGTTGTTGATGCTTTTATGTGGAGAGAAATGGACTAAAGTCGCCTTACTAAGAGTTGCGACGGTTTTTAGATCTAAGTTCAAGCCTTATATGAATGACTAAGGGTGGAGAAGTGGCCGACTCCTACCCGTCGCAGTCCACGTTCACTCGCCCCTTCAAGATGGACAAACTGCCGCCAGAGATATTAGGTCGAATAACTCTCACCTTGTGCCAGACAATGGAGTGGGTAGTTGGACTACCCATTACAAGCATAGCCAAGCCCTGGAAGAAACATGGATCAATTGCCCATTTCGCCACGGTCTCCAAGCTCTGGCAGCACCACGTGGAAAGGCTGATCTTCCAGGAATTGTTTTTCTCCACCCAACGCCTGGAGGCTGCTGGCCGTATCATCACATCGCAACGACTGGAATATGTACACTCGGTTGATCCAGAGGTAGTTCTCAACACGTACGATGAAAAGCGGCCGCTTGTCGCGTGGAGAATGAGGCAGAGAAAGCCAGCAATAACGAGTGCTTTACCCATAGTGTAGTTGCGCAGTTTGCCCTGCTAAAGGAGCTAGACACGCCCAAATATAACAGTCACGACCGGGTGCTCCGATGACGCGCTTACTCACCGAGCGATACACGGCGCCGGCACGACTGGCCTAGCATACGCAGAACGAGGATGAATGGTCTTAATGATAACTTCTTAGATGCTCGCTTTGATCGGAGGTATCTGGACCTCTTCGAACCTCTCAAAACGAGCATCAATATCTTTTCGACATGCAACGTCCCTGACTCGGTGGAGCAGGGCCTCAAGAATCGCCGCATTAGCCCGAGTGCTTGTTGTTGGATCGCAGCCAAGCTAGGCAAGCTCGACAAGATCATTTGGCATCTCTCTGACAACGAGAAGAAGGATATCGCACTCCGAAAAACTCCGAGACAGGAGTTTTCGGAGCGGCTAGCCGATCTACCGCAGTCATTAAAGCACGTGGTCCTACACTATACGCGGAGTCCTCCCAGGAATTCACGAATGCTCACCCGCAAATATCCTAGATGCCGACGACTTTGCAGAAGATCCTCTCAGTCTGGCGTTGGGCGAGCTCTGCAGGGGTCTTGTCATGGCTAACACTAAAGCCTCACTCGAACACGGTTGCTTCGCACCCGGGAAGTCTGAGCACGACTCGAATGACGGAACACAACGGCCCAACCTGCAGACTTTGACTTTGACTCTTTCCGCCGTGACACCTTCCGGGAACTGGCTCTTCGACCGACACCTCGACGCCGTTGAAGACGAAGTGCCATGGGTCGAGGCAGACAATCTCATGGATGATAAGCCAGATGCACCGGCTGAGGAGGACTGGAGGCTCTATGAATTTTGCGGCGCACCTAATGTGTCCAAACCATTAAGCCAGGGTTTCTGGCTGCGGCGAAGACTGCCAGTGTCATGCCTTCGTTAACAAAGTTGAAAATTGAATCGGGATGCGGCACAACACCGAAACCGTATCGAGCTTACTGCGCCTTGCGGTATTCTGCTCGGGCACCTTCGCTAGAGGTCACGAACACACCTGTTTTGGATGCAGACCAGGAGCTAGATGAGGCCTGGATAGATACCGCACGTTTGCAATCACCGAATCGAGGCACCTTAGCCATCGAGTACAAGGAAGCGAAAGACCGCCAGAACCCAGGCCCCGTTTCAGTTCCATGATGTCGTGTCCTGCTCGCAATGACATTTGCTACAGATACGTGACCTTTGACCTGTGAGGTCTGGCGGCGCTTCGCTCGTATCATTTCCGATTACATGATTCAGTTCAAGACTTTCCATACCTCTATACCGGGTTCACCCCATACAATGTTACTCACCTAAGAAACATCGCTGACTGCGGATGGATATTCCATTACACTCAGACGTCACGCACTGTGGTTCGCCTCACAATTGCTGGTGTATCACGGTGGCTACCCCAAGATCGAGGATCAGTACGATCCAACCTCGCGTCACGATTTCCTGTCGCCGGCGAGGACCTGTAATTCTCGCTCACGCAGCCTCTTCGGAGCAGGTGCATGTTTCATTTTACATGCAAGGCAAGGCTGGCGCGTAGATCAGAGCATTTAACCGATCAGAAGTGGAATTATAATGGGAAAGGGGAAATCTCCAGAGCCGTCATTTTGAGGGCGAGCATCAGATGGAGTGCTTAGGGACTAATAAGGGTACTTAAGTAAGTTTTGTAACGCGTTGAACCCTCACCTTCAGTATCTCCAATATAGTTCGACGTCTACAACCCGATAGCGGAGCGGTGTAGCTGCTATATCTTTGCGATAACGAATACCCCTGACAGCGAGTCAAAAATGTCAAGAATTGGATAGGAGATATAGGTTTGGGCAATCCATCTCTCCGCCTTGGTGTCAAACTCCAGTCCGATAGCAAACCCTTGCTGGACTGCTCTTTGTTAAGAGTCTTCGTACCCGAGTAGACTTCCAAGGCGACGTTGGGGCTAGATAAATATGAGGCTATGAGGTATCGATGTTGCAGACTTTAGCTTGTGCGCACTGCCGTGCTTCATCCGCCCCCCCAAGACTAATCACAACAAAGGGACACTTTATCAGACTTGCCCGAAGTAGCATGGATCGTTTTATATTATAACACGGCAGGTCGGCGTAAAACTATTCAAAGCGCAGCCTCATCAATTGTTTCAAATTCTATGATGCAGTGGAAGCCGCCCTAAGTTCGCGTTCTTCTTTCTTGACAAAAGCCTTTCCCCAAATCTCAAAATACATGCTTATAATTGGTTTGTCATTAAATTGTGCACAGTGAAACCAAGTTATGAGTGTATATTCGGAAGTCAGAGCCTCGTGCGGCTGAATGTCAGGTTCTCTAATCAAAAGCTCGTACGTGACCCCTGGCGCTTGCGGGCATCAGACTGGTAGGCAGGCAGTACGTGCCTCACTGTCAAGGCTGCATAAGTATACAACCACCGTTACAGAGCAACCAAAACCCGACCCGACCTTGAGACTGACCGCAAGGCATACTGCTCTCTTGGGAAGGGTTTCTTCAGCTTATTTGAAAAAATTACGATGTGAAACTGAACTTTGCTGTATGCGAAGAAGTATAAGTAAGTGGAGCACTCTTCCCAGTCTGTTGTCGGGAATCAACTCAATATCATTCTCTATATCTCTGAACCTAACTCCACAATGCTTCGAAGTAAGAAACAAACAATATCAGACGCTGGCGTCATTATCGGGTTGGTGACCGCTATCGTCCTCCTTCTCTGGGCTCATTTCGCATCGCCTACTATTGCAACGGGGTCCTTATCACCTATCAATTCCACACTCCTGAAAATAGGAGTCACTGTGTCTGCGACATTGTTCATGTTGACTGTGAGCTCCAGCATCCAGCAGGCACTTATACGCACCTTGGAAAATCGACTCTGAGATTTGGCTCGTGATATGACAATCGGTGTGGATCCCTTAAATGAAAAGGACGACAATGACCAAGATACCTTGGAGCGTCTTAATCACGAGTGGAGGGCAATATTGAGAATCGACACGTTCGTGGAGAAGCTGCACAATTACCGAGTCTTCTTTACATTCCTAATGTGCACCCTTATCACGACATCGACTGTTGCCTCGCCCACTCCGACACTGACCACAAAACCCGTTCCATATACTCCCATGATACCCGACACATCGATTGGCCAATTCTCTACTGCGAACAATCGACCTTGCGTCGGTGTCTGTGAGAACTGCAACTTGACCCAGGGGCTACCCTCAGCATACGCATGGGTGAAAGACCAGCACGTTGCGACGGGTGACGTATGGGACCGGACAAACATAACGATGTACTACGCCGCCTATAACGCGGACTGCCCACAGACACGAATGATCCAACTTGCTTCGGGGATCAACACCGACAATCCGGACGACCATGTTTATGCTCAATCGGGTGTCGCCGTGGAGCGTACCGCACGGGAGGCCAGAGCAAAATCGAAGATGTCAACGTTTTAAGTGTAGAGGGCATGAACATGACCGCATTCGGCCTGGTTTGGACCCTAGGAAAGGAAGAGGACGAGTTCAATCAAAGGCATGGCAGCCGAAATCTTACACACGACAGCACCATGGCGAACCATCATACAGCCATATCCAATGGCACTCTAAAAGACGTTGGATTGGGAAGGCCTACATCACTTTCGGAGCCGTGACCGATCCAAAGGGTAAGACCCCCTTCGCTTCTTATCTGGCTGGCATCGTCGGTGATCCCGACAAGGAAGCAGGCGTAGCCGGCAACTCGTCCTATACGGTAAGTTGCGCCGTAGATCCCCGAAACGTGTTCGAGTATCGATCAGTCATCCTGAACCTTCACGCTCTGGGCGATAACAAGGCTTCCAATATGGCGCAATACCTCTCGGGGACAGGTCCCTGTACTCCGGTCAATCCTGCTATCGGCGACAAGCTCTTTGTCACGGCGGGAACGGCGGGCCACTTCCTGGTGAACGAATACCAGGGAATATATGGCTACTTCGCTACAATTGCCCGCGTCGCTGGCTACGAACGCAACTCTTCCTTCGCCTTCCCCGATAGCAGTAACTGCCTCGAGGATGTCCTCGGCGTCGTGTTAGCGCTTGCCGTCTCTTAGATGCAGATGGGAAATGTGACCCTGGCGACAGCGGTTAGCGACCAGTCCACCGCATACGTCGAACTCACTCGCCTCGGGACGGATAGCGGCTGGATACTTTGGCTGCTTCTGTCACCAGTCGCCAGTCTGCTCGCTTTGACTAAACTTAGCCTCTGGAGGCAAAGCGAGACTGGAGGCGCTGGACTCGAAGGCAAGGGCGATGAACGACCCAAGCAATATACGGCAGAGAGCTTGCACCAGCTCATTGGATTGGGATGGTTCGCCGGGCGGAACTTTCGGGAGGAGCTGGAACCTTCGGACGTGGAGTCTAATTATGACTTTGCCCAAGCACCTGTACAAGGAATGAGAGGGTGATGTGTGTAGATGTCACACCTGTGATCTCAGGACGAGGAACAAAGTCGGTCCCAGAAGCAGGGCTTTGATTGGAGCCGTGGGCGGGCCATATAGGGCGAAATAGTACAATTAAAAAACGGAGGCATCGACCGCGACACACGAATTTCATTACTTTTCTAACTGGCTCAAGTATAGTCGCGTTTCAACAAGGTGGATGCCACTAACGAGGCCGGCGGGACAAACTTGTGTGGAGGCTAGCTGCGAATGGGACAGTTTAGCAAACGTCAAACGGGATATGTGCAGCAAAGGAAGCCTTGAAAGGCAGATAGCGCAGATTCGAAGCCGCAAACTTCCGTTAGTCATACGTAGCCTGTGGACCCAGTAGAGGTATACAAACAAATCCGGCACCTTCGCGAAGTTCGTGTCTATGACAACCGTGTTACTTGACGATGCAGCCCTCGAGTCAAAGCAGGTGCGACACCAGCTGTCTTCGACCTTACCAGAGTAGTACGAGGTAATGGCTGAAGAGCTAGCTGAGTATTCGCGAAGGATAATCGATAAAGCCAGGGCTACAGCAAATTGCTACTCCGCTATAATAACTTCGTCTTGGCACCTGTGTGTAGGTGTCAAAACATCTAATTTAGTCTACACACGGCAGCTTGTCCTACACTACGCTCAGCAGCGAGGTTTTGCCGTTTCGAAATATCGGCAAGGCCAAATGCGGAACGTAAAGGTTGATAAAGTACTACGTACGTCACGGCGGAAGAGACGCCTGCTGCATATCCCACATTTTGAACGGGCATCAAAGCGTTATCGCGAGGTTGTCGATGACAATTCCCGTTTCTGCAAGGGCTAATGCGGCATTCAACTCCCGGGTCAAGGGCCTTAGATACAGCGTAATATTGGACGCGACAACAGGTAAGAGCTAGTTGAAGGATGGTATACTCAGAATCAAATATACAGGTCCTCTTGCTTCGAATCGCAAAGGACCGGGAGCGCCAATTTCCAATGTGCGACGCGGAAGCTGATTATGGAACCATTCGAAGTTGCTGCCGTCATATGTTGTTGTCCGTTGGACTGTTCGGCACGAACAGATGCTAGGTAGCTGTTCTATGCCTAGCATGACCAAGCTACTCTGTTTTCCTTCTCCATGCCGCCCAGCAAGCGAACTTGGTAGTATAATCCGTATTGTCATTGTGCGATCAACCCCCGTCCAGAAACACTTGACAAATCCGACGAGATGACCAGCAGGCCAATATTGCACTTCACAGCCACGACTTAAGATGCAATTCATGCGTCGATCGTTGATCTCCTACTAATATAGCTTCAGTGGGTTAGGTACGGTGAGATGCTCGGAGCCCCTGAAAATGCTCTGTAGGGCATCCAGTTGGGGAGGGAAAGGGTCTGAACGCTCACCCCATAAGTCAAAGTGACGGGACTGATAGCCCAGCCTGGCTGATTGGTAGGTTCAAGGCGCATGTGGGTCGAGCGACGACCCAGCCCGCCTATAAAAAACCCATTCTCTTCCTACGGGACCTCTCAGCCCCACTCTGTGTAGCCTCTCGTACTTCGATCCCGTGTGTTAACGTAGGTACATAGTACCTATCTTAAGTAGGTAGGTACCTAAGGTATGTATACCTAAACCATAGCTTAAAAAGTAACGCGAAACCTATACGAGTCGTACACCCAAGCGAGTCAAGTTGAAAGAAAAGTGGAATAAGATTAGTTCTAAATATTCCTCTTCTATCGTGACATAAAAGCTAAGAAGTTGATAGTTCAGATACTAGATTGAAATTACCTCAAAGAGTTCCACGAGGGGGCTGAGGTGTCTCGTCGGAAAGAGAAGGTTTTGTAGGTGGGCCAAAATAACCCCCGCCACTTTCCCGCTACCCCCTTTCGCAGTACAGTACCATAGTACTGTACACCTCACCTCACCTCGCATCGCATCGCCTCTAGCGAGATGCAACAAGTCCAGTCTAGTCCAGGCTGAGTGAAAAAGCGGTCGTAATCTGCCTGGTGCTACCTTTCCTTTCTCATGTTACTCCCCCGAACGCATCCATCCTGTTCTTTGTTCCCGTCCACAGCCTCGTCTTCTTCTTCTTTGAAGTTTCTCTTGGGAAGAGGTTCTCTTCGACAACACGAGTGCGAATCCTCCGATTCTCGACCCGTCTCCATTCTAGACTCCACCCTTAATTGGTCTTAGCCGGCCGCTGTCACTCGTTACTCGGTACAACAATACCAAAAATCTTTGTTTCTCCCGCGCAACAGCCTTCCGAGCTCTTCCAACCACCTACCATCTCAGTCACAGTTTACCACCAAAGACGCAATGGGCGTAGACGAGAAGACGAGAACCTCCGGCGAGGTCGCACGGCCCGAGGGCGGTCCCATCTTGCCAACAGTGAATCCAGAGACAGAGAAGCCTCAGCCCCCGAAGGCCTCTATCCATCCGGCAGTCTACGTTGCGTACGTCGGAATCTCTACCTCTTGAGCACCTACTCAACGAAAAGACGACGAGCTGACCATTGCGATCATTACACAGAACATGGATTACTCTATCCTCCTCGGTTATTCTGTTCAACAAATGGATTCTGGATACAATGGAGTTCCGTAAGAGCCCACCATCACAATCAGCGCACCGCGAGAACATGTACTGAGCAGACGATTCAGGATACCCCGTCATTTTGACCACCTACCACTTGACATTCGCGACCATCGCAACGCAGCTGATGGCTCGCTACACGAGTCTGCTGGATGGTCGCAAGACTGTTAAGATGACTGGCCGCGTCTATCTGCGAGCTATTGTCCCCATCGGCCTGTTCTTCAGCTTAAGTCTGATCTGCGGAAACTTAACCTACCTGTACCTCAGTGTCGCGTTTATCCAGATGCTCAAGGCCACCACTCCCGTTGCTGTGCTTCTGTCCTCTTGGGTCATGGGTATTGCGGCCCCCAACTTGAAGGTTCTGCTGAACGTCTCTGCAATTGTCGTTGGTGTCGTTCTTGCCTCGTTCGGTGAGATCAAGTTCGTCTGGATCGGCTTTATCTACCAGGTTGGTGGTATCATCTTCGAGGCCATCCGCCTCAACTTGGTCGAGGCGCTGCTCAGCTCGGCCCAGTACAAGATGGACCCCTTGGTCTCGCTGTACTATTTCGCCCCTGTTTGCGCTGTCATGAACGGTCTTGTTGCACTATTCTGGGAAATCCCCAAGGTTACCATGCCTGAGATCTACCACGTCGGTCTGGGAACATTCTTCCTCAACGGACTGTGCGCACTCCTGCTCAACGTCTCTGTAGTCTTCCTGGTAAGTCATCTTAGATCCAATATTGCTGGATAGTTCACTGATAAGCAAAAGATCGGCAGGACGTCTTCTCTCATCATGACTCTATGCGGTGTTCTCAAGGATGTCCTCCTTGTTGGCGCCTCCATGCTGATCTGGGGTACTCCTATCTCTGGTCTCCAGTTCTTCGGCTACGCTATTGCCCTGTCCGGTATGGTCTACTACAAGCTTGGATATGAGGCTCTCAAGGGCTATGCCGGCGAGGGTGCCCGTAAATGGGCTGAGTTTGGCGCTGTTCGTCCCGTTCTCCGCAAGGTCATCGTGATCGTTACTGTCCTATTCTTCATATTTGTCCTTTTCGGTGGCTTAGCCCCGAGTTACGCCACCGCTTACCAACCCTACCTGAGCGAGGCCGCCACTAAGTACGGTTGGGGAAGCTCATGAGAGACAAGATGAGACGGATTACGAAGCTCGTCTTGGCCCATATGATTAGTAATGTTCGAGGTCTAATGAAGTTGGTTCAAACGGTGCCAGGGCTCGTCGGGGACAGCGGTGAGCCAAGAAGTTGGGCAGCGCCACGGCTATGAGCATTGCACGGCGTTTCGCTGAAGTTTGTAGTATACGCTCTATTTCCCAATTCGTCTCCGATGCTTTTTGAAACTTCTTTAATTGGAGACTTTTCATTGTGTTGCTGGGCATCTGATGATAATGGAGAGGTAGAGGGAAACCGCGGAGAGGCCCTTTTGCCTTGTACAGCTATAGACGAGAAAGGAATGGCATAGGATCCGGTTGCATTGGTCTGCGTTGACAGAAGGATGTCTGAACTTGATGCAGCTTAGATGGGCTCGGAACACTTAGACATGACCTGAATATATGAAGAAGCAGAAACAAAGAATAAATATACCTAGACCCAATACTGTAAGCTCCGACTCCATCCTCCGTTGCGGTTGCGGTTGCGACACCTTACTGGTTTACCTCGTCTCAGTATTTCATTCCCATGGTGCCTGAAACTTGTTCTTTCGGACTCCCAAGGCTCAATCCGTGATGACCACTTACGGGTCTCGAACTCGGCTCATGACTGCAAAGCTACGAGATGAATGTTACCAAACAACAGCTTGCGGCTGAGACAACAAGCTTATCACGGATCTTCCTAATGCACGATGCTAGACGATACGGAGCAATTTTGCGCGGCTGCACCTCTTGGTTCGGGATGAGTCCGGTCCCTGTTACCCAACAACCATTCCCGTACGGATAACGATAATAAATAGTTACAGGTATTTGAAAGGGCGAGGGCTGGCTTATCTTCCCCTTCACGGAGGGGGCGGGCAAGAGGAGAAATGCTGGCTGCAGTATGTACAAGCTGTTATCAGATCGGGATCCCTCGCCGCAAACGGCAGGTCCACTCCCCTGAACTGCCGGTTCTGCATTATTGCACTTGTGGGAACTGATATTTGGGCTGCAACACTATATCTATGGTTCTCGATAGGGGTTCCGTGTGTTGTGCATGTCTGGGAACTGTGATTGCAAATGCTGCAGGGGAGGGGAGGCGGTTGGCTGGGCAGGTCGTCCGTGGACTGTGGAGAACAGCGTCGCTGAACAGAGAAGGGCGTCTTTTACTGCCGATGGGATTTGGTCTAGACTGTGGTGCGGTGTGCGTAGAAGGTGTGGCTTCGATGAGGACGGTGATATACACGACAGGAAAGGGGGATAGGGGCATTGCATTGACTTGGTCCTTTGTCGATTGAGACACCTAGAATACAATACGGGCCCTTGTTGTGTTGTCGATTCATACAGTATGTGCGGTCCCGGGGTTTAGATCTACTGAACGAATCCACAATGCTTCGAGGATGCAAGACTCTCGGGTAGGAGAACGCGGCAAGTGCCACAACCTCGCTCGAAAGATGCTTGCCATTTGAATACTTCATCTTAACGGCGGCCATGCAGGAATTCCACTCTGAGCAGTACCAATGTAATATAGACTGAAGTCAAGTCGCTGGAGTATGCAGGGTTACTACCGAGGCGTTGGGTGTGCTGCTACGGTATGGCTTAGCTCTTTGTGTGATCTTGATAGCAACAGTGGGTTTCGTGTTCCTGATCTAACTTTGCGTGGCTGTAGATGACTAGTCCCCACCAATTATCTCTCTGTTGCGGCATAAAGACATCAGCATCCCAAATGCCTAGGTACTGACCATTCAGGATGTTCACGATCGTCGCTGCACTGGGATGTGCATCGTGGATGAAGATTGCAGTAAAACTGGCCTAGACATGCCTTCCGTTCCCGGTATCCCTTAGTCATCACTTGCAAAATCACATTTTGTAGGATCTTTTGGTGTCGTGCCAATGCTGTCAATTCAGAGCAAATCCCTATGGGCTCCTAATGCCATTGTTTGATGCAGATTTACATCCCAGTCCTTTAAACCCCTGAGCCGAACGACATGAGAACGCGTAGAGAGGAAACCGATCAAAACTCTGTGTGCAACCTGTATTAGCAATCGTCCTACCATGGAGTAGAAGGGTTTTGCAGATGACATACTCAGAGGTGTGAAGAACCATCTGTTCTTGCCGCTGTTGTAGCGCTCCTCCAATACCTTCTTGACGTTCTTCTTCGCATCCTCCCGTTGGCTGACCTCCTTGAAGGTCTCAGCTGAGACAGCACCCTTCAGACCTTCGAGCTCAAGCGTGTAACGGGTGGGCATCAGGTGGTTGTAGTTGATGGCCTTGATGAAGGGCTTGATCTTGGAGCGCTTCTCTTGTCTCGTTTTCGACATGCGACGGGTGATCTTGGCCGGGTATCGCTCGATGCCTGCGACCAGGGCGTGGCCGTATGGGTGGGCTTTGTTGCCAGAGTCGACGGGCTGAATGATGACAACCTGACGGAGCGAGATAATCAGCACCTCCACTTCTCCACTGCGTTGGAATTTGGATCGTGAATATCGTCGGGTTCAGCTTGTGCTCGTCTCCTCTCCCCTCCTTCACTACCCACTCGCTCTCCAGAAACTTACCTTCTTACCCGCATAGCGACCGCGGGTAATGATCGCAACTCTTCCAACTTTAAGGAATTTGACCATCTTGACGTCGATTGTCGTGAGGTTTTGGTGTATTCGGGTCTGGGCGTGGGATCGATCTGTGATGTCGCTGCTAAAAAGTTCACCTGGGAAAATTCCAGAGTTGTGGGCAGTAACCTAAGCGAGACCCGAAAAGTGGGTGCTGATTCGCTGGACGGAAGTGGCCCAAGCGTCATTGTCACTCTCGAGCTTGAGCCGCCAGCTGCCCGATTTTCGGGACTTCAGATTGCAAAGTAACACGCCCATCGCGAACGAACGGCGAACTGCGAACGACCAGCTTCATTCAGTTGAGGCATAATCGAAAACTTGTGAGGGTGGGTAACTAGAAGGACAGCTGTTCTGATCGCTATCACTCATAATGGCACCTCCAACCTACATCATCTCCCGTGTAGCAGACCCTATCTTCGCGCTCTTCATTGGTGTAGGCGCCGCTGCAACGAGAATCAACCGTGAAGAGAAGGAAAAGGGCAAGACCACCCAGCAAACAATAGAATCTGCGAAGAGGTATGTTCGTTGGCGATACACTCGTGTTCTTTTGAAGTTCTCGTGCTAACTAATATGGTAGACGTCTTGGGTTATCCAACAAGGACACGTAGAAGCTTGCAAATCCATCCCGTGCACAATATCTACCACTATCGCAACCTCGCGAACGCGCCTGGACCACCCCTGGCGTGCCGGCCTCGATGCTAGCATATCTATGATGTCGCGAGACTCGCCGGGTCTGTGACACAGTAGATGGATATTCACGTCGGACATGCCGACAAGACGATGCGACAGGTTATCTGTTGGGTGAAGCTTCACATTGGACTACATCAGGGCCATTGCTACCCATGTACCAGAAGACGTCTGGTAATAACCTTGACAATCTATTGCGGCGATAAACTCTAGTTACTGTCCTTCTATAAACCTTCGAAAGCCGGACCATATTCCTTCTTCATGGCTTCTCTCACCATTTGGCCACATAACTTCGCGGTGGGGTTCGTACTTACAGCCAAACCCTTTGCAATCTCATTTCCGTATCGACCACCCAGGGCAAAGTCTCTGGATGCGGCCTCCTCGAACTCAATCTTGCTCCAGCCCGATTCCTTTCTCTGCACGTCCACCTTCACGTGGTCTGCCGAGAACGACTTAGCAGTCATGTGGTAGATCGCTGCCCGTTGCGTGTAAGCCAGGGACAACGTCTTCCCAGCTTGCGGCGAGACAGATCCGAAGAGACTTCTAGGTGTCAGCAGATCAACTGCTTTGTCGAGGTCTACCAACACCGTCGTGGCGGCCTGCGCTTTCTCCTCCGTGTCCGCATTTGAATGCAAACCTCGCGGGTCCGATCCTTGGCATAACATCATGTCCCCATACAGCCGCCTCAGGGCCTGAGCTCTATTGTTGCGAGCGCTTGCGTATCTTGGATACTCTGAAATGAGCTCGCCGAGACGGGAGACGCAAGCCTGGTATTCTTTGATGGGATCCGGGGTCGCCACTGTTGTCTTCAACCCAGCCAGTTGCATTTCAAGCTGCTGCATCGCCAGGATGATCTCCCGTTCCCGCTTTGATACACGTTCGTAGACGGCCGTGTCGGTGATGACAGGGTCTTTTGGCAAAGATGCGTCCACAATGACAGCTGTCAATGGATTGGATTCTGGGTCCTTGATTTTCTCCAGTACGTTCTCATCGCGTCTAGTCAGAGAGATAGCCTCCATTTGGTGGATTCACCTAATATGCGGGATGCCGTTTCTATGGTGAGGTGTGTGAATGGCTTGGTGAGTTGAGGGGCAATGCTCATAGATGAGATGGAAAGTTGGAAGTTGGGATGCGGACTATCAGTCTGGTATTGATCGGTCAGCCGGTGCAGGCCAGGACTTGGCTAAGCACCGTGGACAAGCTTCGAGACCCGACCGATTCCAGTCTCGGCTTCGTGGTTAAGTTTATGGCCGATGGTCAATTCCGAGCAATACGTCAATTGATAACGACTTCTCAAAAGCCGCGGATTGCATTGGATGACCTTCTTTCTTCGGGACAAGGATGCTTTCCTCTGCTCGGCCGCCATGACCGGGACTAGTTCCGCGAATTGGCCCCGAGAGTGGCCGCTCTTAGCCGGCTGATAGTGGCACTCATTCCGCGCCTTCAACACTGAGGCCGTCCGTCATCACACAGGTTTACCACGAATCTCTGCCCGAAGTAGCGTGCATTGCAACTACCGATCGCTTGACATGACGGATCCCCGGCGTCTAGAACCTTTGCAGTTGGTGTGATCACGGGCTCTGGTCCCGCGTCTGGCCGCCTCCTTACACGACGGGGTGAAAGAGGTTACTTTCCCAAAGGAAGCACGTCTTCTTAAACCGTACATACATTCTTCGATTTTCACCAGGTTATTCGATCTTGAAGTCCTTCGTAAAACATCAAGTCAAGTGCAACTTCCCCCTTGATCCCATCGTCCTAGCATAACGTCTGTTTGACATCACGAGAATACCTACTTTCCCCCAGACCATGGCGCCATCAGCAATCCCGAGCTCTCCTCCGAGAGACAGCTTCCTTGATGAGATTCATCAAACAAATGCCCATATTGATGACTACAGTGTGCAAGCAGGAGTAGCAAATTTCCAGGGTTATGATCATGTCACCTGGTGGGTAGGAAATGCCAAACAAGCAGCGTCCTACTACAACACGCTCTTCGGCTTCAAAACCGTTGCCTACAAGGGATTGGAGACAGGGAGCCGATACTTCACATCATACGTTGTTGCGAACGGCGATGTCCGCTTTGTCTTCACGTCTCCTATCCGCTCACACGTACATATCCCCAGCGATGAGCCGATTTCAGAGCAGGAGGACGCATTATTGAAAGAAATGCATGCTCACCTCGAGAGACACGGTGACGCTGTCAAGGACGTCGCTTTCGAGGTTGACAACGTAGAGGCGGTATACCGCAAAGCCATCTCTGGCGGTGCCGTCTCAGTTCAGGAGCCAAGTGTCAACCACGACAAGCAACACGGCTCAGTCAAGACTGCAGTAATCTGCACATACGGCGACACGACTCACACTCTCATCTCCCGCCACTCATACACCGGTTCTTTCCTGCCGGGCTTCCGCGCCGCTTCACCAGTACCCTCCTCCGTCTCCCTACCACCTACCAAGCTTGCCCGCATCGACCACTGCGTCGGCAACCAATCATGGAACGAGATGGTCAGCGCTTGTGCCTTTTACGAGCAATGCCTCTCGTTCCACCGTTTCTGGAGTGTCGATGATAGCCAGATCTGCACCGAGTTCAGCGCTCTCAACTCCATCGTTATGAGCAGCGCGAACAAGATGGTCAAGATGCCCATCAACGAACCTGCTTCGGGCAAGAAGAAGTCGCAGATCGAGGAGTACGTCCTCTTCAACTCGGGCGCCGGCGTTCAGCACATCGCACTACTCACCCACGACATAATCCACACGGTGGGTGCCATGCGCGCGCGTGGTGTCGAGTTCATCAACGTCCCCAGCACGTACTACGACACCATGCGCCAGCGTCTGAAGACCGAGAAGCGCAACTGGGAGCTCAAGGAGGACCTCGAGACCATCGAGCGCCTCAACATCTTGATCGACTACGACGAGCAGGGATATCTCCTACAGTTGTTTACCAAGCCGGTCATGGATCGCCCGACGGTGTTCATTGAGATCATCCAGAGGAATGAATTCGAAGGGTTTGGCGCGGGCAACTTCAAGAGTCTGTTCGAGGCGATCGAAAGGGAGCAGGCTGAGAGAGGGAACCTATGAGCGTTCATGCCAATGTCGATCAAGATCTGAGAAAATACCCAGGAAGATGAAGTAGAGGTGGAAATACCAGTCAGTGGAACAGGAAGAAGGCCGGTGGTTTTATGTTGTTTCTACTTTAGAAAGGAAACGAAGCCCACGAGACACTTTTCCGCGTCATGCCAGTTAGTAAGGATGAGCGGCAGGCTTTATGGGTTAGGCTTGGCTATAGCGCTCGGCTTACAGGTAATGGTGACCGTGCATGAGTTGCGCCTGACTTTGCATAAGGAGTCTCAGACCAAGCGGCTCTCGGAGTAATTGTTCACTTATTAGACATGTTGATTGCCGCAGCCTCGCGTGTCACCCTGTGATGTCAACGTGCATTATGCCGTCTGTTCATCGAGATTCTCGATTCCACTTTGGCATTGTTGACTTGCCGTACTGAAAGCCCTTACCACAGGACAGCAACAGGTAACAGGAGGCCCATGGCCTCTTTTCCCCGCCAAAATTGGGTCTAGCGCTCATGCCGCTTTCCAGGCCCAGCTCAGTTGGATATCTGTTCCACCCTTCCGAGTAAACAGCCAATGGAAGGAAGGGTTCTGTTTACCACTACGACGACACAAAATGAAACAACCATAAAATCAAAGTAGGCTCATAGTCCTTCCATGCAGGCGTATGGGGAGACAGTCTATCGAGAGCTTGAGCAATCACTATGCCATGCAGTGGAGGGTTAGTGCTTCTGGTCTGATACGAAGAGCTTAGGAGAGCGGAGTTTGGATACCCACCATCTTGTACTACTGGCCTTCCGATGCCGATCCTGCCCGAATTGAACACTACAAGATCTAAGCGTAGCAATGCCATGGAAAGCTTTATTATAATAGGCAAGCGCCTATGGATGTGTAGTCACTCTACATTCGGGACATCGTGGAATACTCGACAGCTAATAGACTACGAAAGAGCATGGCAGATGTACCGGGCAGAGATTAGAGCTAAGGAGGGTATCAGAAAGCTGGACGGTCATGACTGGATCTGGGACAGCCATATATATACCAAGTGGATGGCTCCATTTGCAGGATAGGGAATAGCTTGCGTTAAAAGGACGATAATCGACCCAACTGTGAAAGCCCTGTCCTATGCATTGTACAGTAGGGATGCCGCTTTCAAGGCAGCCGGGCAACTGACCACAGGCCTGAACGACCGGAAGATGCGAGCTGTTATATCATTGTCGACTGAATGGTAGGTTAGGTAGGTACTCACCCAGCCTTAACCCAAACGCCCTACTAACTAGGTAGTAGATGCCGGCCGCCCTAAGGAAGCCCCGACTGGTCTGCCTTTTCCTGAGCTTGAGCGTGTCCTAAGAAAGCGGCATTCCCTGTGCTACACAACATCTTGACCTCGGTCATTTGTTGTCTGATGGGAATTTCAATGGAGCTTTCTGACGTATTGGCGCACAGCCCGCTTGAATTGGGTTTCTTGGGATCTGCGAAGCTGCTGATCCGTTCTTGATATTCCGAGCCATGTGCAACACACCATTTGGTTGGCTACCTCAGAGCAGCAGAATCAGTATGTGGATGATGACTTGTGGGCCGACATCGGTCTCTCTCTCGGTCTTTCAGCGACCGGCCGTTCATCATGTTGAATTCTACAGGGAAAAAGAGACCCTGCAAACATCTATGTTTTATACTGTGCTCGCCTCGGGGCACCAGACGATCTCAAGCTTAGGTCAGGCTCAGGCTTAGGGCACCGTTGGCTCAGATCCCGACGCGGCACCTAGGGGCCCCATGAACACTCTACTCGCGAGGTAGCGAGGCGAAGTCGTCTACAGAGACTGTACGACCTCGACAGATGGGCTTAGAAGAGATAGTTGTTGCCCGTGATGCGGTTGCACTCGCCTCCCCGGAAAATCCGATCCATTGCTACACCCATGGTTTAGTCTAGTGAAGAGCGCTGGGTAATCGTCTTAAGCCCCGCAGTATCATGTGCTATAGTCATCAGCCAAAACACCGGCCGAGTCCTCTTCTGAGTGTTATACTTGGACCTAGATGTTGATTTGGGGGGGGGGGAGGTGGGGGGGATGCTCCAATCTCTAGGGCGTGGTTGGATCGGTGAGGTTAAGGCGTAACCTGAAGCACCAGGACAGAAATTAATATCCCAGATCTACCGAGTCTACATGACACCGCGAGTCTGGCGAGGAAGAAGACGCCGGACAAAAAATTCTTAGCTCGTCTGCCAAAGGGGGCCGAGACGGTCACAAGTATCCATTGAGACTCTGCATAGTATATATAACACATAATTAGCTGCCCACAGCCCTCGGATCTTGAAAACCCCTGCTGGTATCTTTGATAATGTCTACACCTTATAATTCCCATCCTAAAGCGCCATGTGCCACGTCCTATCCTTCCCAGGTTTTACCATTTTCCGATTGCGAGTCACGTAGACTTGGTGTAAGTTCTCCTGGTCATCATCGTCCGGAGACGCCCCCAAAGGTCATGTATCAATCTCCATAGCTCCTGCCTCATTTACATGCGTCCTCCCCTCCCCATGTCCATTCATCTGTAGCTCAGCATTCGGCAAACCCCTGGTATCGCTCTGGCACCCGGGGCAGTTATGCAGGACCTCGTGGGCGTACAGATCGCAGTCGATGCAGAAGTGGTTCCCGCACACTTCACACCCGTATCGTGAGGACTCGCTCAGTCCTTTCTGAAGGCTGGGCTTCTGTGCGTTATCCGCCTCGTTGGCGTTGTAGTCCGGAAAGGGCGTTAGGCACGCGTAACAAGCTACAGATGCGCCTGCTTCGGACCAGGGCACATCGACCCAGTTGCGCAGCGGGAAGAGGTGGTGGTAGGAGCGGGCGAGATGGGTGGACAGGATGAGGGTCAGACCGCAGCCGGGACATTCGGCTGGTAGGCGACAGACGAGCGAGCCGCAGCGCGTACACTCATAGCCTTCCCTAGTCGGTCTGTTGTGGCAGGCGCAGTAGTTTATCGTCTCGCCGGTAGCCATCTTTCGTGACGGAAAGCCCATCATCAGCAGGCTGGCATTGCTCTGTTCGCTCGTCCGGGTTGCGGGTGGTGTCGTGACGTTAAGCAGTAATTCACGAAAGTTCTGCTCGTTCATCGCTATAGCGTAGGCGGATTCATCGCCACTATTTGTCTTTGCACATAGCTCGGCGCAGATAGCGACTTGTGCTGCTAGCCCCACCACCGAGATCCGTATCCTGTCCTTGATGACTGCAGTGATCGTATCGTGTATATCTCCCGGGTCGCTCGACATCAGTGCTCCGTACACTATGAGGACTTCTCTCGTTCCGTGCGATGGTGTGTGACTGCCTGTGGTGAGAACCATGGTTCACATCCTCCCGGTGTCACTAGAGAAAGATGGCATAGCAACTCACAATAGAGCCCCCCTACACATCTCCAACGCATTCTGCAGACTCGGGCTTCCCTGTGGTTCCTGCTTGACCCATTCGCCCAACTTCTCCAGGTGGTCCGCTGGATTGCCGCTCATGTCGCTTATCCTGACAGCAATACCATCCCTCATCCCCACTATGGCGAGCTGCGAGATAGGATTCTGCTCAAAGTACTCGCGCACGAAGTCCCTGGCATACGCCATGCTCAGCTCGTGCCTGCTGGGTAGCATATCCTTCTCTAGCATGGCGAACGACAGGTCCAGCACCAGTACCAGATGCCGTATGATACCTCGTTGTAAAGGTGTCGTATCTTTCATCAACCGTGCGCGCTTCTTCGCCTCTGCGGACTCAAGCCCTTGTAGCGTACCATCCTCGCCTTCGGTGACTGCGTCCCATGTGCGGTGTACGTTTTCCCAGGAAGCCTGTACGTCCTTGCGACCGGATTTCCTCGCATCGCCACGCGATCTGCCTCGTGTGTCGTGCGAGGACACCTGATGGGCGCCGAATTCCTCGTCGGAGCCATCGTCAGCCTGGAACTCGCCGTCCGAGTCGGCCATGACAGAAGGCGAGGGAGGAATGGAGGTTGAGAGAAAGTCGCTGGCTGGTGGCGGATTGAAAACGGGTTGTGTGACGATGAGAATGCACCGGGGATCCTACCATCAAGCGGAAGTAGGTTTAAGGATAGTATCGTATTGATCAGCGTCGAATGCAAATTTGAGAGCGCAACAAAGAGAAGTGTTGACGACAGCCAGGGCAGATGGTGCATGCCACAGGACTGCCCGTTCTTTCTCAAAGCAACCTGGATCTTACAAACCCTCGAACTTCACAGTACTGCGCAAAAGAGTGATAACTCCCAAGGGTCTATAAAGGATGTGTGTGTTCTGTCGAGGGGTCGAAAGTTGGCGAGGCTAGATGTCGACGTCACAGCCTTGCCCTCTACATTTAATTTCCGTGACCAATCAATCTCGGCGCAGCCCAATCTAACATGTGCAAGGGGGATCCGCTCACCAGCGACGATTACATTTGAGCGTTACTAAGTTTCTCTGTACTCGAACCTAGGTACCTAGGAAGACTAGTAACATCAGAGACCACAATCATATTGGGGGTTCACACACAATGGGTGTGGTGACTTTACTTAGCTGTAGATAGTGAAATGAAACAAGAATACCAGGCAGTTAGTGCATTTACATACATGAATGAAATAGACTATTCTACACTTCAGACTATCTGAATTGCACCAAGATGGGGATGTCTGCCTACCTCCCTGGCCGCGTCCTCGGCTTCCCGTTTCCTGGGCACGAAAGGGGCTAAGCACGTATTCAAGAGAGAGTTGTGAGAGGAATGCGAGCAGCCTGAGATTAAGTGGCATCGTAACTGTGTCTACAAGCTAAACAGGTGGTAGTAGAGAACAAAACGGAAGGTACGTCGCCGAGTCTACCGCACACGTATGCTGCAGAGTTTAAAAAAAAGTTGCTTCGATGAAGAGTATGTGCGTCGCACCTGGAGATCAATACACCACGGTTGCCAAAGAGTTAAGTTTGGTGTGAAACAAGTCGATGTCTAGCCTGTATCGAGTGAGTTATGAAAGGGGCCTCGAGCATTGAGCACAGTCTGCCAAATCCGACGTTTATAGATTGACCCCGGGTCGAGAGGGTTTATTTATAACTATTAATCTATCATACGACTTCATATACACTAGTCGCTCAAATGATTGGGGTATACTTCCTTTCCATCATGCTTCTTTCCCACCAAGCTGAGGTGAATAACAGATTCTTCCAACCCTAACGTGCGTTTATGTATGACTTAAGATGCTTCTTCCTCCCACCGCGGCAGCGTCTCAAATGGTGCCATACAGTCGCGAGCCAACTTCGAGCTCCCCGCTCTATTTCGAAACAATAGCCCAACGCAGTGCGTGATGTGTGCGAAGTAAGAGGTTCGTTTGCGGGCGTGTTTGTATGTTTGAAAGGGACCTTGAACGGCACCGGTTTGGTGGCTGGTAGGCAAGGTGCCCTCAAATCCAAGAAAATGAACTGGTATACCCGTCGAACCCGAACTCCAACTCCATATTCCAATTAGTCAAACGAGAGACTTGAATTAATTCATGCGTATCCCTGAGATGCGCCACTTGCAATGGGCCAGTCATCTTCGGTGATGCTTGACCAGAAGATCCAGATCATGACCACCGAGAGTAGCGTGAAGAGCGTCTCAAAGAGCGCACCATCGATCTTTCCCGCGGTTCCATTGCAGATATGTGGGCTGATGACGTAGTTGAAGATCTGACCGAGAGCGAAAAGTATGGCAGCAGCAGCGAGGTATGCCATGGGCCGTACCTCGCCTAGAATTCTTAGAACGAGCACCGTCTCAAGGACGAAGTAGGCCACAAGGAATACCAGAGGCGCCAACTGGTACAGGGTGTAGAGCGCGATGTTCCGGTTTGGTGAACTGTAGCTAGAGTCCCAATAGTGGGTAAAGCTGAACCCCGTATCTAAGGCGATATAACCCGTGCCGACAAACAGTATCGCGCCGGAGAGGAGTATCAAGCCCACGGATATGGGAGTTCCGTCGTCAACAATCTGATATCCGACCAGGGAGTTGAGCATCAGGACCCATGTGGTGGCAACGATCATGCCAATATGGATGGCTGAGAAAGCCTATTGCAGCATTAGTTTCTCCCGACTCAGTGTTGCACGACTGCTACAATGGGAGTCGTACCATTCGAACTCTTGAAGCCAATGGGAATTCTCCGACTGAGAAGATCTCACATATCTCAATGATGATGTATCCCAGGAGGAAAAGTTGCATTTCTCTGCACACCGGTCAGTTTCAACTACAGAGAAGGGCCGGTCAATGGTAGCTAACCTTCGACCAACAGCTGCCTTCTTCCTTTCTGATTTCAGTAGCAGGAATGCAGCAACAGCGATTGCAACACCGCAAAGAAGGATAGATCCTGCGAACAGATTAGAACAGCTTATAGGGAAACTGTACTATGTACGAACCTAGGTTTCCCAGGATTTGGCCGTTGCTCAGCGGGATGCCCCTTAGTTCACATCCTCCCCAGGGGCCCGTCTGATTATGATTTGGATTTGAAAGGAGCTGCGAAAGCTGTCAGCTCCCGCATAGTAGATAGGTGCTGTCAAGAGAATCCACATACATTGCATATCGGTAGAGTTGAGTCCCGGCAAAAAGCCTGTTTGCCAATGGTATTGTTAGCTGTAGTTCGTGTATGCTTCATCTTTCAGTTAAAAAGACATGGCTGCAAGGGTAATAGCAGCCTGCAAAAGAACCGAACGCACCTCAAAGTTGCCATATTGTGTCGACCCCATTGGGCTTTAATTGTGGTAGCGCAGTGCGCTCGCCTGCAGTTGTTCGCAGAGGTGGCGGGTAAGACGATGTTTTGCTGTCGCGCAATCGAGCCCAGCCGGTCCGTCTGTGTGCTCCAGACGACGGTGTGTTCGCTGTCTTTGAGCAATTAGGCTTGGTCTCGATTGACAATTGATGTGAAGGGCGGTGTTGTTGAGAAGCTCGCTGTAGCCCTTGCATGCAGCTTCAATGGACGAATGCGGTTGGATTTCGGTGCTCGAGGGATCTTCTGTCGTCCGTACCTGGAAAAACGGGTCGTCGGTTCTGTTGCGCGCGTGCAGTGTTGGTGCGAGAGCGTGTACCACTTCGAGTGCTGACTCCTTCTCTCTCTCTCTCCCAGCCTCTGGAGTATTCTTCGTGTAAAGCGGACTGTATTCTGTCCAAAATTTCGGTGCTATCGTCCAATTGTGGTGAGGTTGAGGGGAGGAAGGAAAGCAGGTTTCGAGGCTGGGCGGTTGTTGTGGTGATTTGCGCTGCGCTGACCTTGAGACCAGGCCAATTTCAATTTCAATCTCAATGCATCCTCCGCCCCTACGGCTGCAAACGACTGGGAGAAAAGGCAAGTTGGGGCGCTGCTACCGACGATGAGTGACAAGGTGTGGATGCGGGTGCACTGCAGTGGAGTTTGTTCTTAAAATGGTCGAGATTTCTGGCCTGGACCAGCTGTAACCGGCGCCTACCAACCACTCGTCCGACGTTCCTGATTCTGATTCTTCGAGCTTCGGCCTCTGGCGGGTCGGTAATGCACTACGCTGCGACCTTGGAAATTGCTTCTTCAGTAGCCCTTGTTGGTCTGTCTCGCTTGAGACTGGATAGGTAGGTAGCCACGATGAGTCTTTCTTTGCGCTTGCTTGATACTGTAGTAGTCCGTAACAGCAGCAGGGCAAGCAGAGCAAGCAGAGCAAGCAGGACATGCTCTCACATTTGTACGAGGTCTTCTGTCATGAGGGTTTTATTGTAATGCATCCAGGACAGTTCCAACCAAGATTAAAGAAACACCCCATGCATGCTAACGAAGCAGCTTAGCGGCCAGCCACATGTAGGTGATCTCTGCGTATCATTCATGCATGATGAACTGTAATGCCCATCCGACACAGCACATTGACAGCTTGTTCTTAGCTTGGGCTTCCAAATCATCATGATCATGCCTACTTTAGACAATGTCTCTCACTATTGCCCTTTCGTCGACTAAGCGACGATAGCTTCGTATCTAGCCGGTCGGTATCTTGACAAGGGATGGAAACCTTCGCCATTAATAAAATTACAAAAGCCCAAGGTGCGATCAAAACAGCCGGGGGCTTCTGCATACCGAGAACAGGAAGTATTGTGTACTTGCATAGCCTACCATCCAGTCTCGGACGAGGTCGCGGCCATTTGACGGAATGAAAGATGCAAGGTAACGAGTACCTCTACATACCCCTGTCCCCTTGCCTTTGATGTAATCTCGAGTGACTTTACCCCCGTCAATCATTCGTCTCCATTGCCTTGCTGGAGTTTCTTCTCTACCAACTCATGGAGCAGGATGTCTTTGATATGGCTCGGAAGTTTGATAAAAGACCGAGTGCGTCGCATGTGTCTCAACTGGATTCCGACTTTCCTCATCGTACCTCACTGAGTCGGTCTCAATCACCAAGGTCTTTGTCAATCGAAAGATCCACCTCGGGGATGTCTGAATTTGGCATTAGCCCACTGTAACGTGTCGTGGCTGTCGTGGCGTCTTGTTACCCAGGCTGTGGCAAGTAATTCAGCTGCAACTGACGCCCTACTACCAGATTCGCTGCAGATTCGGGGATACTAACTTAGTAAAGTCGTTCAACTTGGAATTCCCATACTACCTAGGTATATACAGCCGGGGGGTCCATGGTTCAGCCACACCAATGACGCAAGCTATCAGTCTCACTAGCTGCTTTCTGCAATGCTCATTGTTCGTTTCGACGCTTCTCCTCCAGTCAGTGTACACAGTAGTTGGCAGGTAGTCATACCTTGCAGCGCCTGTTTAGACTTGGCTATCGCTAACGATATACCAATCTAGCGGTACATAGTAGATCTTCATGAGAACTTAATGCTAGGTGTCCATGCCAATGGGGTGGAGACGGCGGGCTGACTGCGGCCTAGTGCAGATCATCTCGTTAGCAGGCAGTAAACGACTTGTAGACCTGTATAGACCCTATACAGGCGCCTTTCACTCCACGAAACGTGCCTGTCTCAGGATCATTCATCATAGTGAACTCGTATGTGGCAAGCGCTGAGACTGAAGTGAGGTTTTCTATGTAGACACAAATCTTATGTGCTATAAGAGACACATATGGAGCATTGCCTCGATATAGGAAGACAAGGCTACACAGGGCATTGGCCAGTTTTAACTCGCAAGACGGCCTCTATTGCAGCTCGATATACATCTTTCGCCGGAGTCAATATGGTGGACAACAGCCTTCGCAGCTGCAATCTATTATCTCAGGTGCGCTAATAAGCTCCGCCAATGAATCCGTGGTATAAAGTGGTTGCAATGAGAAAAGGGTTCATTTCTCTACGAGTTAGTTCGACGAAGGTTATACGTATCTAGATTTCATAGGGGACTGGTGTTCGCGAGACAAGCGCAGAAACGATAGCTAATTGAAATACAACTAACGTTACCTAGAAATATAGTTGTATAACAATACAATGGGCTCAAGCGAAGATTTTGAATCTGGCAAGGCCAATCAACATCGTATTTGTATGGACCGCCGTTGAATTTGACCAGCAGACCAGTGATCATTAGGCAGGCCACACTGAGCTGGTGCGAGAAGCCCTTGTGCTATTGCTGCGTAAGCAACCCGCTGGAATGTGCGAGTACGCGACCGACGCCAACTCTCTCGCAGATGGAAAGTAGGTTTCTCCTGACCGCCTCGAGGCGAATGGATACTATGATGCCATCGTGGATACTTCCATGTCCTCGGCTGCATTTGAACATGTCCGGTGACCTTGTAACTACAGGGTAGATACCTTCAGCCCGCTAGTCTGACTTCCCGTAAAAGATGTATCGCGTGCCTCTAGTATTCATGAGAATAAGAGTCTTGCAGGAATTGTAGCCAAACAAACTCCACGAAATAGCGAGAAAGGACCGGCTATCGCCTGGTTGACTAGTTCCTCTGTGGGGTAGAAGTTGGAGGTTGGAGATGTGGAGGGTCCAAGGTTGAACTAGCTACGATGTAGGTACGCAGTATGCGCTTCAATCAACGGCCGAACCACATCGCTTGCTCGCGACCAGCAGATCTTCGTCTGGGACATGCTTCTCAGTTACTCACGTGAACCACGAAAGGGCGAGGCCGAATGAACCATTGGCAGTCCTTCTACACAGAAACGAAGAGTGCTGTGATTGGAGTGTGCGTGGTAGAGAATACGGTGAGACAACATGCTCTGGTCATCAGATTTAGGACAGCTCCATCTTGATACTTTATCATCGACCCCAAAAATCTGTGCAGACGCGGCATCACGGCCCCTCTCGATGAGTTTACACAGTATTACAGAGAAGCAATGCTGAGTGCGATCGGCTTCACAGCCAATATCAAGGCACATGATAAGCCCCACTGTAGTCAAACTGTTAGTGAGTAGGAGAGGAATATAGGGCAAGATTAACATGTACAATTCTGCTGCTCTAGAGTCCTGGGGCCAGCTATCGGTAAAAGGGGAAATCAGAAGAAACAATCTCTCAATTCTGCAATGAACAACTTCTTTCCATAGACATAAGAAATCTCCAGTCACTCATTCGGAGCTCGTTAGACCTGCGCCTTGTGCAATCCATGAATACATTGACACTCCATCGCTTTTCTCGATCATATTTCTCTCGAAAACCCCGACTTTTGAACTGGCACCCGAACTCGGTGCAAATTGCAAGATAGCGGCTATCGCACTTGTCCGAAAACAAGCACGAGATCTGGTGGTCCACCTGCTGCACCTCTCCGTCACATTTGATCCCCAGGCCTGCAAGCGCACACCAAACAAGGACGCCCCGATCGATACTGTCCTTCGGCTCTGGAGAACCACCCAAGCTGACCCGAGTGTATAAACACTCCACTATTCTCTCTTTCCCCAACAACTCTTCTTTATAACGTTGCCATATCGCGGAAGGGAGCTGCTGCCAAACAGCCCCATATCTTCCAAGATTCCTTCGCCAAAACAGAGCCGTCTTCCCTCCAACATCCCTCTCCGAACACTAGGAAGCCGCGAGGAGCATCACGGCGCCCAATCGACATCGTTGCTGGTAGGACACCGGGACCCGTCATCCCACGAGCACCGCTCCGACGACTCTACCGACTCCGACTTCGACTCGTGGACTGATACTGGGGACATCGCCGAGCAGCTGGCAGACGAGGAGGATCCTCTGAGACTACGTCTTGCTGATACCTCGCTGAACAACGAGCTCTACGCCGGCGTCGTCGATAGGAAAAAGCCTAAACATAAACGTGTGCAATTTCGAAGATCGATATCAGCTCATAGCCAGCCACCGCATCCTGGCGTCGTTAGTAAGGAAGCAATCGAAATCCCCGATATAGGTCCTCGCCGTCCCTCGAGAGGTGCACGCCTGCTGTACGCCATCATGCCGGGTACAGGCATCCATGGCCTGACGGGCAAGTCCCTCATGTAAGCGTTGCGAGAACCGCCCTAGTACTCGGCTATGTACTGACTGCTTTTAAGCTATTTTACCAGTATATTTGTGTCATTGGGAGTATTCCTATTCGGATATGATCAAGGTGTCATGTCCGGTATCATCACGTACGTATCTTACGAAAACACGCCTTCCTGTGCGCTAGAGTGCTGGATCCTATAGCTGACATTGGGAACTAGCGGGCCATACTTCCGGGATTACTTCAACCACCCGTCCCATGCCGAGATAGGCACCATGGTCGCTATTCTCGAAATCGGTGCACTTATCTCCTCACTGGCCGTGGGCAAGGTCGGGGATATGATTGGCCGGCGGAAAACGATTCTCTATGGTTCCATGATCTTTTTCGTTGGCGGTGCTCTACAGACCATGGCGACCAACATGCCCATGATGATGTTGGGACGAATCATTGCCGGTCTCGGAGTCGGTTCGCTCTCTACCATTGTTCCCGTATATCAATCCGAGATCTCACCACCGCACAACCGTGGTAAGCTGGCTTGTATCGAGTTTTCCGGCAACATCATCGGCTACACCACATCAGTTTGGGTGGACTACTTCTGCGGCTACATCGAGAATAACTATTCATGGCGCCTTCCACTTGGGATGCAGTGTGTCATGGGCGCCTTGCTGGGTATTGGGAGTTTGGTCATCGTCGAATCCCCCAGGTATGACATGTATAACCTATTCTGTTGGACGAAGCTGACTTTGAAATCACTTTTAGATGGCTCCTCGACAACGATCACGATGAGGAAGGCATTGTCGTCATTGCTAACCTTTACGGCGCTGGGGACATTCACAACCCCAAGGCTAGAGACGAGTTCCGCGAGATCAAGATGAACGTTCTCTTGCAGCGCATGGAGGGCGAAAGAACTTATACTGATATGTTCCGCCGGTACAAGACACGCGTCTTCATCGCCATGTCTGCGCAGGCTTTGGCGCAACTGAACGGTATCAACGTCATATCCTACTATGCGCCTTACGTTTTTGAGTCCGCCGGATGGTATGGCCACGATGCTATCAAAATGACTGGAATCAACGGTATCACGTACCTGCTCTCGACCATTCCACCTTGGTATGTGGTTGATCGATGGGGGCGACGGTTCATCCTGCTTACGGGAGCCGTGGCCATGGCTATTTCTCTTTCGGCAGTCAGCTACTTCCTGTACTTGAATGTAACGAATACGCCGACGTTTGTTGTTATCTTTGTCATGATATACAACGCAGCATTTGGTTACTCATGGGGTCCGGTAAGTTATACGATCCCCCCCCCCCCCCCCCTCCGAGGTTGATTCATAAGATTTGACTGAAAACAATAGATTCCCTGGCTTTACCCGCCTGAGATCCTCCCTCTCAGCATCAGATCCAAGGGAGCTAGTTTGTCGACGGCCGCCAATTGGACTTTCAATTTCCTGGTTGGCGAAATGACACCAATCCTGCAAGACTGGATCGGCTGGCGTCTCTACCTTCTCCATGCATTTTTCTGTGTGGTCAGTTTCATTACTGGTAAGTTCCCTCTGCATGTCCCCTTTTTGGCAGCTTCGGTCTGACTTTAAATAGTGTACTTTATCTACCCCGAGACTTGCGGTGTTCGGTTAGAAGAAATGGGCTCTCTCTTCGGAGATGCTACCACCGTCATGGGCACGCCTAGCCTGAGGTCCGAGGCGGGCTCAATTCATCGGGTCAGCTCTCCCGTTCCTTCTCTTGACCTTCGTGGTCGACCAGGCGCCGACAACGACATTCCGCCCATGGACATCGATCCACCCTCTGTCAACATAGTAGACGGCAAGCCCCAAATACGGTCTGAAAGCGGAGATCGAGGACGAGTTGGCGAGTGGCTCAACCGAATGGTCGGGCGTGACCGGGGCTCTAGTAGCGGCCCAACCTATGAGCGTTTGGATCAACAGGACGACTAAAGTCATGGCAATCCCACAGTGCGCAATCGCTGTATTCATGATACGAGACTAGACTTTGATTCACATAGATGACAGGCGCAGTTTTCCATTTGGCGGAGCGGATCATTTCGAAATAACCACGGGTTGTGCATGAGAGCATTCAATGGGTAGGGGGTAGAGAGACAAGAAGAGGCAAGAGTCGAGCCTGGGGAAAGGGATCATGGCCAGCAGAGGAGCTTCATTGTCATACTGTATTTTAATGAACTGGGCTATACTTGTCTATTAGGCCTGGTTTCCCTGGCTTGGACACAGAAGGCCAGCGTTGGAAATAGCGACCAGTACCAGTAGAGTACTGAATTGAACAGCCATGTAGGATGCGGATAAACAGTTGCATCTGCAGCACAACTCTCTTGTTGAAATATGAGGCTATTACGTGAGTGTTGTATCACAAGATTGGCGCGTAAAACGGGCCTTGCGGCACAGGATGATGCCCGAGGTGGACAAGCTTGAACCTCCCATCGTAGGACTATACCGAATGGAAGCAAGATACTACGGAGACTGAAGCATATTTGATGGAGATCATGGCAACACTGCCGGTTCCGGATGCCCTGAGCTGAAGGCCTCAAAGCTGCGAAGCCTGCACCAGAAATATCCGTGCTTAGGTATCTAGATAGGTAGGTATCTACCTAGGTATGATATCATACATATCAAGCTGGTAGTAACCTGACGCCTGCAACTACTGCAAAGTATCTATCTAAGTAACCAGAATCCCACTGGAATCAATATAAATGTTTGTTCAGTTCGCATATTGGATTAAACATTTTCAATACAGGGAGAGAGAGCGAGCATATATCAAGCCACGATGGTGTTATTTTGGTAGCACCAATGGCTGCCTCTCAATCGTCGAAGCTGAAAGTTTGCGCTAGAGGGGTCCAGGGGGTGCAGCTCCCCAAATGAACATGTGTCCAGACGCTACCTAGCCTCCCTGTCCGCAGCCTAACTTAGCACAAGAATAGCTTGACGCGACCACCAGGGGTAAGCGGGAAAGGCACTTTGATATCGTATCACACTATCGGGTTCGACAAGCGTAACCCTTTTTTTTCTCTTCCTGTTCTCAGACAGACCTCCTGTGAACAGGTCGTGTTGTCTGTTACTTTCCGGCCCATCGTCTCCTCTTCTTTCCTTCTTCCGTGGAAAGGGAGATGATCTGAAGGTTCCTATTAGCTTCAACGGAACCGGACGTTCTTGTCACCTAATATTCTGACATTCACTTTAGCCCTCTTTTCTAAGAATACTTCAGCCTTCCTCCCCGTCTTTCGAGCCTCACAGCTCGGTACTACACCTTCGCCCCTTCGCCTCGTAGACCGCGATCATTGTCGAGTGACCAAAGCAACGACTATTCGCAAGCATGGCCGATAAAAAGGCCACGGTTGCTTCGGGCGCCGATCCAAGCAGCCAGACACTACGACAACGTAATGTACCTGGCTCAGCTGCACCTGGAATCGTCGCGCCACCGGAGCTGGATGAGAAGAAGATCCACAGCAAGCAGAAGGTCAGACAAGACTTGGTAACATGATTGAGCGCCCCCGCTGACCTATGTTATCTTCAGCAATCATCAGTCCTCGAGATCCTGGACGAATGGGAGTTCATCATCGCACCCCTAATCTTCACAGCCTTCGCTGTCTTCACGCGACTGTGGAAGATTGGTTTAAGTCCAATCGTCACATGGGATGTAAGTTAGACCTATCCGGCTCCCCATGATTGTGAGTAGCTACTAACGACCAGTGCAGGAAGCTCAGTTCGTGCTGCCCAAACCTGAAACTCCCCTCGATCGTTCACTGACGTTGTCCCTCTCTACCCAGCTTTGGCAAATTCGGATCGCATTATATCAAGAGGGAACTCTTCTTTGACGTGTATGCTTGAATACCTAGTATCTATTCGACCATGATGTTAACATGGGACTAGGCATCCTCCCCTCGGCAAGATTCTCGTCGGCGTATCTGGTGTCTTGGCTGGATACAATGGGTCCTTCGAGTTCAAATCTGGCGAAACCTACCCCGAAGAGCTCAACTATACCTTCATGCGTGCCTTCAATGCCTTCTGGGGAATCTTGTGTGTTCCATTAGCCTACTATACTGCAAGCGAGCTGAACCTCAAGCGTCCTGCTGTTTGGCTTGTCACCCTTATGGTTCTGTGTGAGAACTCGTACACCACCATCAGCCGGTTCATTCTGCTCGACTCAATGCTCTTGTTCGGAACCGTTTTCACCGTCTTCTGCTGGTCCAAGTTCCATGGACTTCGGAAGTGGAGCTTCGACCCTGAATGGTTCTTCTGGTTGTTCATGACTGGTCTCAGCTTAGGCTTCGTGTGCAGTATTAAGCTCGTGGGTCTGTTTGTTACGGCTCTCGTTGGAATCTACACCATCGAAGATCTATGGAACAAGTTTGGCGATACAAAGATGCCCATCCCTGAGCTCGTGGCCCATGTTGCTGCTCGAGTTACTGGCCTCATCGTCGTCCCTCTCCTGGTCTACCTCTTATCCTTCGCACTCCACTTTGCCATCCTGACTCGCAGTGGTCCTGGCGATGCCCAAATGAGCTCTCTCTTCCAAGCCAACTTGGAAGGCAGCGAGATCGGCCGCAACTCTCCTCTTGAAGTCGCTTTCGGATCCAAGGTTACCATCAAGAACATGGGCTATGGAGGCGGTCTACTGCACAGCCACGTCCAGACTTATCCTGAGGGATCCAATCAGCAGCAAGTCACCTGCTACCATCATAAAGATGCCAATAACGAGTGGTGGTTCTACCCCAACCGTGCAGAAGCCGATTACAACCCGGAAGCTGAGCCGCGGTTTGTTGGGGATGGCTCCGTGATACGCCTGATCCACACTCAGACCGGACGCAACCTGCACTCTCACGACATCCCGGCCCCGGTTACCAAGAGCCATAAGGAAGTGTCCTCCTACGGTAACCTTACCGTAGGTGACGACAAGGACCACTGGCAGGTCGAAGTAGTCAAGGACGTTGCATCCCGTGACAAGAGCAAAATACGGACCTTGACCACTGCTTTCCGCCTGAAGCACCCAGTGATGGGCTGCTATCTGCGCGCCGGAAACGTGAACCTGCCTCAATGGGGATTCAAGCAAATTGAAGTATCTTGCGACAAGAGCAATAACCCCAAGGATGCCTTTACTCACTGGAACATTGAGGCTCACACCAACGAGAAGTGTAAGGCCCCTGCGACTATCTAATTCTAGTAAGATGACTAATTCCACCTAGTGCCTCCTGGTGACCCTGGCAAGTATAAGTCGCCGTTCTTCCACGACTTCATCCACTTGAACGTTGCTATGATGACGTCAAACAATGCGCTGGTCCCTGACCCGGACAAGCAAGATGACCTGGCCTCTCAATGGTGGCAATGGCCTATCCTCAACGTCGGTCTTCGTATGTGTGGCTGGGACGACAAGATCGTCAAGTACTTCCTTCTCGGAAACCCATTCGTCTACTGGGCCTCAACAGCCTCCCTCGGCATTGTTGGCTTGGTGACTGTCTGGTACATCCTCCGATGGCAGCGAGGTTTCAGGGAGCTCTCGCAAGATGACATTGACCAAATCCACTACTCCGGCCTGTACCCAATTCTTGGCTGGTTCCTTCACTACCTTCCATTCGTCGTCATGGCCCGTGTCACCTACGTCCACCACTACTATCCGGCTCTGTATTTCGCCATCCTTAGTCTGGGATTCCTCGTCGACTGGACTCTGCGTAACCAGCAGAAAATCGTTCAGTACACGAGCTACGCAGTCATGTATACCGTTATCATCGGCCTCTACATCTTCTTCTTGCCTATTTGCTGGGGCATGACCGGCTCCAACAAGCAGTACAGCTATATGAAGTGGTTCGACTCATGGCGCATTACCGACTAGACAGCTCCCAAACGAGGGAAAGGGATATCCATCAGGGGCTCCGGAATCCTGGCTAGGCATCTAACAGATATTAGCTCTAAAGACAGCCATATGTAATGTGCAGCTGAAGGGAAACAAACGAAAACTCGACACGGATCAACACCTCCATCTCCTCTGTGATGTAACGATATGGAAGGTGGCACTTGCATTGACGAAGGGGGAAAAGTTTCCAATGGGACACCGAGGGATGTGGAGTTTCGGTGATTTGACACTTGTGTACGTGTTTGCTCATGCTAGGAATTCTAGGGGGTAAATACCTAGGATAGAAGAACTACCGTTATCTAACCAGAGTCGTCGTTCTTTCTTCATCATGAACTTTAGATTTCGTCAGGATCACTGCACTGCACCGAAGTAATCAAGCTGGTGTAAAACGTGTGCCAAAACTGTGCGTAGTAAAGAAACATGCGTTCTACTGCCACAGTGAAGAATTACTTGGCCTGGATGGGAGACATACACAATGATCAACTCAAAACTCCGCATGCCAGCTGAATTTTAGGTAGTAGACATTACTTAGGGTATCATCGAATGCGTGTATCTAGATATTCACAGAGCCCGGCTCGGTCTCTCTTTGGGCCCGGTTCTTCTCTTTTACTTCCCGTACTGCCTTGGGAGTAGGTACACGAGGTAGACCGACACTTCTCCGGCACACATGTTGAATCATGAAGGTAGGCGGCTCCATATCAACAACATCCACCTGCCCCCTTATTCGCATCACTCGACTTCAGACTCCGTATGCCCCCCGATCCGGGAGCCGGACCCTTGACGCCGCTCCGGCGATCGTTCAGATCGTATTTGCCGGCATTGATGTTGTCGAAGATCCTTTCGGCGACCCTCATGAAGGCTATCTCGACACCCTCGCCGCTCTTGGCGCTCGTCTCGACGTACTGCAGGACGCCGTTCTTGCGCGCCCACTCCTCGGCCTCCTCCTTGGTCACCTCGCGCTTATTATTCTCGCCCGAGGCAGAGGCGAGGTCCGCCTTGTTCCCCACGAGGATCACGACGATGTCGGGCTCCGCGATCTGCCGCAGGTCGTTCAGCCAGTCCGTCACGTGCAGGAAGGTGGCCTTGCGCGAGATGTCGAAGACGAGCAGGGCGCCGGACGCGCCGCGGAAGTAGGACCGCGTCACGGACTTGTACGTCTCCTGGCCGGCCGTGTCCCAGAGCGAGAGCTTCATGTGCTTCTGGGCCTCGGCATCCTTGTCCTCTTTCCGCAGCGGTTCGGGCTTGTCGCTGAGGAGGAGCTTCGAGTGCGGCGGTCCGACGGGCACGATGCGTGACCCGAACTCGACGCCAATGGTCACGTCGTGCTGCGGACTGAAGCGCCCCTCACACAGCCGGATCGTGAGTGACGACTTGCCGCACCCCGAGTCGCCTATGCAGACGAGCTTGGCGATGTAGTCCCAGGGCGGGGAGGACATGGCCTGCGCAGGTTTGTCGAGCGAGGGGCGATGAATTGGAATACGTAGCTGTGCCGGCGTCGGTCGGTAGGTGCGTACCGGTTGTATCTTTCAAGGACGGATGCTGGGAGGTCGGGGCATTCAAGCAATGATGGCACGTGAGGCTCTGCGGAAGACGGCCGTTTTGCAAGGGGATCTTCTTCTCAACAGCCTGACAGAGACAAGGACCCACTCTCTGGGGGGGAATGGGGACGGAGACGGGGACGGGACAAGCTGGGTTGAACTGGGCTTCGTGTCGGCGGCGTTCTGAGGCAGCTCAGCTTAGCTTGCCTGGTGATGGCGTGCACGAAGTTTTGGCTGGTAAAGTGAGTTGAGTATATGGTTGGTATTGTCATACAGTACTTAGGTAGGTGCAACTGACTTGGGCCAAACATCAAAGCTGTTTCGGAAGAGGTAAGCATGATGTATTATTGCTGGGCTAATTGCATCACAGGTTCGATAACGCGCTAAGAGGGGCACTTACAACCGCTGCATGTGAGCGAGCTTCGAGGATCGACCTGGTACTGTACCTATATCGGAGATGCCTCGGGTCGAAGCAAGAAGCTACCGGCCGAACTTTGTTAGTTGAGAGCATAATACAAACTAAGACTTGATTGAAGCAGAAGCTTCACTGATAACCAAAACTCTACCATTCGAAGTCTGCTTCGAAAGTTGATCGATAGCAATGCAAATCCATGTTCACGACATCTAGTAGACCAGCTAGCTCAGTAGGTATGTACCTAGATGACCGAATAGTAAATGTAGGGGGGCAATACACAGCAGTACCTGAAAACTACAGTACTGTACCACAGTTCAGCCAATTGCAGCTGATAAGACTGTCTGATAGCGAATCATGCCGCACTGGCAAGGTCTGAAAGGCCCGCTAACTCCGCAATCCGCCCGCCACTGCCGCGTCCGGAAGGCTCTCAGGTGCCTGAAGTGGCAGTGACATGACCGCCTGGCTCATTGCTCGCGCAGATGACTGACTGACTGACTGGCTGACCGACACGACACGACCCGACCAACCCCCATACCCGTCGAGCCTTCGTTCTGTAAATCGAGAGCTAGAGCTAGAGACAGGCTTGTCCTTCTTCTTCCATTGTCGCAAGGCAGGATAGAAGCTTTACCACTGCCTCATTCTTCTCCCGTAGCTTGCCAGCCGTTCATCGCTTTTACTTACCGACAGACAATCGAGCCCTCCCGCAGCAACGTCATAACGTAGGATAAGCCGTATTTCGGGTGGTCAACTTCTGCGAACAACCAACCAGTAGAACAAACTGAGTGTTCTTATTTGTTTTCATCCGTTCGCCGACTGCCTGCGACACTCCGGCCCGTTCATGACTCTTCGTAACTCATCATCCATCGCCGTACCTGCAGGCGTCGACCTCCGCCTGCATCATTAACAAGATGTTTTCCGAATGTAAGTGCTTGCAAACCCCACCTATGCCCCGGTCGACGAGGCGGAACCCCATTCTGACTCTGTGAACAAAGATGCTTCCAAGTTTCTCGCCCAGTCGCAGTCCCGCCTGTCTTTTGGGCAACCAGATACCGGCGAACCTTCCAGTCGACAGCCATCGCGACATCCAGCTCGGTCTACGTATCAGGCCAGGCTAGGAAACCCGTACCAGCCTTCGAGTTCCAGGTTCCTCGCTTCCCGGTACAACAGCAGTCAGGACGCTGCGCCGCTCTTTCATAGCGCGCTCAACGAGTTTCAGGATGAGGATGAGGATGATGCGCGGGAAGCTGCTGATCTGCGAGCCCTGCAGCGGTCAAGACGGGTCTTCGTGTCCAGCAGGATAGATGAGAGTTCTGCTTCCGAGAACGAGAACAGTCACGCATCCTTGGAACAAAGCGGCGAGCACGACAGCATGGTCTACGAAGACAGGGGTCGGCCGATGGGCATCAAGAGCAGTTGGAATGGAGAGTCTAGCTTCAAGGACCGACCAACGAGGCAGAAGCGCAAAGAAGAAATGAAAGTATCCGGCAACCTGAGGACTACGCGACATGACTCGGACAGCAGCGATGGGAAGATGGTGGACATTGGTCTAGAATCAACTGTCATCGACAACGAAGTACCCGAAGACTTACTCCAGGAAACGCCCATGGATCCAGATCCGCCAGCCTTCCAACAGTTCCAACCAAGAGCTAGCCATCATAAAGCCGGCCATGGTAGAAGGGAGTCCGCTGTCGAGCATGATGCTCGCTTGATACGGCAGACCATCTTGGAGGAGGAAGAGCCCGCTGAGGAAACTGTCCCAGCCGCGATAACGCCCAGTGCTCACCATGAGATGTTCGTCAACGACCAATTCTTTGCTTGGATATACCTGATAGCCATCGCATCACTATTCGCCACCTTCGTGCTGGTCTGGCTGCATACCTCGTCACCAAGCAGCAAGATTCCACTTGGCGACACGATCTACACTACCCTGCACAACTCTTTCTACCTCCTCGCGGTAGATACGGTGATTTCTGTAGTCGTGGCGCTGGTTTGGATGGCGTTGTTACGGTCTTTTGTCAGGCCCTTGGTCATACTCATCGTCGTTGGGAGTCCAATTGTTCTCTTCTCGTTCTCACTATACCCGTTCATTTCGAGTTTCCAGGGGCCGAAAGATTCTTCGAGACTTTCCCTTCAGGATACCGTGATGAGATGGCTGGCCCTGTTTCCAGCTGTAGGCGCCATATTCATGATATGGGTATTGAATAAGGGCCGCTATGAGTTGCACAAGGCCATCGAACTTCTCGAGTTCACCAGCAAAATTCTTGCAGCAAACCCAGCACTCGTCCTGCTCGGCTTTGGTTCCTTGGCTTTCGTCGTAGGTTGGACATGGGTCTGGCTCGGCATGTTTACACGCGTATTCCTCAGTGGATATTTCTCCAAGTCACTATCAGCTTTCATCATCGGCGCTGCGACATGGTGGATAGGCGTGCTCTTCTTCCTCATGTACCTCTGGACGTTGTCCGTGGGGAGTGGCGTCATTAGAGCCACCACAGCTGGGACAGTTTCGAACTGGTACTTCCACCGTAACCGACAACCACCCTCTCCCTCGGATGCCGTTGTCCTGGAAGCGCTTCAGCATGCTGCCAACTCGACTTTCGGCACGATTTGCGCGTCTACATTACTGCAGCTAGCCATCCGCGTTCCTCTGCTCATACTTCCCGCTCGGCTGTACAACTTACTGATGCTTGCTGCATATCAATTCACCCCAGCCTCAGTGGGCATTCTCACAAACCCCCTCGTGATGACCTATGCGGCCATCCATTCTACACCGCTGATGGAGTCGGCGTCGCGACTGAGCAGGATGCAGTTCTTGGGGCTGCAGTCACCGACTACGTCACTAACGGTGAATTCGTTCAGCCGACAAAACCGCACCTCTGATACCCTCCTGCCATACAAGTTAGCCAAGCTCTTGCTCCACGCGACCAAGTTCGTCATGTCGATGGCCCTTGGTTTCGCAGCATGGGTTATGACAGCTCGCCAACTGGAGGGGTTACGTCCTGATGGAGGAGGTTTCAGGGGTAGCGCGTACGCCTATGTCGTAGGTATGGTTGCCGGTCTAATCGGATTCAGCATCCTAGGTGCCCTGGAGAACATCCTCGTCGGCATCCTAGACGGAGTTGTAGTCTGCTATGGGAGTGAGCGTAGGTTGGGCAGTGGACGCCTGGGCTACTGCATGGAGGCCGTATATCTATTTGGGGGAGATAGAGACGAGGAAAGGGGTGTGGTGTAAACCTCCAAACCTCGCTTTCAGCATCTGCATTGGGAACATGATTGGCGCCGTCGGAGAAATGAGATTGCACCTGACTTGCATTTGAAAGGAAGGCACGGTGTAGAATGGAGAAAGGGAGTTTGGCTTCACTACCTACGGGTTGACTTGGGCAGTTCTAATTCTTGACTATGATTCCACCATGCTGAGCAAGAGACTTCTGCTCCTTACTCTTCCCCTTGACCTGCCATTGATTGCCAGATACTTCGAAAATGTGCATGTTGTTTACAGAGCTTTCGCGCTCGGATACGTGACTGTATTTTGTAGCCTGGAGACTTCCGCCTCTAGATGATGCTCTCTCTGCTGAGGTCTTTATGTCTCACGAACTTCAGGAGTAGATCCGAAATATGTATTGGAATTGGGCAGCTTGGAATCTTGACGTCGAGTCGTTACTTCTAACTCAGCCTAGGTACCTGCTTACTCTACCCTGCTATTCAGACATCCACTCGTCTGCAAAAAGTGGTCGCAGTAGAGACCGGACGGCCGAGATGATTGAGCATTAGGAGTGAAGAAGTATATAAGTGAATCTTTACATACATAAGTGTACACCGAGTCGCGTCCTCAGCATGTTGACACCAAGTATCAGTCAGGGCTGGAATTCCTCAGCCTACTAGTTCTATCTCAAAGCGCAGATTGCCGCCTGAATCATCGCAAGTCAATGACATCTATTTGATACCTCGTCGTATTATCCTTTAGCACTTATACTCACCACTAAGCCCGACATTTCCCCCGCATGTGGATCCTCTGGTTCTCATCTGTATAGGCAAGCTGGCTGCCTAGGTCTCGAAGGAGAACAGTAACTTCTTGTCCAAAGAGTGCAATACCCTTCATTTAGGGTAGGTAGTAACCAAATCGAACCATGGACTGAATATATCATACAATATGGGTGTATTCCGAATGTGATTCGAAGATGTTGATTCAGAAGGGCTGGTTAGCTGCTTGAATTATACAGACATTGAACCACTATTCTTCAAAAGAGGATAAACAACCCCCTTTACGTCCCGGCCAGCCCCCGGACTACTTTTGATTTGGCACAACTTACGACCCTTTGGCATGTAAGCTGTGGATTTTCCTTCCAAAGGAGCAACACGGCTGCCTGAGCAAGTCATCACAAAGGGCAACAGACTTACGTCAAAAAGGCTACAAGACCTTTACGTCACGTCACCCACTGTCTAATACTGATGGCAAATCATGAAACTTGTGTGTCCCACGCTCGCGAACCCTTTCACACTTTAGCCCAGAGAGGTACGCTGGATATCGGATTGTCGAAGGATGGAAACGATGCCTCGCCGAAAGGAAGCAATAACCTTGGTGTACAGAAGGCAACAGCTGTCATCGAAAGGAAGGAGGCAGCATTTGTTGCATCTTGTCACCCAGTTAGTATTCTGCAGATGCAGCTATTCAACCAACTCATCCTCGCACGAGAGTTCTCTACGTTGGGTTCTGCTGATCAGAAGAGGGCGTGGGAAACAGGCACACCCGGAAGTGTGCCTTGATTACCTGCCTCACATTGTTTCTTTGGTACGCACACCAGCGCCTTTTAGCACAACTCGTTTGTATAAGCCAACCCGAGTGAATAGTATCACGCTCGGCGGGGACCCGGGCTCCTCACCTGTCCGCCCGGCATGGACTCTTCGATAGGATCGTTCAAACAACAAGCGGGCCTCCTATTGAGACCCTGAAGGCTTACTATTACCACTCGACGGTACAAAGCGAGTGAATAGAAGCATCCAGCGAATAAAGCGGAGCCTGTTCTAGAAGTCACCGGATGAGATAAACGGGATTCTCATAAATACTCGTGGTAGTTAGCAATGAACCTCCACCTTACGCTCTATACCACAACTCCAGAGATCTGAGTTTTTCGAGTTAGGCGAAATACTTCTTGACTCATCACAGCTCTTTCATGATCAGGATCTCTATATCTTGACTGAGGCATGCCTTAAACGGTTACACCTCTTCTTCGCTGGTGGATTCTATACTCTCTCTGCCAGAGAGACTGCGCGAGTCGTGAGATCCTCGACGGGGCCTACCGACAAGGACTCTCTATTGGACCAGTGCGAAGCGCAGCCATCTCACCCAGCGCCATGTACGCCGCTCGTCAGCACACGGCTAGCCAACTGGAGATGGACATCCTTCCTGATACAGACATCGACCCCCACGGAGCGCCTTTCGAGCCTCTATCACCAGTGAAGACTCCCCGCGCTCTCCGCATAGGGGTGGGAGAGAGCCTACCAGCCATGAACGCCACACCTGACGATGATTCCAGCTGCGTGACAGTGCTCTGGAGGCCTCTGTCACCGGTGAAAACGCCTCGTACATCCCATGAGCTAGTCGTGGACTGCCCCGGCGCGCCCAAGAAGGAGGATCGAGCCCTCACACGGGAGCACTACCGCATGCGAGCCATGATCGAGGCCAAGAAGGATAAGGACGACGGTGAGTTTTTGCTCCTGCGAGCTTCAGGGTCACATGTCGTTCGTGTGAGCCGGAGGTGAGATTTCACGTTCTGACTCGTCGACTCAAACAGGCTCGTCTACCGTCGGTGAAGATGAAGCCTCGGCATTTGGCGGGAAGCCTGGCGAGTGTGGAAGGTCCGACTTGGGAGCGGATGAGTTCTGTGGTCAGAGTAAGTCTGGTTTCATTCAAGGAGACGCAGAGCAATCGCCTTGGGATCTTTTCGTATTGCAAGCAAACAATATTGAGCTGCTACTACTACTACTACTACTACTACTACTACTACTACTACTACTACTACTACTACTACTACTACTACTACTACTACTACTACTACTACTACTACTACTACTACTACTACTACTACTACTACTACTACTACTACTACTACTACTACTACTACTACTTCTGGCAGACAGCTATAAGAGAGCACGGCCTTTTAACAGCTTGTCATCACCAGGCAATGGGGACAAGTCGTGAAGCTGCGAGCAAGAAGTTTTGTTTCAATCTCCATGCTTTATAGGACTGAAGGCTAACCACTATGCGGAAAAAATATAGACCTAGCTACACTCGTTGGAGCTGACGAGAAAGCTGCAGAGCGGATGAAAGCCTTTCTTCGCACTTCCCAGGCGGAGGCCGAAGTAGTCTGGAAGAAGAGAAGAGAGGTTGTTGCCGGTAAGTGCTTTCCACATGTTGCGTATGCAGTTGCAACGTTCAACTTTAGAATTTGGTAATCCGCCAATTTTCGTGATCTCAACAAGAATGTATACTCCACCACCCCCTTTCTTTCTTTTTCTTCATCAAGTGCGAGCACCGAGGAAAGAGCAATTGGACACTGCTCATAAAAGAGCAAATAGTCCTTCCAAATACTCAACCCCCCCTTTGTTCAATCTTCGGGTCTGCTTAACACTTACTAACACACTGACTAGTCAAGGACTCCTCCAACCTCTCTTGGACGAAACTCGATGGCGTCTGGCACTACTGCGATCACAAGTCTGCAGTGATGAAGAACACTCTCAAGGTCATCAAGTGGAACTGGGAAGCCGAGTTGATGGAAGGTAAACTAGAGGCCTTTCGCTGCGACTCAGAAACGGTCTAGTCACTTACAAGGGCTTTGTGCTCTCCTCGATCTGGGTGAGCGCTGATCGCCCGGAACAAGACGCTACAGACAACTCGCTCTACGCCGTCCTTATCTTTTGACAAATTCGCTCTAGTAGGGGACACATCACGGCCTAGCCAAATGAGGTTCTGCATGGGGGCGAGTGTGAGCTGACGTTCGTTGCCTACTCAGCTGGAGATCGCTTGATTATGGTTTCGGTCGGGGTGCAGTCGACTGCCGTTGTAAGTGGATCCTTATTATAGTTGGCGACACCTAGAGTTGACGGTTGGGAAGACAGCATATCGTCAAGGACAGCATAATCATGGCGAGGCTCCGGTGTCAACTGAACTTTACGTCATCTGCTCTAGGCTCTCTAGCCTTAATCATGGTAGTAACGTGCATAGCTAGGGGGTGATGGAAACGGTAGCTATTCCCTTACTATCCAGGTGCAAGCATTTTTCACCAAGGGGCACCTTTCAGCGTGGCTGTTGGCGAATCACGACTTGGCCTCCTAAAGAAGCGTAGATAGCAGTGGCGGTAACATCAGGGGATGATGATCGCTCGGACAGAACCATAGCCCGCTATAGTAAAGGTGAAAAGAGAAATAGCATTCGTTACCTTTCGAATAAATGACTTTATTGCTTACTACTGTTATATCTTTATGCAAGTAAGTCGGTATTCCAAAAATAAAATACCGACGCTGGATGGCATCGAGTTATTTTAAGAGTCACAAAGTGGTGCAACTCTGTACGACTCTGTACTGGTACCTGCATGCTCCATAAGAACACCTATCCAGCTGACTAGAGCTGTACTATGGTACGCGACGACGGGTAGTGGCTCATTTCATGGTACTCGTCATCAAAGTGGTAGCAAATGGAGTTTGGGCGTTCAATCATCGAATGCCCCCAAACGTGGAATGATACAAGAGCACTGCCACACTAACTTAGTGGCCTGCACCGAGAGTCCGCCATCAATGTTCAATGAATGGGAAGCTCTGGAAAGATTGTGTGGTTGCTTGGGTTGCCTCCGTGCAGCCAGCCGAGTGCAGAGTTGCATAGTGGCGGCTTGTCTCAAGATTCCGATCCGTGAATTGGGTGTCGGCTTGCGTTTGCGTCAAGAGGCTGTGCAAGTCATTCACTCCTCCCTGGTTGGGCAGGGCAGGGCAGTCGATCGTCTAGCATTTATTTGCCTTTCAACTCATAGCCGTCAATCCACGTCCACGACCTTCTACCAACATCATCAAGTGTTTCCCTACATACTTGGATTGTAAGTTTATCTAGTAACCGACAATCACCTCATCATCCCTGTTCTCCTTTTGTCTTTGCATTCAAATTAAAGCAACTCACCTCGCAGTCCTAATCCTAATCCTAATCCTCTCCGAAACACACAACTACCCCTCATTGCATCAAGACTTGACCCCACTAACAAGTTATCTTCACGTACCGTGTAGAGTCAACTTTGCCTCTCGTCTACTTCATCTCAAACACCTACGAACAAGATACCAAATCAGCCACGCATGGCAGATTTTGAAGCACCGTCAGGCCCGCCACCTCCCAAGGTCCCCGAGGGCTGGGTCGCGCGATGGAACGACCAGTACAAAGAATGGTAAGCCCACCTCCCAGAGCGACCCCTTCATCTCCTCCACCTCCATTTCCCACCACACCACCATGACTAACTCGTTTGCCCCAGGTTCTACGTCAACAAGTACACTAAGAAATCACAATGGGACAAGCCCACCGCGCCCGCCGTGGACCCCAACTCCGACGGACCGCTGGGACCGCCGCCGGGCTACGCACACGGTTCGGGGCCCTCGCCTTCTGACGCGAAGACAAACCCCTTCGCCAACTACGACACAAAGCCAGGCGGTCCGTCGCATTCAGAGAGCGAAGACGAGCGTCTGGCCCGTCAGCTGCAAGACGAGGAGAATGCACGCGCTCGTGGTGGCGGCGCAGCGTCGTCTTACCTGAGCGGTGGCTCGTCCGCCTCTCAGAGCCCTTCTCCCTACCAGAATCAGCTGCCCCCCCGCCCCGGCGATGAAGCGAACCGCGGCAGCAGCAGCGACAAGGCCAAGGGGCTCCTCGGCAAGATCTTCGGCGGCAGTAAGAACAAGACGTACGACGGCGGCTATGGAGGCTATCCACAGCAACAGCACGGATACGGCAGCCCGGCTCCCCAGCAGGGCTATTATGGTGGTGGTGGTGGTCCGGGCTATCCTCAGCAAGGCTATGGCGGAGGTTATCCTCAGCAAGGTTACGGTGGTGGATATGGCCAGCAGGGCTACGGCCCCCAACAGGGATACGGCGGTGGCTATGGCGGTGGTCGCCCGGCTAAGAGCTCCGGCGGCGGCATGGGCATGGCCGGAGGTGCGGCGCTTGGGCTCGGTGCTGGTGTGATCGGCGGTGCACTTTTGATGGATGCGGTTGATGATCATGAGGAGCAAGCGTACGATCAGGGCTACAACGACGGTAACGACAATGACGGCGGTGATTACGGTGGTGGTGATGATGGCGGTGGTGATTTCTAAGGGGCCGCGTGAGGATCCCACGACGGGACTCTAGAACGGGCGACGACGTAGACAACAGTGGTCAATGCCTAGTGAATGCACCGCGATGATTTCTCGACGACTACATCATAGGCAATGGTTGTCGTGAAAATAGACTACCCAGTGTTAGGGGCCTTGGAAGCAACGAGGACCTTTGGTTGAGACATGGTTACAGGCTTTCGTACATAGCCTGACATTACATCTTCTAGCCACCTGCCTCTGATAATATTGATGCAAATGTGACACCTACAAGATGATATAGGCATTCGTCTGACATAACAGTAGCAAGCCCGATATGGAACATCCATAATAATATAATCATAATATGAATGATCCAACCAGAGATTGTTAACAAAGAATACTAAGTGCAGGGATTCTCCTGATTCGTAGATCAGTATGATCAGAAACGGCCATGTCAAAAATTAATTGTCATCTAGCGGGTTCTTTCTGCTCTGTACCAACGAGACGTCTTGTAGCAGATGATAACATGAACACCTCATCTTCAGACACGCAGCACCTCGTCTATTTTCTATGTCAACGGCAGCCTACACCCTAGAGTATTGCACAACTGCTTTTCCTTATTTCCCAGGCTCCTCATCTCTTCCCCCCCTTCTTCCCCCCATTACCGCCATTCCCAGAACTGCCTTCAGTGCTGCCACCCTCGTTCTTCGACGAGCCGGCGAGGAACCCGGCCATGTCGAAGTTGCTCATAGGATTGGTGGGTTGACTACCCGCCATAAGGCTGCTCATGGGGTTGTTCTTCTGGCTCTCTTCGAACTCGGCCCGCATCTCGGGATCCACTACGTTGCGCTGTCAGCCAAACGCCCTGATGCGGAAGGTTTGCGGTGTAGGAATAACTTGTGCGAGATTGGGACACGGAGACAATGGGGCCGATAATAAGAGAAGGGAGGGTATAGACATGTGAAGGGAAGGACTTACTATTCTCCATCAACTTCGGCATGCCGAAGAAGATGCCCATGCTGACCAAGCCAATCAGGATCATGGGGTTCTTGAGTATCGTAAGGACGGAGACTATTTTCCACCGAATCGTCAGCAACCCACACTTACTCTATTCTCGACGTCCCAGCATCAACGGGTCACGATGAGGAGTGGCACTCACACTTCCCCCGCTCCTGGAAGAAAAGCTTCTTCCCCAGGCACCTGACCGCGAGCCCGCCCGCCCCGGCACTGCCAACCTTGACCTCCTCGCCCTTGTTCGCCCAATCGTTGCCCCGGAACGTCTCCCACGCCTGCACGCGCACACCCGCCACGTCGCCGTCCGCGACGCCGGCGCCGTCCTCGACGCTCGACACATCGACCCGCAGCGGCGCGAAGCCGTAGCTCGCACAGTGCACGTCGGCTAGGTAGGAGCCGGGCGTGACATTGTGGAATACGAACGCGTTGGCCACGGTGATGGGCGCCGAGTACGTCGTGTACAGCGTGGTCAGGGTGGCGTGCGTTGAAGGCGGTAGAACATTTGGGTTCGGGAGGATTGGGGAGGGCGGGATTTGTAGGGTGAGCGAGGTGGTTGTTGTTGTGAGGGAGAGACAGGTTGGTAGAGCGCTCAGGAGCGCTGCTAGGGTGAGGCGCATTTCGGGACTATGTGAAGGGGATGTCGCTGGATGACTTTGGGCGACGGTGGTGGTTGATGGAGCTCCAAAAGTTACCGGATGATGCATAGATACAATAGTGGCAGTTGACGCTTGGGCGGTCGCGGCTACTTCCGTCGTCCCGGCTTCGCTTACTGTACTGATTATTCTGCAGACTACACCTCGAAAAGATGCAAACACCTGAGTATGACTCCGATGCTGGAGAGATCCGATTGATTGGATATTTGTTCATTGTTCATCACTAATGGGTATTCAATGGCTGCCATGGACTTCTGTGCTCCAGTTCTCGCCTTCTAAACAACAACTGGCGCCTCTTCCTGCTTCGCGTCAGCGGCTTTATCCGAGGTCTCAGCGCCATCTTTGGACGCTGCACCCGCAGCCTTGAAAGACTGCTCAAAGTCGGCAATGATGTCGTCAATGTGCTCAGTGCCGACCGAGATACGGATGAGATCCTCCGTCACACCAGAATTGATCTTCTCATCGTCTGAGAGCTGCTCGTGGGTCGTGTTCCACGGGTGTATAGCAAGGGTCTTCGAGTCGCCGACGTTGGCCAAGTTGGAGATGAGCTTGAAGCCGTCAACAACCTGGCTACCCGCTACGCCGCCACCCTTGATGCCAAAGCTCAGAACACCACCGAATCCCCGTTTCAGGTACTTCTTAGCCAGCTCGTGGCTCTGATGGTTTTCCAATCCGAGGTACGAGACCCAGCTTACGTAAGGGCTTGACTCCAGATACTTCGCCAGTGCGAGCGCATTCTGGGCATGTCTCTCTGCTCTCAAGCTGAGCGTCTCAATTCCCAACAGAAGCTGTTGTGCGGCAAAAGGGTTCAAGCAGGCGCCAAGGTCACGCAGAATCTCAACTCGAACACGGATGGCGAAGGTGATGGCCCCAAAAGTCTCCCAGAACTTGAGCCCGTGGTAGCCCTCCGAGGGCTCGACCATCTGTGGGAATCTTGCTCCATTCTTACCCCAGTCAAACTTCCCTGCATCGACGATGACGCCGCCAATGGTCGTACCGTGACCGCCGATCCACTTCGTGGCCGAGTGGACCACGATGTCGGCGCCGTGAGAGATGGGTCGGACGAAGTAACCACCAGCACCGAAGGTGTTATCAACCTTGTCTCCGTTAGCCATAATTTCTGCAAGGGTTGACCTGCTTTTCGACGTACCACCAAGGGGACGCCCTTCTCGTGAGCGGCCTTCGCGATGGCCTCGAAGTCGGGGACATTGTATCTGGGGTTCCCGATGCTCTCAATGTAGATAGCCTTGGTTTTGTCGTCGATCGCCGCCGCGAAGTCCTCGGGCTTGTCACCAACGATAAATTTGGTGGTGATACCGAATCGAGGGAGTAGCACCTTTAACTGGCTGCAACATGATAGGGTTAGTAACAACAACTCTACAAGGCGAGCTTGGCGAGTATTCGGGAGTTCTGGGAGCTGTCTCGGGAGCTTCACTCTTCTCAGGCAAGGTTTGCCCCTAGGCAGCCGGGAGGGGTATAGACTGAATTCTAGAAATTGCCTACTTGTATGTGCCACCGTATAGGTTCGAAGTCGAGACAATGTTGTCGCCAGTATGAGCTAGTGCCGTGAGGGCCATGAACTGGGCTGCTTGCCCGGAAGCTGTCGCAACAGCTGCTACACCACCCTCGAGAGCTGCGATTCTCTTCTCGAAAACATCAACAGTGGGGTTCATAATCCGACTGTAGATGTTACCGAACTCCTTGAGGCCAAACAGCCTCGCTCCATGCGCGGAGTCATTAAACGTGTAGCTCTTGAAATCAGTCAGTACTTGCTAGTTGGTCACTAATCCTCTTTGACGGGGGCCATAACGGACGGTGGTGGCATAGATAGGTACAGCTCTGGCGTTGGTCGCCGGATCAGGCTCCTGGCTGTGAGACGCAAAGCTTAGCATACATCCTCTTATGGTCTTGAATGACGTACCCTGCGTGGAGCTGAAGGGTCTCGAAGTTCTGGCTCACTTCGTCGGCCATCCTGTATCGTGCGGCTAAGTCTGTCTCTATGTGTAAGTGAGTCTAGCAATGAGGGGTCACTCCCGACGTCAGGTATCACAGCGAAGTCGCAATCTGTGTAGAGAGACTAAAAGACGATCTAACACAATTGCACGAGAAGAGGATCACGTCTAGCTTTTCAATGATTATGACACCACCCTGGTAAAACAGCTCAATGGGTCATCTTCTTTCTCCTCCACGCATATGCTAAGCTACGAATTCGTGCGAATGGCATGTCAAGACTGCCCCTCGACAGGTCCAATTGGGGAAGTGGGGTCAGTTCGCCAAAATTGCGTGCTCGAGTCAGTCTGCCGCCGGCTGAGAAACTTTTACAACGGAGACCGAATGCCGCTGGCTTTTCCGAGTTCCCGGGTCTGGGAAGAAGAAGGGTCCTGCAGGTATGGTGTTCAGAAGGATAAGTACGGGCTGATTCAAGCTTAGATACATTGTTGGGCGCTGTAGTTGGGTCCTGTGTTACGTAGGGACGGAGTGTATGTATAGAGGGGGCTGAGCGTGTAAGTCGCTGTATTGTCGTGAGTGCGAGCAAGCCAAACTGACGAGACCAGGCTGGCCGGGTTCACCCCCGTTACTCTCGTCAGCCGGATACCGGACCTGGTGCCAAGCCGACCTAGACCTCCCATCGTGGAATTGTGTGACTTCCTACTATCCGCCCTCGTTCAGTATTTGCACTCTGCTCCCATCCAGCAACCGTTGAACATTTGATGGGCGGGCTTGTCTTGGAATGCGGGGTACCAAAGCTGGAGACGTAGTGGGGGGGGAGGTTCTGATGCTGTGTTATCCATCGTCATGCTTCCATCGAATGACGTGAGATCCCAGAGTTGGGCAACGAGAAACCATCTCACTTCAGCATACCTAATTGGGTGAGAACCTGGGCTGGCGACGGTGCTATTCCCTTTGCCTCAAGGCCATCGGGCGTTGGGGCCGAGAGTTGGGAAGCCGATACCGTTCGTCGGTCGGCAGAGTCTGTTGTTGGACCCCTGGTTCCTTTTGTGGCGCGGACAAGAAATGGTGGTTCGCGCAGTTGTAGTGTGTATGGTCAACCAGGCGGCATTGCGCATGAAATTCAGTAGATGACTATTCAGGCGATATCACCTCAGCTCAGAGGACTTTGCCCCATCGTTAGGCACATCCCTAGCTAGAAAATGAGCTACACCTTGCCGGATGTCCTGGGGACCGGCTCACAGGCAGGGTAAGAGACCATGTTTTGTATATTTCATATTCATTTATGCTTTACGTTATAGACATACTGCATATTCAAGTCCATATTTCTTTCGTAGCCAATATGACAAAAGCAACCCAGTCCCAACTCCCGCGTCATCGGTGTCATTAATCCTTTCGTATAACAGCCAGCTGGTCATCTAGACGAAGCCTGGCCCATGCACCACCGTCACCATGAGTCTATCCATCCGCCATCGCATCCAAATGTCTTTTTTTTGACGGCCCGCAAGGTTGTCTGTCTCTTCGTCACTCCCTGATCAACAAGACTCCGGACTGATATTTCCACGCTTCACACCTTAAAGACGGCAACCGAGATACGGCGCCTGTCGTAAATCGGGCTCTTCTTGGCCATGTCGAACGACTGACGGTACTCGTACGGGCTGAGCGGGATGTCCGTATAGTTGGAGTAGCAGCTGGGAGGGACACTTAGGCCAGCTGGGCCTCCTTCATTTGCGGGCCGACGAGGGGGGCTTGGCGGCCACCCTGTCGTCGGAAGTTGAATCCACCCTTGAATACTTCTCTGGCCGTGAAGATGGCGCTGGCAGTCCATACGAGGAACTCAATGGCCCCGAATGCCACATCGGCGCGGGCAGCTCCACAGACGGTGCCCCGGCAGAAGAGGAGCTTGCTGATGAAGACCGAAAGGGCGATGAATCCGGCGAAGTAGAAAAGTACGTTACTAGCCTCAACGCCTAGAGAGGCCATGGGGTGGGATGCTGGTGTGTATTAGTCCGGAGTATCGGTGGTTACTTGGGATCCTTAACTTACCTCTAGGGACGAACTTTGGTGTCAGTTCGAGATACAGGACCGAGATGATGGTCCACAGAGAGCTGAAGAGAAGCCAATTGACTTGCGATGGGGACTTGGTCATAGTGTCGACATTGTACCAGTTGGCAACTACGTACTCAATTAGTATTATGATCCTTCTTGGTGACAAAAAAAGGTGTATGAGACTGACTATAAGCCGAGAGACCAAGAACCACGACGGCCATGACCAACTGGACCCCTCGGAGGGCGAGAATTATGATAGAAGTCATCTTGGATGAGCGAGGAAGGAGTGGTTGTCGGTTAGGGAAGCGAGAGTTCAGATGCGAAGTCATACAAGTTTAAAAGCTGCAATTAGTGCGCCTTGGAAGAAGAGAGAGCGTCCAGCGAAACAATATAAGAGAATATGGAATTGGAAGAGGAAATGAGAGTCGAAGAGCACCAGGCGCAGTGGGATTAAGAGGAAAGAAAGGAGCGCCCAACTTATGCGTTGAGGACTCCGCCAGATGGGAAGACATCGCTCTCTGGGCGGCTGAGCACATATGCTCTAGGATGTCCCCATTTGGGTTGTATTGATCGCCATCTTGGGTCATGCCGTGATGTGCATCTCTGAAATCGACCTGAAACAGGAACGACGTGGAATGTCCCGCCACACATGCAGATGCTACAAGGTGGGTATACCCCTGTCCTATAATGTGATAGAGCGCTTGGAGTACCGAGTCAAAAGTCTCGATCCAAGTTCCTGAACCTTGCATGCTTGACATTTCTTGATTGATGGTGCGCCGACATTGATAAACAGTATCTGGTTCCGAGAGGTTAGTAATGAAAGTTTGGATAGATTCAGAAAGTGTAATTTTATATCACCGCGTCGCTTCACTCGAAGGGGTAGCACGCAGCCATGATACCGCTGAAAAGCAGATCATGAAGATCTGGGCCAATAGACTAGGCCCTCCCAGAAGACATGCGCAAATTCGTGCCCTGCAGACGCCCAGGCATAGACGCTGTCCTACCCAGAAATCAATCGTAACAACAAGCTGCTGTTGTTTCGAACCTCCATCTACTGTTAGTCTGTTTCTCAGGTTTGCCAAACACTAGTTCATGAGGCAAAGCTCTAGCGAAAACAACGAGACGAACATTGAAAATGTCGGGACTGGAGGTTGAAACGACGGACTGTGGGTCGAAGCCTTTTCTTGGATATAGACCGGTGCTCTCCAGCGGAACTTCCGTGGGTTTGATGCTTGACGTTGTCTTGGAGGTCTTGGTAAAGTCTTGAAAAGGTCTCAGAAGGCCTCCAAATGACTTGGCCGCCACAGCGGCGGCCGGTGTGCCATTTTTGCCCAGGCCTACCGAAACGCGGACTGAACTCAACCCCCTGAGCGCAACACGGGGAAGATAACGCCAAGGTCGTAGCGTGGTAAGACTCGCCCAGAACATTGATCAAAGGCCACAGAGTTGGGAGTACGATTACGGAAAGCGGCGATTCTAATGTTGCGTGCTAACCCATGTTGGCCTCGAGATATTGCTACCTTTCAACGCTATATGCCAGCCACCGGGGTATGACTTGTCCGTCATGCATCGTTTCTTGATGATGAGGCAGACGTTCGCAGCTCACCCCTTCCCCTGCCCGGACGTGTTGTGGGCAGCTTTCAAGTCCTGATACCCCCTATGGTTTGAGTTCGTTTACAAGATAAAGTGCCTAGCTTGACTTTGGTAGATATTCTTGTTCTACCGAGCAATCAACAATTGCGGAGGATACAGAGATAGTTTCGTTTATTCTGGACTAGTAGTAGTATTTCCGCATTCTAATCGCAGGGAAATGGCAGTAGGCTGGTTGCTTATGGCCGATTCCGCTGCCGACGCTGTAAGGCCCGTCGGGAAGGTCACCTTGACACTGTCAACTCGACAGCCAGTCGCGAACTCAATCGAGTGCATGATGGACAGACCGACAGCTAAGCCTCCAGTACTAGGCGTCGGCGTCAGGTTGTCACTCGGTCAGTATGTTGCAACTGTCTCGTGATCGGAGATGTCGGCCTGAATTAGGGCCGGGCAAGAAGCACATGTGAATCGGCATACACTTGCTCTGCAGACTAGCCGAACAACTTCGCCACCGAGCACGACGGTTTAAACTCTATGCTTACTAAGGCTGCGGAGCGTCAGTTCATGATCAGAAGAGAACTGAAGTTATATTCAGAGGTAAAATGTGTTGAATACTTAGTATCTAGTGGCTGTTTTACTTCTTACATAGATTTCAAGGAGGTCGGAATTTCCTAGATAGCGGGGCCGGAACGATGACCTGCAGCAATCAACGATCTGACGAAATGTCATCTGTTGATTTCTTCGTGTTCCCGACGATCATCAGCTACCTTTGCATCTTATTGTCCAGATGATGCGCTTTCTTGACAGTGCGTTCTACTTGGTGGTAGGACTTCTATAGCTCTGAAGAAGCTCCAAAACTCCAATGGGAGCTTAGGAAGCTACATGACGCTTTACTGGATGAGGTGAAGCCGGTGGTCATGTTCCTCGGAAGTGATCTTCAAACGCGCCTCGGTCCACGGAAAAGATGTGGATCTTATTTAGACCAGGCCGATGAAGCATCTCTGCTTTTCCCACTTGAAGCTTCGAGAGACATCTGAATCAGCACCTCTTCTGTTGAATAGAATGACCTTGGAGTTAACTTGTACTGCTTCTCATTCGAGAGTCTAGATTGCTTGATCCAGCATTCCCGAGGGGTTACAAGGGGCACTGACGCTATCCATCTCCCTCCGTCTTCTGCACAATCCCGACTCCCTGAAGCCTGCTCCGTTATTGGCCCATTCAGTTGAAAGAAGCCTGACGTGCTTGTCGCGACGAAAATGAGCCCCAAAGTAGAAGCCAAAGCATTTCTCGAGCAAATAAGCACTCCTCCACCTCCAGGTTCCCCGTACGCTGTACCTTTGCCGGGCTCCGAGACCGAAGGTCGCAGTGCAGTATATCGCCATTGGCGATTCAAGGAGGGGCCATTATTGGAGACATACGCACCTGAAGTCCGGACTTTTCACGACCTTTTCCTGGATACAGCAAAGCGATTTCCGAGCAACAAGTGCCTAGGTACCCGCCCATGGAATGCGACTACGAAGAGCTGGGAGAACAAGTATGTGTGGCAGACATATGCTGAGGTCCAAGAGCGTAGCAAAAACCTTGGATCTGGGATAGTTGAGATTCATCGAAGGGTTGGAGTCTTGGCCGACAAATTCGGAGTCGGCCTGTGGTGTCCAAACCGCGCTGAATGGCAAATCACTGGTAAGAACATACCCTGCAGCTGGCGCAGATCTATGATTTTGTGTGTGAAGTTACTGACGCCTGGTAGATATCGCGCTGAGCTCCCAGTCGCTATACACTGTCTCTTTGTACGAGACCCTTGGACCCGACACTTCCGAATACATTATCAAACATGCCGAGCTTGCTTGCATCGTAACGACCCTGCCGCATATCCCAACACTACTCGCTGTGGCACCTCGACTGCCCGACCTGAAGCTGATCATTTGTGCGGACCCTCTGGACGCTGGAGAGCCGGCGGGATACTCAAAATTGGCATTGTTGAACAACATTGCTTCGAAGCATGGCATTCAGATCTGGTCCATGGAAGGCGTCGAAGCGCTAGGGCAACAAGTCGGACATCCATACCACCCTCCACATCCTGAAGATGTCCTTACCATCAACTACACTTCTGGTACAACCGGCGACCCAAAGGGTGTCGTTTTAACCCATCGGAATTGTATAGCAGCTATAACTAGCTCCCGAACATCAGGAAACATGTCCCACAAAGACTCTTCTTTGTCATACCTGCCATTGGCACATATCTTTGGGCGTATGGTGGACCAAACAGCGTTTGCAGAAGGCGCTGCGGTCGGCTTCTTCCATGGCAACACTCTTGAGCTGGTCGACGACCTGAAGGTACTGAGACCGACCGGATTCATGTCAGTTCCCCGACTCTTTAACCGATTCAGCCAGGGCATCAAAGCTCAAACCGTGGAGGCGGAAGGCTTCAGGGGCGCATTGTCCCGCAGAGTCGTGGAAACCAAGAAAGCCAGCATGAAACTTCCAGAGGGCAAAGCGCACAATTCACACCTGATTTACGACCGCATCTGGACTCCTAAAGTCCTGGCAGCTGTTGGCCTCGACCGTTGCCATTCCATGGTCAGCGGAAGTGCGCCTCTGGATCCTAGCGTCCACGAGTTCCTCCGAGCTGCCTTTGGAAACCGGTTTTCACAAGGTTATGGCCTGACCGAGTCGTATGCCGTTTCTTCTTTCCAATTCGCCGGAGACTTCTCCACCGGCAACATTGGTTCCCCGAGCCCAGGCAACGAGGTTTGCTTGGAATCTCAACCTGAACTGGACTATCTTGTGACAGATAAACCTTACCCACGTGGTGAGCTCCTGCTACGGGGGCCAATCATCTTCCGAGAGTACTACAAGAACCCGGAGGAGACGAAGAAGGCTCTTGATCCAGACGGCTGGTTCCACACAGGCGACGTGGCGGAAATTGATGAAATGGGACGTATCAAGATCATCGACCGAAAGAAAAACGTTCTCAAGCTGGCACAGGGAGAATATATATCGCCCGAGCGCCTTGAGAACATCTACCAGGGCAATTCGAACCTGATGACCATGGCGTACGTCCATGGCGACGGAAGTCAGTCCTTTTTGGTCGGCATATTTGGCGTGGATCCTGTTACATTTGGCCCGTTTGCCAGCAAGATCTTGAAGAAAACGATTGCTCCGGACGATCTGGCTGCTATCAAGGTTGCTGCCAAAGATTCACGGGTGGTCAAAGCTTTCGTGAAGCACCTTGATGCTATTGGCCGGAAGAACAAGTTTAACGGCTATGAGCGTGTCCGAAACGCTCTTCTGGAAATTGAACCGTTTACTATCGAGAACGAGCTTCTAACACATACGTAAGTCTGCTAATTCCGGTATACTCACGTTACACGACTTACTAACTCGTCATTAGCTTGAAGCTCAAGAGACCACAGACTGCGAAGAAGTTCAGGGCGGAAATCGACCGCATGTACGCTGAGGCGAATGCAGAGAATCCGATCAAAGCAAACCTGTGAGCATCGGCGTGTGTCAGATACACTATAGCACTGTAGTTGTTGCATGTAATGTTCTAGAGATAAGATGGGCGTCAGACCTAGATTATCATAAAGTTAGCTAAAAGCGAGGGTTCTTCACGCAATACATAATACTACGTGTTATATTACATATAAACCGCCTTTGCCGCTTATTAAATTATCTTATAACGTAATCAAAGAGAACTTAAGAGATACTGCTTAATTAAGCTTAAAAAAAGTAAATAAAATATTAAAATGCTATTTAAGCTAAATCTTTATTTTTTAATATTATTATTTTAAAATAAATAGTTTTATTACTTTAGATATTATTATTTTAGCTATTATATATTATATATTATAATAAAGTAGTTTAGCTTAGTACTTAATTAGCTAGTTTGCAATGTATTTTCTTCTTTTATAGCGCGGCGACAGCCGTAATAGTAAACAAGAGTGGAGCGTATAACCACTCCTGCCAGCGCGGGACTGCCTATCGCATATCGAATAAATAGCATCACTCGCTGCTATAGGTCCTGAGTTCGAAAAGAGTATAAGGACTTGTATTTTGAAAAGCCTAATCGAAAGCTATTTATACCCGAAGGCTACAGCTGCTAAGCTGCTGCTAGCTAGCTGCCTATAGCGTTCTGCACTATTATAATAGCAGTATTAATTCAAGTCTTCTTTATATATATAAAGTAACCTTTACGTTGCGATTTCGTCTTATAGTACGAGTGATCGCTTACGCATCGCTATACGTAAGAATCCGGTCTTAGCAAGTATAGTTCTGCGCACTACACTTATGGAATATCTTTAAAATGCTAAATATAATAAAAAATAAAGATCTTTATTAAAAAAGAGCAAGCTTAATATATAGTAAAGCGGTAATTAATCTTTTTGAAAAAAATTATATATAAAATATAAATATTTTAATTAATTACTTTTTATTAATTAAAAATTAAAAATTTAATAAATATAACAAAATAAATATTTATTTTTATTTAAAAATTTAAAGTAAATAACTTTTTAATAAAAAAGTAAATCTTTTATTTTTTAGCTTTTAAATTATCTTTAATACCGCGCAATTTAATAGCTTTATTTCTAAAACACCATTTTCCGTTAGAATATTTCCTAAAACGCGCTACAATGCGAAGGATGGCCAACCATGTCACTTCAACGACCACCCGTCGTGATTGACCTCACGATAAGCGACGACGATGATGACAAAGTTGTGTTACCTCAACATGTATCATCAACTACTGGAAAAGGCCTCCCGGCGCGATTTCAGTCCTCACGCCCGCCAACCGCCGTCTCCATACGCAGCAATGCATCTCTACAAGCTCCGGGTGCTCAACCTCCCTCCGCCGCGCGTACCCTGAAACAGGAGCCTAGCGAAGTCAACAATAGCTTCGTCGTACCACCGGCGAAGCGTCGTCGGACTGGCTCGGAAGAACGCAAATTTGGGGCGTATCTTCAAGAAACGCTGTGGCCTGCCGTCCACGAAACGTTAGAAGAGCTCCTGCCTGACTGCGAGCATCACACGAAAGAGAGAATACATTTCACAACCAACCAGTCGATCATAGATGGCCCTCTAAACAGAGAATGGGCCAAGAGCGGAGGAAAAGTGTCCCGGGAGTTCGAAGCTTCATTAAGTGGCATAATCCAGCAGCTCATCCTTGAGCTAAAGGACAATCCTGTAACGTGCCATCTCGACGCAAGCTGTTCACGACTCTCTTGATACTCATATTCATATAGGAACGGCTGCGGACACTTCCGACTGTCAAGGGCGAATTCCTTCCAACGCGCAAGCATGGAATCATTCCGATTGTACCCTCCGTAGAGGCCGACCTCGATCCCCCGGCCTACGATCGCCCAAGCCCAACAGAGCCACTGCATCAACATGAAGCCCAGCACTTGGAAGCCCCCTTCTACTACAACAACGTCCGTTCTAAGCCCAGAGTCGAGGGGTCTTGGCGTTTTCCTCTCAAGAAGCAGGCCCTACATATCACGCCTCAACATTTACGGGCTGGAGTCAAGGCAACGCAGTGGCAATCGGGAAAAGCATTTGAAGCAAAGGGGGGGAACCGTTCAGATAGGGAGGGGACGGCCAACTCGTTGTTCGGACTCTCATCACGGCCATACACCCCTGCTAGTATACGCGAAGAAGTTCTAGGCGAAGATCTGTTACTACCTCTAGCAGAATTAGAGCTTCGCAAGCCTACTACGTTTCACATTGACTTTAGCGATGGGGAAATCAAGTATCTGCAATATGTCGCCAGGGTGCTTTACGGATCCAATACTCAAATACCACGAAGGCCTGTGGCTGACCTGCGCCATCTCTACAAGAAAGCTGTGAAGACGAACAGGAAGCGGGATATCATCGAAGCCCACCAAAGACGTTATGAAGGCTTCGAGATACGACCGCCTATCGTCCTAACATCCAGGTCTCCAGCAGATTTGAAAAATTTCCTGTTTGACCTCCACTATCGTAAGGCTAAACAGGTGTCTCCTCATATCATTACGTTGAGTCGGGACGACCTGGATACTCGGGGTGATACAACACGGATAGATCGTGTTCCGGCGTTATTGTATACGCGTGAGGTCGTTGGAAATCGTGCTTTCGGTTCCATCAGACGTTACGAAGATTTCGCTACAGCCTTCAAGACGGAACGAGAGGATGCCTTTGAGCCGCAGATGGAGTGGACTAACTGTGCTGGTGATATATCAACCATAAGCTGGGTTTCGAAAACTCAATTCATTTGCGGGACCACTACCCACTCTGACTCCCACAATCAACAGTACAATAAGCCTGGCAACCTTCTCCTGGGGTCCTCTCAGGGCACTCTACGAGCATACCCTGACCACCGCATAATCCGCCCAATCGTGACCCATGGCGACAACGCACTCGATTCTATGGTTGAGAGCCAGGATCCTTGGTTGTACAGCTCTGTCGTTTCATCAGATTATGATGCTCATCATGACCTGGCCTTTACGTCTAGCTTCGACAAAACGGTGAAGATATGGAAGGTCCGTGATGGGTCTATGGAGGCACTTGGTACATGGGAGCACGAGGGTCGCGTCAATTTCGTGCTGGCATCGAAACATCGATATGGCATGGTTGCCACAGCGGCCGATGTGTTGACTAATGCCGTGCGCGTCTACCATATCCGGGACAGTTTGGCAAGACAGCAGGGACGCTTTGATTCCTACTCATGCACCAAGATCCATGAGGAGGAGTATGTGCCCTCGGAGAAATGGGGTTACTGTCCCGCGGCAATTCAATGGGGGGTAGCACCTGACGTTCAGCATCTGTTACTTGTTGGCTATTCCCCAAGGAGCCTCTCCGGAGATGATCGGGACATAGCAGAGGACAGAATAAACACTGGTGAACTCTGCCTTTGGGATGCGTATAGCAGAACCCAGGTCAAGGTGAATAGCTTGGCAACGCAGAATGTCTTCGAGGTCGCTTGGCATCCTTCTAGAGACAGCTTCGCTGCCGCGACCTCGAAGACTATGAGTATGGAAAAGATCGACAAAGGTATCAAGACCCAGATCCGTATCTTTGCACGTAACTTGGATGGTCAATATGGTACAATCAAGACGCTTGATTGCCAAGCAGCTGACATCAACGAGCTGGCCATTCGGTAAGTATCATGTTGAATGGGATGAAAGGTATCGTCAAAGCTAACTTCGGCTAGACCCAACAGTCGAGTATACTCATACGTTGCTGCTGCGTGCACCAATGGCAACGCTTATGTCTGGGATACAGCAGGAAGCGACGACCCAATGTGTGTCCTCGAACACGGCGGTAAGTAGACACCCGCAAACGAATCAGTGATACTGTGGCTGAGTATCACATCAGAATCCGTGGAAGAGCTTCTCGGCGAGAGAGAGCAGGAAGACGTTGGTGTCAAGTTTCTGGCTTGGGGTACAACCGCCGACCGACTGTATACAGGGTCCTCGGACGGCGTTGTGAAAGTCTGGAATATCCGTCACGGTAAGGCTGTACACGTCCGTGACCTGATCGAAGCCGCTGGGCCTGTCATCTGTGGCGCCTTCTCCCCCGACTATACTAAGCTGGCCATTGGAGATGGGAGCGGAAGAGTCCACCTAGTCGGCTTGGACGAGAAGGAGAGCGAGGATGAGACGGAGCGGCCCCCTGTCAGCGGTCCCGGGTTCTTCAAGTTGCAACTGGGGAGATCGCAGAAAGTCATTCGTCGACCAAGGCCACTCATGCCACATCCAGAGCCTCCCCCGCCTAACGCCAACTCCTCCGAAACCAAACTTCAACTTGGCCAGGAACGAGCTCGAGGCTATCTCGAACGCGGGCAAGTTATCTTGAACCCCCACCCTAACATTGGCGCGGTGCAAGGGCCGAATTACTCAAGTACCGGGCTGTTTCGAGCTGAAGCTCATCGAGATGACGATGTCACTCAGCCGCTTCTAGGTGCATTCGAGAGAAAGCAACAGGAGAACATCCTATATTACGGATATCGCAAGCCGTCAAGGTTGAGGAAAATCCGGGATCCTCAGGCTCTATGGGCGGTTCACGAGCAGAACAGCTCTCTAGACTTGGATGTCAAGGGTCTACACCCAGACACTCGAGCCCAGCTTGAGGCGGATGGTGTTGAGCTGGATGTTGTCTTGAATTCGGATGGCTCAGACTACAATTCCAATGATAACGAATCAGAGTGATGGCGAAACGGTCGGGTACATAGCTTCAAGAAGATAGTTCAGCAGGATGTTGACATACAGCGGCCGGCTTTGGCCCAGTATCGAAATGTCCCTTTTCAAGTGAACACATTTCTCGACCATAGCGCGGCATATCCTCTCTTGCATGTTCTGTAGCATGTATACACGCATCTGGAGAATGCGGAGCATGACCAAAAAAGGCCATAGCTGCGCTAAAGAACGAGACAATATAGCCTAGCCGCGTGGAAACCTAAGGCAAGAGAAATGGCTCAAACCGGAACCCTCCATGCATACGTAAAGCTTCTGGCGGTGAAGCGGAACTATCCTACTAACAGCACTATGTACCCTGAAAATGGGTCACCACACCCGTTAGTCAAAGACCCTAGGTGCGTCTCGCTGACCGAGAGCGAGCCGACCGCACACTCGCTAGTAGAAATGGAGGCTATTCTTTCGAGACGAACCGTTTGAAAGCCCTACGGCTATTACCTTGCCCACCAGCGTAGCCGCGCCTCTCCCGAGCTAGAGGGCTCGAAGGAGGGGCCTAGAGAGGGCTGGAAGGATTCTAGCAGGAAATGGCAGGAATGGTATGTGTCTTAAGAGGAGCCTTCTAATGTGCTTGCTGGGCAAACTGCTCGGGGATTCAATGACTCCTGGTAAAGGGCGAGATGTTCGTTGATGAGGGTGTAAGATATGATTGCGAGGAGAGTCGCACGTATAAGTAGTAGGGCAGGCTATGCTAGCCCGCTAACCATCGCAAGATTGTAACGCAGTGGGAAGCCAGTCTGGAAATCTTTGCCTGAGAGTTGTTCACGAGGGCCGTGGGAAATGTGAAGTCATCTCGGGGACTCCATGCTATGTATCTTGGCAATCATCAAACATCCACCTCCTCCACGGTTCCTCTCCACGATTCCTCTCCACGATTCAACGTCGGTATTGTGCGGGACGATTTCCACGCTTGGGAGGCGGTGAGTGGCCTCTGGCGACGCAAACCCCGGAATAGCAAGAGGTGACGATTGCAAAATGCCTCACTTTCAGCTTGAGCTTGAATCCGCCCTGGAAATCCCTCAGTGTGGTATGAACATGCGGCGCAACCAGTATCCGGCACAACCCCCGTTCAGCCACCAGATAGATCTTTGACCGTTTTATGTCGTCTCCACCAAATACATACATCTCCTTTCCTACGAGCAAGCAAGCATGCATTGCATGCAGACTGCCGAAGGTCCCGCCAACGAATAGGGCCTATCGGATGAGCCAATCTGCTTTCACGGTACTACGCTATAGTAAGCTATATAGCACAGAAATCCCGCGTTACCCCCCCAACGAAACGAACCCAGGGAGTCCTACGCAAGTCGTGAGTGGCCCCCGATTCGCCGAGACCGATAGATCTGCATATCGTATGCAGGGCAATCCGTCTCGCCGACCATGTGGAACCTCTCTTCGAACTCTTGTCGAGCTTCCCCCCCCCACTAAGTGGATAATCGCTACTGCAGGCAAAAAAAGGAAGGAATTCGATCCGGCTCTCATTTCGTGAAAAGTCCGCGAACTGTGTGGAGCTTTCGCCCGACAGTGCGTTGAACTGTCCTGTCCTGTCCTGTCAACCTGTCCTGTCAACCTGGCCTAAGAAATGCGAGGTGAATCTCGGCGTCCGGGCTGCCGATATAGGCTGCTGTCGCTGCTTTAACGGGCCTCTTAGGGGATTTGTTCACCTTTACTATGGTACAGTTCGCGAGTTATTGCTGTGCATAGATGGGGTCCTAAGTCTTGGGAATCCATAGATATAGCATATGCTTCTTGGAAATGTCGAGGAGTCACGAGGAGTCATAGCGCTCATGGAGCTCTTATTCAGTCCATCCTTTCACGAGTATTGGCATCTTAGTGCGAGGGCATTACGACTCTGGTCAAATATACACTGGACCGGACTCAGGAAGGCTCTACAACCCCAGTAATGAGACGCTACACTTCACCAACCATCGCACGAAAGACCAATAGTGTCTCCGTAAATACAACTTGACTTAGGGTATTGACGAGTATTCTGGGTGATTACAATGACGGCGCTAGTGCCAGGTATTGGCATCAGATTGTGGCAGCTTAGGACAACGGTATGCTGCAGACTCGATGACCTCCGTATGCTTCCTAGAGTCTCAAATTCTCAGGCACCCCGTCAACGCGATCATGCCAGAAACGTTTCGCACGAATTGCCACCAAGACCTTGAGCCGCCAACACCTTCAGATGCTACGCCATGCAATGCGTAATAGAAAAGAGGAGAACCAAAACTGTACAGACCATACCGCGATCGCTTCCTGATTGTATGGGTTCTTGGGTATCATGATCACTGAACGTCCTATAGTACTGGGCAGGCCGTGGGCGAAAGGAATCCACCTCAACCATCACTGAACTTCGTCAGATTACGAGGTGCAATGGTGTCAAGGCGGGTTCGAGGCAAAGTATGCAATGCTGTGCGCTGACTTGTTCCAAAAGGATAAAGAGTGGGTGACCGGAGAAATTGAGCACTGCCCACGATGACAAATTCAGGGTTATAGAAGTAGATATTATCCCAGGCTCAAGTATCCAGTCTCTTGAGACAGTCATCGTCGAATGATAGTCCTTGTCGAGGTTGCTCGGTGAATATGTACGACGTGAAAAGTGTTCCCACTCGCGGGCGAAGAGAACCGATACGTCAAAACAAGGCGCCGGATACCCAATCTCTTTCCGGACATAGATCCTATCAATTCGGTGGAGGAAACACGAATCCAGGAGGGAATACTGGCATTCCATTGACACCGGCCGAAATGCCATATGGAAACTCAGCCACAGCGGGTGGTTGGCCACCGTTGACTGGGTTTCTGTCATTGCGACGGTCATCCCGTCGGTTGTCCTTGTTTCGGCGCCATCTTGTGAGATTCGGCTCTTCGTCGTCATCGTCACCGCCTCTGCTTGACTTCGGACCGTGCTTGCCGCCTCTGTCAGTCTGCATACGTCTGCTGATGGCCTTCGAAGAAACACCTGCTCCAATCTCGATGTCTGGTTCTTCGACAGTCAGGCCCGTCTCAATCGGCCGACCGCCGCTACCGCCCCACTCGGCACTTAACATCCACTTGCGGTCGGCCTCGGTCAGTTTGTTGATCGGGATGACACTAATGCCCGTTTGGTAATCACTGCAGTCGCGCGGTCCGAAGCCTACACCCCATCGAGTCTGAGAAAATGTTAGTAGCCGAAGAAAGTGAGGTGACCATCCGACGGAGACTTTACTCTGTACTGGCTGTTTTCCATAGCGTCCCTAGCGGCGACAGCATCTCGTCGAGTAAGCATCTTGACGAAGGCATGCCTCTTGTCTTTGTTGACGATGCAGGTCTGTACCTGACCACTTCTGCCAAAGATGTCACGTAATTCTTGTTCGGAACAACTGTACAGGGTCAGCTTGGTTCATACCCCAGTGACAATGAAATGACTTACGTTACGCCGCCAACAAACAGCGTTCTGCTCAAAACTATAGACCGTGTCAGTTACGAACGAAGCAATATTGGATCTGTGACAAACCCTTGATATGGCCAGCTGGAATGGTCCGGTCGTACTCGACCCATTTTTGGCCTGGATTGGGGCCGTTGTATTGGGGAGGAGGACTCGGGCTACGGACTCGGCGACCGGGTGGGCTACGTTGGCGGTAGTCTGAACCCCAACTAGGACGATCATGGTCCTCCGGTTTGACGCGGCTACGCCCAGGCGAGTCACGACCAAATGAGCCATATCCCCTGTCACGTCCACGAGGGGAATCACGAGATTCCCAGTGACGAGCAGGAGAGCGAGAACGAGATCGATTCCGAAATCTGTTCGGAGACCTTGAGTTGAAGTCGTGGCGATCACGTGACTCGTCCGGTCTAGAGCCATCCTGACCCCACGAATTACTGTACGGAATCTGGCCGGGTTGAGGGATAGGTACACTGGAAGACGGCACACCAGATGAGCCGCCTTGCATCGCTGCTAATAGCGTTGGGATCTTCTCATGTGGAATTCCCTGCTGCAACAAGAGCTGGATCAATTGCACCTGTTGAGCCATAGTAGAGTCTACTCCAGCTGCTGGCTGCGGTGCAACGGGAGCCGCACCAGGGAAACTTCCAGCTTGACTACTTGTGGTCACTGGGAAAGCAGAAGGGTGTCCTTGGGCAGGAACCTGAGGGGGGTACGCATACGGCATCGCAGAATTTACAGGCGGCGGAGCAGCTGCGAATGGGAAGGCGGGCTGGCTCTGAGTCACGGGCAGAGTAGGCTGCTGAGGAGCTGCCCCATTCTGCGGCATTAATACATTGTAAGACCGGTCTGCAGCTGGAGCTGGAGCTGGAGCATGAGCCGCCATTCCATTGCTGTTCGATGCCGCGGTGGTGTTCTGTTGAGCTATCTTCTTCAGTGCTTCCATGATGTCGTTCGGCGCTCCTGTTGCCGGCGACTTGTCACTGGGAGCTACGTTGAAGCCAGGTAGGCCAGGCAAGCCAGGACCTGTAGGTGGACTGCCCAAGGGTGTTGTCGACGCATCTGTTTGGGAAACAAAATCATTAGAAGGTTGGTCGCGGGAAGATAGGCATGCTGGAGAAAGGATGTTGATGGTTCCGCCATGGAGATGGGTAACCTACTTTGAGGTGCATTCAGCTTCTGCTTGAAGATTTCGATCAGGGACGCGGGGAACGTCTGTCCTTTCTCCCAAATATCAACGAGCTTCTTAATTTTCTCCTATAAGTTTAGTGGTCAGGTAAGTGGTGACTCTTGGGCAGTTTCAAAGCTATTCCTAGCCACGTAGGCGTAACGACAGCGGACAGCTTGAGATCATCATTACTTAAAGGTGGATGAGAGCATCTCTAAGCTGTGCCTTGTCGCCAGAGACTACGAGCGAAATATCGGGTTTGTGATGTAGCGTACCTTTTGTTCTCCAGGGGCGGACTGAAGGATGTCATTCATCAAGACAGGAAGCAGTTCTGTTACTCTATGCACGCCGGCAGCGTAAGTCCCATCTGGAGCAGAACTATTGATGAGCTGGCCTTGTTGCTTGGCATGGTCAATCCAACGGCGGGTTACAGAGTCTACGACGTATAGCACGCCTAACTTGTGCGTTCCAGGGGTTTTCTTGAAGTGAGTAAAGATTTTCTGGATGAGTACAGACTCAGACTAGATAAGGGTCGGAAGAAGTCAGCATATTCATAATCCACATGTATACAGCTCTAAAAAGTTGCTGTAGATAAATCGTACCTGAACATTGTCGACGCATAACGCGGTAATGGTCTTAATCTGCGAGCCAGACACTCCGGGGGGTTTAAGACCGAGCATGGCATTCAAGCCGGTCTCGAGCTCTGCTACTGCCGACATCTTGGGCCAAGGCTTCTCTGGGCTATACTGTAGGCGAAGCTGGCACGATGTATATCAAGACGATCCTTGTAGTGCCTTCAGTGGTGAGCGCACAGTGGTCTCAAGCTACCCTCGCTATCTCCAAGTACGGGATGGATGACCTTAGAACGACGCAAAAGTGTACGCCGCGATGTCGCAATCACAGATTTACAGTTCACCTGCTTGCCCAGTATCAAGAGCCGCAGAACCTTTGATGCTTATTAAGTGTACTAGTGATTAGAACGCGTAGTTGGGTCAAGTTAGGCGCCTAGCAACTGTCCGCGGAAGGTGGTGTGATGCGACACGACGCGATTGAGGGGAAAGCTGGTTGCTGCTGTTCTCGATTGACTTTACGATGCCGAGATGGGAAGCGTCCCGCTGTGGCGGGCAGCCTAAGAACCTAGATCTGCTTCAGAATCAGTTGCGAAAAGTCAGTGCTGATGTTGGCGACACCAGAAGCGATAGAATCTGGAGGTCGTGAAATGACTACGATGTGAAGATGTTGGTGCGTGATGATGTTGAAACGTGGAAGTTGCGTTTCACCAGAAGGCGGAGAAGCGAAAAGGTTTTTGGCGTTTGCAGTGGTGGGCACCTCAACTGTGGATGCGGAAATATCTCGCTGATAGTTCCGCCTCAAAACCAGAGATGGACACCACAGGGCATCGAAGAATCTCCGCGAGGGCTCAACAGAGAGATGGTTCAGGGCTCTCTTTTCCAACCAACTCGTTCTTAGCTACTTTTAATGTTGCTTTGAGTTTGTGCCCTCGAACAGTGATTTTATACAATGATTGTTCCTTGTTCCTCGTTCCTCAGGGCTCTATGATTTAATCTAGTGAATTGAAAGTATTCTTAGTGCTTCAAGCCTACTCTATTCAAGGCACTGTACCTGAGCCGAAGGTGTCAATGGAGCCCCGATGAAGTTTCGGAGCATATCGGTTGCTAAGTGGGAGTTTCATTTTCAATATTTGGCGACTGCTTCGGCATCCCTATGGAATCTTGTACTCCCTACGGAAATGCGGAACTCGACCAAAGAAACGAATACATGCGCGAACCACAAATCGTACAAGATAGCATTGCAATTGCCATAACTCTGATATCAGCCATTGCTTCCTTGAATAAAGGGTATGCTCCAGCTGTCTTCACTTTAGCAAGCTTTTAATACACTACCTCGAATAAAGTTATCCTGCCCTCCCTTACAAAAGTCCCAGTGAAATCTCAAGACTTGTCACCAGTTTGACGTCAGTCTGCCGGCATCGCAACGGAGGCTACGGATCAACGGGAGGCAGTAGAGCTCGGGTCGAGTTTGGTGTGTACTGTAGATACAGTGGGGGGAAGGCCTGTGGAATGGTGGCTTCGGGTCTTTTTCCCAACCAGCCAGCCCCTGCTAAAATCAAGCTGCTCGGTTGTTGAACTTTTCTCTCGTAGTAATCGCCGATCCGAACTTAGACACCTTGAGGTATTTCCTGTAAAACCTGTCAGCCTTCTTCATTGTTAGCCAAGCCTTCGTGATACCTTCACATCTCGTCTTGAATACCTTTCGTCAAGCTCGTCTCCTCTCCCACCATATCACACATCACACAATGGCTTCAGCCTTGCGACTGAGCTCCCCGGCCTTGAGAGCTTCCCTGCGAGCTCCCGGCTTCACGGCGCGCAATACTGCTTTCACTGCTGCGCGGTGCTACTCCTCCAAGACACAGGTATGGCACACAAGTCCCTATTGATGGCATCGTGGTTGCCGTTGACCTGACACATTGCTTTAGACGTTGAAGGAGCGCTTTGCCGAGCTGCTACCCGAGAAGATCGAGGAGATCAAGGCCCTCCGAAAGTAAGCCAGCGCCCACTGATATAATCGCATCGCCGCTGAGATCCCTATCTTACAATTCTGTGTAGGGAGCATGGCTCCAAGGTCATTGACAAGGTCACTCTTGATCAGGTCTACGGTGGTGCCCGTGGTATCAAGAGTCTAGTATGGGAAGGCTCGGTTCTAGACTCTGAAGAGGGCATTCGCTTTCGTGGCAAGACCATCCCGGAGTGCCAGGATGTTCTCCCTAAGGCTCCTGGTGGCAAGGAGCCTCTCCCGGAAGGTATGGAATCCTTCGCTGTAGACATGAGACCCAGGCTAATCGTGCAGGTCTTTTCTGGCTTCTCCTGACTGGCGAGGTCCCCTCAGAGCAGCAGGTCCGCGATCTGTCTGCTGAGTGGGCTGCTCGATCCGACATCCCTAAGTTCGTGGAGGAGCTCATCGACCGCTGCCCGACCGACCTCCACCCTATGGCTCAGTTCTCTCTCGCCGTGACTGCTCTTGAGCACACCTCGTCGTTCGCTAAGGCATATGCCAAGGGTATGAACAAGAAGGACTACTGGGGTTACACCTTTGAGGACTCTATGGACTTGATTGCCAAGCTGCCCAACATTGCTTCGCGCATCTACCAGAACGTTTTCAAGGGCGGAAAGGTTGCTCCTATCCAGAAGGACAAGGATTATTCCTTCAACTTCGCCAACCAGCTCGGTTTCGGCGAAAACACCGACTTTATTGAACTGATGCGTCTGTACCTGACCATCCACACCGATCACGAGGGTGGCAACGTCAGCGCTCACACAACGCACCTTGTCGGCAGTGCTCTCAGCTCTCCATTCCTGTCTCTGGCTGCTGGTCTTAACGGTCTTGCTGGCCCTCTCCACGGCCTAGCCAACCAGGAGGTCCTCAACTGGCTTACCGAGATGAAGAAGGCTGTCGGTGACGATCTCAGCGACAAGGCCATCACCGACTACCTGTGGTCAACCCTCAACTCTGGCCGTGTCGTCCCTGGCTACGGGCATGCTGTTCTCCGAAAGACTGACCCCCGATACATGGCTCAGCGCACCTTCGCCCAGGAGAAGATGCCTGATGACCCCATGTTCCAACTGGTCAGCCAGGTTTACAAGATTGCTCCCAAGGTTCTTACTGAGCACGGCAAGACCAAGAACCCCTTCCCCAATGTCGACGCTCACTCCGGTGTTCTCCTGCAGTATTACGGCCTGACCGAGGCCAGCTACTACACTGTCCTCTTCGGTGTTTCCCGAGCCATTGGTGTCCTGCCCCAGCTGATCATTGACCGTGCTGTCGGTGCCCCTATCGAGCGACCCAAGTCCTTCTCCACTGCCAAGTGGATCGACATCTGCAAGAAGCTTTGAATGGTATGCAGCAAGCTTGCGTTTTGCGTTGAGAACTTTGTTACAAAATCCGGATAGAATGGGCTCGTCTGCCAAAAGCAGTGTAGTAGTATCGTATTAGGTGTTATAGGGCCCCTGATGATACCAAACCCTGCATTTTGTATAGTAATACCACGAATTGTGTCTGTAAATGCAATGCCGTGTTACTCAATCTGCCCAGACATATCGAATTTGTTCATGAATTAATATGACTTCTAATATCTTATCTGACGCGGTATGAGAAGTCGCATCCTACTGATTTGGTATTTGTGTGTTTTGATCATTCGTCGTCTAATCGCCTCGGAGCGATAGGGGAGGCTAATGGATAATTCACCCAACTAACATGTCACACTACTGTACTCAAGGGGTGCCGACCATGGTGCAGCTTGCTATCCATGTCAAGTGAAGCAGCTACAGCACCTAGGTATGACAGCGAGCAATCTCTCAGCTTATTGGTTCCTTCTTTTTCACACCGGTCAAGATTGCCGACAATAAGGAGTCAGGATGTGAATCACATTGAATACGTACTTCATAGCCATCCCACAGACTTGAGCGGTAAACAAGACTGCGAATAGTCTGCAGTCGTTGAAGACGTTTGCTTGGGGGTCCGAGACGGTACGGACTGTTGAGGGCGGCCGAGCTAAACTCCCGGCTTCCCCAAATAACGGGTGCAAGCAAGGCTGGCGCTCGGCCATTTCAGGCCAATCGGTTCTTGGCTTTGTTGAGGTCGGGGAGATTATGAGGCTGAGGCTTCTTTTCCGCCGATTCCTGCTGTCTTACTGTGGCTGCTGACCATCATCGATTCGGCACGGAAAGTTCGAAAAGGGGACCCTGTGATCTTCCACATATTAGTATCTGACTACCTAGGTATTCAAGGGCGATTCCTCGTTGTGCGATCCAAGTGTAAGTAAAAGATTTCTCGGAAGCTGCCTCCCCGGTCCCGTCCCCAAGCAACAATTGGAGGTGCGCTGTTTTACACGTGCAGCCGGTGGGATGCTCCGCCTGAGTTAGCTGACTGCGGTTGTTCAATTGCTGACAGTTAAGAATAGTCCAACGACCACAAAAGCTTCAACGTAGTACAGTCTTTCCTGTCGATACCCGAGCCTTTCGGTATTCCAATACCTCTTCTCAAACCTCCCAATTGCTAAGAGCAAGCCGTTTGCCTTGGTCAGGCCCTGAACCCCCGAGATCCAGCCTGCGATGTCCCCTACTCCCTCTGCCGGCGCCATGCCTCCTCTTACGGGCGATAAGCTTGAGAAGAAGCCTGTCAAGTTCTCGAATTTGTTGCTTGGAGCTGGCTTGAACATGTTCGAGGTCACTGTATGGAGTACCCTGAACTCTAGCTGGAGGGGGATTGCTGACTGATGTGATTGAAAAGACGCTCGGCCAACCATTGGAGGTCGTCAAGACCACTAGTACGTATATTTGACACAAGACAGGCGATGAAGTATTAATCAAAGGGTCGCAGTGGCTGCCAACCGTAGCGATACTTTCGCAGGAGCTCTGGGTCGCATCTGGAATCGTGGTGGTGTCTTCGGGTGTAAGTCTTCCGACTCGAATATTTCTCTTTCCGACATATAACTGATGTGAATCTTAGTCTACCAAGGTCTGATCCCCTGGGCCTGGTAAGTGACTTTCAAAACCTCCCCCCCCTCCTTTTGCGTCTCATACGTAGAGCGGTCTGGAGAGAACTACTACTACTACCCACGAGACAAGCAAGAATGCCAATAATTGACTCACTTTCTCTCCTACAGGATAGAAGCGTCGACAAAGGGAGCAGTACTACTCTTCGTAGCGAGCGAAGCTGAGTACTATGCTCGTGTGGCCGGTGCCTCGGATTTTGGCAGTGGCATCGTCGGAGGCGTTACGGGTGGTGTAGCACAAGCCTACGCTACCATGGGTTTCTGCACCTGTATGAAGACAGTCGAAATCACCCAACACAAGCTGGCAGCCTCTGGTGTCAAACCCCCAAGCACCTTCACGACCTTCATGAACATCTACCGGCAGGAGGGTATCAAGGGTATCAACAAGGGTGTTAACGCTGTCGCAATCCGACAGATGACCAACTGGGGTTCTCGTTTCGGCTTATCCCGGCTGGCTGAGCAGGGAATCCGTCGTGTGACTGGTAAGGAGCAGGGCGACAAGTTGAGCGCGGTCGAGAAAATCACCGCGTCTGTTTTGGGTGGTGGTCTTTCAGCTTGGAACCAGCCCATTGAGGTCATCCGTGTCGAGATGCAGAGCAAGACGGAGGATCCCAACCGACCCAAGAAGATGACGGTCGGAAGTACTGCCAAGTACATCTACCAGAATAATGGAGTGAAGGGTTTGTACCGTGGCCTTGCGCCGCGTATTGGATTGGGCGTTTGGCAGACGGTTTGCATGGTGGCCATGGGCGATATGTAAGTTGGCTCCCCTAATCATCGATGACAGAGCCATAGCGCGTTCTAACCATGGTTTTGTCTCACAGGGCCAAGACTTATGTTGAGAAGTTGACCGGCGACAAGGTCACTGCTAAACATTAAGCGGCGTTCGGGTATTGTGTGATATAGATATGTTGTCTCTGTTGCCTTGATACGATTGTGTTTCTGGCACCCCAAACAGATACGAGCCACGTCTGGGGGTATTATAGACATTTTTATTGATTGGCGGTGTGTTGGTCCAACTACTTTTCGTTTCTCCCTAGACTGAGCTGCTTGGAGCGTGTCACGCATGTCGAGCGCCAAGGCTTGGTTTTATTATATCAATCGACTTATCTTGATCCTTATTGCTCTGCCACTTGATGATCGATTGAAGTATTTGACGATGTGAATGTGGTATGGTCTTGTCACTTGAGTTCACAGTCCTCCCATTCGGCTGATGCTCACCTGCTACGCTGTTGTGGCCCTCCGTTCGCCAGCTTGGCTGACTGTCGCATGATGGGGTCATTCTACTGGTATAATCAGACAACCTTGATGGGTCGATGGTGGATAAGCAGGTATCCTTTCATAATGAAATCTCTAGGGGTCGTTAGGTTCAGGCATCTTGAAGCCGAACGATGTAGTAAGTTTCAAGGTGATCACAGAGTTACGTACATGATTATGAGGACATTTCTATATTGCCCGCCATATCCGTCCTGGAAGTAAGCATCTGAGCGATGACTAAAACTGTTATCCGCTTTGACTATCGCTCTGGCTCCCGTACGCCACGACTACTAGCGTATTCTCTATCCGGGATATATCCTTACCCGTCGATACACGCTCACGGTGGGACCTACAAGTCAAATTCCTTTCTTACAAGACCGCGCCAGTCCCGTTTCTCAGGCTAGGCTTTGCTCTGTAATTATCTATCAGTAATTGGGAACGAATCTGATTCTAAAAATCCAGCTTGCCATGTCATCCCTCCTCATTCAAACCGAAGCCACGACGCTGAGAGCGAGAAGAAGCCCCCCCGTAAGGTTCGGAGGTGGAACTCGTGTGCGGTCCTGTCAGCATATGGCCTGCTCATTTGTGCTGATTTCGCGGCTGTTCACGTGCTTGTGTGTAGCCGGTTGCGAATACCATCAGGCCGCTATATGATGAGTCTGTTCAAGCCGACTTAAGTCTCAAAGCAACTGATACGTAAAGTGTTTTCGTCATTTGCTATTGCCCGTTGCTTCGTGAAACCATCCAAACACGAAACATGCTTTGGCAGAAAGGTAGGGGAGGCTAGAACCAGCGAATCGATATAGATGTCCGTTCTACTTGTCATGCCACTAGACCATTTGGAAAACTGCTCAGTCAGTCAGTGTGCCTCCCCTTTCTCACTCGTGGAGCAGAGCACATGTTCCGGAGCGGAATCGTATGTTACACTCATCGGAGTCGCTTCTCCCACCGCAGCGGCACTTAGGTTGAAAGGGTTGATGAGAAATCGGGAAGGGGGATGCGAAGCATCCCGGAAACAATTTTGGTGTCGGTTGGAACCTGGCTTGTCTTCGCTCTTGTTCTGAAGAGGTGTTTCCGGATGTGAATTTTGAAATCGAGTTGTTAAAGTTCAGCAGATTGGGGCATTATATTGATAATGGCAGTTACAAGACTAAATTCTTCAACTGCAGCAGTTTTCTCCCAGGCAAACTTAGTCAGGCAATAAAAGTCCTCGATGCAAAGGTTAGCGCAGTGAGATACAGCAAAATTTTATACATCAAACACTTTGACTTACAGTAGCCCCCGACATATTTTCATCTGGACTTATATGTTCCAAGAAGTGTCCTGTAACTAAGACCGGCTACTTTCGGTAAACTTGATATTGATACATGCTCACGCTCTCGAATCCAATAGTAGCTTAGGTAGATAGATGGTGAAGGACCGGAATATAGGACTATCAGGTTATTGATAATTCTTGGTTGCCATACCTACGTATACAAAGGAGCCCGACATTGCCATCTGAACTCAGTGCTTATAGGTGATTGCAAAGAAGTTGTGTATTATTCTGTTAGCTCCACTGACATACGGCGTCATTAGGCATAGTGATAAACTCGAATATGCATCACGTCCAAACTGCCGTCATTCACGCTTTGCTCCACTGTACAACCATAGGGCCCGCGTAAGACTGTCAAGATGCAACGCCTTGTCTGCCAGGGAGAGCAGACCGCGGTCAGTTAGTTAGTGGGCTAGATTATTCCGCATTTAATGAGATGTTACATGTTGAATTCGTCTACTTGTCTTTCTGTGCCACTGGCATTGGCAGCCTGCTGGAAGATATGGCAAGGAAATAGTGACCAGTCGCTTCATACCGAGACAGTTTTAGGTGGCATGGCAGGAAATAGACCTGTCGACACGTACGACAAAGACAACTTTCGTGCTGATCTTCAAGCAATCATCTCCCGTACTATAGTTGGAAAGGCTGTTTCATAGGACTCACAAAGAGTCGCACTGTGCTAGACAGGCAGCACAGTATCGACTTGAATCCGGGTCGTACACGGTCACAGCCAAGAAGACTTATTCCTGTGCGTATTCCCAACACACCTGCTCCGTATATTAAAGATGAGGCAGCATATTGGGCTCCAGTCATGCATGACCACGCCAAGGCCTATAAGCGAAGTCGGTTTCTCATAGAGTACTGTTGTGCCTGATAAGCGATGCAAGATCTGCCTAGAATTACATGTGTGCTTCATGACTGCATCGAGGGCGAACAAACGTCGTGAGACTTACAAAGGGGAAATATTGGTACCAAGACGTCTCCTAGACACAAGTAATAACCATCATGAATAGGTAGATTCGTTGACCGCAACGCTATAGACAACGCTTGTTCGAGGGGGTTAAGACCATATCTAGAGATGTTCCTCGCATCCCACATTGAACGTTGTATGTGGGATGATATGACCGAAAGCAAAAGATAATCAAGCCTCTATAGTATTTTGAGCAGAATGGAAGTGTTTAATGGCAAACGAACAAACGTCTTGACAAGCAGTGAAACCCCAAGCTTGTAAGCCGCCCTGCCCAGAGCTTGACCCACCAGGACTCATCAGTTCACGCTTATATGGTGCGAAGCGGAAAAGGGCCGCCAACGACAACCTTATCACAGGAGCTCTGAGTCGGTGAGATGACTCTTGATAATTAGAGGGCTTGGCCATAAGACCGACATTCACATTACGGATTCGGAAAGGTCAACATGAAACTAGGGCGTTTGGGCAAATGGGAAGAACTAGAACAGGAGCAGAGGGCTTGCGGACAGATAACAATCCTTGTGAGCACAGCAGTGGCTGTGATCAAGATCTCCAGTCAAGGAGTCTTGGCCTCAGTAAGCAACCTGCACAAGTCGACTATGCGGCTTGGCCAAGGTCAGACAACTTAAACTAAAGCCGGAAATTCTCCACGGACCGGCATTTCTGAGCAGATTGCGACACGGCTAGCCACCAACACTTATTCGGCAAGTTGGGAACAGTGTGAAAGTACTTCTACATATCATGTCTTGACACGACGCGTCTTGAGCCGACAATGCATGGTTACGAAATCATCGGCAGTGCAGAGTCCGGCACCGAACTGCGCAAGGCTGACGGAGCTGAGTACAAGCTTTTGACGCCCTGCCCTCATGTTCAGCTGTATGGAGCCTCTCCCGAGCCTGCTCGCAATCTGGATCGAGGCTTCGCAAGGCTAAATCATGATCGGCCAATGGACGTCAATGGACTATGCTCAGCCAGTTCCTGAAGCATCTTGTAGAGTTTATAGAAGTATGGGGTACCAGCGCATTTTATTGAAACCCTCTAGAGAGTAACAGAGCTTGTTCCCAGAAGGATTCAGGCAAGACAGAAACTCTGATCAGTGCAAGGGTAACGAGGCAAGCATGCAATTGAAGAGGACCAGCAGACTCGCATCAATATTCTCCTCGGACTTCTGAAGCTGTCGACGTCCTGGAGAAAGGACGAATGTTGCATTTTGAACGCCGTTTGGATGTTCTGATTCAGCCGCACCATGGATGTCGAGGTTGCCTCGTCAATCTCTAGTGTACTGTGTAGGAGCGTGATGTCGCAGCTGCAATAGACTGATGCTATCGTTCGTTGTTATTTCGAAGCGGCTCAAGTAAATAAACTTGTTTCTTGCGGACGGACCCCCGTTGTTTGAACAGATAAGCTCCAGGGTTCGTTTCGTACTAAGCACCTAGCAGAGCTACCCATGTCAATTGCACTTGCCATGTGCGAATGCACCTCGCTGATCAATGAGCTACCATCTGATGTACTGTGGTATCTGCAGGATGGGGGGGAGGGGCGGCGATGGAGCATACGGTCAAAAGATACATCGGTACTTTGCACTGTCGACATAACATCTCAGACGAAAAACTGTTGCGCTCAGAATAGGGCTCGAGGTGAAGACCAGATCCGGTCGTTGCGCAACTGAATCTATCGGTGATAGCCTAGGGTGCGCGGTACGCGTCGTCCCTAGTTCATTCCAGATGTAAACATCAGGCCTGCAAGCCAGCCGAGCTTCGGGTAGCTTTGAGTGGACACCCAGGTAGGTGTAATATCCGAGAGATTGCCATGTACGAGATGTGCAAAAGCTGGTACTGTGTGTGCTCTTGACCAGGGCTCGCGATGGACTGCCTGGGCGAGGCGAGTCGAGAGAAAAATCCCGCTTGAACCTTGCTTCTTCAGAAGCGCCCAGTGCCAAAGTCTCGATAGCGTGTCACTGTCAATGGGGATCTGACCGCTAAAGAAGCCTTTGCGTGCTTTCAATCCCGTGCTTTCAATCCCGTGCTTTCAATCCCGTGCAATGCCCGTAAAACGGCGAGGCGATATTCGCGCCGATATGTCCTAGCGTTGATGACCTAAGATCCCGCCCGTATTAGCCCCTGCCACCCGAATTAAATCTTCCTGAATTGTTTTTTTATGTGACGATGATTGGAGAATCGAAGAATGGGGCTTTTGCGGGCCCGACTTGTGTGGGATGCAGTCTGGCTGCGGGTGACTGATTTTATTTTCCATTCACTTTGGGACTCGTCAAAATTACCGGTATGCGATGGATCGTTGGTGTCGCAAACCGTTTGATAATTGAACAGCCTTTCATTAATCGCTAGTCCCTACGAAGTATGAATATGTCTGCTTATACAGGCGGTCTTGACCTGGGTAATCAAATATCCTCGGCCAGAAGGTCGGAGAAATATGATTTCACAGCATTATTGTTGAATTGAAGAAGGAGGAGCTGGAGCGGTCAACGCACTACCCATGGGTAGGTATACAGTTGCGACTATGTACATCGTGGCCTTGGCGGTCGAATTTTTGGGTCTCAGTGCTGTCAATTGGCAATATCGCCGGTAACGTCAGATTCCTAACAATAGCGAAGACTCGCCTCGGGGATGCTCGCAATATGCTTGACCGGAGCAGACACCACCCACGAGGAGGCAGGCTAAACGAGTCGCGAGAATCCGGGTAGGGCGGTGGATGACTCGAGAACGTGCGGTGGCACCCCCAAAAAGGGCGTGAAGGTGCGGCACTGGGCTCACTGCGCGGCGGCAAATTATCGCCGGGAAGCCCGATCAACCTCTTCCATTCATAAATGGATCACGAAGGGCAACTCGTCCAAAGAGAAAAAAGTCTCATGCGGGTACACCGTAGCCTGTTCCTGTATAATGGAGAACTTCAGCTGACTATAGGCGTCGCATACAAAGTAGATAGACTCTGTGGTTCCTTGGTATTGCCGTCGGCAACTCGCCAAGGTAGAGAGGCCAAGAACCCTACATTTATTTGTATCACCTCCAATCGGACTGGCAGGACTCATGAGTGTGCACGGCAGACGAGCACGAGCCGTGCGCCATTTGACCTTACCGAAGACCATGGGCGGCAGTGAGATATGACGTATTATTGACCATTGACGCTTGACGTCTCCTGCTTGCTCCTCTCGAGCCCGATTTGCCCAACAAGACCCGGCAAACTCATTGAGGCAAGTCCAGCAGATGTATGAAGATGCCTACCCAAGGTAGGCATCCGGGCGGCTTCAGAAATGTGAATTGTGCTCTGATCCTCTACTTCTAAATGCTTCCTGGTCTAAGATGATCAATGACAGTTAGCGGCCAGTCATGTCTGCGTTTTCGTCCAATGAGCACTTTTGTTCCAGATCACGTATCTATTGCGATCCCGGATCATGTCCGTACAGTACGAATTGTGTTCAAGAGATGTCAACTAGACCGTGCGATTTGTGAGTCTTCGCTTTTCTTCGCCTAGGACTCCTTGTCAAAGCTCGAGCTCTACTCAAAAGCACCCCACTCATGCATGTACGTACATTGTGTAGTCTAAGCTGTGGAGTCGCCCATGGAGCTTGGAGCTCTCCAGTATTTGTGTCTGGGCCGAAATGAGTAAACATAGCAACTGGGCAGAACGAACGGCTCAAGATTGGCTCTGACACAGTATCGCGACTGTTCTTTGATTCATTTGATAGGCCAATTGGAACGATTCTATGACAATCCTTATAATTCTAGCATAGGAGAACGGCATCTGGGCGCAATGTGCTTGTGCCGACGTCACCGTGTCCATAGGTAGGTACTGTAGGTAGTATGTATCTGCGGGATTTTCAAACTTTCACAATCGCCGCTCGCGTTGCTGCTATCACCAAGAGCGAAGGCCGATGATTGGTAGGGGGCGCTACTGGGTAAGGTGTGGGGCGGGTGAGCTTCTTTCCACGCCTGCTAGGTACTTCCAACGCATCTCCAGGTCTTCAAGATATTGCAAGGTGGAAAGCTTCGTGACAGTCATTGGGATCGCGAACTCGATACCTAGTATTCGAACAAATAACTACCTACGACCCCAAGCTTGTCACAAAGTAAAAGGGTGATTATCCCTAAGTACAGTATCTGCGGATATTTCCCAATCAAATAGCCTCTGTGCCATGGTTGATTCGGTTTTTATCTGGGGTTAGCTCTTCCCTGGTCCCGGCGTTCCTACCAATGAAAACCTTGCAAATTCTTACAGTGCAGCTCCACACTTACCTTCCCACATCGCTGCCCGCTGGCCGAATAAAGACTCAACAGCGCGCGCACCTCTTCCATTCTCACTTCCTCCTTCGCTCGTTACGACTTTCGAACATAGCCAGTGCCTTCCGTCTTCCGTTTGTGTTGGCTTGGTTGTCGTGACACATCTCCCCTCTCCTCTCGGGTCGTTGTTGTTCTCTCACCTCAACATCTCCACCTTTCCCTAGAACGTATCTGCAGCATTCCTCGTCACCTAACATTTGGACCGTAATCGCTTCTCTTCTCATACGGCAGTGAGTCGAACTCGACTGTCACTTTTAACTCGCCGCGATGGCCGAGACTCACCCCACCCACGCGCCGGCTCTGAACACTAGCATCGAGTCTGGCAAGTTCGATGAGAAGGAACGTCCTACCAACACTGCTCCGACTACCGAGAAGAAGGCAGCCGAAGGCGATGAAGATGAAGATGAGGGTAAGCAACACTTGGAGCCTCTATGCCCTTATTGTTCCGGACGTCGCAAGATGACTCGAGACATCCTTCTTGGACTCCTGGCGCACTCGACGAAAGTGAGAGAAGGGAACACTGACATGAGCGATACAGACATCGACGCCTTGATCGAGGATCTCGAGAGTGACGCGTAAGCAATTTTGGATTTCTTTTCTACCCCTTTTGGCTAGCCTTGGAGGCATGCTTTGCATGAACAGAATGGAAGCTCCCGAGACAGCTCCCAGAACTCCCAAATTCTCGCCAAGGTTGTATCAGGCTGACCCACAAATTAGAGCCGCCGATGATGACGAAGAAGAGGAACACGTCTCGGCGGGTGCTGGACGTGTCATCCCGGAAGACATGCTGCAGACGGACACCCGAGTTGGTCTTTCAGAGTCCGAGGTCAACAACCGTCGCCGAAAATACGGTAAGCAACGCTCGGAGCCTACATGCCCTGGTTCATGGTCTCGGGCTTCGCAAGAGGAATCGAGACATCGTTCTTGAACTCCCTCCGTATTCGCCGCGAGTAAGAAGAAGAAAAATACTAACATGAGCAATAGGATTAAATCAGATGAAGGAGGAGAAGGAGAACTTGATCCTGTATGTTGTCAAACCCTACCTTGTTAAGCCATGCTTTCTTGGGAGTATCGGCTATAATTAGGACTCCCGAGGGCCTATTTCCATCATCCCGCCCTGATGGAAACCCATCATGCAAATACTAATTGTATTCACAGGAAGTTCCTCGGCTACTTCATTGGGCCGATTCAATTCGTCATGGAGGCCGCAGCGGTTCTTGCTGCTGGTCTCGAGGATTGGATCGATTTCGGTGTCATTTGCGCCCTGCTGCTCCTCAACGCAGCTGTTGGTTTCATTCAAGAATTCCAGGCTGGATCAATCGTCGACGAATTGAAGAAGACTCTCGCGTTGAAAGCCGTTGTCCTCCGTGATGGCAATCTAGTCGAAATCGAGGCACCACAAGTGAGTATTTCGCATTCCAACCCGTCTTACCAACTCCTCCCATACCTCCATCATCTTCAATTACTAACAAGAATCTTTTTAGGTTGTTCCTGGAGATATATGTAAGCAAGTTCGAGTTTGCCTATAGACATGATTGCTAACCTCGGATGTTTAAAGTGCAAATCGAAGACGTAAGTTTTGCTGTCGAGTCTGTCTAGGAGTTGACTTTATTGACAAGTCCAACAGGGTAGCATCATACCTGCTGATGGTCGCATTGTCACCGATGATGCCTTCCTCCAGGTTGACCAGTCTGCCATCACCGGTGAATCTTTGGCTGTTGACAAGCACCACGGAGAGTAGGTGAACCCTGTGCAAGCAATTCGAGTCTCTTACTGACTTTATCCAGCCAATGTTTCGCTTCCTCGGCTGTCAAGCGTGGTGAGGCCTTCATCGTCGTTACCGCCACTGGTGACAACACTTTCGTCGGTCGCGCTGCTGCTCTCGTCAGTCAGGCTTCAGGTGGCACTGGTCATTTCACCGAGGTGCTCAATGGTATTGGTCAGGTGCTCTTGATTCTTGTCATCTTCACCTTGGTCATCGTCTGGGTTTCTTCGTTCTACCGATCTAACCCCATTGTTGAAATCCTCGGCTTCACCCTCGCCATCACCATCATTGGTGTCCCCGTCGGTCTTCCTGCTGTCGTCACCACCACCATGGCCGTCGGTGCTGCATACCTTGCCAAGAAGAAGGCCATCGTCCAGAAGTTGTCCGCCATTGAGTCGTTGGCTGGTGTTGAGATTCTCTGCTCAGACAAGACTGGTACTTTGACCAAGAACAAGCTGTCTCTTTCTGAACCCTACACCGTAGCTGGCGTAGACCCCGAAGACCTGATGCTCACTGCCTGTCTTGCTGCTAGGTAAGCAATTTGAAGTTTACCCATCGGCGATTCCAAAGAACTTCAGGCGCACAGAGCTGAGTCATGATGGAACTCTTGAGATGCCTCTTGTCCACCCTCGACGCATGAGTAATACAGGAATGCTGACCTGGTGTTACACAGTCGAAAGAAGAAGGGAATTGATGCCATCGACAAGGCTTTCCTCAAGTCCCTCAAGTTCTACCCTCGCGCCAAGAATGTCCTTTCCAAGTACATTGTCAAGGAGTTCTTCCCCTTCGACCCTGTCTCGAAGAAGGTCACCGCTATCGTTGAATCCCCTCAAGGCGAACGTATTACTTGCGTGAAGGGTGCCCCTCTCTTTGTTCTAAAGACTGTGGAGGAGGACCACCCCATCGATGAGGAAGTTGACAATGGTGAGTGATGAAAACAAATATAACCTCGTGCTCGAATGAAGTTGCTGACTCGTTTCCGTTACTAGCCTACAAGAACAAGGTCGCCGAGTTTGCCACTCGAGGATTCCGATCCCTGGGTGTCGCCCGCAAGCGAGGTGAGGGTGCTTGGGAGATCCTTGGTATCATGCCTTGCTCTGATCCCCCGCGTCACGATACTGCCAAGACCATCAACGAGGCCAAGACACTTGGTTTGTCCATCAAGATGCTTACTGGTGACGCCGTTGGTATCGCTCGTGAGACTTCTCGCCAACTCGGTCTTGGTACCAACGTTTACAACGCTGAGCGTCTTGGTCTTGGTGGCGGTGGTGATATGCCTGGTTCCGAGGTTTACGATTTCGTCGAGGCCGCTGACGGTTTCGCCGAGGTCTTCCCCCAGCACAAATACAATGTCGTTGAGATTCTTCAACAGCGTGGATACCTGGTTGCTATGACTGGTGACGGTGTCAACGATGCTCCTTCATTGAAGAAGGCTGACACTGGTATCGCTGTCGAGGGTGCTTCTGATGCTGCCCGATCCGCTGCCGATATCGTCTTCTTGGCCCCTGGTCTCGGTGCCATTATTGATGCCCTCAAGACTTCTCGCCAGATTTTCCACCGTATGTACGCCTACGTCGTCTACCGTATCGCTCTGTCCATTCACTTGGAGATCTTCCTCGGGCTTTGGATCGCCATTCTCAACCGGTCTCTCAACATTGAGTTGGTCGTCTTCATTGCCATCTTCGCTGATGTCGCCACCCTTGCCATCGCCTACGACAACGCACCCTTCAGCAAGAGTCCTGTCAAGTGGAACCTGCCCAAGCTTTGGGGAATGTCGGTCTGTCTGGGTATTGTACTCGCTGTCGGAACATGGATCACCGTGACCACCATGTACGCCGGGGGGGCCAACGGAGGTATCATCCAGAATTTCGGTAACCTGGACGAGGTTCTCTTCCTGGAGATATCGCTCACTGAGAACTGGCTCATCTTCATTACTCGTGCCAACGGTCCCTTCTGGTCCTCCATGCCCTCTTGGCAACTCACTGGTGCCATTCTGGTTGTCGACCTTCTTGCAACCTGCTTCACCATCTGGGGTTGGCTCGAGACCAGCAACACCTCGATTGTCGCTGTCGTCCGTATCTGGATCTTCTCCTTCGGTATCTTCTGCATCATGGGTGGTATCTACTACCTCCTTGCTGGCAGCCAAGGTTTCGACAACATGATGCACGGCAAGTCGCCTAAGGGCAACCAGAAGCAACGTTCTTTGGAGGATTTCGGTAAGTTTTTGATCGAAACTCGTGGTCAGGGGTTCACTCAGCTAACTGTTTCATAGTTGTCTCGCTCCAGCGTGTCTCCACCCAACACGAGAAGTCCCAGTAAACTTCCACACAACGAAACGGGCCGCGCATATGAGCTCGTAAATCCTATTGGGGTTTCTCCTCCGTGTTCCACGCTCTACCCGTCGCCACCCGACTTCGGATTGACGTGTTCACATTTTCTCTCTTTTTGTCTAAGCTGTATGATTGGAGACCTGCTCGGTAAATCGTCGGGCATGTTGTGTCCGGGATGAATGCGGTCTGACAGTACTATATCCATGTTTCCTATTTACTCTAGACAAACCCTAATTGAAAGAAGTAAAATTTACTGCCTGATGTTGCAACATGAGTAAAGGAATAACATTGTGACATATTGTTTAGCTTTTGTTATCGAGTGAAGCACGGAATACATTCTTATCACCGATTACCAGGCTCTAGATGCAATTCTGTTATAAGCACTATTTGTATGAACTATTTGAGCATTACTATATGAAGCTCAGCTGCTCGACACATCTCATCTGGATACCAAACTTCACAAGTCTATCGTCCAGTAGGACTGGACTGTGTGAAGGGAATCCGCTAAGGGACTACGACGTCCTTGCTGGTATCCAGCTCTTCATGCCTTCTCAAGTCCATCGGCTTGGCTAACAACGGAACCACATAACTGGGCATCCCAAGCGTTAGCAACTATGAACTCATAATGATCCGAGGTAAATTTCGACTCACGGGTCGAAAGTCTTCCAGTATGGGTTCTCGAGATGGTATTTCTGGCTCTTTGGTCACGCAGGATATTGTCAATTTCAATTTATTTGCAAGATACTTAGTCACAAACGGGATGACATCTCGACTGTGCGTGTACGTACCGACTCTTGCTCGAATCGCTCCACAACAGTGAAGGCCCTCGGGTCATGTACATCCTGCATCACGAACCAATCGACCGTCTCCTTGTCCTTACGGTACACCCGTGCTGCCTCGATTAACTTCAACTTGATCTTCTCAATCGACGAGGGGTCATCGTTGGCGTAGAGGTGGACAGTAAGTGTGTAGACCATCTTCCTTTCCCGTATTCCTAACGTTTGCGTGGGTGGGTGTCGAATTCCCGATCTGACGTTCCGGATGTTGTGACTTATAAGGGGATCGCGACGAGTGGACAAGGATGGGAAGGAGGGGTGGTGAAAGTGTGTGGTGAGCTTCGAGCTCTTCCAATATGCGTCCCATGCGAGATGCCTCTCTTACCGGCCATGAGGGGTAGCTTGAGCTATGGAAAGCTCTTCTTGCGGGGGGACATATGGCCATTCATTGGTCTTTTTCCCTCACAGCTGCACGAGCGGAAATAGCAAGTTGTGCAGTTGCAGTAGTGGATGGATGCCTGTGTACCTGTCACCCCTAAGCGTAACCCTTAGTCGAATTTACTTTAGCATGTTGACGTGTCTATGCTCAAGCGATCAGATTTCTTCTACAAGTTGTAGAATCTTGAATGCACAATACAATTCTGCAGGACTACCAAAGCCTGCTGTCGGGTACGAGTGTTGGACAATATTCCGTGGGAAGGCCACTTCAATAAAGCTGTCACCATATGCAACAGGGCCATCTGAAGCTGTTGCTTCCAAATTTCAGTTATATCCAAGTCTTGAGTAGTATATACCAATATATCGATGTTTACGCAGCTTGGTGATCCTTGTGAATGCACGTAATTATGATAACTATGTGAATTGACCTTCATAGCCCATCTTTTTTAGAAACAAATGGTTTTGACAGCGGAAGTGGTAGATGAGTCCGAGGTGTGCACACATTTGAATAGTACGCCTTCATTTTCCGTCTGCCTACTGAAGTACATCATCTTCCAGAACTTTACTTTTCCGAAGGGAAATACTTATCGGCCTGTAAGTAATCCGTGGCTCGACGGAAAAGAAACAATGATTCAATATAAACTCAAAGTCGTCAGAATCAAGCAGAATTAGCATATTCAATAGACCAGGTTGTTACCTACTTATGTAGAGGTACCTAGGTACCTAGGTGTGAAAGGATAATAAAACTACCTGTTATAACGCGTATAGCGTAATTACCCCGCTAAGCCATCCTCTCTTCAGTGGATGTAGCCTGTCATATCATCGCTTTCAGGCGATACCATGCGCTGTAATTACGAAGTGTACCGCGGAAGTCGCCAGGCATATAGGTGAGTTATGACTTGGTCCATCTTCCACGTGATTGTCCATTATCAGGACCGTTCACCAGAAGACAGCCAGCAACTCAACATGGTAGAGTGACTGTTGTTTCACAGAACGTTCTGGCAAGTTGAAACTTTTTCAATTCTTTTAATTGTCAACGCGTTGTCTCGCGTTATCCGCTCAACGTCTTTCTCGATAACGCACCACAATCGCCGCCTCGCCTGGCCTCACCTTATCGTTCATCTCTATCCTGTAATGTCTACGGGTAGAACGAACCGCCAAGATGAATCTGCCTGGCTTTTATTTTGGTAAGTTCTATTGCTATCCTTATGCTTGAAAGTAATCGACTCTAATCCCCACCGCAGACCCCAAGAAGAACCGCTACTTCAAAATCGAGAGCAGCAAGACCGCACCAACAGAGTCGGCGCATTCGTCCGATAATGTCAAGAAGCGTAAGCTTGAGGACGCTGAGGCGGCGTTGCAGCTTTCACGCATGAGATTGAATAAGGGCCGGATCAAGCGTGCACAAGTTCTGAGCGAACCTTTGATGGGCGGTTTTTGGGCCCGCGAGATGGGTGGGTTTTCCCCTGAGGATTTTGCCTACTCCAGTCGGCCTTATCACTCAGTCGTTAAGACCAAAGAAACTCAGATGGCTAGTTTTGCGAAAGGCTTAGTTGAGAAGGGCTGTCTGCCTTTTGCCGATGCGCGTTGTGGCGGAGCTTCCAAGGCTGTGAAGCACATGTGTATCACCCTTGAAGACGCCTGGACTGGCCTCGGCGTCGGATTTGCAAGTGGGTTATATTTCTCGCCCTGCTAGAGGGCATTCAAGGCGCTGATACTTGTCTTTCCCTAGCCGTTGATGGGACGTCAATTGATTCAACCTACATACCGAGAGACGGGAACGGCAGGTAGGCAACTTCATTCCTACGGAATCCTTCTGATGGTTTCCTGCAACTGACTCCATACAGAATCCATCGTCGATTGCTTGCTGATTACCCAGCTGCCGCTCCTCAAGTAGCCCCTCACCCGGAACTCGTTCTTTCCCAAATCTCAGATATGAAGTACGACAACCTTGGAGGGTACGTGCTCGTTACTCATCGTGAACCTAGCGACGAGGTTTCGTTATGGGCCTTCCGTCCGGTTGATGCAGAAGGTTACATAGCAGAAGGATGGCCACAATGGCCCCTAGGAGAGGGTAAGCCGCTCTTGAGAATGTAGTGCTTGCTAGACTGACACGAACTTAGGTGCTGATAACCCGAGCCAGGTCATAAACTTGCGTGCTAGAGGCCCTGCACGTCGGAGCTATGGCTACGATGAAGGTGCCCGTCTTTCGAATGGTGATTATCAGGCCAACGTTGTCGCGCTGGCCCCACCCGGTTCCCAGGACCAGTGCGCTGTTGGGTCGAATCGTGGAATTCTGCAGTGGAACTGCCGAGGCGATTTTGACTGGCTTGCACCGAAAGGGCGATTCACTGACAACGACTTCATGCTCCGTGACATCTTCGATCTCGATTATCAAAAGGGTCACAGCCAAATCATCCTAGCTGGCGGCCGCGGTGGACACTTGTTCCTAGGCGACACTCGCATGAATCATTACCAGTGGCGCTGCATCAAGCATCCCAGCTCCATCACCCACTTGAAATCTATCAGTCAATACCACATCTTTGTTAGTGGACTGAAAGACACCATGTGTATCTACGACACCCGCATGGTGAAGAAGCGGGCTGGGAATCCTCTTGTGTCCCCTCACTTGTTAAAACAAGTCGACTCAGTCACGCCGATCCTAACATTCCCGGGGTACAAGAACAAGGCGCACATCCACATTGGCTTGGATGTTGACACGAAAATCGGCATGGTTGCTGCTGCTCATGACGACGGAAAGATTGCACTCTACTCGATCAATACAGGTCACAGACTGAGTTCGCCAGACACCGATCAGATTCAAGCAGATCTCAATCGAGGGCCAATTCAGGCAGTCGAGTTCCAGAAGCTGCCTCGAGATGACGACCCGACCCTCTTCGTTGGCATTGACAGTCATATCCAAGCGTTTTCTTTTGGTGTCCGCGATCTTAACGACGAAGCTTGAACTTGCACATGGTCTACGCATTGTGGAAACTTCTGGCAGGAACGTTATGCAGCACTGCCAGAAGAGTGATACAATGTAGCCCTATAAGCATCCTCGAGCAGAAGAGGCCCTATGGCCATAAAGGTAAGAGAGGCTTCCGATACCCGCTCTTTTCAAAGCTCACATGACCGAAACAGGTCTTTACGCTGCGACGAACCTACCGCGGCGAACGTGGACGCCTACATCGAACAGAACAACTATGAAACTTGAGTTCAAGAATTCCGAACTTTACCGGACTGCACCCCCCTTTCTACCTCGTCACGCAACTAATAGAACGACTTCCTTCTTTTGCATTTTCATATGGCGTTCAATGATGACGGCAATTCTCGACCGATGGCTGATCCTTTCTTATCTTTGATTCCAAATACGGCGTTGGGGATTATAATACGGCACAATGACGACGAATACGACAAGATGATCATGCTTCACATTTCACCCTTTCATCACACCCCTAGGGTGTTCAGCGCGAGGGTCAAGGAGAAAAGTTTAAAAGGGAATGTTTTGTCACTCGGCATGGTAATAGGAGATTTCCTGGTTCGGAAGTCAGGAAACCATATTGCGTCTTAGACCAGATACCCCCGGTTCCTTCACAGGAACAGACACAGCACGAGGAATATAGGGCCACCGAGTCTTCTTGACCAAACATCAGTCCACATGAGTCGCCATAGAGTAAGTAGCATTGCGAGTGGGCTGTTCTACCGCCCCCTCGTAATTGAGACGGAAAGTATGCTATCCACTTCGGTGACCAAAGCTCCCACCCAGCTTATCACGTGTGTTCAAGTCGAGGGATTCAGTCTGAATCTCCTGTGCTCTTCCTCGTTCTTCTAGACACATCCATTGGCCGGTCTCACCATCAAATGCTGGCGGATGTAATTGTGTTGCCACACCCTAAACGACCTCAACACATACTCCATGATACACTTTTATCGCCTGCCCAACTATTCCGTGATCCCACATTCTGATTTCCCTTACATGTGTCCTGTCGGCCTTGATTAATCCGGGGTATATCTCCCGCGCCTGACCGTCCCAAGAAACCGACCGACGTGCCCAAAACCGTGAGACGCCAAGATCCTGAGTTCAGACCCATATATGCCCATTTTCCGTTACACTTTTGTTTGCCCAGCCCGACCAAGCCCTAGCGAAAGTCAAAGATGAAGAGCACCAGGTCAACGCCTCTTCCGAATGCAAATTTCAGCGTATCGCCCCCCTTCTTATTCCCCACCTATCCAATTTGTTGAGTTCTGCCTCTTGGTTCTGTCACCTCCCCCTCTCCGCGTTCCCACTCCCGCTTCCCATCGCTCGCCAGGTTGTACGTCCCCTCCAGCTGCGGGAACGTCATGTGGAATTGCTCGCCCAGCGTCCAGTTCTCCAACTTCCCCATGTGCCTCTCGAACACTGGGTTGATGAGCAGCTCGTCCCCGTCCGAGCTTTGTAGTAGTGTATCTGTGGCCTCGTAAGGCCAGTTTACGCTAAGAGTCAAAGTGAACGGTATGAAGAAATTGTCGAATAGGAACTCAGAGGGGTTGTACTCCTTGGTCAGTTTGTCGCGCATTCGCGGGAAAGGTAGGTGGTCGATCCAGGCCGGGTGTGTGTTGTAGAGTTGCGCTGGAACTGGTTGTGCCCATGGGGGGAGAAGGTTGTAATTCTCCTTTGTTGGGGAGATCTGCCACCGCATTACGAGGAACATGATGTACAGCACTGCTACGCGCTCAGGGAGCATGCAGATCCCGGGGAACGTGGCCAAGATGTCTGTGAAAACCTTGGACAGCGGGTGTGAGAATGCGCTTCGGGCCGGATTCAGGAGGGAAGAGACGGAAGGATAGCGTGGTCCAACGATCTCCTGGGGCGATACGCCCTCTGCTGCCCGCTGACGCCGCTCTTGGAGAAAGTCCAGGAGCAGACTATCCAGTGGACAAGTAGGCGGGCAGTTTTTGATTGTCGCTGTACTGCCAACCCACGACTCCGGGGTGTGTGACAGGTTGCTTTCAGATCCAAAAGGGACGCGATGTTGGTGCTGTGGAGGATCTTGCCTCAGTGTATGTGCGAGCGAGCTTGACTGAGGTGATGGGAGGGAGACGTTATTCCAGTCATGCTTCATGGGAAGGTGGTTGAAGTTCGGCGTATCCTGGGCGCCGTTGACACCCGTCTGCATGCGATTCACCCTTTCCGACGAAGCTGGATCAAGCAGGAAATCGAGCTTGAGCTGCTCACCTAACCCAAAGTCTAGAGCATGAAGTGAGTTCTGCCGTTGCTGGCTGATCATCTTGACCTGGCTGAAGCTGGGGCTTGGCTGTGTCGACGAGCCGGCGCTTTGCATACCCGCCTGATGCCATGGTGGGTCTGTTGAGATCGGGGAAGCTGTATCTGGAGGCGTGGAGGCATTGTGCGCAGAAGGGATGGAAGGCAGCGGCCCCGCGGTCTGGCCTGGCAAAAACGTTGGTACAGGGGAGGCATATACTCCTTCAGCTGCCGGCCCAAGTAGTCAGCTCATCTGCGTGACCTCTACTGAAACGAGAGGGGGTGCTGTTGGGGTTTTTTTTCTTAAAATAAAATAAAAACATCCCCCTTGCAGCCAACGGGGATGGCATATGAATAGCAAGCTGTACTAACCTGGTTGCGTAGTCAATACCGGCTGAAGCAGGGTCATTATCGAGGCCATCCGGCCTTTGAGGTCGGCAAGCTCTGCCTCCACATGCTCTTTAGCCCGTATGGCAGCTTGCAGCTCCTGATAAGGCTGCTGGGATGTCAACTCTTTAATCCGTAGTTCCAAGGTCTCGATCTGGTTCTTGGTTCGCTCGCGGATAGCTCGTTGTGCCTCGCGGTCTGTGGTGTTCGATGTTGGTTAGCATCATGAGGATACGGCAGAAGCAAGCATCCCGTGTGACACCGAAGGGATATGCTACACGGAACCAATGCATTGGGCAAGACTAGGAGATGATAGTACACACCATTCGCCCGTTTCTTGGCCAGCTGCTCGGGGGTGAGGTTCGCCACACCTCTCGATCCGGGTCCGGTCCGGCGCTTCTTGGTCCTCTGGCCGTCCGGGCCGGCATTGTCGCCCCGGGGCTGCGACGAAGCATTGGACTCGGCCGGAGATTGGGCATCACTGGAGAGTCCGCGCTTGTGGAGACCAATGCCCCCTGGCACAGGAGCCCCAGAGGGCGAATCGGCTGTGGATGCGTGGGCTGTCTGAGGATGCTGAGCTTGGGCGCTGTTCGCAGGAGACTTGTGGATGGTGGAGGTCGAGGCAGTAGGTGGCATTATTTCCGGCGGGGAGCCTCAAATGCAGATCATACATATCACAATGTAAGATACAGCACAACACACACACACACACACACACACAGACACACACACAGACGGTTCGCTAAGTTACCGCCTTGCTGCGTGTTCCCGGCTGGCGACTGGGACATGACAAGACACTGCAGGCAGCTTACGATTCGAGCGAATTGAGACACCCCCACGATTGCAGGGTTTTGGGCCGCCGGACCCTTTGCGCATTAATCATAGTCAAGTTTCTGATTCAGTCATGGTGAATTGGCAGGATGAACACGAGTCAACGAGGGCTCAAAAAACCTGGCCGTCTGTGCTCGTTTTTTGCGGGGATTAATTGATGTATGTACCATAGTAGTAGGTAGGTAGTTAGTCGCCTGTGAGACAGCGCATCCTTCTGTGCAAACGGCTCAAGCTACTGAGCTTGCCCAGCAGGGTCAATCGTCCACCGACGCCGTTCTGGTTCTGGATCATATCTCTTGCTGAAGAACAGCCTAGGTCAAGCAAGGCATTGGCTTATCTAACGGTTCTCTGCCTTGCGTTTTACCTTACCGGATAGATACGTCGTGTAAGCCTGAGTCGATGGAAGCCAGGGAGCATAAGAAGGCAAGCGCTACCTTTAAAAACATAGTGGTGGTGTTATATGCGTTCCCTTTTACCCTGAGTGGCACGTATTTGGATTGATGGTAGACCGTCCATATTTCACATGTCATGGTCAACTGAGAAGCTTATCGACGTGCTCTTTTTGTTCGGTATTATACACTACGATGCCATCTACACTCTCTGCTGGGTTGGCAATACTTGTCCAGAAATGATCCTGTTCGTTTCAGTCCAACCATCCCTTGTTTCAGCGCGTCGAAGCCTCCATCAAAGCCTACTCAGCGGAGGCTCTAGCAAGAGCTTGGTGTAAGTGCGGCGGGAACCGATACTTGAGCTGGCTCGTATACGTTGTCAGATCCATGCTGATTTGCTTCAGGTTGTCGCACATCATCCGCCGCGTGCCTTCGTTGCCACTGTACTGCCCGCTCATGAGTCTCTCTCGCTGGTTCATACAGCATGTAATAGTCCACATCAATAGATTGGGCACATTGATGGCCACTGGTTGAGACAAGCCAGAGAACTTGGATGCATAATGTCGAATCGTGCTGGGATCGCCAGCCGCGTCCAAGGGAAGAATCTCAAGTGCTCGGATTTTCTGCAGTACTATTAGCTTTGTCACTGTGATTTGCGAGGACAAGGAGAAACGACTCACGTCTAAGCTTTCCGGCCATTGGCCGGCCTCAACCATACCCTTGATGTCACTCATTTGCAGCAAGAGATGGCATGCGCTCCTGTTCTGATCTTGGATCTTGGTATAAAACATGGCGTCTTTCTCATACATCGACATCATGGTTCTTGCAAGGTCGATAGGGTCATCAATAGAAGCAAGACTGAGACTGCTTCCGGGTTGCCCTTCTGCTTCATTGCCCTCTGCTCGGGGCTTGACAGGCATAAGCCGCATAGGGTCCTCTCCCATGTCCAGAGTTATCGCCTCACTAAGAGCACGGCTCACGATGGTCACGACGCTGTCATAGTCACCTGCCAGATGGTACAAGAGAACCGCATCAGTGGTTCTCCCATTGTCATCTGCATATCTGGCGGCTTGCAAGGTAACGGCCTTGATGAAATCATCCTCCTCACGTAGGCCAATGAGAGGACCACGTTCTTCGATCAAGCCAGTAATGCGATGCCCATCAGGTCTAATATCGCCGATAAGCTTGCTGAATTCGCGTGTCTCGAGAACTAGTTCCCGAAGTGCTAGATGGCATAGCTCAGCTTGCGCTTTGCCAGCATCACCGTCCAAGTCGGCGTTCAGACAGATCATGGTCAGATAGTCGACTGCCGAAGCGACATCAGCTGCTCTGAAGTCTCTGGTATAGTAGCCCAGCATGCGGCCGAAGCTGATCTGAGGTTGAGACCGAGTGTTGTACGTCAGTAACTCACTCGCGTTAGTCCAAGGATCGGCAGGTCGAAGGAGGCCGTAAAACTCCAAACCAACAGCGAAGTGAATTGCATCGACATATGAGAAGGGGTAGAGATATGATATGGCTTGTTCGAACATGCCCGACAATACTTGTAAGAAGAACGACATGCCGAAGTTGCCGTTTGTATCGTCGGCTGGGGTCTTTGGGAAGTGCCTGAGAACAATCTCCCGAACCGTCTCCTGCAGGTTGGCCAGCGTGTATGACTCGCCCGCCACTTCGGTCAATTTGTCGTTCTCCCGAGCTAGATTGAACTGTAGCCAGATCCAGTCGTTGATGTCCGTGTTCAAGCCTTCCAGATTACGTTTGCCAACTTCACAACGGCCTACGATCTTGTAGCACGCCATACGATAGGGATCGATCGTGTTGTCAGGGGCATTCCGAACACGCTGAGTATACTCGTTGTTGCAACGCTCTTGGAGTTGCCGTCTCAGCCGCCGATCTTCGCTGGAGGCGTATTCAAGCAGATAAGACGAAAAGGTGCGATCGATGCTTCGAAATGTAGTTGCATGCGCTTTGACGTATTCCGCGGCTTCCGTCACATGACCGGACCGCAGGAGGTAGTATACCAGGGCCCAGACATACTCTCCGCTCACCTGCTGGAGCTCGGTATTGTCCGGGACCAGATCTTTGCGAGCGTGGCGTAATCGTACATAGGCCTTGATCTTGCTGACAACATCGGGACGACCGCCGAGATTGGCCTCACGAGGATACTTAGTGATCAGAGTTTCTACCTCAAGGAAAAACTTCTTTTCCAAGAATTCGTTGGCGCCTTTGAGTATCCTCTTCCGCATCTCCATGGATTTCTGGGAACTGCTTTGTAGGTCAAGATACATCTGCGCAAACTGGCGTTCTTTTGCTGTAGCGCCATTCGCAGTCGTCTCGGCGTCGGGGTTCTCTCCAACCATAGCCATGACAGCATGATATGCATCGACAATATGCTGAGCATGCCGGTCACCGGAGCTGCTCTCCACCTCGCTGAGCTCAAATAGCAGTGGGAAGGGCCTCTGATCTAGTCGTGCATGGTTAAGCTCTCGAATTCGCCCAGCAAGTTTACTCTGTTTCTCTCGCGAGAACCGGTCGTCGGTCGATGTCGTTCCATTCATTGATGCTGACTTGATGTTTTGGTTTTCGACATCAATGAAGTCGGCCTGGTGGGAGCCAATCTTGCTGGGTGTACCGATGACCGACTTCTGAAGACTAGATCGACCAAACGCACTCTTTCCTCCCGCGGTGGTCGATCGCGCGCTCTTTGATTTCCTCCGGCCGAATCCTCCCAGCGACTCCTTTGGGGTCTCGGCACTGTCGTCTCGAGGCTTGATACCAAAATGCTCGTAGATACGTTGGCGCTGGGCCTCCCACTCCGTCGTAATATTGTCCTCGAGGAAGTTGTCAAAGTCTTTGACGGATCTCTCCAGTCCGTCGGCGATCATACTAAGGGTCGTCTTTTGTTGCAGGTTGGCTAGATAGGTATCGACGTCGATCTCGGCAGGTCCAGCAACGGGTCTTTCGACGCGGCCGGCTTGGATATCGAAATAGTTGAGATCCTTCACGGCGGCGCCCGGGTCCATGCCAGAGGCAGCGAGCGTGTACTGAGCCCTGCCATCGGGAGCTTGCCCACGCTGGCCACCAAGCTTTCTCAGCTTCTGTCGAAGGTCGCCGAGGCCTAGCTGAAGGCTAGGAATATCCGCCATTGTGAGTTATGGGCGAAATGAGGCGATCGGCGACAGCGGAGTGGAAATCTATTTGTTGCTGTGAAGGTCCAGAATTCGAATTTACACGAGGCTGAGAAAACAATCAACAAGGCAGGTACCTAATTAGGCTCTTTAGTGGATCTGGGCAGTGGTGAGTGCTTTTAGGTACAGTAGCTGCTACCTGAATCACCCCGCGACAGCAGGCGCATGTCAATAAGCTACTAAGTAGGTAAGTAGCCATGACATGGAAGAACATAACAATTTGGCACACGCGAGTCAATTGGAGCCACTTTGCGCCGCCATCACTTTGAACTCATAGGTATGCCTATGTAGGTAGGTAGGCACCTAAGGAATATAAAATTTGGAAGTAGGTGAAGGTCCTCGTTCGTTGTTGGGGAAGACCACCCGAGTAGTAGTTTGTTTCCTCGTGTTCCGTGCAAATGCACTAACTTGACGAGCTAGCGCTCCAGGCCTACACTCAGTCAAAATATCTCTATACCGCGACAGGGGTTTGGATTCGTATTGGGTTTCTTCCACATCGGAGTATCCCAAATACCAAGCAATAGTTGACAAGCATGACTTGTGATTGTACGAGTATGTATGTATGCATACATGCATGGCTGCCATGGCCGGCATGCCATCTTCCAACCAGGATCCTTTGTCGCACAATGAGCAGCTTTTCTGTAAGTAGATTGTCTCAGCATCTTGCACCAATCACTCCAAGCTGTGCTTTTAAGCTCTACGGACATCCCGCATGGGGTCTCATGCAGCTCCCTGCTTCGTGCATTTCCAAATCGAGAGGCAATCGAGAATCAAATCATTAATCAGTTTACCTGAGCATGTTTTCGCAGTAGATACCAGTCAGTTGCTGCCACTTCAAAAGATATCATCCGGTGTTGAGATGAAGACTGGATTAGGAATATTCTGCAACCAGCTGTCCATGATTCCTCAACCACCGCAGCCACGTAACTGACGCGCAGCCGACACAGCCTCGCATGCAAACTTCATGCCAACAGTTTTGGCTACGAAATCGGCTTGCACTACCAGTCTGATGCCCAGTTAGTCAAACCGCAAGACTGATGATGGCTGAACCGAAGAAGAAAGGATTTTGGGGCGACTTGTTCCGCTCCAGAAGCAATGCAGCGGGCGGGAAGCTAGTCAGCGTTGAATGAAGCCATATCCACCAGGAGTTGATCGCTAACATGTCTTCCAGTCAAAAGAGCAACCACGAAGGGCTAGTGAGAGTGACTTCTTCTCGCAACCTCGCAGGACTGACGGCCCTCAGCCCACAAGCTCACGCCGCCGTCCACGCCGCCCTCGTCCTCGTGACGCCAAGGGCAAAGGCCGGGAGGAACCAAATGGCCATGCATATGAAACACCACCGCTATCAGAATGGCCGCCGTCGGGTGTATCGAGCGAAGAGGAGCTCTCGCTCGGACACGCCATGGAACTGATTTCGCGGGGTGTTCCGGCACATAAAGGACACAAGCGGCCCATACCTCATCGTTCTGATCAATACTACGCTCTCTACACAACCACAGCAGGAAATCGGGGGGACGACACCGATACAGCTAATCAGCACGATTCTATGACGCAACTGACGACTTTGCGAATACAAGGGACCAGCGCGCCCACATATCCATGGGAAACGTTGGAGCAACCGAGCTTGGCCTTTGGCTATGGCATACGGCCGGGAACAATCACACTCAATCATTGGGCAAACTTATCAGGCATGATCCCGCCGATAATAGCACTCCGGGACCCTGGAATGGTGCCTCGCGAGGTGGACTTGGCCCAGATTTTCGACCGCCTCAAGGAGTTGGAAGGGGGCATAGAAGACGACAACGAAGACATGATGTATCGTAATCTCTACAGACGGTTCTTGAAGGACCCGGACAAGGTATTCAGCCCGCACAAGGCCATGGATAAACAAATCACAGACCTTATCATGGTTCTCTCGGCTCAAGACTGGTTAGACTTTACGGTGCCGAAGAATCAGATTATCACAAGGTTCATATTCGACATTGATCACTCTAATCACCAGCAGTATGTCAAGTTCTTCCACCAGCTACTCCTAAGCCTCGAGTTGGAGCTGCGGATTAACTCGGGACTCCATAATGATTGGGCGAAGGAAAAACTAATGAGTCAAATCCCCCCAAAGATCCAATGGAATCTTGCCCTTGCCCGTCGATGGAGAGACAATGTCCGCGTTGAGGAATTCGGCAGAACAGCTGATCAAGTACGACTACGGTTCAAGCTGAGGAAACGTCAGACGAAAATGCTGAAGCGATTTGCGCAAATGATGAAGTGGCCAAATCTGAACGAGACCATGGACGCCCTCAAAAGCAGAGACGGCGGTGCGAGCCTCTTGGGCATCAGTTCTCATACAATGGCCTTCTTCAGCGGCCTTGTACTGCCAGGGGTAAAGTTGAATCTATGCCACGAGAGATCTCCAGCAAACTAACACGACCATAGCCAACATTCCCATTTCTCATCATGAATTCCCTGATCGACATCGACCCAGATACAGCAACGGACGATCTGGCGCTACTGACACATCTTCACCCTCAATGTGGGTTTCAGTATCGCAATAGCTACACCTACTGGTCTTCTGCTTGCATTGTAGGCAAGGTACTTGCTCCTACCTGCCTGGAGATAGCTGGCTGGATTGGACCTGCTCGGCCGACTGTGGATCTAGGGCGTTCTCAGATCGCTCGAATACGTTCAAGAAGACCGCGACAGCGGATAACTCCGGAGGACGTGACTTCTATGAGCGAAAGATCGGACCCTCTTGGACCACCCGCCGAGGTATTCCCAGTTAAGGAGTACGAGTTAATTACACCCGAGACAGACGAGTTCGTCGACACAGTCCGCATAGAGCTCCTCAACCTGACGAGGACTGCTGACCGCCAAGGCACCGGTCTGGGCCCAAAGTTGTTTGATGCCTCCATTCAATTCGCCATTGATGGGGTTTCGTGGCCACTGAGTCTGACCTACGATGTCTCTTTTATCAATGCTTGGCCGTGCTCGGACGGGCCGCACCCCCTATTTTTTGACTACGTATACACGTCGGTGAAGGCGGACGAGGTACTTGGCATTCGAAACTGGGGAAATCCGGGTGAGACTAGTGAGCGAAGCGCAAACTCAACGCCAGTTGGTGGTAGTGGACTACTAAAACCCCTTGCACAAGACGAAGATGCGGAAAGAGTGCTCGTGATCGAGGCGTTTGGGGTTCGAGATAATGAGGTTTTGGCAAGAGCCTGGTGCTCTCATTGGGGACTTAGCGCGGTGGTGGTAGACATTGGGAAAACTTGGTGAGTCTGCCCAATTCCGAGAGAGTAGTTTCAGTCGTCGACATTGCTAAAAACAAGACAGCATGGCATGCGCGATTCGCGAAGCATATGCAGCAACCTTGACGGTTGTGATACTGGTCGATGATCAGCAAGAGGTGATTGACGAATAACGAACTATCAATGACTACGGTACCGGGAAACGAGCAGACGATCCATGATAATATCAAGACAAAGCGGCACAACCTGGTGGCTGGCGCGGGGAAGGCCGGAGTGTAACGCTGCGAACCAAACAGGATACGCCGTATCAGCCCTAAAGGTTATTTCTTCATTATCGACTCAGCGCGGCTCTGATACCCATTTTGCGATACTCGTGTTACTAATTGCTCAACATAAGGGGCCATGAGAGCCAATGCATTATGTGTACCAGCGACTTGACAACCCTTGTGCCTCTCGTGAAGCCACTCCCACACCGTACTTTAGTTGCAGCACAAGCAAAATGTGCTGTCGACGATCCACCACCGCTTGCAAGCGGTCTGTCGGTGGGTTTGATATAGTCTGGCTTGTCTGGATAGACTTGGAAGTGCAGATCTTTTGCGGCTGGGGTTGTTCTCTGAGAAATGCAAACGCCTTCTTCCCTCAAGGTGGGTCTTTCTTCTCTCAAGGTGGGTCTGTGTCCCCACGAGAATCCCACGATACCCATTTGTGAAGCTGGTCCTCAAAAGAATTACTGAGATTTTTCACTTCTCGCTTCCGATAGGGACCAGCTCCATCGTCTACCCCACCAAATTGCTTATGCTAGCGGTGGGGGTTCATCCTTGTGACGACATTTGCCCCTTGTTGAACCCCTCGTGCATAGCTTGGGGAAGCCATAGCTCTCAAGTAAAACCCACGAGAGCTCCGGAGCTCCTAAGAAGTCGGTGGTCTCTCGATATTGCTTTTATCTTTCATGTTGTGAGACATCGAATAACCTCCCCCACGCCTTAGCAAGCCTCCCGATAGTCTCAGTACCTTCCTTTGCTTACTGGACAAGGACAACAGCAGCTGCTCCCCTGTCTGTGCGAATCGCCTGCTGATTCCCCCGCTCGAATAGTTGAGCTCATACCTATATCGGATTCCGAGATGGAGTACGTAGGAAGTGAACTGATCGTCCCAAGTTGACGCAAACCTAAGTTGAGCTTGGCTTGCATGCACCAGGTCAGCAACTGACCGGGAGCTTGTTTTCTATCTAGTACACGCAATGTTATTCATGTCGAGAACAATGTACGTGTACCGATCCTCGAGTTTCCTTAGAAGTCGCACAAACCTCACTTCACACAACTTTCACCCCACAACTCACACCTCACAACTCACAACTTACACCCATATCACACAAGCAACATGGCCATTGACATAGTAAATCAGGACCATTTTGTCGGTATCGACGTAGGCACTGGCTCGGCCCGAGCCTGTCTCATCGACGCAACTGGAGATATCAAGGCTCTTGCCTCGGAGCCGATCAAGCTATGGCAGCCTCAGACAGGCTACTATGTAAGGTACTTGAAGCTATATGCCGGCATATTTGACTTACCTCAATATTAGGAACAATCTACCACAGACATCTGGGCATGCATTTGCTCTTGCGTACACAAGGTCGTTCACCAGTCCACCATAGACCCCAGCATGATCAAGGGCATTGGATTCGATGCTACTTGCTCTCTGGCTGTTTTCGCGCACGACACCGACGACCCCGTTACTGTGACTGGACCCAACTTTGAGGACGATGGCAATGCTCGAAATGTCATCTTGTGGCTAGACCACCGACCCGTTGACGAGACGGCGAAGATCAACGCTACGGATCACAACCTCTTGCGCTATGTTGGCGGCAAGATGAGTATCGAGATGGAGATCCCTAAGGTCCTTTGGTTGAAAAACAACATGCCTGCGGAGCTATTCGACCGCTGCAAATTCTACGATTTGGCAGATGCCTTGACACACCTTGCGACGGGCAACGAGACCCGAAGCTTCTGCAGTACTGTCTGTAAACAAGGGTTCGTACCTGTGGGTGTCGACGGCAGCGTGAAGGGCTGGCAAGAGGATTTCTACGAGACCATTGGTCTGGGCGACCTGGTCAAGGATGACTTCAAGCGTATGGGAGGTGTCAACGGGGTGGTGAGCCTTTTCACTAATCTGTCTCATATGAGGTTCCGGCTGGACTGACCAGAGTTCTAGAACGGCAAATACATGAGTGCGGGCGAGCTCGTGGGCACCCTATCCGAGAAGGCCAGTAGAGAGCTGGGCATACCTGCCGGAATCGCTGTTGGCAGTGGTGTTATTGACGCCTACGCTGGCTGGATAGGCACAGTAGGTGCCAAGGTCGACACTGCGTATGGCCAGTCAGACGAGACCCACCCCGCAAACGATATGTCGCAAGCGTTCACTCGACTCGCCGCCGTTGCAGGCACGTCGACCTGTCATCTGGCCATGTCCGAAAAGCCGGTCTTCGTCAAGGGAGTCTGGGGTCCGTACAGAGACGTTCTTCTCCCCGACTTTTGGATGGCTGAGGGTGGCCAGTCCGCCACTGGTGAACTTCTCAGACATGTCATCGAGACTCATCCCGCGCACGGCAGCGTCCTACCTCTGGCAGAGGCGATGCACAAGAACATCTACGAATACCTGAACATCCATCTGGCGGAACTGGCGGAGAAGCAGGGCGCTCCAGCAATCTCATACCTTGCACGTCACTTCTTCTTCTACGGAGACTTATGGGGCAACCGCTCGCCCGTTGCTGATCCCAATATGACGGGCGCGGTCATTGGGCTTAGCTCGGACTCCAGTCTCGATGGCCTAGCGCTCTACTACTACGCGACCATGGAGTTTATCGCACTGCAGACGCGCCAAATCGTGCAGGCCATGAATGACTCGGGCCACGCCATCTCCACCATCTTCATGTCAGGCTCCCAATGCCAGAACGAGTTGCTCATGAATCTGATCGCTACCATTTGCGACATGCCGGTCCTGATCCCGCGGTATGTCCATGCGGCTGTCGTCCACGGCGCGGCCATGCTGGGGGCCAAGGCGGCGAGCGCTGACGATGAGGGCAAGACGGAGGACCTGTGGACCATTATGGATCGCATGAGTAAGCCTGGACGACTCGTTAAGCCCGGTACCGACAAGGGTGAGAAGAAGCTGCTCGATGCCAAGTACGAGGTCTTCCTAGAGCTTTGCCTTACGCAGCAGGCGTACCGCCAGAAGATTGATGCAGCGACTCAGGTGTGGACCCAGTCCCTTGGCAAATGAGCTGGCTGATTTAGAGGCCCATCACTACCTATCTGTGAGAATTATTCGCCCGAAGACACAAGGACTGGTTTCTGAGCATTGGAGTTCATAGGCATAGATAGAGGCTTCACGGGCCAGAAGAAAGAAAAACACATCATACCATTCTTCCACAGCATAGTTGGGAGGCCAGCTTGATTGGGCAAAGCATATTCATGTGAGCACCGACAAACAAAGACACAGCTAGTATCAGGGCTACCATTGAGTGCTAGGTACTATGCACTTAGCGACTGCTGCTTGAAGCACACCTTCAATACATGAAGAAGCCATAAGAGCCACTGCGAGGGACCCAAAGGGAGGAAGGGCTCGTATGCCACTTTTAGAACTTGTAAGTCGGCTCTATGCTCAGGCAAATACCGGTGGAGACTGCCCCTTATTTGAACGGAGTCGATGCATCGTCAGGATCAAACGATCGTGCTTTTGGTTTGCTCTCTACCTAGGTAATAATGAAAACTAAATATCAAGTGTTTCTGTAATCAATTCAACTAATACATACGTCCAGACACACCCAACCCCAATCCCTTCCGTACCCGCAGATAATAGTACCGTGGCAGTTTTCCCCCCACCCCCGACTAACAGCCCACTGGCAGAGCAGCAACGCTGGACGCGGTGGTGAACAGATCCACCTCGGCAGCTCGCCGTCTCGTCAGGCCCTCAACGGGCACACCGTTGACCTTGTTCCACTTGGGCAACTCGGCCTTGGCGACCGTGTTCGGCTTGTCGCCCTTGTTCAGGCGCGCGATCAGGTTCGACGACCCCGTGGCGCCGCAGCCCACGTTGAAGGCCCAGCTCACGAGCGCGCCGTACTGGTTCGCGTTGAGCTTGACCGACGACGCGGTCTGGGTCGTGATGCAGTTCTTGGCCGTCTGCGTGGGTCGTGTCAGCGGAAGAGAGTCCTATCAGTTGGGACGTGGAGAATGGAGGAGGGGAGAGGAGGGGAGGGGAGGGGAGGGGAGAGGAGGGGAGGGGAGGGGAGAAGAGAGGAGAGCGGGTTACGTCTGTGTCGCTCTGCAGCAGCTTTCTACCGTCTGCCTTGGACAGCGGGATCGGGTAGGGGATCTCGGAGCAGTCCGACTTCTTGCATAGATGGCCGTAGCCGATGGTGGGATGGCCGCCCGCGTCCTTGTCTGTTGTTTGTTAGTCTTCTGTGGGGCTGCTGGTATGGAAGGGTGAAGGGGGGACGCACATTCTTTCGCGCTGAATCCCTCGAACTCCTCTATGAGACTCAGGGTAGCTGAGTTGATCTTGGGCCCGGTGCATGATCTTGTGGTTGGGGCAGAGAGCACGCCGGAGAGGCTCAGGGCAAGGATGGCAAGTGTAGAATGCATGGTGTCGTGGAGTTGTTAAGTTTGGTTGTGGATAGACAGTTGGACCTGTTTGAATGCTGTTGAGGAAGTGACGGTTTGATGTCCAGTATTGAGGTTCTAGACATGTTCTCCGTCCCCCTATTTATACTTTTCAATCTGTAGGACAAACCTCGCAGCAACGTCCTCTTCCTTCTCAGCCTTGCCCAGCACGAAGCACGAGAGAGTTGCCGTTTCGTCCATCGGTCATAGGAAGGAGCGTGTCTTTCGTCGATCCATGAATTCCCGGTAGCATTCGTCCGGTAACTCAGCACTGCTTACGCGTGATCGACTACCGGATCGACGTCTGTCTCACTACGGCCGGCGAGATTCTCGAGTAATCGGGCTCAGCTGCACGTCATATGCACCCCTTGCAAAGCCGTTTAGTGACCTGCGGGTAGGTTACCCGCCACAAGCTTTTGGAACTTCTGTTTTTAGACCGCTAACACAATCTGGGGTAAACGGGCGACAGGCAAGGCAACGTCAGTCATCGCACGCCTAGGCTGCCCTTTCAGCTGAGGCTAACAGTGACGGAGATGGCGGCAGCGAAAAAAACACGTTCCTGACTCTCCTGATCAGCATTTCCGCCTCTATAACCCCTGAACAGTGCCCCCGGGATAGTCTCAGGAGAATCCTTCTGTCTGTAGTCAGGTGTCACCCGTCTACATGATCCGTCAGAAGTGCTTACTTGGAGCTAGAATAGAACGGCGTTGTGCAGCTAACGGGTCTAGGTTGTTTCGGAATGGCCGCAACATTCCAAGGAGCACCACGCCTAGTAAGCCGTCTATGTCACTGCTGAGAGAGCCTTCGTGAAGGAAGCATTGTAGCAAGATATCGTTGATCAGCTCTCAATTGTAATAAGCTTTGATTGCTTGTTGACTACTTACGACTAGACTCGTAGGAAATCACAAGCCTACCCTATGCACATGATAGTCAAGAAGCACAGGCGGGATCCATCAGGCAACCATGACACTTAGATAAATGAGACTGCAGTCGAGTGGCGATTCTAGACTTGATTTGAGGTTTGCACGAAGAATGCCGGGTATTTGAGCCGTCAGTCGACAATCTAAGATCCACTTAAGGGGTTCAGTAACTATATATAGAGTTGTAAGCCGCGGCCTATTATGCGGCACGATCGAGGGCATCTAGTTCGTTGATCTTTTGTAGGTGTGTCTCACACTATTTGGGGACTGGTTCGCCTCAAGGAACGCCAAAGTCCTTGAACGCTGAATAAAGTCCAAGATCGCTGAGGCGGTAATGGGTTTCTTGGGGAGGAGAGGAAGGATTGCCACCCTTCGATGAAAGAAAGGACTAGATATATCTGAAAAGCTCCTCCTAAACATTGCTATGCATTCAGATCCACAGGTGACAAATTTACTCTGAGCATGTACATGCCTGTCAATGTAGGTGCAGGACGCTGTGCCGATCGTTTGCTAGTGAAGACATAGCTCGAAGGCAGTTCTCAGGGGTTTTATAGAATTCCATTAGCGGCACAAGACTAGCCATCCTATCGCTACAAGTTACACCATCTCTATGTTGATGTGATTAAACGCGTACTCGTTTATGATGAGCAGCATCTTCTTTGCGTTCGGTGTTTTGTACGAGCTATACTGAGCCTCGTGCCACGTCGTAGGACCTGAACTATGCTCCGTACAAAGTAGCTTAGGAGATATGCCGTTATACGACGTACTTTCACCCTATGCGGTACTTTCCACAGGAGCTTCACTGCAATGTCAGATAAGTCAGCCGAGCCGCATAATCCTTCAGACTTTCCTCCTGTCGCAAAGGAAGTCCAAGGCATACTGTCAATAGAATTCTTAATTGTACATCATCACTAAGATTGCTGGCTGGCGTTTATCCTTACCTTAAGTCTCACTGGACAGCTGTCATGGATAGTTCAGCGAATGCCCAGCAAAATATCACCTGGATCCTTTCGGGGCAGCGGCAGAGAGGTCCGCGGGAAGCTCGAGACATTCGCGTATAGTGAACTATCCCCAAATTGGGTTTGCCAGGCGCTGTGATTGGCGTGGCCTCGATACCTGGTTGTCTACTGAAACGATCGGCAACCACCAGCAAGATGACCACCTTCAAAATAGCCGTGGCAATTTATTCGCTGTGCTCCGGAATGTCAATCTTGGGCGAGTGCTCTGGCAGAATTCTGTTTCCAATTTGAGCGGCCCGCACCCGGCATCATAGCGTTATAGCTATGTCGATCGATCTGTGCTACAAGTACCGATAGATAAGACGTAGATATGGGTGATCTTGAATCCTCCTTCTCCGTCATGCTTGTCATCAAGGAATACTCCATGATCGAAATCTGATGTAAAGCGAGGGTGTTCTCACGGCATACGGATCCGTGTAAGACGACGCTGATTGATCCTGACATACGGCTCTATCTGGTTTGAGACCGTCATGATGCATGCCCGACAAGGGTTATACCAGTATCCTATTGTCCCAAGACATTCATCGATTTAACTCTTCCTAAGCTCCCCAACGACCAGCTCATCCGTCCCATTGCTGCCCACACCATCACCTTGACCACGCAGTTTCCCAAATGCCGCCTGATACGCAAACACGAAGTTTAGCAGCAGAGCGATCATCAACGCAATACTGACAGCCAAAGGTCCTATGAAGTTATCAAAGTCCTTCCCACTACGTTCAACGATCATATTTCGGCGTTTATGCAACATGAAGTAGCCCCACAAACCGGCCATAACCGCGATGACGATATAGGCTATGCCCATGCACTCGGCCAGGAAATTCTTGCCGGCGGCTGTGTACAGTCCGACGGACAGACTTCCGAGCAGGACGCAGATATGCTGCCACTTGAGGAAGGTTCGCTCATTGGCGAGCCATACCTTGGGTTCGATCTGCAGCGGGCCGGAGTTCTTGATCCATTCCTTGGGCTCGACGACGCCTTCAGGGAGTTTGATGCGGTCACGCTTGAGGCGGGCGTAGCCGGCGATGGAGAAGCTTGGGAAGATTGAGGACAACGTACCGTAGTCTCGCTGTCCGTCATTTACATCTTCGCCTGCTGTTTCTTCTTCTTCTTCTTCTTCTTCACCGTCTTCGCCATGCTCGTCGTCTTGGTGGCCATAAGCTCTCTTGGGCGCGCTAGAGGAGCTTTCCTCTTCCGCAGCACGTTGGGCCAAAAAGGATCGACCAACAGGCGAGCTAAATCCAGGCTTGTAAGACGTAGAAACAGAGGCTTTCCCTAGGAAGCTCCCAATGACTTGCTCATTTTCCGCGCGGCGGGCTTTCTTCTGCTCTTCCTCCTCGAAGGCCTGCTTAGGATCCTTGCGAATGTCTCTTTCCAGATCACTAATCCAGAACGGAAGGTTGTTGACATGGTCCTCAAATAAGGACGCCACACCATGGGCGAATTTCGAGAATCGTGGAGCTGAGTGGACAAGATGTGACCCCATGAGCTCCTCTACCCACACCGGTTGCTTGCGGTTGGCGTCTTCCTTGACCTTGATCTCCAGTAGCGAGTAAGGGAATTTAGATACCTCGCTTTGATTGATGTTCTCGAAGGGGTAGGCCATGTTACTGTTGTCGATATCCAGCCGGTGCCATGATTGGGGATCTCGACAGGGGCGGTCGCGGTCGAGCGTGTCTTCTCGAATAAAGGCAATGTCCGAGTCGATGGAGATCCTCACCCTATCGTCTGCAGGTCTCTGGAAGGCAGTGCGAGTGTATACTGCCCTCAGAACAGGGTTTAGCTTGGTCCTGACAATGAACTCCTGGATCTCCTCGGCCGTGTTTCTAAACGACTCGACCTTCTCCGCTTGTTGTCCTTGTCGTTCCATCTTCTGGACGCTCTTTTCCATCTTGTAGTCGCCGTCCATGAACTGCTTAATGTACTTGTCTTTGATATTAATCTTCTTCTCTTCACTGGTGCCATTCTCGTGTATGATCTTCTGCTCCAGGTAGATCTCAGGTCTGGTGCTTAACTGGCCGTACCAGCGCAATCGCAACGCTGATGCATCCACCTGGTGTTCCACCTTTCTCATGTATAGATCAAAATTGGGGTTGTCGAAGTAGAGTGAAGTGATGCTTGGGTCCTCATTCCCATCAAGCTCTTTCGCGGACTGTTCGCTGTAGACCAGGGCTGGTAGACGACGTAGGATGTACGTCTTGACCTCGAGAAGGTTATCGGCATGTATCCAGACTGCGCGTCATTAGATAAGTTCCAGTCGTTGTTTCCTTCTTTGCCTGGACTTACATTTGTGTGCCGTGTATCTTTCTCCATTCTTGACCTCCTCCTGGTGCTCCAAATCCGGAGGGGGCTGTGGCTGCTCTTCTTCTCCCGTTAGGTGAGAGTCGATGATGTAGTATAGCATGGAGAGCTTCTTCAAGAGCGAAGAAAAGTCCTTCCCCGAGTTCAGTCCTCGATCCGACAGCTGTTGCTTCATCATCGGCCGTATCTTGTACCGATCACCTCGTATACGATCATGTTTCTTGACAATCTTGAGGAAGCCAGTATAATTGACACTGCTGTATTTCTGGAGCTGCTCCACGTCGTTGGTAATGGTATCAACCTCGCCCTTGAGCTCCTTCAGACGTTCCGTCGTTATGTCGCTCTTGGGCTTGTTTTCCGAGGGTACGATGTCTTTCAACTTGTCGAGAGCGGATTCTGCTCGTCCTCGCAGACCTTCAACTGTCTTCTCGGCGAATGCCGCTACCTTCTGGAGCTGGACGCTAAAGATTTCGTCACTGAACCGTGTCTGGTCGTCCTCGGTCCAGAGTGTATCATCATCTCGCTCATGCTCTCGCAACAAGGTCTTCAGCTTGGAGTAGTCGATGTACTGGTCCTTCCATGGCTCATATGTGGACTCGTGAAGAGTCTTGCCGAACCGCATCGTGCTCGTGTACAAGCTGATGTGGCTTGTCGGTCTCTACGGTTCAAGTTTCAAGGAAGGGAACAATGACGAAGCAAGAGGTCACGCTAAAGATAAAGGGTAATTCAAGTGCCCATCTGATTGCTGCCGAAACACCTTGTAGCTACGACGAGGTGCAAAAGCGCGAGAGTGTTTGCGATGAAGCAGAAAATACATGTTTGAGTGGAGAGAAGAGAATAACAAGCCCACCCAGGCCCGACTCGACTCTCTCTAGGTAGGTAGGGATGTATCATGTATGTCAACCTTGCAAGGTTACTTAGGTTAGGTTAGGTTGGCGCCAAGCATCCAGTATCTCCCATAATCTATGGGGTGGGGAGTGAACCTTGCCCCTCCCACCTGGGAGGTTTATCATCAAAGAAATCTGTCACCCATGCCGACCAACTTTCGTCACCCTGCTCCGCTCCAGTGCTCAGTGCCCCAGTGCCCAGTGCCCCAGTGCCACCCACTTCCACTTCCAAGCTTCTCGCTCGCCCGATGAAGACAGCTGAAGTATACTGACTGTGTTTTGTTAGCAGCTCTTCCCTCACTTGGCCAATCAAGTCAGCTCTTGGGCACACGTGCCGAGCGAGATCGAAGAAGCTCCCCTCCCTCTCCATCTGCTTTTGGTAGGGCAGAGTGTCTTGTCATGGCAATACAGAGATAGTCCGAGTTACAGTAACTGGCTTTTCTTATTCTCGTCCCCCTATCTTCCAGAGTTCGGTTCGGTCCATTGCCGCAGGATAAGTCATCTGGCCAAGTGCCGTATGAGGATTTCGCTTCTACGGAAGACACCGACTATCATCGTGCAGAGCCCACAGTCGACGGCGCTAACCAAGGCGCCTTTACACAGAGCAAGTGCGTGCATCGACATGTAATCATATACTACGAACCAAAATATCGTATTATCAACGTATTTACAACTCAAAATCCATAACCTCGTGATGCTTTTCGCGACGAAAGTCAAGATGCCCGGATTCCCTAAAGCTCCTAGTGCAATGCCTGCCGTAGTTCATCTCCCGTGAAGTCTCGAGCTTGCCTTCTGCAGTGGTATCGTAAATGACGCGAATCAAGCAAGCATCGAGCAATCTCCAAAATGAATCCGTTCTAATCGAAAACATACCGTTACATGTCACTAGCCGTCTCCATCTATGCACCGACGCTGCTGAAGACCTCTTGGGCTGTACGCTTCACGATACCACCCGTGACCGGCAGATTGGTGCTCGACTCGAGGAAAAGATCCACCTCACGGGCAGCCTGTCGTCCTTCGTTGATACCCCTATTGTAAATAGATTAGCAGATAGAACATGACGAGACTTTCTACTATCTGTGACTTACCAGACGATCAGAGACTGACCACGACGGCAGTCGCCGGCCGCAAAGACGCCAGGGACGTTGGTAGCGTATGAACCAGCAGGCGTCTTGACGTTCTTCCTGGCATCCTTCTCAATGTCGTCGCCCAAGATACGGGCCTCGGGGCCTAGGAAACCCATGGAAAGCAGGACCAAGTCAGCAGGGAAGAACTGCTTCGAATCCTCCAGCTTCTTCATGTCCCAACCGCCAGAAGCAGACTTGGTCCACTCAACCCGGATTGTGTTGATACCCTTGACGCGACCACTGCCATCGTCGACGAACTCCTCGGACATGATGCAGTATTCGCGAGGATCCTTGCCCATGTGCTGCTTGACCTCAGCATGACCGTAATCGACGCGGTAGATACGAGGCCACTGTGGCCAGGGGTTGTCGCGGCCACGTTGAGGAGGGGGCTGTGGCAAGAGCTCAAAGTTGACGACCGACTTGGCACCGTGACGAAGCGAAGTACCAATACAATCGTTGCCAGTGTCACCACCGCCAATGACAACAACGTGCTTGTCTTTAGCAGACAGGTAGGAACCGTCCTGGAGCTCCGAGTCAAGCAAAGACTTGGTGTTCTTGTGCAGAAACTCCATCGCAAAGTGGATGCCCTCCAGGTTGCGGCCCTTGATGGGCAGATCACGGGCAACAGTGGCACCCGTGGCAATGACAACTGCATCGTTCTTATCCTTGAGGTCCTTCAGCGTCACTTCCTCGCCAATGGTAACGCCAGTCTTGAATGCGACGCCCTCAGCAGCCATGAAGTCGGTTCTTCGCTTCACAATACGTTTGTCGAGCTTCATGTTAGGGATACCGTACATGAGCAGGCCACCAGGTCTGTCAGAACGCTCGTAGACCGTAACATTGTGCCCAGCTCTGTTCAACTGATCGGCACAGGCTAGACCAGCAGGTCCAGATCCAACAACGACAACAGTCTTGCCAGTTCGCACCTTGGGAGGCTGGGGAACCATCCAGCCCATTTCGAAACCTCGATCGATGATGGCACACTCGATTGACTTGATGCCCACGGGATCCTCGTTGATTCCAAGGACACAGGCGCCCTCGCAAGGGGCAGGGCAGACGCGACCAGTGAACTCCGGGAAGTTGTTGGTCATGAGCAGACGGTTGAGGGCATCTTGCCATTGGTTCTGGAAGACAAGCTCGTTCCATTTGGGGATAATGTTAGAGATAGGACATCCAGTCTCAGACTGGCAGAAGGGAACACCACAGTCCATGCATCGGGCTGACTGGTATTTGAGCTCGTCCTCATCGAGACGAGTTGAGAGCTCCTGCCAATCCTTGGTACGAGTCTTTGCACTCCTGTACTTTTCTGCTCGTCTCTGGTACTTCATGAAACCCTTGGTCTTGTCCAGAACAAGAGCACGCTTCTTCTCAGCGGCAGCGTCACCGACGGCCTCCTCCAAGTCTAGAAGTTTGGCGGACTTGTCTTCTTTCTTGTGCTTGACTCCGGGAAGGAGAGGGAGATTGTACTCGGCACGCTTCGCTTCAGCAGCCTTAGCAGCTTCCTCCTCAAGAACTCGCTTGTAGTCGACGGGTAGGACCTTTACGAAGCGTGGCAGCGCCCTGTTGAAGTCAACCAAAATGCGAGCAGCCAACTCGGATCCGGTATAGTGGTGGTGATCCTCGATCAGGCCACGCAGGAAAGCTATTTCAGCGGGATCATCGATACCAGAAGCCTCAACCATCTCCATATTGAGCTTTCCGTGGAAGTCACCGTGGATGTCGAGAACATAGGCAATACCACCCGACATACCAGCAGCGAAGTTGCGACCTGTGCTTCCAAGAATGACAATCCGACCACCAGTCATATACTCGCAACCATGGTCACCAACGCCCTCGACGACGGCAGTGGCACCCGAATTTCGGACTGCGAATCTCTCGGCAGCCACTCCACGGAAGAAGCAGGTACCCAGGGTGGCACCGTACAGACAGACGTTACCGATCAGGATATTCTCCTCGGCTTTGAAAACAGCAGATCTAGGCGGGTACACAATCAAACGGCCACCAGAAAGCCCCTTACCGACGTAGTCGTTGGCATCACCTTCTAACTCCAAGGTAACACCGGGCGCAAGGAAGGCACCGAAAGATTGACCTGCAGAGCCCTTAATGTTGACATGGACAGTGTCCAAGGGCAAACCAGCTTCGCCGTATCGCTTGGAGATGTGATAAGACAAGGAAGTACCCATAGCGCGATCCGTGTTGACAATGTCACACTCTATCCTACTAGGAAGCCCCTTGTCAAGTGTCAACTCGGCCTCGGAAATGAGCTTGTTGTCCAAGCGGACGTAGAGGCGGTGGTCCTGCTTTCTGACGTTGAACGTAGCAACACCAGGCCGCAGCTTGTGGGCAGGCGTCAGGATGAGCGAGAGATCAATGTTCTCAGTTTTCCTGGTTCGAAGCTCCTCCTTGACCTTCAGGACCTCCACGTGGCCCACCATCTCGTTGATGGTACGGAAACCAAGCTGAGCCATAATGGCTCGAAGCTCGTTAGCGACATAGTAGAAGAAGTTGATCACGTGCTCGGGGGTACCGGTGAACTTCTTGCGCAATTCAGGATCCTGGGTAGCGATACCAACCGGGCACGTGTTAAGGTGACATTTTCGCATCATAATGCAGCCCATGGCAATTAATGGGGTAGTGGCGAAGCCCCATTCTTCGGCACCAAGTAAGCAGGCAATAGCGACATCACGACCAGTTCGGAGTTGACCATCAGTCTGGACAACGACACGACCACGGAGATCGTTCAGGACAAGCGTCTGGTGTGTCTCGGCAAGGCCCAATTCCCAGGGAAGACCAGCATATTTGATACCAGTCCATCGGGAGGCTCCGGTGCCACCATCGTGGCCGGAGATCAAGATGTGGTCAGCCTTGGCCTTGGCCACACCAGAAGCGACGATACCGACACCCGTCTCAGAGACAAGCTTAACGGAAATCCTAGATCGAGGACTCGAGCACTTCAGATCGTAGATCAGTTGCTTCAAGTCTTCGATGGAGTAGATATCGTGGTGGGGAGGTGGCGAGATGAGACCGACACCCGGGGTAGAGTGACGGGTTCGGGCAATGGACTTGGAAACCTTGTGGCCGGGTAGCTCACCACCCTCACCAGGCTTGGCACCTTGAGCCATCTTGATCTGAATCTCATCAGAGTCGGCCAGGTAGGCTGAAGTGACACCGAATCGTCCCGAAGCAACTTGTTTGATGGCAGATCGCATAGTGTCGCCATTAGTCATGACCTGGGACCGCTCGGGATCCTCACCGCCCTCACCAGTGTTACTCTTTCCTCCCAGACGGTTCATAGCGACAGCCAGGGTAGAATGGGACTCCATGGAGATAGACCCGTACGACATGGCACCCGTGCAGAAACGACGAACGATTTCTGTCCAGGGCTCAACCTGGTCAATAGGGATAGGTGTGCGCTCATCAAACTTGAAGTCTAGCATGCCACGGAGGGTGCAGGCCTTGATCTGCTCATATTCGGAGCGGGAATATGCCTCGTACGACTTGTCGTTCTTGGTGCGGACGGCATCCTGGATGTTGGCAATGGAGGTAGGATCGTTGATGTGAGCCTCGCCACCATCGCGCCAGTGGTACTCACCAGACTCGGGTAGTCCAGTGGGGCCAACGGTGTATCGGGATGGGAAGCCACGCTCATGGAATCGGAACGCGTCCTCGGCAATGAGCTCGAAGGTGAGACCCTTGATACGTGATGCTGTGCCCTTGAAGCATCTCTCAACGACCTCATCGTCGACACCCAAGGCCTCGAAGATCTGAGCGCCTTTGTAACTGGCAAGAGTCGAGATACCCATCTTGCTCATGACCTTAAGGATACCACCATCGCAAGAATGCTTGTAGTTGGCGATCAGGGCATCGTCAGACAGTTTCTTCCGGATCAAGCCCTCCCTGTTCAGCTTGAGGATACACTCCATGGCAAGGTATGGGTTGATAGCATCAGCTCCATATCCCAGTAGTACAGTCATGTGATGGACTTCACGGGCTTCGGCTGTCTCAAGCACGATAGCGGCCATGGAACGCCATTTGTTGCTTACCAAGTGATGGTGAACCATACCAGACGCAAGTATAGCGGACACGGCGATTCGGTCGGCAGAGGTTTTCCGATCAGACAGAACGATGATCCTGTCTTTTTCCTCGATCGCAGCTGTTGCCTCCCCGCAGATGTAGTCAAGTTGCTTCATATAGCCAGCAACACCGTCCTTCTTAGGAAAAGTGAGATCGATGGTCCTGACAGTCCATTCAGGGTGCCACTTCGACACGCTGGTCAAGGAGTTGAACTCAGGAATTGAAAGGATGGGGCTGGGGAGCAAGAGACGGCCACACTGCGACGAGTCCATCTCAAGCAGGTTTCCTTGGGGTCCCACATAGCATTCAAGCGACATAACAATAGATTCTCGGATTGGATCAATCGGGGGGTTGGTGACTTGAGCGAAGAGCTGACGGAAGTACTCGTATAGTAGGCGAGGTGCTTGAGACAGACAAGCAAGAGGAGCATCATTGCCCATAGACCCCAAAGCCTCCTTCTCATCGGAAGCCATAGGAGCTAGAAGCAAGCTGACCTGCTCATATGTATAACCGAAGGCCAGCAACAAGGGATCTTCTTGAAGTAGAGAAGAGTCGGGTTTAGCCGCAATATTAGCACCAGACTCCGTCATCTGGTTCAGTATCTTCGGCAAACTGATGAGCTCCTTGTCGATCCAAGAACGGAAGTCGTTTCGGCTAGAGACGGCAGCCTTGAGCTCCGAATCATCAATCAGACGTCCGGCCTGAGTGTCGACGAGTAGCATGCGACCGGGCTGCAGACGGCCCTTCTGGATGACTCGCTCGGGCTCAACAGCAATGGTACCAACTTCCGACGCGCAGATAATGCGATCGTCATCCATAATGTAGTAACGGCAAGGCCGCAGACCGTTTCGGTCAAGGTTGGCACCACAAAAACGTCCATCAGCGAATGTGAATAGAGCAGGTCCATCCCAGGGTTCCATCTGGCATGCAGCCCATTCGTAGAATGCAGCCTTCTTTGGATCCATGGCGGTGTTGCCCTGCCATGCCTCAGGAACCATCAGCATGACTGCCTCGGGAAGCGAAAGAACGCCATTGATGGTTAGAAGTTCAAGAACGTTGTCAAAAGCAGCAGAATCGGAGCCGCCATCTTCAACGATGGGGTATAGGTGCTCAAGCTCATCACCAAAGATGTCAGATTGCATGACACCCTCTCGAGCGCGCATCCAGTTCTTGTTGCCCCGAAGTGTATTGATTTCACCTAGACGATCATGAGCAATTCGTAATCTTCGCCTTCGAGTGTCAGAACTAAGCTTACCGTTGTGTGCTGCCCATCGTAGAGGCTGGGCACGATCCCAAGACGGAAATGTGTTCGTGGAGAACCGAGAGTGTACCAGGGCAAAGTGCGCCTGGTAATCGGCATTGACCAAATCATGGTAATACTGGTAGACTTGAACTGGGGCAAGCTGTCCCTTGTAAACAATGTTCCTGTTAGACAAGGAACACAGGTAAAACCAATTGTGCAGGCCAATGGTATGAGTAGCACGCTTTCGAAGGACGTAGAGCTGTCTCTCGAAGTGCCTATCGTCGAATTGCTCTGGATTCGTCAATTCAGGAGCATTCCCAGAGCCATAGGCAGAAGTGAGTACCACGAATGGTTGCAAGATTATGGGCTCGCGAGATTTCGCAGCAGGCCCAAGCAGAGTAGAATCTACGGGAGGCTCTCGCCAGCCTAAAACTCTAAGACCTAGCGATTCGGCAATATCTTCCAATTGCCGCTTCGACTCCTGCAGAGTTTCCTCATCAGGCTTAAAGAAAAGGTTCCCCACAGCATATTGACCCAGAGGAGGCAGTTCAATGCCCACTTCTCGTGCAAAGTTCTTGATGAAGAACTTGTGGGGGATCGATGTCATAACACCTGCACCATCGCCGTCTCGAGCATCAGAACCCACCGCTCCACGGTGGGTCATGTTACACAGCAGATTTCGAGCTGAACTCGGTTAGCATACCCGTTTGATTACTCCCGAAGAAGAGCTGACTGACCATCGCTAACAATCTTGTGGCTTGCCTGGCCCTTGATGTGGCTATATTAAAGGTTAGAAAAGCACTCTAGAGAACGAAGTACGTATTTTACCAGGCAAACCCAACACCACAGGCATCCTTCTCCAGGTCAGGATCGTACAAACCCCTGTTGTATCTCTAGTCAGTCACTATGTCAAACCTGCCAACTGCATGTGGCTTGAACCTACTGCTTCACCGGCAGGGCACCAGCCCAGGAGCCATTGTTCTCGGTCTGATAATCATAGGGGTGATAAGCTTCAGCCTCGGAGTCAATCTGTGTTTGTCTGTCGTCGAATTCCGCGGGCAGGCCCATGCTAGGCAAGAAAGCAAGTAGGACTGATCGACAAATTCCTGGATATCGCGGTTATGAAGTTCGGTGTGGTAGGGTGTAAGAGTGGCGATGAGGGCAGCAGACGCCGCTCAAACGTCAGGACTGTATATATGATTCGAAGTTAGCTTCAATCCCGTGAATTTTGTGTTGTGAACAGCGAGATCCCCGGCTGGTGTGAAATCCAGAAAGGCCTAAGAGAAAGATGAGGTAGTTCCAAAGCGGCGGCAGGCTCCGAGTCTGTTGGGACAAACACGGCGGATTGCGGGGTGCCAGTGCTTGGGAGTATGGCGACCGGAGGAATGTAGGCAAAACGCCAGTCAAAGTATGAATCGAACTCTTAGGTTGGTTGTTACTGAGGCAGGCTCGAATGTGTGATGTTGATGCCAGGAAGATGGTCGTGGATAGTTTTCCAGGATTCAAATAGCGTTCTGGCGAGCTGGGATAAGTTCTGGTGGTGGTAGAAGGAAGCGACACAAAGTGTGAATTTAGAGTGCTCGGAACGAAGATTGCTTCTCCGATCCAAACCCAATTCCCAATTCGAGAATTTGCCGCGAATCAGGTGGACCGAAGACTCGGAAATATCTATTCTTGAGTCGTTCGGACTGTCGCTCCCAGTGATGCAAAAGAGCAGCTCTAGCGTTCACAGCTTGGATAAGCTTCACAGCTCGCGCCCGCATTTGGCAATGCTGCCGCCGAATCACAGGCGTCGTAACATGTGCGAGCGTGGGGAAGATATGACGACAGCCAATTACGACTACGGTACTCGCGCATGCGGCTAACGAACCGGGTTCTAATAGGACGCTACCAGTGCGACCCTATGGTGTACGTGAATTTTCCACACCATCCGATTGAAATCTGCCAGTTGTTTTAATCGAAGGGCAGGCGATATGTGTGCAATGGCCGAGTCGCTGATTGAACACTAGGGAGAGTCGCTTGGAGGTTGCAATTCACGACAAGTGTCGAAGTCTCTGCGTAATCTCGACGCTTGGATGATCGCATGGTGATGATCCCCGTCGCATTCCATGTCGTTACCAGCCCGACAAACTTCTCTTTCATCGCGTAGCCTAGTATGTGCCGAATCGCCATGGAAAATCCGTATCCAGTATTGCTCGAAATCGTTTCGGTTGGTTCCCTGACCCCTGAATCCCGGGATTGTCCCACGGCGTGCTTTATTCTAGAAAGGAATGTTTCATACTCACATGTAAGTGCTTGGTAGACCCTCTCTCTTCGGGGATATCGTTGTGGCGACTCTACTAGACAACTTGTTGCTCTCAACGAAAAGTAGAGAGTGTTGGTAGAGTGTTCTGGCAGAGCGAGCAGAAAGAGAGAAGCGAAAGGGAGAAAAGGTGGTGAGAAATTGGGAGAACCGTCTTGCTTATATGGGATACAAGAGAGAGGGGCCAAGTTGGGTTAGGGACGACCAGTACTCTTGCCCCAGCTCCGAGTACCGTTCAGCATAGAGAGGAAAATATTGATAAATCAAATCGCACATAGTACTAGACATGTGGCAGATCGACCCCTCCAGCCTCCTAGTCTCTCAATAAAGTTAGGAGTGGGGGAGGGGAGCTCGCCGAGAGACGGACAACAAACTTTGTGGGAGCCGGAGGCAATCAGACGTCAGTTTTGGTGCAAGCGTTTTCGCTCTGCCCACATTCGTCAATCCTGGTCTATGCTGTCTAGGGGCGTAGTCTACTGTACACCAAACGGCTAGTAAACTCGGTGACGTTGTCAGAGTTCTCTTTAGTCTTTGGAGCTTAGCAAACGCTCTTCGTTGATTGGATCAGCCCGGAGTATGCACAATCTCCATAGTCTGATCGGGAGGCGAGAAAACACCGCATGTCAAATCAACTTGGGGCGGATATGTTACCCAACTTATGTCGAGCTGTCCGCCAATGACTCTACATAAGTCGGCACAGAAATGAAGGGCGTAATCTACTTTTTCGCGCTGATACACAATGAGCTTCAAGCTCATATCTCAGATTGGCGAGGTTGATAGCCTGTTTGAACCACAGACAATAGGGGCAACTCGCTGTTACTGATGTTTGCCTTGAGCGGGGCAGCGCTCCGTCAACTCGCAAGTTGTCTGCACTTGCGAGTATCTGTTTGACTCACGTAGTGTCTTTCAAGTAGGTAAGCAATCAAATGGGGGCCGTTCCGGCAGCCTTTGACAGTGAATGAGGTCAGAACACACCAGAGCCAGTTAGAACCGTTCGAGGTTTGTTTTATTGGGTCTTTGCAAACCGTTTATTGTCACGGACGATCGCAGTATAGAACTATCCAATTATAGCCTGGCAGAATCAAAAGGGGGAGTGTGTCTGCAGCTTGCAAACTCAGCAGAATTACTTAGCCTGCCAACTGTGACCAAGCAGTTCCTACGAGAACCCTGTTATCCTACTTTCCAGTTTTGCGAAGCCTCGGGGGGATTTCCTGTCCTTCGGACTGGTCTATGAAGGTCCGGTTGATTTACAGGTTGTCTCTGCTAGATGTTGACTTTGCAACTCCGTGAACGGCGTCCTATTAGACGCCATGAAACCCGATCGAAATGAGTTCCCACTACCGCTAGCGTTGCGATGTCCCGTTCATCGGACGTACACCATCCATTTCTGAGTCTGCGAAGCTCTCTGAAATGACACATGGAAATGCCCAAATTCCCATGACCTGAACGCACCCCACACAATGCGTCTTTGCATGTCGCAAGGGTCCAACAAGGATTTCAGCCAATGCTGCATGGTCTACCTTTTGGCAAACGCCGTGATACTGCAGGGTCGGAAAATTTTTGGGAGCTTGTAAGTGGAGAGCTATTGGGAGTCTACTTCGATATCCAATCACAGCGTGGATTTTCAATAGCTGTAGTAGCTGTCGTGCCCGATGTCGCTTCATCTAACGAGTGACGCAGACGTCGTCTACTGTGTATTGTGGACGCATCCTTCCGGCAGGTAACTTTGAAGTCAGATATGCAACAAGGGTGTCAACGCTGTGAGACTACGGCCCTAGATACCTAGCTGAGTGAGTAGCTTAGGCGGGGTTTGCTGTGTGGTCAATTAGAACGTGGGATACCTCAAAGGACTTCTGGACTTCGCATTCAAATGAACCATCCTAATTGGGACTATATTCTGCGATTTGAGTACACAATTAGACGAAACGATTTGTCAACCCTGGTGGAGATTCCCGGGTCAAGGTACTATCCAATTTTGCAACTTGTTCTTCAGTAGGATCCGAGGCGTTGAAAGGATACCGCCCCACAGTCAGTCGAGACCCTAGCATAATCAGCCGAGAACAAGATTCGAACTTAACTCCCAGACTCAGATGAGTATAGCCTCTGGACTTCTGCGAATAGCTGCCTCTCCGTACGCAAGAGAAATGCTTGGTGCTTCGAACGAGACAACGATTTCTACTTAGGTGGGTAGACTCGCCGGTGGGGAAGGAGGGATCGGGAGTAACCAATAGATTGTTACTCGGAGCCCATGGAGGCAATTCTCGCTATATCAGTAGCATAGTATGTACAGCCCTCTATGCAGGCGATGCTTCTTTCGACTGGTCGACAAAAGCAAGGTTACATGCATGCGTTGTCCTGTAATCGAATGATATGCGTAGGCCTAGTTTTCGCCTCGTGACCTTCACAAAGACAGACACTTGCTTGTCATTGATGGCCTGTAATAATGACTTGTCAAGTTGACTGACAGCCAATCACAGTCCAAGTGATTCGCAAAATCGTCTTATCTCAGGCCATACGTGAGTCTAGGTCCGAAAGTTGAGCGAGGGCTGGTTACACTGCAACTACCAGACGTTATAATCCAGGGACTCGGCAAACCCACATAGTGACCATAGTACATCGTGGAGGGACTGCTGAGCACAGACTGGTTGATGACTGGCATAAGTTACAGCCTTAGAAAGATCTGATAAGATACCGTGCGAGACCCTGGGGTGTATTCGAGACTGAAGATTTGGAATCCAGGCAATCAATATCCCGGTCGCACATGAGTGACACACAGTACGCACGCATACCTACCTACTATGGTAGTATGCTTCCTTTCATCTTATCAAGTCTCCTGAGTCTCTCAAAGATCAACCAATCTTGATATTTTGGATCGCTCAGCGCGCTCAGCGCCGGTGATATAGCTTGGCAGTCTTGGAGTAATTCCAAATGTCCCGGCATCGGTCAAGACCCCGGGCTCTTTTCTACCTCGTACCATCTAAGGGCGGGGGCGGAGAGGCAGAGCCAGGGCGACTTCAGCAACGGGCAGGTATTCCATGTGGCCAGACACAACATCAGATGGCAGAGCTGGCGAGGTCCGCCCAATCTTCGGCCAGGTGAGAAGCAGAATTTTCCAACGATTCCGAGATTTCCCGTCACTGTTGAGACGTCTTTGACCGCTGAATAGGTTACGTGTGGCTACAGCAAAGGCTTGCATATTCTGTAAAATATACAGTATAGTTGCATAGTCTTGGCCCAATCCAGTTAGTTGCCAAAAGCCTTCTGTTTGTTAGGTATGGCATTTGTCTGTCCATTACGTTGGCAGCTCCGGACCTCACCGCTGCCAAATCGATCATAAATGACTGGTCCCAGGGTCTCGAGATACCCTTGAGATCATCCTTCCCAGACTGCAGGAACCAATTTATTACCTCATGGATACCAGCATGGTTGGTCGCGGTCCGGTGGGCCGGTGCATGAAGGCTGAGCGGTTGAACTCGCTTTGACTCGTAAATCCTGCGGGATGAACTATTCAGTGCAATGACCAGTATAAACCTAGTGGCTCTTGGGTCAGATTCGCGGGGGACGATCTGGGGTACAGTGAGCAAAACTAGACACAGAAGTAGAGCTCTCTGCTAGCCCTCCGTTCAGGGTCCATAGATGCTCAGCTATACACTCAAATAATCGTGGCTATATCAGATCATGGACAGGACAAAGCCTCCAAGTTCCCAAGTGGGAAGTCTTAGCCTAACGTAGGCTCTCAGCTCTTCAGAACCCCACATCCCCACGACTCGCCCCTGCGAGATTAGCGCCAGGGCCGTGACACCTTTCTTTCTTGGCGGGGTTTGTTGACTTCACTCTCACTCACTCTATGATCTGGAGCCTGGTTGTGAGCGATCTTTGGCGACAACAGTCCTTAAAAATCAACTTCAAAAGCTTGCATCTAAAGCACTTTTCATATCGAGGAAATCGACGCCGATGCATTGAGGTCGCCTCGGGGTCGCTAGTGATCGGAAGTAATCATGCTGTCTCTACTTCCTGATCTCGCGCCGCGCGACGTAGGGACCCTAATCCATTGTCGTTTCGCCTTTAACTGACACTGAAATACCGATAGTCTCACTCGCTCTGGTATACCTCATCTCGAAGTCCACTCCCGTCCCATGACCTTCATCAGCACAACACAGATAACACACACCCACATGCTCCAACGAATCAGCGCCGCAACCAACACGTAATCGACCGCTCACCACTAGCCCGCCTACGCGCCGACGAACAGAATCTAGAACGCCGTCTACATAATGTCTCCAACTTTGGTAGCACATGGCTCAAGCCACCCGGAATCCCCAAGACGTTGCATCAGCTGCGCGAGGAGCGCCGCGAACAGGATGAGCATCAGGAGGCACTGCGGCGCGAGCAGCTAGCCCAAGAGCTTGCTGATGCGGAGGCTACAGGAGGTGCCGATGCGATACCAGGCGGCCCGGGGGATCCTGATGCGGTAATGAATGACGTTGTAGGCAGCGATGTCATGGATGACGTGCAGCTTGACGGGGCGCGGGATCTGGACGATGATGTCCCGGAGGCAGATGATGACTTTGGCATAAGCATTGGTTCAGAAGACAGTGATGACGACGATAGCGAAGAGTCAGACGAGGATGAGGGCGAAGAGCGAGGCGCCACACCTGCAGGGGCTGTCAGAGCGGAGCGTCTACAGCAGAACCTCATGACGCAGATGATGCGACGTCATGACCAGTTCCGAGAAGGTATAGCTCTCGGCGGTGACGAGGAAGTCGACGAAGAGGACCAGGAGCAGATGATCGAGGAGGAAGATGCAGCAGGAGGGGAAGGCGATGACGTGGGCATGGACGTCGATCTGGACGATGACATCCCAGAAGCTGAAAGCGAGGGAGGCTACGAGCACACAGACACCGAGGCCGAGTTGACCAGTAGCGATGATGACCAGGCCGAAATGAGCTTTGCTGCCGCAAGGGCACCTCAAACAGCGAGGTTCAGGGGCAGCCTGGCACGTTCTGACGCAACGCGCAATAGTATCGCGATCAGCGATATATTGTCCCGCGATGGGAGCAGCCTGCTTGGCAGCAGTCCACAGTTACAGCGACGTATCTAGAGACCACGAAGAGGACTGGACGAGCATGACAATGTGCATGGGCAGGCGGCTTGGGAAAGACTTTGAAAGTACCATGCACCTAGGGCAATGTATGTGCAAGGAGGGAGAGGCAGAATATATGATACCCCTGGGATGGATTGATGGATTCCTAGACTAAACTACGTGTTCGGTAGTATCTAATGCTAGAACGAAACTGTAGAATTATGCGTATCGATTACAAATGCTTTAACAAACCCGTGGCCAGTTCTTTCCCCATTCTCACTTAACTTATGTACGTGCTTCGTTTCCTCGTATGCGCGAGTACCATGTGCCTCGCGAAACATCTGCGCTCCTGTCGTCATTCGATCTGCGCCACAAACGCCGAATTCATGATGTCAATCACTCTGTTCTCTACCCTCTACCATGCTGAACCCACTGTACCACCGAAGTCATGATCGATCAGAACAACCAAACGTAAAGGAAGATCAGAATGACGGCAGCGAAGAATCCAAGCCAGACCCTCCAACCGACACCGGTCCGCTTCGCCATCAACAGCATACGGTTCATGGTGCCCCGAAGGCGCAGGCGTGTGTTATCGAAGGTGTCGTTCATCTTGTCCATCATGGCCGAGCTATCGCGGATCTCGTCACCCATCGCCACCGAAAGGGTCTTCAAGACCTTGACCTTGCTCATGATGCCGAATACCTCTTGATCATTCTGGGACTCTAGTTCATCGAGCGTTGCCGTGTCGTATTGTCCCCTGTTGTTCGGATTTCCTGGTCAGCCTAGAACCCGAGGGGGTGTATCAAGGAAGGAAGGCTGGGAGGGAAGCATACCTCGAATTCGGCGTCGCCGGCCGGAATCCTCTATTCTCTACACCTAGATGACTTCCATTCCCGTTACTGCCCGGATATGCGCTATATCCGTAGCCGCCGCCTGTCGGAGGGTTCGGGCTCTGGCTGTACTGTCGTCTCGTCGCATCGGGGTTGCCTTTGTAGCCCTCGAAGAGCGCGCTGCGCGAGTCGCGCTGGTGGAGTGTTGAGTTGCCGAATCTGTGAGGGTGAAAAGTGAAGGTCAGCTTATCGACGCTCCATGTCTACTGATGCACCGCACGCGAAAGTGCTTTCGATAGTCCCGGCGTCCCTTCGCGCTTGGCCTGGCTGGGGGACATTCCTTTCCCCTTTCTATCGCGTGGCGTCACGATCCCTGGGCTCCGGAGCTGTAGATGACCAGAGTCCCGCCAAGGAATGGGCACCGAAGTACCCCAGGGGAGATCAGAAGAGAGTGTGCACGTACCTTGAGGCCATTGTTTCTGTCAATGAAAACTGAAGAGATGCATCTTCAGTTTGAAAATCTTTGTTCGCATTTAGTTAATTAATGAAACGAGAGGATTTGACCAGGAACACCTATCAAGAACCTGGTTGTGGCTTGACATGTGGCGGTGCGACTATCCGACAGGTTCCCCAGGATCCGGAACGCCACTAAACTAAAACCATATTAGAAATATACTTAAACTTATTATTGAGTCCCTTCAAATGTTCAGGAGGAAGGCTTTTCAGTGTCAGATATTACCTCAGGTCGTTTAAACCCATACCAAGGCACCACGCACTTAGAAGTCCATCTTACACCGTACCAGAACCGATGTGATTGGCCAACGGTACGAGCAATCTTTCCTGCCCACGTAAACACGGAAGGATGGTCAGCATCACGTCATACGGAATACCGCCTTACCTAGGCAAGGCGGTAGCTGATTACTCAAATATTCGAGGCCATGCTGCAAGGAGCAATCGATGGATGAGTACTCGTAATCTGTACCCTTGAATACAGGTCATTCCGCGGAATATTACGCGTCGGCTTCTCTTCATGTGCCACTAAGATACATCATGATGGCTGAAGAAGGGCTCACAGTACTTCAGATTCCTTGGAACAGTCGGGATTACAAAAAATACCGGCCTGGCTCTTGGACTGGCCTGTAGAAGCATATATGAGCTAGTGTTTCTGCAATCAATAACCAAGAAACTGTCTAATATGACAATTGATTAAAGACTTGCAACGTCTTCACAATGACTCGAACCACATTTATCACAGCGTTGCTCGAGCTTTTAGCTAGCACGGTGATAGCTCGTCAGTGTACAGACTTGAATGTCACAGTAGCCATCACCAGTCGAAACGGAAAATTTTACGTTGAGCCGCCAACTGATAACACTGAAGTGACGAACCTGGCACTTAATCTTGCCAGACCAGGTCATAATTATAGTCAAGAAGTACTTGTGGAGGTAAATTCTTCTCCTGTCATGTTCTGTTCCCAAAACGCCCATACTAGATTGAAGCTGATGCAACGTAGAGCATTACTGTTAGTGGCACTTATTCAATCGCCGCGACATACTGCGAGCCGGACTCCGGTCCGGGGAAGGCTCTCCAAGTCCTTACTCACGGTGTGGGCTTTGACCGTTCCTACTGGGATTTTCCATTCAACAACTATAATTACAGCTATGTCAACGCAGCTCTGACCGATGACTACAGTACGTTCGCGTACGACAGGATCGGGACGGCCCAGTCCTCGACACCCGGTGATCCAGTCAACGAGATCCAGTCGTGGCTTCAGATCTCGTCCCTGCACGCGTTGACACTGATGCTTCGAGCCGCGACCCTCCCTGGCGTTTCAGCCAGCTACGATAAGATTTTCCACGTCGGCCACAGCTTTGGCAGCCGGCAGACATATAATCTGGCTGCCACGTACGCAGCTGAGAACATATCCGACGGCATCGCACTCACGGGCTTCAGCCAGCTGGCTTTCCTACCGCCGTACAACTTCCTCGGGTCGACCTTTACCTTTGGCGCCAATTACGTCCAGGCAAACGGACTGCCGCAATTCGAGAACTACCCCGACGGCTATGTAGCTTTCGGGGACGTCAGCGCCCTGCAAACCGATTTCTTCGCTCCGGGACAATTCGATCCCGCTATCCTGGAGGCTGCAGCGGGGGCTGCTCAACCAGTCAGTGTCGGCGAGCTTTTGACCCTCACTAGCCCGGCGGCGGTGAATAGCACATTCGGAGCACCGGTGCTGATTGTTACTGGTGGTAAGTACTTGCTTCCTCTCCCTTGCCAGAAGCGAAAGCAGAACCCGGGGGATGCCAGAACTTGCGTGGATGCTGACTCGTTTCGTCGTTATCAGACCGCGATATCTCCGCCTGTGGTGGCAACTGTAACATCAACACCACTGAATCCATACCCGAGATGTCTCGGAAATTCTTTCTCGACGCCGACATCGACTTCGAGGTTGTCCTCATTCCGGATGCAGGCCACGGGTTGAATCTCGTAAATATCGCTCGCAGAATCGATAATCGGAAGTATATCTAACAGACTATAACAGGAGTACTCTCATCCCACGGCTTACTCAGCTGTTCTTAGTTTTTTCGATAAGATTGTTTAACGAATAGACCAAAGAAAGAATCGTGCCACTAGCTCAGACTGCAGAATTGGCGTTGTGATGGGAATAGACTTTGGTGATTAGAAGGCATGCAATGGGTGTTTCAGAATAGCAACACGTTGTTTTCTAGACATGTCCCACTCGTTGGAGATCGCTTGAAAAAAATGTTTTCCCAAAGTAGGCTGTTTCGTTTCATGTGATTCCAGCTGGCTGTCATTCATGTTGATATCAACTTCCAACGTAAGCTATATCTCTCCCTCAGTTTTAGATAATTGGTCGTGCCCTTTACTCATAAAACACCAAACACCTCACTTCTATGCTCTGTCTTCCTGGCGCATCCCTGGACGTCGCGGGGTCAATGAAAGCCGTATGCGGCGTTCTCACAGCAACTCCCTTCTTCCCCAGCGGCTGTCCATCTCCAAACGAATCATAGCACTTGAGCAACATCACCTCATCGGGGGTCATATCCTTCAGGTAGTAGAACTTGTGATTCGAATTCTGCGCAACACCCAGCGTCTCGCCCCGGACCTCGTATCCTTCCGTAGAGTACCAGACCGACTCATCGGGCCGCACTTCCTTGCCCCGGTCATCGTCGTCCATAACGGAGTCCGCACGCTTGGGGTACAGCAGGTCCACCGGCACGAAATCCCTCGGCTCCGTACTCCGCCAGTCGATCACCGCGAGCGGGAAGTCGCTCGCTGGGTTTTCAATCGGTCGCCAGACATTGATGATCTGGTACCTTCCCTTCAGAAGCTCCTCAGCCTCGTCCGCGGGCAAGTGTCTCCGCACGCGGGCATGGGTCGCTCCCGGGGTCTGATCGACGTGAACCTGCTGGACCGGGGCTCGCGGGGCATCCGGGGCGCGCCGGCGAATAGTGTGGTCGAAGATGACGACCTTCTTGATTCCAGATATGCGTGTCCGGAGTAGTGCATCGATCTCAGGGTAATACCGACTGCGGACTGCGGCGTCGTCTGTGAATGTCTTTTCGCTGGACGGTTCGCGGTAGACTGCGAAACCCGAATTGTCCGTGGTGAACTCGCTTTCGCGACCTCTCAGGTTGTTGACGGAGCGCTTATGCTCTAGCAGCGTGAATGAGGTCGCATCTGCGTCCACCTTGGACCACGGCTTGGTATTTGGCGGTTGTCCTGAGGTATCGATATGCTTGAAGACGCCCGTCGTCATTGTGCTAGCGTTCCGAATATGTGGTGGTGATGTAATTGCTCTTGCGCCGGTGCTTGCGGCTTTGGGGATTGCTCGTCTCGCTACAGTTGCCAGAGATTGCATGAGGCGAAGATCGTCGAGGGAGGGTGCTTTGCGCAAAAATTCGAATCTCTGGTTTTGGGTTGTGTCTGACCTTGTCGCAAAATAGCAGCCATTGAAGTTTATGTACAGATAGTCATGATGCGAATCGTGGGGTACATTGGGAACGGCAACCAATTGGATGTTGAACCCATGATTACATCATTTTCGTCATTACAAAGCCGATGTTCTTTCATTGCCACATAGAAGCGCTCAGACATGCGGATTACAGAGTGGCAATTAGTCAGTAAGAATTCCGAACTAATGTTTGGGGCTTTTCACATATGTACGAGAGTTGGCGGGAGATGCCGAGAAAAGTGCGTACGGTTATATATATATATAAAACGCCGAACGTAGCGTCATTTGTTAGAGGGTAAACTTTCTCCCCGCAATTTGAGTATTATAAAGCAAAGGAGAACCCTATATACTGATTACCCTATTACCATCACGGTTAGACAGCCCCCTGGAACGAGGTCAGGTACGTACAGCCCTGAACCTCGTTTTCTCACTTGACAGTGTCTACTCAGTTCTGCACTGTTCACACCTTGTCGTTTACGCGAGACGCTGATTTTCTTCCTTTTTTCTTCCTTTTTTCTTTTTGGAGCGTTTCACAAGGATCTCGGAAGCCTATTCCGGTGAGAAGCATAGCACCAACGAAGGAGGCTTGTATGCCTTCCCGTTATCTGCGTTGCCTACAAGAACAGACATGGGTGTCTCCCACGTGACGTCCCAAAGGTTCGGAGCATACAATGTCGGGCGCTTCAAGTGACGGGGACTTGCCCAGGAACGTCTCTGGCTGCTTATATCGTAGAACGCTGGTTGCTTCCCGACACCTTGAATGTCGAAGCCTATCATCCACTTCACGTCAACCAATTCCCGCGTCGCAGTGATACCTGTGCGGCCTGAGCTGTCTATATGGCACCATGAGCCGGCCGCTTTATCACACTGTCTACAAGTGCGCGAGACTCCCAAACCCAGGGTCTTCAAGGGCAAGGGGGGAAGTTGCTATCATCAAAAGACTCACACGGGAACACAACATCCCCTTCGTCTTACTCAAGACGGACTACCCGCCAGGGCTTATCTACGCTGAGAGCCGCGACAAGCAAGCGTTGCGGCACTGGGCTCGAGCTCTCGCTGGATGGCATAAACGCTTCTTCTATTGCGCCCTCGAGCCTACTGAGGCTCCGGTGACAGGCGACCGACCCACCAAGCTACACGGGGAACGCTTTAAGGCGGTTAAGCGTTTGCAGGAATTTGGAGAGGTGATTAGAAGGGGCTTGTATCATTGGTGGAGTGCGAATAAGGCTTTCAAGAAGGAGAACTTCCCTTGACGCTATTATTGCTAGAATACTCCAAGCATAGACTGTCAAACAGACCCGTCTTCAAATCAATGGGCTCGGAAAGACACATGTTGGGCAGCGTTCTTCGAGACTTGGGCGAAGTATCATATACCTTTACCATAAATTCTATGAGCCATGGAGGAAGAGAGCTCTGCGGCTGATGTCTAGCTTGGTAAGGACATGAATCGACTAGAAGCTAGACAGAAGGATCCGGGCCGTAATATAGGCTTGACAGTTTTAGAGAACTTAAGATATAGGATGAAATTATTTCTATCTTTTATTTGCCTTCTCGTCGCTAGGATCATGACAACCACTTATCAGCTTGTTATCCTGAAAAGTTGTGGAGCTATGAGGAATCCCTCTCTTTCATTTCTGCATTGCTAACATGGAATCTAGAACCGCAGTTATGAATAAAGTTAAGTCAATCACGAGTTGTTTGCTAAGTCCTTAGTCTCGGATCTCTACACTGTAACGTTCTCTTATCAACTGGCTCGTGCTAAAGGAAAGCCCTTAGGATGGACGGAGGGTAGCAACCCTGCTTCGAATGACAGGAACGCAGACGAGTGTCAGCGGCGATGTGATGTATGAGAAACGGTGCTGTAGCTGGCGTTGAAGCTGGAGTTGTGATGCCGTAATAAATAGAGTACGTCATGAGTATTTGCTATAGGGGAATAGTCCCCCAGATGCTTCTGACTGTTTTATGAACCAAGGATCGTAGTATCTCTGCTCGCCAGAGGCTCTACGGAAGCTTACATGTTCTTAGTCTTTCATAAGTTTCATTCAGGTACAGGAACAAACTCTGCGGTGGTTGCAAGCTTCATGAAGCCCACCCGCCTTCCATCAGCGTTTTCTGCTGGATTTTCAAGCCAGGTAACTTCAAGACTGCGACGAGTCCTGAGTTAAGAACACCGACTTCTTTGCCCTTGCGCTTTGCCTTGACATCGATTTCTGTCGTGTCCTTATGCCCTTACGGCTACAATGGATGCCTGCGGGACTAGGGAATCGAATATCAGACTGATGTTACGTCACCTCATGAGTCGATTTGCAGGAGACTTACAGGTAGTATCAATATGAGAATGAGAGAATGGGCAACACCTCACGCCTGAGTCCCCTCACTGTGAACAGCGAGCCAACGACAGTATGACGAGAGGTATTCTTGGGAAGATCCAAAGCCCAACAAAATTCGCATAGCTAGCCATCGCTATCAACTCCTAATAGTCCCTTACTATATTGCATAATGAGGCAAACCTTGAACCTCACTTATCTGTACTCCGGTGCCCTTGAGCCCACTCTTTCCAGAGCTTAGCTGAGGGATATTCCACCTCAACGAAGAAGTCTGCCTAATTTAGCACTGTGTATATATATCAGCAAATGCAGATTCCAAATGCTTACGCTAACTTTGACCTTTGACTTTTCTCTGAGTGGACTGGGCACAACAACATGAGCCCGCTCGTTACTTTCCGTCTGCCTGAGTACCTCGTTGCTTCCTTCACTGCGCTCAATCGATTCACTCTTCTTACTAGATGGGTTGGTGCCCTTCGGTACAGACATGCTAGTTCTGGTGTGCCCGAACCACCGCTCCGCAGGAGACTTGCAGCGGAGAATGCGGCGCCAACATAGTGCGCCGACACATAGCAGGACAAAAAACCCAAGAACTGCAGCAATCGAACCCGCGATCGCGGGAGTGAAGATTTTGGAGAAATCATCGTCAACCGAGTACGGAGTCAAGCAGCTGACGCGGGCTGCCAGTAGGAGGAGCAAGAATAAGACACTTGGCAGAGGTATCGCCATTGCGTTTTTTGTTGAGAGATCACAAGACAGACACCAGAAACTCTAGAATGACATGTTTGCAAGTTCGTACCTATAAATCCAACTTCGTGCTATCTTGACTACGAATGATGGGGTACGTGTCTAACCCTGGTCACCTGCCACATTGGTTGGTTGACGCGCAGCTTCTGCCACGATATCCGCGCTGAGACACATTATTGAAACAAATAAATACGATATAAGTGCAACCATCGTATTTCGACGGGCAGTTTATCTAAGCTTTCGAACCGGAGTTCTTTCTGAATGTATTGTCTTGATGATCTTCTCTCAAGATCGCGCTACAACAATGGTAGGTTGGTGGAAAAACTGTGCCTAATTAGGAAGGAATTTTATAGTCACTCGAATCAAAAGTAACCTGGATGGTTTCAAGACAGTACCTGAGTAGAACCACGGTCTTTATCGATCTTGGGCGAAGGACATGATCCTGTCTCAGAATACTCGTGCGTTATTCACTGACAGAGGAATGTAGCAAGGAATTTGGCTCAGAAGCACGATAGGGTCGTGTCGCGGCACTTTCCACATTCCCATTTTTGCGGTCACTTCAGAAAGTGATGTTCAGGAGCTACTAGATTAAGGGAAAACAGTTTCAGATTACGGCATGGTCCTGCTATCGAGGACTAACTGAGCGGTCTCCTGTGACCTTCCATGCCTTGCTTGTAACGAAGGGTATCATATGAGAAAACGAAAGTTTAGTCCTAGCATAAACTAGCGTCCAAAGGAGCGATAACCGAAGTCGTCAGTCCAGCAACATCCGCACTAAACCTGCTCACTGAGCACAACTCCTAATGCTTAGCTCTATTTTAAGCGCAGCGGTGATGATTGTTTAATTGTCAGGTGTGTAGATTATTGCAGTCTGCCTAAGGAGCAGCAGTACCTGTCGTAACTCCGCCGTGGGTCGGGGCAGCGGTTGACTTGCCAGGGAAGTGTCCGGTGTTGGGGATACGACCATAGCGAGTGAAGGCAAGGTTCAAGTTGTTATAGTCCCACTTGCGAGATAGGCCGAGGAAGGCAAAGGCAAGTACAGGCAGTAGAAGGAGATCAAGAATACCGAAGAAGATTGCGGTGGGTGTGACTCCAATGGTACGTCCACCATCCGTTACACCGAAGGCGATGGGCCACAGAAGCCAGAGGAAGTTTGTCCATCCTGCCAACAGCGAGTAATGACTAGAGACGCCGAGGCGCTTTGAAGTAGAAGAGCCGTGCACGACGGTGTTGTAAGCGAGGATGGCCCAGGCGATTGTACCGAGTGTGAAGAAACCCCACTTGTAGCTGCTCGAGGTGAGGGCAGCGACGAGGTAGGCGATGACCCTTGATCAGCTGGTTAGTATTAAACGTGGAATGGACTTTCTCGACGTGAACTTACCAGATCCATGATAAGAAGACATTGTAGATAATTGTAGCCCAAGAGACACCACTCAGCAAACCCAGGGCAATGATGATAGCCGGGAACTCAATAAGCCCTTCCAAATCAAATCAGTCAGAGACGTCTCGATCAAGGGCTACACCAGTTGGGCTTACAGAAGATGTATTTCGTGTAGAAGATCTGTCGGCCGGTGACGACCTGGTACCCGAGGTCCGAGGCCCAAGCAAAGTACGTGAGAGTGCCAACGAGCAGGGTGATAGTGAAGATGTAGTGGAAGATCTTTTCACCGAAGCGGGCCTTGAAGCTGGTTGCAAAGAAGATCAGGAATGACAAAGCGAAGATAGCCGTCACCGCCCACAGCCAGTCAGAGCCGTGGAGGGAAATGTTGTCATTCCCAGTGGGAGGATTGACGCCGAGAGCATCGTTGGCCCGAATGATGAGACCCATTGGTGTAAGAGTGTATCGGGAAAAGCAAGAATTTGGAGTAGAATGTGCTGTGATGGATTGGGTGTTGATATCTTGACTTGGTTTCCAAATTTATTGACTGGTCTGCTGGACTTGTTGAGGGTATGATGATGATGATTCGGAGAGTGTGGCACAGGAGGAGAGAGTGCCTTATATAGGATCACTTCATGCTGAGGCACCATGGCTCAGCATCATGGGGAAGGAGCTCACGAACATCGCAATCACGTCACGATATGTCGGCATCCCAAGCTGTTCCACTGGACAGATGTTGGAAGCCGCCTTGTCTGACGAGGATCTTACCCGAAGAGTCAGGAACTACTGGCAGCATCACACTGCATTGACATATGGTGAATGTTCTACCATTGGATGCAAATTCCAAGCATGCATTTGCACCAACCAGTGAAGTCCACCCGGAGCTTTCGCGACTTTCCCATGCATCGTCACAGCTTCTAAGCCGGAAGTACCATTGCAACGCCGTGCTAGAGTACTTAGCAAATCAGTTTGTAGGGATTGGTCCTGCCGCAATGTGGAGTAACTATGATGAGATGATGCCGTGCAACCCGAAATAGTCCTGTTCCTGTTCGACTTCATAGTGTAGGACAAGGTCTGACTTGCTCTCTCATCAGCTGGATGGATGACCTAGTGTCGGGATTCTGGTGGTCGCCACGTCTTCACTCGAAGAGCTGGCTATCGTGAAGATGACGAAGTGGAGCGAAGATCGAAGGAGAGTCGACAGCCCTACCTTAGACCTGCAATATTCGCGCTGAGTACGTGAGCTGCGGCCTTGACCAATGCAACGCAGCAATTGAACCTTAAGTTGGTTTGGCGTGTTCGCCTTTCGGATTCGTGTGCAGTCGAGACGCTGGCGTTGGGGTCGCCACTTACACCCGGTCCCGGCCATCACGACATTACCATCCGCTTCTGAACATGTCAACTTAATGATACGCATGCAATAAAACTGTATCTAATACTGCAGATCTCCTGCAATAGTTGCTGTCTGCAATCCTCGTTGAATTGCGGGACAGACAAATCCTGTACAGGATTCAGCACAACGACGTCTTCCAGAATAAGCCAGCGGAGGTCTTCGTTATGCCTACTGCGACGCTACCTACTTAAGTACTTACTTACCTAAGATAGGTACTTTAGAGTTGACGTATGAGTGCGCCGGCACTTGGTAGAGCCTCATCCGCTGCTAAGCTGCAACGGCCGGGGTGAGCTTCCGCTAGCGGTTTGACCCTTGCCAAATGTGGCGTGTGACTACCTCGAAATTCACGATGAAGAATGGCGAAGACTTTTGACACGAGACGAGACAGCAGATCCGAATTCCCAGACGCTCCGGGAATCTGGTCTTGATTGAGGCCTGTCCCTGCCATATCACCAGGTGGAGAGCACAGCTTGTCGCGAAATGATCACGGTGATGTGAAACTAGTCGACGACTTGGGGTATCTGCTAGATGCCCGCACCTGAAGGAAATCATAAGGAAAGGCGTATTGGAAGACCAAAGCATTCCACGTTTAGTTAGACGAGTGCTGCAGATGCGGCAAATCTTCGTGCAGCATGACTGACCTGTTGACGGACGACAACTTCTTGCTTGCCTTCTCTTATCTGCAACAACCCTCATCGGTAGCTTCAATTTCGACAAGTCCTTCGCGAATCTCCCAAAGTACCTATACAGAAGGGCAGCGACAGCCAATCGAAACCTAGCGACCATGTTCCCACCTTTAGCCACATGGTCGGCTTATGGCTTGTGTTTGCCCTTCACGATGTGGTGACACTGCGTATTATCTTTGCAGGGCGTTTCCACTTGGAAGCATATTAGGGCGCTGCTGCGTTGAGCAACGTGGGCTACATCGTGGATATAGGACAGAGCATGGCTTATGGAATGGTTCTTCGACCGATTTGGGTGAGATGTTGCCAATCCTTTCAAGATCGTATCCACTGTGGTTCCATTGTTGGCCAAGGTCCTGTTCGTCTATGGTGTTAGACTACCCCGGGCCACGTATAAAGCACAATTGAGCAAGAAAGAGCTGCAATATCGATGGGACTGCCTTGATCTTGAAACCTAGATGAGGACTTCCCGTCGAGATATTGAACCCTGTCCTTCCCATGTCGCTGGCGGCAAGAAAGCGACTGCAACATACTTAGGGGACTTGTACACGTGCGGGATCAGAGATGGGGACACATCCGATATAAGGCATGGTACAATTTATTATATAACTGGTCGGAGATTTGTTGTCCAACTATACTATACCTAGGTAGTCAGGTGAGAGAATAGTTTTCATGAAGTCTAAGAATTGCGACCATACATATCTCGAGTATACTCTGTACTGTAATGTTGGAGTCTCCATCGTGACTTGTCGATCCCAGGCCTATTGCGGACTATACGACTGCATGTCCGATCATGCCCAGGCTTGACTAGGGGGGGCCGCGTGCAGGGTAGTCTCGGTCCGGGCTCCACTGTCGCGCCACCCGCCGGGACATTCCATACAAGGCAGAAATTCAAACATTTCAGGAATGCGCACACTTGGTGAAGCAAAGCATATGGGGATGACTCGTGGACATTGACGATTGATTTGGTTCAATCACTGTTTGCGCCCGTCTGCCGCGCCAACTGATTCGCAGCCGTCCAAGTAGGAAGCGACACCACCATTCGCAGCTTGGTGATAGCCGACTACCTGGGTAGACGTCATCGCGTATCGTCACATTCCACGACACTCTCCGACATCACACACCATGGCGCTGGACGTGATATCACAGCTCAACAGCTCTACTGGCCGGCTCTCCGGGCTGAGGACATTGAAGAACGAAGTCGTTGGTCATATTCAGAAGAAGGAGCAATGGATCCAAGCAGGCGTTCTGGGACCTCTCGTTGGTATTCTGGATGGCGGCGACCAAGCAGCCCGGCTTCAGACCTTACACCTCCTTGCCAGCTTTGCTAATGCTGGCACCCCGTTCATCCCACCGCTTCATGCTGCCGGCGCTATACCCTCCATTCTGAAGTGTCTGCGGGATGACCGGCCTCAGATTGTGGTGGCAGCGCTGCGCGTCTTGCGCGACATCACAGACGCTTGCGCATTTGCGCCCATCTTCGCGCCCATCAACCGCAGCTCGTTAGCCGATATAATATTCACGAATAGCTACCTCGAATCGTTCGCCGTAATACTATCGCAGCCGAATACGACGCGAGAGGTGGCAGCCCAGGTATCAATCGTGGCAAGGTTGATCAGTACACTCTGCCGAGAAGAGAGGCACCAATATGCTCTCGTGAACTACGGGGTCCTCGACGCGCTTGCAACGAGATTAGCTAGCTTTGCTGTTGCCGAAGGGCAGGTCATACCACGTGCCGAGGTCATTGGTCGTGCGGAGGGCTTGTCCGACTTCATACCTGGACCTGCAAAGCTTGGCGTCAGTCTGGCGGATGTACTCGGGGCTATAGCCGCTATAATTACCGATTCATCCTTCAGAGCGTGCAGATTGCTTTACTCGCCGTCGATCTTAGCCGTGTTCCCGAACACAGACTCAGATTGGGGCATGTCCTCGAGAACACCAGGATTCCTTGAGCTGGCTGGGTTAAAACCACGAGGACAGAAGGAATTCGAGGCTATGGATTTACTCCTTCCTTATATGCCAGCGCAACTTCGAGGTCAGCAGAACAACGCAGCCACAAATAGCCGTGTGGCAACCTCGAGGTTCAACCCTAGCCTTGCCACATGGACAAGTGATGAGGCATTCGGTGCAGATGACGACGCCTCCGATGAGGCGGAGAGCCCTCTCGTTCCCTGGCTCATTGGCTTGGTGCGAAGTCGCAGCGACAACGACGCCCTTATGGCAGCATCAGTACTTGCCTCGCTATATAAATGTGGATTCACCTACAAGACGCGGGAGGCAACTCTTGGGCTCCTTGTCATCCCCAAACTACTCCATCTACTAAATATTGCGGAGCAGTCAGATAATCACGACTATTCGATGATAAACCGAGATCATGATACCTTGCGCAATTGGGAGATCACTGAAAGAGCACCTTCTACACTAGCCCGTCTGATTACGGATAACGAGTCTCTACAGAAGGCCGCATCAGATTCGGATGCGGTTAAGACGTTATGCAAATTACTCAAGACTTCGTACGAAACACCTCCACCCTTGACACCTCATTTTTGGTCACCACACAGCGAGGATGGGCAAATACCCTCAAGTACTCCGGACAGTCGGTTGGGGGAAGCTGGGCAACACCCTTTGCTTACACATCGAATAAGCGTCAGAGAGAGCACGCTACAGGCGTTGGGCGCAATGGCCACCTTCAAGGAAGAGTACCGTAAGGCTATAGTGGATCATGATGCAATCCCCTATATCGTCGAGTCATTGAGCCCGTCACTAGGCCGGCCTAAACAGCCTCGGACTAATGAAGATACCAAAAGCGAGACTGAGCCCGTAGATTCCGGCAGCAATCCCACAGCGGTAATCATCGCCGCATGTTACGTTGTCCGTATGCTGTCTCGCTCAGTTGGCATCCTTCGGACATCACTCATTGACAACGGCGTTGCTATGCCCCTGTTTTCTTTGCTCCGTCATCCGGATCTCGATGTACAGATTGCGGGCACTGCTGCAGTCTGCAACTTGGTGACGGATTTCAGCCCCATGAGAGATGTAAGTACCGAGGCGCTCATTCGATAACCATAGCTGAAGAATCATCGTAGGTTTTGGACAGAGCCGGTATCTTGACGGTACTGTGTGATCATGCCAGATCGCTAAGCGCAGCTCTGCGGCTGAACGCACTTTGGGCGCTCAAGCACTTGGTCCAGTCAGCCAGCGTGGACCTCAAGAAGACGTGTCTTGAGGTGTTGCAGTCGGGATGGCTGGTTCAACTTATTTGTGACGATACAGAAGACGAGGCCTTGTTTTCAGCCAGATCTAGAGGCGACAAGCAGGCAGCCACGACGGCCATAGATGGCTTGGACGAGGATATGGATATGGAGGACCCAAGCCGATCGTCATCCTTCAGAGCTCCGAACGCACGAGTTCCGGATAGTCGAATTGTTCGGCTCGCAGATGCAAGACTCGCGAGACTCCGAGAAGCGGAACTGAATCCTGTTCGGAAAGCGAGGCAGGATGACCTTGCCATTCAGGAGCAAGGCCTAGGGTTCATCCGCAATTTGATCGGCAGCGCGCACTCCAACAGCAGCGCGGCAGACTCGACGAATGATACCGCGGAGATGATCGACTTCCTGTTTAATACTTTGGGACAGGACAGATTCTTCAACATACTGGCAACGAAGCTAAGAGTGAAGGTGCTACACGCGTTCAGTGGTCGTCGGAGTGCTTCAGGGAGCGAAGCGCGGGTATTATACCCTCAACCCAAAATCATCGAAGCTGTCGTATACATTCTAGTTCATATGGCGGCTAGCATACCTCGACATCGACAATTGGTCATCGCACAGACGGAATTGTTGAAACTACTTGCTGGGCTATTCAACAGCCAGGACCGGGAGGTACGGGTTGCCCTCTGCCACCTACTCAACAACCTCACTTGGCAAGACGATGTGAATGATGCCCCTGCTTGCTCGCAACGAGCCGTGGAGCTAAAGAAGCTGGGCTTCCTGACGAAACTCGAGTCTCTGGGCCACGATGACGAGTTGGACGTTCGGGAGCGGGCGAAATCGGCACTATGGCAAATGAAGCACGGTTTTTAGCTATACTATGATATGCCTGATAGCGGCGACTGTCAGACGCCACGATGGAATGCCTTGTATACGTAATAGGCCAAAGGGGGTGGCAAAAAAAGAAGGCGCCTGGCTATACTCATCAAGCTAAAGTACGGTACATATTATGGGGTATTCGAGTCACAGCGGCCTCGAGGATCACCTGATAGCGGTTGCCATTGGGGAAAGAATACCAACGTTCTCGGGCCTACAAGTACTGGCGCATCCTTGCAATTACATAAACATCATAGTATCAAGCGCTGACTGAGGGTGTTTATTATCCACCATGGGCTCTCGGTGCACTTCTAGGTTCTCTCGAAATCAACAAATGGCAACCCTTCATTTGGCGACTCGGAATTTTGAACACTATACCTTATGCGGACCATGTCTTGAAAGCCCAGTGTAATGTAATTTCAGTAGTCATTGGTAGTGTACTGGTCCCCTTTAGGGCACGGTCAAGCAGAGTTGCAGAGTGCCCAAATCTCCACGTGGAAATCACGCACAACCTAGTGTAGATACCTAACTTTAGGTACCTTGTCGACCGAGCCACGTCCGTGCTCCACACATCACAACCGGAGCCCATTCTTAAAGTGCGCCCTCAAAGGCTCGGATAATTACTCTAACGAGTCTCGCTTCTCGCATTACCTGTATGAAGTACCTAGGCAGCACTAGATAGGTACCTATCTATAGGTACCTAGCACCTTAGGTATCCTTATTGTCCATTTGTACTGTAATGGTTTGTTTTTGGAGCTTGCCTTCGAAATATACGACTGCTTGCCTGCCTGCCGTGGCCCCGGCTGCCGGCATCCTTATCATGGAAAGGCCGGCGGGCAGATCATCTGCCCACCACAGAGTCGGGTCACCATCACCTGCAAGCCACTGACGAGACAAGTCAGTGAGTGGCCTGCACTTGTCTACGAGCGCCATGTGGATGAGGCATCTAGAGTCTCTAGTCGATGAGACACCCTGGCGCCGACCGACGACGGAACCTCGTGTGCTGCTTGCTATATTACCTACTCAATTAACCAACGGCGTCCGTATATGTATGTGCTTGAGTCAAAACACATTTTTCGACCCTGTTCGCACCTCTTCTCCATGTCGTGATCGCTTCTGTCCGGCCAAGATTTTCTACTTTGGCGCTGCTCGAAGACGTCGTCTACTTTACCCAGCTCATAGCTGCGTTTACCTCGCCCATTTGACGCTTTACCAGTCACCTGCATTTTCCATGAAAATCCAATCTCAGGCTTGTGCGACCCCGATCTCTTCTCGCGCTACCGTTCCTCCCTGCCAGATTTAACATCACCGGCCACGGCCAACAACAGGATGCTTTGGGGATCATGTTGACTTCGTCCCCAATTGCCCCACGGTCAACGAGCGCATCGCCCCGTACTTTCCACTATGCACCAAACCACCCATCTCCACGTCACTCCCCCAAGGCTACGGCAGCGCTTCCGCGCCGGCATTCGAGGCACCAAATAGCGCTCTCGCCGTCAGGGTCTCTGGGGTCCCTGCGCTCTCCGCCACAATCACAATTGCAGAATAGACCGAAGCAATATGTGGGAGTCGATGCCGCTACTCAATACTCACCGATGGAGCCATTCGACCCAACGGTGCAGCTTCAAGGAGTCAGGCCCGAAGCGCAACCACTGCTGCCGTATCTCAACACTGCGGTATCAGACGCCACAATCTCTCCACCACGGTCTGCAGTGCCAGAACCACCTCCCGAACCGAACTTGTCGCCTCAGAGACCGGAGAACATCGTGTCGGCAGCGCAGCCCCTCTCCCCCGCGAAACGGCGCAACTCACAGGAGCTCGCGAGGGCTACTGACTCCGCTGTATCTGCGGTGACACAGAGCCAGTCAAGCTCGCCGAAACGTTCAAGGACTGCCCAAGGGCCTGCCAAGGTACTGCCTCTGAGATATGAGCTGTGCGATGTGGAGGACATGGTGGTTCTCATCGCGAACATGCTCTCCGAGCTCATTGAGACAAACGACTCGATAGCTATGAAGAGCGGCCACCTCACGAGATTCCATTCCAGGTAAGTCACGCGGCAGCTCAGCTTTAAACTAGCGCTCGAGGCAAAATAGCTCACACCTCTTGGTAGGACCGCACCAGGAATATCTGTATTGGATTATCTACACCGACTTGCGAAACATGCCACTCTCACGCCCCCTCTACTTCTCTCTATGGTGTACTACATCGATCGCCTGTGCGCACTATACTCGGACTTCACGATAAATACCCTGACGGTGCATCGTTTCTTGATCACAGCCGCAACAGTGGCGGGGAAAGGTCTTTCCGATTCCTTCTGGAATAACTCATTCTATGCGCGCGTTGGCGGCGTCAAGGTTGCTGAGCTGAAGCTATTGGAACTCGAGTTTCTATATCGAGTGGACTGGAAGATCATACCAAATCCCGAGGTTCTGGTGGCATACTACAAGGGGCTGGTCGAGCGCTGTGACGGTTATGACTTGGCAGGCGATACGCCAAGCATCGACGCAGACGACGAGGTTGATTCCGATGATATCGACGAAAGCGACGAGCCAGATCAGGATGATGACGGTGAGGGCGGGATTGGTCCAGCGAAAACCACGGTCAATTAAAGGCCGGGGAATTGGCAGGTGGAGGCGAGTATGCGTAGTACAAGGGCGATTTCGGTTGAGCGTGTGCCGGTCGTCAAGTAAGCATCAGACACCACCAGTACCGCTGGCTGGAGATCTGAAGAGAAGCCAATAGGGGATTTCCCCCTCTCTATACCGAGGTCATGTTCACGACGATATTCAGCAGGCTCGCAGAGTTGAGCATAGATTATAGCTGCAAGTTGTAGCGCAGTCCTGCAATACTCAGGATTGTCACAGTGTAGGGACATGAACACCTAATATTAGAATTTGATGAAACGACATGGAACACGTATATCTTACAACGCTTGAAAAGGGAATGGAACGTAGTAGAGCCTGCCCCTGACTTACGTTATGAAAAGCAAGAATCAAACGAATGATTTGTTATGAGTTGTCAGCCTCATGTGGTAAACTATGATCTGCGTTCCGACGATTCAGCTCGGGACCCTAACTCAATTTAGGCCGAGATTGCAACCTCGCTCACCTAACCACCAAACGGCTACTCAACTTCGACCTCTCAATTCGGCGTCCGCACCACAACAGCAATCCCACAACTGTTGAGAAGGCCCTCCTCCAATGCGACCACAATGAAGCCGTCGACGATAATCTCGGTCTTGACGGCCCTAGCTAGCATAGCCGTAGCTACAGAGCGCACGGCAGCAATCTACATCCAACCCGTGTCATCCAACCCCAGCACACCGGCCCTCCTCGCCGAAGTCAGCTACGACGCATCGCACCCGGCCGGCGCCTCCATCTCATCCTTCGAGTTCCCCGAGCTGCCGGACGACGATGCAGTGAAGAACGTGCGCATCGGCGTGTACTCGCCGTCCTCCAAAACCTGGGAGTCCTCCACGTCGGTGGCGAGCGTCGCGAACTTCGGCAAGGGCTACCGTCCCCATGTGATGCTGAGCGTGGACGCGAAGGGGGACGTGGCCAGCGCCGCGCTCAGGGGCGTGAGGATCGATGCTGGCCAGACGCGCGACTTCGGTCCCAAGGCCGTGGTCGTCGTGGCTGCGAAGGGCGCCCAGGTCGAGCTGAATAAGCCGGTTGTGCTTACGCCTGAGGGGAAGAAGCCGGCGGAGGCGGAGGAGAAGACGCTCCTGCAGAAGTACGTGTCCTTGAATCTGCTGCGCTTCGCTGCGGGGAGAGGCATGATGTTTGGACGTGCCGCTAACGAGACACAGGTACTGGTGGGTTATTGGAATCGTGGTCTTGCTTACCATGACGGGCGGAGGAGGAGAGGGCAAATGATAGACGTTTTTAATGGATTGCGATGGTTGTTCTCTGAATTGCTTTGGATTCCTACGTGACTATGATCCTATACACCATCCTTCGAGTCTCCTTCCGGCTTGGAGTCGTATCACGGCGTAGGTCTATCGTCATTTTCGTGATTAAATTGTGTGTTGTTTATGCTTGGGTCGTTGCCCGTCTATCTTCACAGCCTGGACATGGCTATTTGGCAATATTTTGGTTGCCCGGGAGGTTTCCCTTGTTGACTAATCGATCTCTTCCAAGGCCCTTTATCCTCCACGTCCTGTTCAAGGCAACTTTCAATATCAGATCCCAGTGTCAAGACTACAGGCTTCCGAAACACTCATATCTACAGCCAATCGCTTCGTGTCTTGGACTTCACAGGTTCGCCAACGGTGACGGATTGTACTAGATGTTACCATTGGAGTATCAGCTCCAGTGATCATCAAGTTGAGTGGTATCCCTCACTCTCTATTCTTGAGTCTGGCGAGACGGTCTTTCCCTCTTTAGAAACGGCCTCGCTCTATCAATTTCTTACAAGTAGACACCACTCTATCAAGGCAGCATATTTGGTTAATAGAGCCTCGGGGAGGAGCATGTATCAGCCCTGGTTCTGGAGGACAATCCCGATTTTTATGGTCATTATCAACATGGAAGAGTCGAGGCTAGTCTTCAACCGGTCTAGCGTTGTTACTGGGGCGGAATGCGGGAGGAGTCGCGATCACACTAATAAACACCTGCATGAGCTCGAGTAGCCGCTCACCTTCTTTCACACCTACCTACCTACCCTTCCATCCCCCACGAACTGCGACGCGCAACTTCAAAATTTCTTGCGCAGAAACAGATCACTAGGATTCCATCTCACAGACTTCCACAATACATACCACTACACCACCACACCCGTCACAATGTCTGCCGCGAATGCTTCAGGCCTCCCCGAGGACCCCTCCAAGGTCTCTGAGCTGAAGGGCAAAGGCAAGGCAAATGCCACCGAGGACCCCATTGACGAGTCCATGGATGACGATTCTGATGATGACGACGAGGTATGAAACACGTCCATGCACTAAACACGCTTCAGCACACGATTTCGTACTAACATATTATCACAGGGTGACGATGCTGGTAAGCGCACACGAGTCGCGGTGTGAAGATCAATGGCACCAATTGGCTGACACATTTTGTACAGAAGCTGTCGACGAGGACAACTTAGAGGAGATCGACGCGAGCAACATCATCAATGGCCCCCGAGACAAGCCAGAGACGAACTGGGCCGAGGCCGCGAAAAACATCCCTGAGGACGAAGATGATGAGGACGATGATGATTTCCAGCCGGCGGATGACGATGACGATGACAGAATGGATGAGGACTGAACTCACACACATCAGTTCGCGTCCACTGAACGGCCGGTGGCATTTCATCTGATTTTGAGCGGACGGTCACTTTGGTGTCACTTCATACTCGCTATTTTGACACGTCTATCATGCACTGGAAACTGGCAATATGCATAAAAGTAGGGAGTCTTCTTCTGGACATATCTACTCCAATACACATGCCACGGTTGGTTTGAGTACATAATGCTCGAAAAGCAGGCACCAACGGTTTGATTTTCACGCATATGGTATGCATACGGGAATGAAGACAAAAGTTTTATACCTCGTCATGACGACTCGTGGCTGCTGTGACTCTCCCGCCGCCCAGTGATCGAATCGTACGCGTCCACACTACTAGTCATTTGCGCCCTATTGATGGTCATAGACATCATTTCGCAAGCATCAGAGGCACCGAGGCTACCGGCAGGCCGGGGCAAAACTACGGTCAAGCTCACAAGAATTTTATACAAATCACGAGCAACTTCCAACAGTCTCTAATGCAGCTGATATATCTCAGGTTCTCATACCTTCTAGACATCCCATGGTGAGCTTTCTTGGGATTTCTCTACTTGAATAGCGTCAAGCAACACAATTAGGCGCTGCTTGAAATATCAGGGTCTCCAAATACCCTCTATTTCAGTAGGTATGAACCGCGGTACACCATACACCATGTAGCTTTTCCATCCTGCAAAGAGCCAAAAGTCATATGATTAGAGTCTGTTGTGCGCCAATGAATCGCGAATGTGAGCTGTCAGCTTATTGGCTCGCATCAGCTGCTTTTCCAGCCGCCCCCTGCTGCAGCCTAGCCTGCCTCACTCTTGCCATAATATCAGAGATCAGAGACGCATACTTTCGTTTAATGATGTATCACCAGCTGCGTGCATTTTGGGCGGGTATATTTGAACCTTGTACGCTCTCTAAGAGACTTGTGCCATCCGTTCTCCCAGAGCCATTTTGCGCCATATATATATGATCCTAGGGAGTCACGATACATACCCTACAAGTTCGAGATCTGTCGCCCGAACGAGCAGATTGATCTTGCCGGAGCGTCTAATATCTTGCAGTCAATCCGATAGTTTGCTTGCAACATGACCTCGGCTGACTCCGCACCCATTCATTCGAAGCTCAATGGGTCGATTCGAGAGATCAGGTTGCTCCAGATTCTCGGGGCGGATGATGACTCCTTGCCTGTTTGTTGTACTATGACAACTGCCTCCCTGGACCAACCGCCGATATTTGTTGCGCTATCCTATTGCTGGGGCGATCCGAGCATCACGGAGCCTATCACTGTGAACGGCGTCCCCATAAACGTTACTTCGAACCTGGCGGCTGCACTTTGTCGGCTCCGAACGGACGTCAACACCCTGAATCGAAACATCTGGATCGACGCCATATGTATCAACCAGCACAGCAATGAAGAGAAGAACCAGCAGGTCCCGCTAATGAGGGACATCTATGCATCCGCTATCAACGTCGTTGTATGGCTTGGTGAAAGTGACAGATGGGTAGACAAGTTTGCCAAACTGATGTCTGTAATCCCTTCCTCTGATTTGGAAGATCTCGACACACAGCAACGTGACGATCATTACTCGAAGCCATGGAGGATTCGTTTCATCCTTCTCGCAGTTCACTTCTTCTCTAGACCCTGGTTCAGTAGAATCTGGATCGTACAAGAAGTCGTCGTGCCTAAAGCTGACCCCAGGGTCCTGTAAGTCAATATCTCAACACGTGCTCTTAGCTCCCGCCAGACATTTTCTCTCCTCCAGCGTGGTTCTTAATACCCAGGAAAACTCTTGTTTGCCAGACAACTGTTGAGTTTCTCTGAGACTGACTGGATTTTAACAGATGCGGCGCGCACGATTGGCATCTCAGCCAGATTCTCAAGGTTATTGACTTCGTTCACGTGTGTATAACCAAATCCGGGGTCTACTGGGAAGGGGGGAACCTCCAACGAGTTCCTCAGCGCTACTTCTCCGAGTTAGGCTTTACAAAAGAGTCAAGCTCAGAACCCCAGTCCATGTGGTCAGATACCTCTTGGTCAATAAACTCACACAATACACACGCCATTGACGAGTTAAGAAGGTACCGTTGGCAACTGTCCAAAGCTATGGACTTCCCGTCGTTATTGTATAAGAGTCGCTTCGCGCTTGCAACAAACAGTCGCGACAAAGTCTTCGGCTTGATGGGGCTGGTTTCGGATAGCGATGAGCCTTTCAAACAGGTGATCGACTACAACCTGGAGCCTTCCGACGTGTTCTTTCGAACTGCGAAGGTATGCTTAAGTATGGGCCACTTTGGAGTATACAGCCTCATAGCAGAGTCCTGGGAGCGTCTCCCATCTTCAGAAAACATGCCCTCTTGGGTATTCGATCTATCACGCCCGCGCCATGTGCAGGACTCGGAGTTGCCTAGATATTCACGGTGGCTGGGCACCCAGAACAAGGCCAAATTGGATGCCACCGGCAGGCTTCTCGTTGTCCCGGGGACTTCCATCGATAGGATCCGCTATTGCAGTCGTATTCTAGCCGGGCAGGCAATTTCTGCTCGCAACCCCGCTGCTCGAGAGGAAGTTGATCGCATGCGTGACTTGTGGGTCGCATTCAAAGAAGCACGCAGTTATGACAGCCCCGAGACGGCGACGATCGGCCATCAGCTTCGCGAGCAGAGATGTAGAGAGAAGAGCTGGGAAATTCTAGCGCTAGCTAGGATGGGCGAGAACTTCTCCATCACACCGTTCTTCGACCGGCCGTCCGGAGAAATTGAGGAGCTCGTTGATAAGGGGCTGTGTGAGGGTTGGGCCGCCAAAATCGTGGACAGACTCGCAGCGTCGGCCGCCGAGAAGGTGTCAGCACCCGCCTTGTTCAAGGAACTACACGAAGCACACACCAAAGAATCAAAGGGTGATTGGCCCACTGAAGATGTTTTTAAGGTGGTCTGGGGATTCATCACGGAAGTCTGGGCACAGATGTCCGGGAGATGCTATTTCACTACGAATGGGGGCTTTGTTGGTTGGTCGAGGGTCTCGCAGTTTCAAGAGGGTGACCACATTGCCTTGCTTCACGGGACGATCTGGCCCACCGTTCTTAGACCACAGTCGGATGGTTGCTATAGCTATGGGGGATCGGCTTATGTCTCCGGTCTTATGGATTATAAGGAGGTAAAGCCGTTGTACCGAGCAGGTGTCGTCAAGAACAGGACGTATCGCATTTGCTAAGGGCTTCAAGTGAGATTTTCAATCTGTTGGGTATCATTTAGAAGTATTCGGCTTCTATACTGGGCACACCGCGAGATAAACACCCCTACCACATACATCGTATCATGAAAAGGAGTCAAGGGTTGACGATGAGCAATGCAGCTCTTCGTGTTGCCCATGCAGTATCAACCTACGTTGTTGACCAATTTTGCCCAACTGCCACCAAGTATTGACCACCCTGTTGATTAAGACCATAGGTTTGACATGTTTTCATACTTTCAAGACTTGAATGTGAGCGTTTGTGGTAGATATCTCCAAGAATCGCCTTTACGCAGACACGGCTTTTCGCAAGGCAATGCATGGCCGGAGTCTCACAAGATCCCAGTCACGTCTATGTGGTCTGCAAAGAACCCGAAACTACAAGGCAGCCTTGGGTACGGATAACTGGTCGGGCGTGGCTGCGGGGCGGAAACATATACCCAGACAAGTTGCAGAGAGGAGCTATTGCCATCATTTCTTGAAGCGCCAGAGTCCTGCCTGAACGTCGCCGCCGGGGACATCGAGATGATCTTCAGCCCTGAGCCCGAGCAGCGCCAGCAAGACGGACCCAAACGGCCAACGATATTCGAAGCGCCCGATTTTCACCTGAACATCGCAAAGAAGGATATGCAGAATCTCCCGAGCCCGACCTCCAGGAAACGCCAGCAATATTGACCCAGGTGGCCCGCAATTTTTCGAAGCCCCTGACTTCCATCTGAACATTGCCACAAATGACATTGGGAACTTCTTGGAGCGGAGCCCGCAGGACGTGGTGTCTTGGTTTGAAGAGGCGGGCCAGAATTTACAGAAGAACCCAGGTGCAAGCATAGGATAATGAAGATAAAGTACACTTCATGGAACATGATTACGCCGATATATGCGGACAGTAGGCGGCATGACTTGATCGAAAGAGGATCAGTGGGAATGAGGGTGTGTTGACAGTATATCGATTCGCGCTTGAGCAAGAATCTATGCAAAGTCTATACGATGATCTTCTTTCCGTAACATTATTTTGGCGTAGAGCGTTACTATAACCTACCTTATATCTAATAATGGGAGTATCAAACATAAACTACTGGTAGTTATAGGGGGGGGTAGTAACAAGATTAGATAGGTTCGATTCCTATCAGCGCTAAATCGTTTCGCTCTAGTAGCTCAACTCTGGTATACTGACCTAAGCAGCAAAGAAGCATCTGATCTCTTCCGGTCCGCCCACCACTTTCGGATTGTCCCGTCGTTTCCAAGTTCCCCTAAAAACCCGCAGCTTGAATGCAATAGTGTCCGAGAGTGAAGAACTTTTGGACATCAGTGGTCGCCCTCGCATGCAGTAGACCAGCTTGAAGCTCCTCGACGCCTCCGAGGGACTTGAGCTTAACCCGCTCGCCCTCTACTTCCTCATGGGCCTGGGCGAGATCATTCGCGTTCATCTCCCTTGAGTGATTGCTGGAACAGCTGCCATTCCCAGCCAGCACGGAGGAGACTCAGCTGAGCATCGGGAACGGCATCAGGATGTGGGGGCGCAGGCCCATATAACTGCAACTACGCCCAAGTCCGCTTCGTCTAAAGTTTGCCTGTCATCGTAGGACTCGCACTGGATGAAAGAGTTGAGTTTCTCTGGAATCTGGGGTGATAGCTTGGATGGCGAACGGCCAAAGCCTCAAATCTGATGTCCCTTCTCCAGGCCATACTCCGTGAGGTCTTTCTCCAGCTTTCCAGGCACACTTGAGATGAGGATTAACACGATGATTGGAATTTTATTAAGGTCGACCTTGAATCCGTCCATCCAGTCCTACGCCCCAGCGTGAGTGTCTGATACGAAGAGTAACAGAGACGACTTAGAAGGGGACCTACCACGTTCTTACGTCTTGCATCCGTGTCTCGCGGTGCTGAGAACTGCCTATCACTTACATGCAGCTTTTGCCGTGAACGAACGCTTCCATGGCGTTAGCGTCCAGCAATACGCCATAGTGGTCGTATGATTTACCGTCAGAATTACACGAAGCGGCCAGACAAGATGTCTTTTGCACCCATGTATGATGGTTACATGATGAACAACCTTGCATACACTTAGCGAAGTTAGTAAGGTATCCTGTCCGGGACCTGCACAGTTTAGAGAATGAGTGTACGGCGGCTAGGTCCATTGTGATTCCATCCCGTGCAGCGATGCCATAATGGCGAACCAACCTGCGCAAGTTTCTAGATAGTTGGTGAGGTGTTGCATTCAGAACGCACAGAGGTTGAAGAAGGAGCCCATCACGGTCATATACAAACACTGCGTGGTGGTTACATGACAAATTACATTGGATAAGTTTGTCAGCGGTTGCCGAAGACTCTGGCGCCGCCTGACACAAGCAAAGGCATTCTAGGCGGACCAAGCAAAGGTATGAAACAAGGTTCTCCGATCCAGATACGGAGGGTTGCTGATGATTCCTCCTTTTGGTGGCTATGTCCTAATGAAAATCGAAGATTGCCATGGGTTGCGGTCTGCATTCGACTTATATCAGAGACTATCTTAAATGGTTGCAAGACGGAACTTTCCCAACAATGTGAACTCACAACTCAGCCGATCAATGCAGGTTACGATGAAATGACCGACACATTGGTTAATGGAGAGTACAATGCCTATTTTAGAAGCTCTGATCAACGTCATGACTGTTGACCATCGACCGAAGTGTGAGCACACCTGGCATGAAATAACTCTTGGACGACCATGACGGTCTAGTTTACCCTTAGAACTGCTGTGATTGATAATAGATGAGACTTGCTTACCTTCATGAAGACACGCCTTGGGAATAAGTACTTGGCATCACGACATGACTCTGCAAAACCAAGACCCGAGTATCGCCTTATGGGTCCGACAATGATGCAGCAACAAGATCAGTCTCGAGAGCTCCCTATTCCCGGGAGCAACCGGAAACTACGACCTCGTTAAAGCTTACAAGAGAGAAAACTGAGATCGTGCGGCAGACTACCCGCGTTGCCCCTTGCTTTCCGAGCATCGCAACGACCCGAAGCCAGAGACATGGAGCACCCGCCCTAGAATCTCCTGTCCTGATCGTGTTCCGACCTCAACATATTCTCGGACAACTTAACATAATTCCTTACCTCTCACAAACCGGCAACCGGCACTCGGCAGGCAATGCAGCTTATTCGAAAATCGAGGCGAGAGGTTGTCGTCCCAGCAACTTCTCTTGGCGAAGGAGGACAAGCTGAGAATCTGCGGGCACTGTATTCGATCCGAACTGTTTCATGCAGCATGTTGATTACCTGGGACTTGAAGATACCTGGGAAACGGATGGATATCAGCAGACTCCCGTGCTGCACTGCCCAGCTGGAGCAGGAAAAGGGGCTTGGTCGGTTCAGACGCCGCTTCAGGACTTGAAGAAAGAAGACCAAGAACGAACAGCCAATTGTCAATGTCATTTGGTGCATTGGCTCGACAAAGACTGATCAACAACATGGTAAGATGCATGCGGCCATCTCTGGGGTTTCTGCAGGTAACCGCAAATTAATTTCGCTGCAGCCAAATACATGACTGATCATTTCAGCATCATACTGACCATGGCTGGGAAACTGACTTTCTATACTGGGTAGCCTAGTTTCTGCGGATGAGATTCAGAGATCCATAGCAGGTAGAACATCCCGTCATGCTTGCCCATTCTGAAGGTCATACCAGAAAGATTCTAGAAGATAATGCTCTAGAAAGGTCTAGCCTATGTTGGTCAACTATAATGAGTGTAATGATAGTCTACAGCTAGCGTGCCTTATTTCTTCACAATGGCAATAAACATCTCAAACCTCATCTCGAAGGGCTCGATGATAGTATCGCTTTTGGGATAGACCTACAAAGTCAAATATTGACGCCTCGACACAGCTTATGAAGCAGTGATGGCCAATGTTGTGAGAGCCTGGTCGAATGCGACCAAGCTCCAAGCCTATACTCGGAACCCTGAATAGAGCTGCAGGCATGGTTGCCATCGTGAGGCAAGTCCCGAAGACTTAGACTGAGAACATCCTGATGGGGCGCATGTTCTTCTGTTCTGAAGAGTGACTCGGCCGTACGACAACCGGAGGTCTCCGTAGGCAATCACCCTTCTGTGCCCAGTCACGTTACACTACCGGAGCGCAGAGCAACATGCTACCGAGTAGAAGAGGGAAGGAAGAAGCGAAGGCTAGATAGGACAACCTCGTACCACGCAGGGAGAATCGAAAGAGAGAATGAGACAGCTGTATCATAGAGGCATGTGTGTTCATGTTTTGCCTTGGAAGGCAATAGCTGAATGTGGGCAAGCTCGCATGAGGCTCCCAGAGGCTTTCTTGGCAGCTCATCAGGGTGTGTACCAACCAGACTGAAGCTGAAGTCCGTCCCGCAAAGTTGGCGCCTCTGCGCCTGCTGCCGGATCTTCGATGCGATATATCGACTTATGACGTGACATAACATCATAAATCAGCTCATTCCTTCGCGAACCCGTGTCTTTGAACATTTTCCATCTCGAACGTCTCGAAGGTAGCCAATCAAAATGCGTCAGGGACTTCTTAGGTTTAGCCACCAGCCCAAAGAATGTTGAAGTTAGGACATTTTGGCTTCCACACGCAGCGACAGTGTGAGATGATATGCTCCGGTTGCCTGGATTCCATGCTCAGACTACTACGAAGTCGTGGTTGTGGCCTCTTCCCAGGCCGTGGACGTGGGGGGGCTGTTGTTGATTTCCAGTTTCATGGAAACGAAATCGAGATCCCAGATGCTTGGATAGGTAGTCAGTCTGGCATGAGATACCATATCCAATGACTTGACGCGGCACTCGGGCTTGTTAGAGTTCAGCCGCCTCTAAAAAGTCCTCAAGTGCCCGGATCGACGTCAATCCGTTCAGCCTGAGATTACCCAATCTACTGGGTTCGGGAGGCGCGACCGCATCGATTCATATGAAACTCGGGTGTTTTCTTCAGCATTATAGACCTGCTGCTATCAACTAGTTGTGGCTACTACTGTGATGGATTGGGATAGGGATGGGCAGGGATGAAAATCCGGGTGAGGTAGGCAGGTAGGCATGATAATCAATTGGAGGCTTCCGTTCAGCCAGCAATTCTAAGTTTACCAAACGTTTGGTAATCTTAGGATGGCGCTATCAAGACGAAGCCACACGCCGCTGCAGCTCCGGCTCCTGCTCCTGTTGTAGTACGATACGGACTACCAGAAGCGTGGGACGCACTAGATCTAACGGATCACATTTGAATCCACACATTCAGACAACTACCTCATAACGTTAAAGAGTTGACAGGTGGACTATCGCATCGGCGCCCGACGATGACCGGCACGCCTCATTTTCTTTGACACAAGCCAAAGTGCGACTTTGGATGCAAGACGGGTAACCATGTAGCCCTCCAAATACTGTGTAATGCTTGCGCGACTGCGCTAGTTTGTACAGCGTAGATTGGATGATACGACGACAAATGCCGAGAGAAACCTGCCGAGCGAGATTTCAGGATGGCTAACTTGAAGCTGGATGTCAATCTTGGAATCTTGAAGCCTCTTCCGTCCAGGTATATGCTGGCTGCATAGGGTATATCACATGAATGAAGCGACGTGGTTTAAGCAGCAATCGGGCCTTACTCATGAGTTAAGTGTCAACGTACTTATTATAGCCCGTTCCAGTGAGAGGAGTTTAGTTTCCCGCCGAGCTGCGGGCATAAAACTTATCTCGGTAAGCTGGTGACACAAATGCAAGACAAGTCGGTCTTGTCTTGATACTCGGACGTTCTTCAGATTTCAGCTTGGGTAGCATCGGAGAAGTTTTCGGGTCATCGTAGACGTTTTCGTCAGCTTATTCATGTTCGGGTTTGCCATCAGGCAGAGCATACTTCAGACTTAGTTGCAGGCTTCTCTAGCATGTCTATAGTGGATGAGGTCGCCGCGGGATCTCTCCCAGCGACTTTGAAGAGACAGGCGATGAGAGCGTAGCAGCTGCTGCTGAGCGCTTTTCTTCTACGCTATGCTGTGCTTGGGTACTAATAATCATTGTGGATGTCGTTATCTTCGCGTTCAATGAGTGCGCGACCTAATGCAATGCAATGCAGGTCCTCGAAGGCACAGTGCATCTCGTCAGCAGCTAAAACCACTAGAAACCTGTAGCAAGGCAGACCACGATCAGAACCAGCGGACTTCCGGGAATACTGAAGAAACGTCCAAGGAAGTTCGAGAAACGGACGAATACACCACATCTGGTTGCTTGCCCCTTCACCTTGGTTTGGGGGCATCTCATTTCGCTACATTGGAACGTGCACGATGGTTCGTCTCCACCCCACCCTCGGCATACTATGTAGTAGACCTGTCACTTTCTGTTAGGCAGATCTTGTTCCAGGGTTTGGTGACGAAGTGATGCCTCTGAATGGTAAGTCGATCGTTAATTGTGCAGCATCGCAATCCGGTGGAGACTTATGTGTTCCGACTATTCTGCTAGCCTCTGCGATGTACGGGGAATCCACTTGCTGTTGAAGAGTAAGAACTCTGTGGTGAACATCATGGGAATCGCAATAGGGCAGTTGTAGCGATATGGTATGCTAGACGATGACAGGCAGGACAGGACGACGACGTGTTTGCCCAGAGTTGATGAACTGTATTATCGTATCCAGGTTGAAATCATGTTTCTTGTTTTTCTTAGACACGCGCTTGAAACCAATCAATAGCGATTATTATTATTTCATGGCGGTCTTAGCCCATAGACTAACATGCACGGGCGAAGACCCAGATACTTTGGCAAGAAGGTTCACAAGCGGCGCCCGCCCTCATGGAGTCGGGTACGCACATTTGAGTGTATTTGAGGAGATATGTCTTGTATGGTCAGCATAAGTGCCATTGTTTCGCAACGACTTCATTCCGGTGGCTTATGAACACACCTTAGCTAATTTCATAAAATTACTGGCTAATTGCCAGTGCCAGAGAGGTGCTTCATTCCAACGTCGCAACGCCAGCAGAAGCCGCTGCACAATGGCGCACAGAGTGAAGCAGCAACACGGACTTCGCTTCGAAGTAGCGCGAATGGTATCAGACCTGATTGGTGCCAGAATATGCAGCACGCTCACGCTCACGCTCACGGTCATGTGTTTTATGCACGCCAGGGACGCCCTTATATAACCGGGACACAGCCGACACCGTCGGGCGGTGGCCTCGCTTCGTCTCGACGTCCGTAATGTTGTTCCATCATATTGGATATGCCATGGATGTCAAGGCCTCCAGACCATGACAGGAAACAGTGGCGCTGCACGGCTGGCGGACAGCAAAGATGGAACGACTATCGAAACGGGGTTTAATGAACACCTGCCATTAATAAAGACAGTGCCATTCGTGGACGACCGACTGGGTGGTGAGGTGGGCGGATGGCCCCAAGACGTGACAGGCATGGGCCATATCCTGGTCAGTCCCAAGACGGGTGATTGGCAGCATGCAAGGAGATGGATCTGCATAGACCCTACCTTTGGTCCACTAGCAACACTAGCACTGCTAGCTCCCCACGGACATTCAGCCAGCCAGCCAGCGGGCAAGATCTCACGGACCAGATTGAGCAGAATTCCAGCTTCTGTTAGCGAGGGTACTTTAACCATGAACTTGGGAGGACTAGAGCCGAACGAGGCGGCTAACTATCTGGCTCACCCTCGAGTTGGGAAAACGGCGTCGAAATGTTCCTGATTCCTCCCGAACCTAATTAGTCAGAGTGCTGCTCAACAAGCGGGCACTGATCCCATTGCCGGACATAACCTGCTCACACAGTCCGTTGCGACTCGCTCGCTCGCTAGCTACTATGTACTGTGTAGTAGAGCAGCGAGCTTTGGGCACTGAACCCGTGAACCCGTACACCCGTACACCCGTACACCCGTACACTCGTACCGACGACCAGATACTGGGGGCGAGTTCTATGGCCCATAAACCCTGTAATACACCGCTGGAACTACCGTCTTGGGGGGGAGGGGAGAAGGCCCACACGGTCAGCGGGCCCTGCAAACTGCTGGGAAAGTCTGCCCACTTTGCAGCCGCAGCCATTCATCATATTGGCCCATCAGCTTGGGATGTGGATTGCCAACTCGGGCAGACGACCCAGACGGGAGATGCCTCGTGCAGGGGGAAACTGTACGGAACGAGTCAGCCAGCCAGCCAGCCAGCCAGCCATCCTATCCCATCCCATCCCATCCCACCCCATCCCATCCCATGCCCATACTGTGTGTACACATGCCCATTCGCCCAACTGCACTTATCCCTTGCCTATCCCCCCCAAACCTCCCCATCCTGTCCTCCTCCTTTCCCGCCTTCTTCGTCCGCCTATTGACGACGACTCAGACATCACCCTTCCCGCCTTGGCTCATCGTTGTCGGTAACTTCAAGTCGCGATAGAAGACTTTCAATAGTCTTCGCGACTCGCGAGCTTTGACAACAGCGATCGACGGTTAATGACATTCCAGGCCGAATCGGTTGTGGGTGCATCAGACTGCGTGTTTAGCATATGACCGTCTCAGCCCGTCGCCCCGTCCATTCCCTTCTCCCGGGCCCAACAATCAAAACGAACGAGTCAGCATTTGCGGTCCCAAAAGCCAGCGCTCTGGGTCCGACATTCAATTGTCGCTAGTACTCGAGGCTTAATCTTACGCCTCTTCCTTCGACCCAAACCGACGGATCCCAATCGTCTTCCTCCCCCAAACCTGCTTGTTTCAGCTTCCGCCGGCAGCTCAATCAAATTGTCTTACCCTATCTCCATCACTCACTTGGGTTATCACGAACAAGTCAAAGCATCCTTCCGACAAGTTGAGCTGTGGTTGAAAAAAGTCAACAACCCAAACCGAGTTTCAATTGAATTGGAATTGTCCTTACTACGTGGCCAGCTTGACAGCGTTCGAAATCAAGTAAGTAGTCGACGAAAGCCATCGACGCGCGCCGTCTTCCAGAAAAGAAATAGAACTCACCACATGGCGGAATTTCTTCTTCCGAGTAGAAATGCCATATATTTCAGTCAAAGCTAATACTTGACAGACATAATGGCAACACATATGAACCCGCCGCAAGGCGAGCACCAACCACCCATAACGCAATCGGTGTGGAACAGAAGGACACGAGGTGGTAGAACTATCCATTATCAACTCACCGTCCTCCAGCAACCCGAGCGTGCCAGAGCATGTGGATCTGGTCCCAAGTCATCGGCTGATCGCCGCCCTGTCGATCCTCCGCCTATTGTTAGGTTAGTCGTGCTCGAAGGCGAGGACATAGGGAATGCCAAGGATGTAACGATGGATTACAATTCGGACTTCTTCCTCTTCGTATCCCTGGAGAATGCCCGACCTATGGCTCATGGCCGTGTCCAGACACCGGCTGCCACATCACCACCGGTCCTTACGGGTGTGCCTGTTTCTGCATGCTGTTATCTGGACCGTCCCACGCCAGCCGGTTACTTTCTGTTCCCGGATCTCTCAGTTCGCCATGAAGGGCGCTACAAGTTGATCTTCAGGTTATATGAGCGCAACAAGGACGCGCAAGATCTGAACATGGCGGACCCTGTGGACCAGCCAGAGAGCCTGGAAGATGAGGATGGGCTGTTTTTCACATTCCTAAACGAGGTTCGTTCGGCGGCATTCACCGTCTTCAGCGCCAAGAAGTTCCCTGGTTTGGCGGAGAGCACACCCCTCAGCCGAACTGTTGCGGAGCAAGGCTGCCGTGTTCGCATCCGTCGAGATGTACGCATGCGAAGACGCGATGGTAAGGGCACTGCCCAAGCCGAGTACGAGCAACGTGAGGAAGAGTACGCGAGGGAGCCCAGGACTCAATCTCCTGCGGACGCTTACCGGAATCGTTCGGGCAGTAATTCTAGTATGGATCGCCGGCCATCTGGATATGACCATCAACCTCCCCTGGCGCCAAATCAGCGTATCCTCAGTTTCGCCCAGCCGGGATACAATAAGCCGTACCAACCGCCGCCAGCACCATCAGAACCAGTGTCGCCTGCCATACGTACGCCTGGGTATCGCCACCCCTCTTTCGCAACACCTGCTTATCCTTCCACTCCCACTTATGCGCATACATACTCCGAGAGACAACCATTATCCGCCCATGAGGAACGACGTCCATCCTTGCCGTATCCTTCAGCAGGCTACGGGACACCAATCCAGCCGCGACCTGTCGTGGCGCCCATTGAACCAGCGCAACGCGACCATCGGGCTTCAATACCAGCATTGCCGCCTATGAAGGTACTGAGTTCGCCTGGACCCAGCCATCATTCTTCATCCCACTCACTCAAGCGCTCCTTCGACGCTCAAGGAAGGCTATCAACTTCTGAAATAGATAGGACCCTCGAGTATAACCGAGCAGGTGGGCATGTGGCCTTCAAACAGCCACCGCCCTATCGGGATGAACCTGGCTACCGTGGTGAAGAGCCTTGGCCGGCTCCAATAGATCCAAGGCTAATCCAAGCCGAAGACCAGCGTGAAGAGGACCTGTACGCCCGGAAACGGCCGTATCGGCCATTCTGATGCATACGTTGTTTACACGTGGGAAGACGCAGATCAACTTGCCTCTCATCAACTAGCGACCAACCAAAAACTAGGAACCCTGTTTAGGGCTGTATATATTCGTACACGACCGCCATCTCCGTCGATGGCATGGGGAATGAGGTTTGGTTTCGATCATCCCTCCTTCTGACTTGTGCTTTCTTACTCGCATTTGACATAATTTACCCGTGATTGGGAGGCTACCGCTACTGTAACGTACCTTGTCCGAAGATTCTTGGTGTTGGGTCGAAGGTTTTGTTCATACCCATTTTTATGTCATGACCGACAATTTGCTTAGTCCGGCAAAGATACGATGCCGTACCTAATCGAGCTGGATTGCATTGGGGATCTATACCACGAGGACACTCATAATTGAGTCGATCTGAAGGTCCCTATCTGAATGGGACACGTTGCTATTGGGAGAACGGGGAACATGTCTATTAGGGCTATTGGGTGTGTTAGGGCTGGGAAACTCATACGAATTGAAAGAATCCTGCCAACACGGGAAAATGCGGATGAACCCATCTCAAAGCACAAAGCCTGGAAATCGTACACGTTGTCCGTTTCGTAAACTCCAAGGTCTGTGTGCACACGATTGACCCGGTGAAAATCTACAGCGGTTCATTCCTTGACATGTGGAGGCCATAACAGCAGAAACGAGAGAAGTCGCCTCACCCGATGATACCTTGGCTCAAGATTCAACAAGTCGCAATGATAACAGCGGTCTGTTTTACTCTGTGATCGCTAGTATAGAATAGTGACCCAGGTTTAGCTTCTGCAAGGCAGCGAGTGACATTGCCGCAAGCGAGTCAACCAGTTGCTTCCCAGTGACACTCGGATCTGGCAGTGCAGTGCAGTCCAGAAGTTAGGAATAGAGCTTAAAATCACAGAAATATTATAAACTACAACTGTGAGACCAATTTCTGTGGCTCGAGGCGTTGGGCCATACATAGCCTATGTAGTTGTGTTTCTTCCCATCCAAGTAAATCCGTTGTTGGCCCCTCGATTTCCGGCCCACTTCATTCCGTCTCCTACCTACCCGAGTGGCCCGCACTCCACCAACCCCAGTAAACAAATCAAAGTAAACAATAGCAGCCTACCCACTGAACATGACTTGACATCCAATGCTGTGCGAGTCAACAATCATAGCAACAACAACAGATAACCAGAAATATAAACACTCAGCAAGAACAGTCTTTAGTATGGCCTCGGAAGGACTACCCGGGCTGTCCATGGATGGAACACGCCCAGTATCGCGCTTCCAGGAGGGCTCAATGAACGACCGGGCCAGCGCCGCACCACCAGTACAGTTCCTAGAGCCCGAGGAGCTCGCCAAGTTCGAGAAGCAGTTCTATGCAGAGCCTGCAAAGAGCAAAACTACACAACGAGTCATACGTACCGGTAGTCTGAGACGTCGCGAGAGGCCTCTGTCGGCATGCGCGCATATGCAAAGTGTTCCGTATGCATCTCTCCAGATCGAAGACCACCAAGCGAAACAACAACAGGAAGCATCGAAGCAACCCGTGCATAAGAAGTCTGGCTTCCTCGGACGTGTGCGGGATGTGTTGAGCTTCGGGAAGGGCAACAAGGCGGCTACCAGCAAGGTGCAGCAGGAAATCGAGAAGCGGACGAGTCTGCAGCATCCGCCTACTCAACCGCGACCCATACCTCGCATGATGAAGTCGCAGAGCCAGTCCGACATTCCGCAACTACCAACTAGTAGCAGCTTCCATGGTAGCAACGGAAAAATCAGCGATCGCCCCTCGCGCGATGAAATTCTGCACTCCTACAACCAACTCATGGCCACCGGCTTCTTCCAGGCACATGCCATCCAGTCCACACGCCAGCCAGCGCCAGGGGGTCTCAACGCACGCCCCTCGGCTCCCCTGTCACCTATCCCATCGCCAGAGCGCCCGTCAATATCCAACAGGCCCTCTTTCACATTGACCCCAAACTCCTCAGCTGATAGCTCCAGAGCAGCCGCTATGGCCAGCAGCTTGCCTCCCCCACCCCCGGTATTTGGAGATCGAGAGGTCAAGCCCAGACCCTCCTGGGAAAGCTTTCGATACCCGCTACGGGGCAGGAAGCGTGCCCGCGCCGAATCGGACGATAATGCCTCCGAGTCGGCATCGTTCACGCAACAGGCCTCAACTGTGCAAAGCGGACTTGGGAGGAGGGTGTCGAAGAAACTGCGCAAGATGCCTAGCGCTATCTCGTCACAGCTCAGCGACGGCGTGGTCCGAATTGTACCCGCGGTGAATGACGGCCCGTCTGCCCAGAAGACAGAGAAGGCTATACGCATGCGCAGCCCGAGCCCCGCGGCTCCTGGCATGGCTACTGGGATGCGAGGTCGGGCAGGAGCCAGGCCTGGACCTGGACCTGGACCTGGTGTCAAGTCGACTAACGGTAAGAAACTGCGCAAACGAGCAGACAAGAGTCCCGCCCGTGGAAAGCCGCCTGTCTCGCTTCGTAATCCTCAGAACCAGGCTTGCACACTAGGGCGGTCGCTAGACAACGACAACTACTGGGAGCCGATGGATGTCGATGGCGGCGACCGAGCGTCACTAGACAGACAGCGCGACCTGGAAAAGGTCGGCGACCTGCTCCGCGAAGGGCAGCTTGGCGTCGCGGCGGAGCCCTTGAGCGTCGTGCCCGATGCCAACAGGGGCATCCCGTCTGTGCCGCGTATCCCAGACCACTTCAAGCGCGGTGGATGTGTATGGGATGAGAATTCGGGCGTGGAGTTGGACGTGCGGTTCGGGGAGGCGTTGTGAGATGCCATCTTCCCTTGAAATCGACAGGTGAAAATGGGACCGTGTTTCGGAAGACGTTGGAGTGGTTGGCTTGAGGCTGCAAGCTTGTTCACGAGGCAGTGAGAAGGTTATCGATGCAAGGTCAGAAAAGAAACGTTGAATACGAGATCCCGCTTTCTGGATGACTATGTGCTGGCTGCTGGACTTTCGGTTCTCACTCGGTCTCAACGATCCACGAGACTATGACTCTGTTTTCTGGGCGCCATGTTACGCCGTTCAATGTATGAGAGATGCCAGGAAATCGAGGAGTTCGGGCAGTTCTTGGTTGGCCTTGTGCCTTCCCTTGCTTTTGTTATACTATCAGACTAGAATGGACTGGGATTTCTGTGTTGAATACTACAAATTTGATCTTGGATTTGGTGGTCGTGTGCCCTCGATGATGACCACGTTCGTTGATGCCAGTTTCGACGAGAGAAGGTAATGGACAAGGCTGGGAGGAAGAAGGGTTATCTCCTTGGAAATGGCGTATCGCTATCTGGGTGCCCCCTAAATAGGTGGTTATGCACCGTGGTTGAGGTAAAACAGACAGACACCTCTGGCTTCAAGATAGAGAGCCTCGGCTCTCACTCGCACATAAACAGACGGCTGATCAAGCTTGTAGCGTAGCAGGCAGATCGGGCCTCCGTTGCAAGAGGTTGTAGTTGTGTAGGTAGCTTGATTCTTTCTTCCCATAGCGCAGCAAGTCCAGTCTCTAGATACCGCATCGCAGACGGAGCGGAATCACAGGCCCTCGGTTCATCTGCCGTACGCGGACTCATCACACAGACACGGAGACGGAATCTACCGATTAATCCTTCACTTTGAGCTGGAGTAGGCATAACGCTCGCGTGAGACATTCTAGCCCTTCGACTATGTACACAATTGTCCGAACCATCCGAACCTCAAAACGCCTTGACTGGTACTGATCATACCTTTCAATCCCCATGGTCAATGGATTCAAGGACACCACATCTCTGTAATCCAAGCTTGAAACGTTACAGCCCATTCCCATTCCCGATACTCGACAGATCCCTATATGAAGAGGAAAGTATAACAGCATGAAGGTTGATTAGACTTGCGCCGCGAGTCTATATGCCCGGTTTGCCAACATAGCTCCAAGGAAATACGACGTGTGCTGTCGATGAAGATATGCGTAGTCGAATAGTCCACTGGAGATGTTGATCGTACGACAATCTTCGAGGGTGGTCTCCTATATCCCACCAGATTAAACAACTAGCCCTGCAACAGCACCGACCCGCTGCAAAGTCTGCTTCGGGGCAGCCATAGAGTTCACAAGAGTCCTGACAAAGTGTGCAACACCATAAGCGAATGCCGGAGCACCGTTGAACAACATAGCGCCAAGTATCAAGGCCAGCAGAGGAATCTGTGGTCGACAGGTTAGCATCTGCTTTGATTGAGCTTTGAGGGATGAAGGGAAATACATACCCAGACGAACCACAGCATCTTGTCACTGCTGCCGGTCTTGAGTCTCGCAGCGTGTGCACGCTGTAGATACTCTTGCTGTTCCTTGGTGATGGCGTTCTTGCGCCCGATCTGGAGCAGGGTGGGGACCTCGCGGGCTTTCGAAGACTCCGCCACGGCTTGATCTTGATCGTACAGGGTGGCACACTTCATGTCTGCCTCGTACTCCGCGGCAGCGGCAGCAGCTGTGGCTTGCTTGATGTCGAGGTCCTTCTGCGGAAAGATATCTTCATAGGCCGGAGGTGCTGCCTCCTTACCGCTAAAGAAGGATGGAACCTCCCACCATTGCTTGTCGCCGTCTCTCGGTGTTTGCTCGCCAGCGGAGCCGGGCCGGGAGCCTCCAATGTTGGGCACCAATGAGGCGATTCGCTGCATGACCGGTGCATTGTGCAAGTAGTTGTGGTAATCCGGCAGCACGGGCATGTGCGGCATCTGAGGCATCTGAGGCATCTGGAACTGTGGCCAGCTCTGTAGGTGCAATGCCATTGACTGCTGTAGTTGTTGGACCTGAGCTGCAAACTGTTCTCGGAAAGCCGTCATCGCAGCCGTCGGTGATGCCATGCCGGCTGGAACGTCTGTGACTGGCGGCGAAGCGATATCAGACAGCTGGTGTGGTGTGCGAAGGATACTGGGTCGTCTCATATCCAACCACTCGCCATTGGCAACCTCATCGTCATCGTCGGATGAATCTTCATAGCTGTCACTCGGCTCGGCCTGGTCTGATGCGTCGGAGAGAAAGTCTTGTCGGTACGAAGTCATCGAAGGAGGATCCCACAAGGATCTCAGAGAAGTAGCACTACTGACTCGACTGTGCAGCGAGCCACCGCTTCGCGACCTTGAATGAGACTCCACTTGTCGAAGCACCCGTAGCACGTCTCTGGACCGCGCGACATCAGCGGGTGTGAGCCCCGACAGACTCCGCATGGTTGGATCGGCGCCCGAGATCATGAGACGTCGAACAATCTCGGGTTGGTTGGTCATGGCTGCAAAATGGAGGGGTGTGAAGCCACCCTTATCTCGAGCACCAACATTGGCTCCCCGGGACAAGAGACCCGCAACAAAACGAATCATGCCGAGTGCGCAACCTAGATGGAGCATCGTCTGCCCTGTTGATCGTCTCAGATTGATCCTCGCCTTGTTGACGCTATCGTCAAGGTCAATCAGTTCCAACACTCTAAGCAGGCCTGATTCCAGTGAGTGGGCATGTTCAAAGTTATAGCCGCCAGGCGCCTGTCCACCAGACCCAGCAGCAGGTCCCCATCCTTGTTGACCACCTCCTCTCGTGTTAAGGATGCTCCGAGCAATGTCAGCGACGTCCGAGATATTTCCACCGATCTTTTGCCCTAGTACCGCGAGTGCTGTTCTCATCAACTGCTCTTCGTTATCATCGACATATCGGAAGATGGGCGGATTCTTGACGAAAGCTGCTTGCTCTGGCATGCGGGGTTGCTTGATGGTGACGATCACAGGCCCAGTGATGGGCGAGGGGGGCAAAAGACAGACTAGGGAGCTCTCTCCCCAGAACGTCGTCGTCGTCGCTCTTTGCTCGCCGAACATGACCTCAAGGCCGCCATTTGTGAAGCCACTACCAAGGATCGTCACCTCAATGCCCCCCGATTTGGGGCCTTCACCAGGGATGATTTTATGAATCATTGGACTGGGAGGCCGTGGTACGCCCATGTTCATGGGCTGATACAATGCTTGGGCAAGCTGGTTCGACTGAAGTGCGTTTACCTCATTTCTCAGGTGGTTCGGACTAGGAGCACGGCTGGGATGAGCTGATACAGGAGCAGAAAACAATGGTTGAGCCAGGTTGTCCATGCTCATGTTGCGATTTGCTCCAGTAAAGATCTGGTCGTTGCTGTTGCTGTTGGGAGTGGGCGGACCTGTTGTGAAAGGCTGTTGCATTGAGCTGAGTCCTGGTTGCGGTCCCTGTGCATAGAACGAGTTGCCGTTGCTGGAGATGGGGAAGTTCGCTAGGCTTGGTGAGAATGGTGATGTTGCTGCAGATACCGCAGTCGACTCGCTTTGGTTGATGATAGGAGGAGGGATTACCACAGACGGGTGAGATGTATCGAGACGTGTCATGGCCAACCCAGTGGGCAATTTGGCCGGACCGCTAGCCTTTCTCTTTTTAGACACTGGCCCTGATGGACTGCTGGGTGATGCTTGTCGTGACTGGTTCCGCGGAGTTGCCGTTACCGAAGTCCCTTGGGAGCTTCCTGGACCCGAGATCGGTTGCTGAAAGGAGGGAGAAGTATTATGTTCAAGACTCTGGAGATCCGAAGTCGACTGTGGGTGCCGAAATGGCATAGGAGTCTCAAGCGAATTCCCATCCGTCGCTGCTTCCGTGGCCACTGGGACCAAGGCGGTATCGGAGCTGTTGGCGGTTGAAGATTGCATGGGAGGATTGGCGGGTAGATGAGTCTTGTGATCATCTGTTATCATGATCGTCGAGGACATCTCCTGAACGATCACCCTATCCTGGAAGTCCTTGATTGTGAATATGACATTGAAACCTGTCTTCTCACCGTGATGTCTACAATAACAGGCAATACGCATCGGAGCATCCACCTGCATAGTGCCCGGCGGCATACGGATCCCGACTGGCGTCTGGTCAGCGACCACTTGCCACTCCTTGACCTCGTTGGTGTTGAAGACGATTGCTCGGTGGTTCTGAAATCTATCCCACAACTCGTCTTCTTCTGGCTTCTTATTCTTCTTGCGGCCGGCTCGCTTCCGTTCTCGTGTTATGCAACCCTGACAGATTCGCACTTCACCGCCGTTCTGTGCTTTGTCTTCATTGTCCATCGCCGCGACCTCCGGAGAGCTAGGATGGCCCGTTTGAGCGGCGCGAGCAAAGGCTTTCTTGCGCTTCTCTTCATCCTGCATGGCACTACTGCAAACCAACATGGTGTATAACTCCAACATGTCCGGGGACCGATCAGCTCCTTGCTTGGCAAGGAGTTTGGCCTTCGATATAGTATGCAAAGGAAGGTGAAGTCGCTTATACATGGAAGGCATGTTATACACCGTCATCTTGATAGGGATTTGCGTCTCCACACGAGATTTCGCCGGTGTTGGCTGGAATACCAGCCGCGGCGGAGCGTTAGGAAAGACCGGCAGCTGAGAAGCATATGACGGGAGTCCATGGCTAGGAGCAGGCATGTTGCCCACTGGAGGCTGGGCCTGAAAAGAGCCCATCGCAGGCCTGAAATGACCCGGCCAGACCTGATTGCCCCCGTATCCACTTGACGGACCACCGTTAAAGAATTGGACGTTGCCGTCAGGAGGCGGCGTTTGGTTGAACAACGCGGCTGGAGAGGACTCATGGCTTGCAAACATGGGAGACACTTCTCTGGAGCCATTTGTCCGCAGCGTCTGCATTGAATGTGTTAAGGAATGCTGCTACGCACTGATCAGCATTTGCCGCTATCGCCTCAATAAAAATACTTACAGACTGAGCCTTGCCATGGCCTTTGGCCCGTTTGGCGTTTGGGCTTTTTGTTGGGATCGTAGCGGTCGACACATGGTTGTCTGAAGACAGGGCAGTTTGCCCGTCTGCCGTTGGAGGACTAGGGCTATTCGACGCGCTATCAAAGTCGAAGTAGTTGTTACTGAAATGGGAAGAAGGATCCATGGCTGAGTCCATTGACTCGTCGAACAGCTCGTAGTTGGGCGCATCACCACTGGGAAGTCCATCGACGCCTTTCCAATCTCCAAAAGCAGCTTCATCTGTCATCGTGACGTCTCCTGAAGTATTACTAGTCTTCGGCGAGTTAGAACCGTTACTCCTCGATGAAGCGGATGACGATGAGTCTCGATGCGAAGGAGGTGAAAATCCGGGAGCACCTGGCTTTGTGCTGTGCTGCGGATGACCAGAGGTAGTAAGAAGTGCCTTCGAGTCCGCAAAAGCTGACGGCTCTAGAGCCTGCAGAGCGTCGGAGTCACCAGTGTCTACTCCAAAGAAGTCGGCGCTCGAAGCATTGAAGGTGTCTTCCGCGTCGAGGATGAATTCGCCGCCGAAAGCTGTCGACGATGGCATTCCTGAATCAGGGTCAAATGTCCCACCAAATGCGGAGAACCCAGCACCCGGCATGGCCTTCAACGTATGTTAATGCCTCTTCTGCGATCGAGCAAGTGTCTCTCGAACTCGGGGGGGGGGGATCAATTCTTTATGAGTATCGGCTGTCGGGTCACCTCGTCAAGTACCCTGAGACGCTCCTTCAATCGTCTCTATCGAGTTGTTTAGCAACAAACCAGCTCTTTGTTAATCCAATCCAAGCACGCAAAGCTAGCGCGATACAAGAAACTACGTCAAGTCGCAATCGCAAGGTAGCTATTAGTCCTGCAGCTGCATCGTTACCCTCGAAATCCGACCCGTATGTGCGTTCCAATCGACCCGATATATCGCAAGCTGGCTATACTACGTTAGTACTCAACTAACGCCGACAGTAATCGGTGGTTCGGCAGCGTTGCGATACGGCCTCAATGACTAGAAGCCTACTCTGCTGGCCAGTAAATGGGTATGCGTACGGTGAGTTTTCCGCTGTCGAAACTGTGGTGTTGCGAATGGACAATTGACTTTTCCGTTATCGGGTTTGACTCCGCCCTGAGGGTAGTTCCCTCGACCACGTCGAGATTTGCAAATACTCTATATCGTAACAGCGTTCTGCCTCTTGTTTGAAGGAGTATCAAGGTTATATGGAGTGTTGGTCGTTGTCGGGAGGTTTGCATTCGAATACGCCAGACACCTTGAGAAGAACACCCACTCGAAGTGAAAAGTGGAGGTGCGAGAGAACTTAACAGGGAGATGACAAGGCACTAAAAGGCGGTAGCCACGAACCCTGTGCCGGAAAACCGGGTCATCGAAGTATTTCGCAACTCTGAAAGCGCCGTTTTTTTAGCCAGGGACACGTCTCCGAGCTCGAGAATTGTTAGCCGTGAATCATAAGTGTGTGGCTCGCTTGCCTGTCTAGCCTTTATGGCCTATGGATAACGATTAGAGGCACAGATGAAGCCTGAGCAGGTGTTCGAAGACCTGTGCTTTTTTCTACAACCCTGCTCAAATGGTCAGCGAAGGGACTCGAAGGGAATCTAAGATGATCCCGCGGTCTCCGTTTCCGCTACAACAGCCTCTTTGCCGGCCTGGACATCTGTCTTCCAGTATCTACCAAGCAGTCAGATGACTTAGCCCTACCTCATTTACAATGCTATTTCGCAGAATACGTAATACGTAAGGAACTGAGCGGGGAAGCATACATGGTGAAATAGCACAGCAATCTACAGTCCCAAGCCGGACACCCCGTATCCTGCTGTAGTCACACTGCATTTGCTCTGTCGTGGACACGGAGTCGACAATAGCACAAATTTCCCGGTTGAGCATCCAACACGACCTTTTACCTATCGGACGTGCAGCGGCTAGTTATCTTTGCATCTTGTTACAGTCCGTAGCACAGCAGTGTACAGGGGAGAGGGGGAGGGGGGTAAGAGGAATTGACGACCAGCAGTAACCAGGCAAACTCGTCGCTCCCGTTTGCTCCTTGAGCTTCCGGTTCCCCGCCTGACAACCCGTATGTACTGTGTATGAGCTGACTAACCTAGCTAGGCACCTACCTTTCGCATCTTGGAAGGTTAGATCTGGGTGGTAGGACTAGCCACTGCAACGTCATTGTGTTTGTCGGTTCAACCAGTTGGAAGTGAAGAATGCTTCCAATCCCAGTTATGCGGGCCCGAACCTGAGTTTTCCAAAGTTGGTGGTGCGATCGCAACAACTCTCGGCGCAATTCTTGTCTTCTCGCTCGAACTCTGATTCCTGGCCGGGCTGAGCAACACCTGCAGGCGGATAGGTCCACTGCAACACTGCAAAACTTGAATGTGGCCTACAGTCCTGACTAGGTATGCACCCGACATAGCTCCTCTTGAACAACAGGTGCGTGCCACGCTTTGACAGCCAGAGATACTTATGTATACACGGACAGCAGGACTTACTGCGTATACCTAAAGCAGCCCGAACCGTGCGTTACCAGATTTGCCAATAAGCGAGGAGGACGCCCAGGCCGGTATGCCGAATCAGGCTAGTTATGCCACGTGACCATGTAGAGACGTCGATCTAGTACCAAGATCCTACAAGTTCCAGAAGTGTATTTAAGCATAATCACCATCACCACTTACGTACCTGAGATTGTAGGTGCAATTTCTTCTATGTCGCTTTGACATGCTATCAACAGCCGGCGCTCCTTCATGGGTCGCGTACTCTACAAGCCATACATATCCACTTGTTACTAACCAGTCATCAAGAGTCCACCTATTGATGCTTATAAGAACAACTTGCTATGTAACAAAACGAACACCAAATCGCCCTTTGGCTGTTGGGAATAGATACCGTGAAGAATCATACGACCATGTTCCAGTAGTCGCACGTTCTAAGTCGCCGGTCGAAACCTCTACGTTGTTGATATCAGTCCTCTTCTTGTATAGCTTCCCCGCCAGGCCAAGGTAACAAACCAAGCACGTGGATACACATTTCAGCGCTTTGTGGTCGATCTCATTATTACCCAAGAAACAGTATCCATTAGGCTTGTGGACTGATGTCTTGCTTGCTCTCAGCTGATTGATACATTGCAGACTCACAGATGCTCTTAACAGGATTAATTGCCTGCTACGGTCTCGGTGGCCTCTTTCGACAATTTCATTCCCACATGCAGACAGGCAGACCATCTATACACTCGGAAGCACAGCCTGACATTTGGAGGAGGGAAATGTTTCGCATTCGAATCCCTTCGCCCTGTTTGCAGCGTCCACTAGATACAGCTAGCTTTCGGTGTAATCCGAGCTGGGATCTACGGCAATCCTTGAGTTGCCAACTCGACATATCGCTTGATACTGCCTGGGTTCAAACGTTATTCATCAGGTGCAATATGCCAGCCAGTCTCAGCCTTCTTAATATCACACCGAGCATCCTTCCACCCTTCCAGCTCTATTGTAGCAACCTCGTCTCGACGTTGCGTCCTTTCGATGTGGAAACCACTCGCATCTAGAACCTCCTAACCCCGTTCATTGCATTTCCACCGCCGTCTTCTCCCCTTTCCCCAATTCCACGACATCCACCTGTCCACCCTCCTTCATAGCCTCCTCCAGCCGCCGCTTACTGCACTCGGCCGAATAAGTGCACGCCCCCTTTCCCACGAACGAGTCGTCGGGACACGCCCTCCCCCAGATTTCGAAGCACAGCACCCATAACATCAGACTCATGGTGATGGAGATCAGTTGCAGACTGTTGAGGCTCTCGGCAGCAGGCAGGCAGAAGAAGATGACGCAAACGGCAGCCCTGTTCACTAGCCGCCATCTCTTGGGGACATGGCAGTCATCCGGAATCTTGTGCACATGAGACAGCGAGATGAGACCCATGAAGAACAGCGCGACCCCGAGGCCTGCGCAGTAGAAGAATCGCAGTCCAAGGGAGATGTCCGGCTCGGATCGATCTTTGTAGGTCTCGGTGAGGAGTTGAGCGTCCGCATCCACATGATCCGCCGCGACAACCAGCTTGCTCATCGCAGCGGCGGCTAACACATATGCGCAAATGAAGGGCAGGTGGCTGAGCTGCCAGATCCACGCCGTGTCGAAGTTGCGCCTGATTGCATGGACGTGGATGTTCTCGCCGTCGACCTCGAAGTAGATCCAGTTGAAGATGAACCCCTGGATCAGGCCCATGACCGCTTTGCCCAGGAAGGCGTTGATACCGTACCCGGCGTTCTGGTACAGTAAGCCCACGATGCCGTAGCCGATGACCAGGGATACGAAGGCGTTGGTGCGCTCGACTCTGTGCTCGATGTTGACGGCTGGATAAAATTCGAAGAAGCGCTCGATGCGCTTGGCGGAGGGTGTGTCGTGCGTCCGTGAGTACCGGAAGAAGATCACGATGAAAGAGAACCCCATTATATCAAGGGCCAGGGCCACGAAGATGAGACCCAGACGGGAAGGCATATCCACGTGAGTCGAGGCTATCCAGAGAGCGGAAGGGATGAGTATTATAATGATCTGGCAGAGCATCGTCCCTTTGATGAGAGGAAGCATGAAGGCGGTGATGCCGAAATAGCATGCTTGGAACAGCCGCGCTGCTAGGTAGAATGATACTAGTTGAACGTATGTGTCGTACTCTTCAGAGAAGGTCTGCACCATGTTCGTCGTGAAACTAGACAGTCAGCAAATAAGCTCGAGTCCCTTCATGAAGAGCCACATAAAACGACATACCCTAGCAGACAGGCGATTAAGAACAGGATCTGACCTCGTTGCAAGACATCATCCGTCTCGAACCAGCTGACAGTCTGCTGTACATCGGACCAGATCTTCCAACTCATCACGAAGGTGATGACAAACCGCAAAAGCTCAGAGCCGTCGGGGTGTTCAGAAGCATGCTCGCCGTTAATATCCAGGATCCCGACTATAGCCTCACGTTAGCATGGTCTGTCTCTCGACTCCTATTGCAAGTCAAGAGCCTACCATAAAGCAAGTCGAAGAACAACTCAAAACTCATGACCTTCGTCAACTCACTTGCCCGCCATAACAGCCCACGGTGGAAATACTGCTTGATCACCGGTCTCTGGAACAGCCTGATGCTCCGTCCGCCCCTCGCATCCTCCCAGTCCCGCGACATCTCGCTGGTCTCGCCATCACTCGTATCGCCCACCTGGCTGCTCTTCCGCGGGGTCACCACCCCACTCCCATTCGCATTCCCACCACCCCTATCCCCGTAAGTCCTCAGAACACTCGTATACCCAAACCTCTCGAAATTCGCATTCAGCGCCTCCTGCGCCCCATGGTCGCTCAGGCCCTCGAGCTGCCGCGCGACCTCGTCCAGACCGCTGCGCGTGCGCTCCCACGTCTCGAAGTCCTCGCCGTGCTTCGCGCGCAGCGCCTCCTGCTGCGCGCTGTGGTGCCTGTGGACGTGCCGCAGGTGGCTGCAGTGCGCCTCGGAGCCATGCACCACGACCTCGACCTGCACGGCGCCGGCTGCGTCCACGTGGTGCGCGTACTTGTCACGAAGACGCACCGCCTCTTCCGGGAGCGCGACGAGGACCTTGCGGCCGTCGGGGAGCAGAAATTCCTGTGGCTTGCGGCGGTGGAGGCCGGAGGGCGCTGCGGCGATGCTCGTGCGCCGCGTTGAGGGTTGCGACATTGCTGTGAGCGCAGTCGTTATAGTGCTTGGTGAATCTTTCTGGTTGATTGGATGGGCTTGACGAAGACTTCAGCACTTACCAACCTTCTCAGCATTGCCTCTAGGTTCCCTTCTTAGGCAATGGGGAATTGTAGAAGAGAAAGTCGCCCATGTCTGGCGAGCAGGCATGTTATAGGCTTGCCGATGACTTCCATCTACGTCTTCTAGGGCGCCAAGACTAGCATCTATTGGGCTAAGATGAGACCCGACAGGGCTAGCGATGTGTCGCTGACTGATGAGTTTGCATTGCAGTAGCTTCCCCGGCTGAAAAATGCTGAAGGTGCCGAACGGCGGTAGTAGGCTTCTAAGACCGGGGTTGGACTATGCCGACAAACGACTATACCTAATCTTTAGACGCTTATAAGAATGGCGTCCTGCAGCTGTGCTTCAAGGTTTTAGTGGGGATCAGGATAGCATGGGGGGTAGCTCGTAGCTTATTAACTGAAGTTGACTCATGAGTTTCCTTGTTGTATATATCGAAAAAGAGTGTGCGGTGCCGATCATCTCTTAACAGGCAACTGCAGCGACACTGGTAGCAGTGATGGTCTAGGACGAAGATTATGGCATGGAAGAGTCGGAAAACATAGATGTGAGGGTCAATGCTGTCGTTTCGAGTGATATCACAGGGTGCCTCGTAAGTCTGACATGTAGTTGCATAAGAAGTGAGGCCCCCGTATTTAATCAACATGAGAATAAGAGCTTCACCGTTCTTCGCCGGTCGCGTCTCTATAGGTAAAATGTAGCGTTCTATCATTTAAGCGAAGCAGGATCTGGCTCTAACGGCAGACCGGCTTGTATCTAATATAGCCAAAGAAGCTAGCAATGCTTATACTTATACGCACTTTCGGCATGCCCTTCGAGACTCTATAAAGGACGGAGCAGAATGATGTCGGCCCTAGAACCCAAACGCCAAGAAAATGCGGCCAGACTTCTGCGACCTGACACAGAACGCCACCCTGGGGGTATTCCTTTTCTCTTCCTATTTCGCCAGCCCAAGGTTCAATAATATTACACGGAATGATTGTATAAGTGACTAGCAAGCCAATCACTTAAGCGTAGACGTCAACAGTCTTTGTTGGTTTGTAGTTATGGAGCTCATCGAACCAGCCGTTGGCCTCGTTGTACTTGTAGGCATGGAACTCAAAACCGTACGGTTTAGGCTCAAGCGCATAGAGCATACCAAGAGGCACATCAAGATCCGCGATGTCGTCTCGAGTGAGGTCCATGAAATAGGCCAGCAAGACCCGGCAGACGGATCGGTGTCCGATCACCACGACATGATCCTTGATGCGCTCGATTTCCCGCACCATGTCACGAAGTCGGCTGATAATCTGAAGATATCCCTCGCCACCGACTCCGGGATAGACATAATGAAGCTTGTCCCTCTGTCGCTTCGTGTACTCGTCCGAGTGATCCTGAGCGATACCCTCATAAGTCATGCCCTCGAATTTGCCCGCGTTGAGTTCGTTGAGCATCTCCCAAGCCTTTGTGTCGTAATCGTCATCGGCCTCAAAATACTCGGCCGTTTGGATGCTTCTGGTTAACATCGAGGTCCAGACGCAGGTATTCTTCTCATCAAGCTCTCGATTGAGTTCAGGATATGGTGGCGACCTGTCGCCTGGCAGCGGTGGAAAAGAGGACTGGGCAATCTTGTTCTTCTGCTCAACCAACCATTCCTTTCGCTTCTGGGTGATGAAACGGTATAATGTGTATCCGTAAAGGTGCCCACGCTCTGTCAAGTCAGAGTTACCGCCAATCTTACCGAGCTGATTGTCGATAGATTGACCATGTCTTGTGAGCCAGATCTGCCTCGGAGCGAGATTGAAAGATGACAGGTAGTGGGCGATGCCACCAGACAGGAAACCCTCGAGACCGAAATGAGTAAGCTTCTTGCCGACATCAGTCATCTTGATGTATTGCATTGCGTGGTCTTCTTCGTAATCTCCCAACGGGACATAGGCGCTCTCGTACTGCCTGACACGGGCTTTGAAATCCCTCAGGGACTTCTCCGGATTTTTGTCCTTGTAGTCAGGACCGGAAAGCTTGAGTCGCATATTTGCTTCCAATATCTACGTAACGTTTCAGTCGCTTGACATGTGGGGTTTGAGAGAAGGGCCAACTTACAGTAGGATTCTGGCAAACACTTTCGATGAAGAGTATACCGAGCTTGGGTTCCCTGGCTTTGATGTGATCGAAGACTCTCTGACGGCGCTCAATGGTGCTGTTCGTAGCGTCAAGTATACCAACCGCACCGCCACCAGAGATCAGATAATCCAAAAGCTCATCCAAGGTATCAATGGCGACCTGCTCTCTAATCCTCAAAGCCTCTGCGTTCTTCGGGTCGAAAAAATTAGCGGACTGGTCTAGAGGAGTCGTGTTTGGATCGTCAAGGCTCCATTGGGTTGGCTCCTTGGACCTTGGCGTTTCGATCTTGGCTTCGTTGCCGTTCAACAGTATCTTGGCCACCTGTGCTGGTGCATCCATAGGGTCGTGACGTTGTTTATTTGGTGAAGTCAGCCCTACGGCCACACGTCTCCTGTTGCCAACATTGAAGATCCTCGTATTGTGCTGTTGCCATGAAAGATATCGCTTGACCTTCTTCGTGATGTAGGATTTGCCACGAGCCGGGAGGCCCACCATTATAATTACAAGCTTCGCAGCGACATCTCGGTCTGCTATTTTTCCATCAGGCGAGATGACGGACTTCGTCATGCCAGGAATGTTCAATGTCGTCGCGTGGGGTCGGACTCTAGGCGTTTGAGTGCCCGAATTCTGTCTGACGGGAGGGATTCTAGGCGACCCCGGCGCAGTAGACGAGATACTCTTAGTGTAGGGAGAGTCGTTGGATGGCAGTGGTCGTTCGCGGAGGGGGAGATCGGATGCGCCATCGTGAACGGCTCGCAGGGCGTTGGCCAGAGAGGCAGGGTGCGGTTGAGGACCTTGTAGACTTCCAGGTGGAGGAGCTGACGGTGGCACAAGACCAGGCGCCATTACGTCGCAAGAAGCCCTCGAAGATGCAGAGCTTGCTCGAGATCGAAGGCCATTATGAGTTGCCAAGGAGTTGGGGTTGGAGATATATGCTGCCTCTGGAGGAACAGGTGTAGTCGCATATGATCGTCCTCCCGATTCTGGGTCAGGGACAGACCGGGGGGTGGATGATGATGCTGTTGGCGTAGTGTGTTCAGCGATCGGCTGATTAGCCATCGCCGATGTTGCTGTAGATAGCTGCGGCGACTGTCTGCGGGCTGCTTGAATGTCTTCGAAGAAGGGTCAGCAGTTGATAACTTCTTTGCACTGTAGAATGGACAGGATATCTTCCCAAGACACCGAAAATAATGCGACGAAAGAGTAGGTACGTAAGAAACTTGGGGTTTGAATGTGCCCATAAAAAAAGCCTCCAAAAAGTCGTTGACTGATAGAACTCCGAAGGTGGCGTGAGTGGAATGGGTCCGAGTTTAGAGCTTACCGGTTGTGAGCTTGTGCTTTTGAACTGCCCTGAACAGTGGAGGACGAGAGCTACTGCTATCAGATAGCCCGACGATGGGTTGTTCATGTATCGGAAATAGGTGTTCTCTGATCCTTTCGGTGACCACTGGCTGCATATGCGCATTCGACATGATTTGCCCAAGGTCTTCTCAAAAGTGGCTCGCTGCCTCTTATTGGGAATTTTCCAATGATGCGCTGCGATGCGATGCGCCGAAGCTCCGCGCCGGTAGCGGCACTCGGATGGTGCGCAGGGATCTTATATCTTATGCAGCGAGGACCCACTGGCTGCCAGCAGCACCCAAGATCCGCTCTAGGAAGATGGCCGAGGGCTCCACAGCGCCCACGCCCACGCCACGCCCAGAGAGAGGTGTTACGTCGTTGTGCGCAGCCAAGCGGCCGACTGTTGCAGTCTTCCTCTGTCCTATGCCACACGGATCTGACGAGGCAGTCTATCTTCGCAACCTGCTGCTCCACTGGATCTTGGAAGTGTTTCTCAGGTGTGTCCAGTTTGCATCACCTCGAGTCGGTCCTTTGCAGAAGGGACCTTGAGGATCGGAGCCTGTGGCCGTGACACGTTTCTTAAGATCTGTTCCTCTCAACAGTTGGCTCCTCTTGAATCTTGGCGGGTAATCTTGAAGAAACACTAACAGTAAGACCCGTCTTGGCTGATCGGCAAGTATTGTTAGGATGACATTGTCGGGTAGGAAGTATTGAAGTTGTCCGCTCAGGAATGTGAGGTTCGAGCTACCCAGGTGAGACTCGAAGGCGGATCTCTTCGCCTTGGCTTAGAGACAAACCCTGATGGCTTCAGTTTCGCAGATGCCTCTTGGCCGCAACGCTGTCAAACGCCTTGTATACAAGGATGTTAAGGTACTTGAAGCCTTGGTAATCTGGATCGCATATGTACGTCGTGGCTTCGTCTCGGCCGTTCTTCCAGGGCACCAGAAATGTAGCAAGAAGGCAAATTGAGTGATTCGCCAAGTAAGCAGCTGGCAGTGAGGACGACGCACAGGATGAAGCACGGGATTCTTGCGGGAGGCTGTGCAATAAAGAGTTGAATTTCGGTCGGCTCATTCAGAGGAGGTGAGCGGTTACGAGGGTCGCTTCTTGTACCTACCTACCTACCCTACAGGGCTAAATCGAGGCTCCGTCATGTGTTGGCTACTTGGTAATTAGTAGGTACTCAGGCTTTACAGCCAAAGCAAGGAATGTTCAGGTGGTGCTCCTAAACCGCAGCGCTCTAGCATACCAACCGAATCTGGCATTGAGTTATTGACGGCTTCAGCGATTCCGTTCATTAAGCTTCTCTAGCATCGAGGGCTCGTCCCGTTGTCCTTCACAAGTTGCCAAGCTTGTCTTGGCTGAGTCAAGCCGTACATCTTAATTTATATTTCGATCTTGGTGCAAATAGTCGCGCTCGGCGCCTCGTAACGAGGCATCCTAACGAGCTGGCATATTGCACAAAGTCAACAATCGCTACAATTGGACAACGGGTATCCGGTTCATTCTATTCGCTTCGATGTGTTTTCGAAACTGCCCGGGCGCCAGGACTTTTCTTCGTACGACAGCAGGGAACTCCGTCGGTCTTCTCCACATTGTTTTATTCGAGATTCCTTGAGGTCGGCCATTTAGCCACTGCCGTCAGTCTACCAAGTTTGATGCCCTACATTGCACTTTCAGTTGGTGTAGACAGACTAGAAGTGGTAGTAGCAGTAGCGTTCATCAGATGGTGCCAGCGACCACTGACCAAAGAATCCAAACCAGTTTGATAAAGATAAGCAATACGTGTAAGCCCTCCGTGACCGACAAATGAGATTCCTGAACGGGCCAATGTGTTGATGTCAGCCAATAATAAGACAGCTTCAAATGCCAACTGCGTTCGTGATAGTCTGGGACAGAACCACCCACCCGCTTATGCAGAAACACAAATCTGCACCGCTGGGTCAGCAGCCGATAGTTTCTTCGAAACGCTATGCTGGTGCTAGAAGTGTGTAATAACATGATCCCATATCTGAGTCACTTAAATCTATATTGCATCCAAGGACGAGCATCGGATTGAGTAGTGGAGTCCAGTCGAGTTGACTGTATATTTGCGTAGGGCTAATCAATACATGTAGATGCATCATCTGGCTGGGCAGCTCCCTTGTCGAATGCCCAAGGTTTCAGTGGTGGTGACCCCACAGACACCATACACACTGACAACGGTCCAACTACCCTACCTACTTCTTTTGAGAATGTCCGGGATGATCCCAGTATATCGTTTGCCTAGATAAGTAATCTGCCCATGAGCTTATCCGGCCGGTATTTCCTGGGTGTTTCGGCCAACGCAAGAATAAGCTAGATGGGAAACGCGAGACAAGTCCTCCCAGTCTACTACTCCTGGCTTGCTATAATCATTAGCCATGCCTACCTACTCTTCGGCAGAGGGTTTGCTATCTATGGAACACCAGCAGCGTCATGAACTACTTCTACCCTTCCTCATTGTTAGTTTCTTGTGCAATGTGTGTAGGAACGAACTAGGTCCTACTGTTACTGACGATAAAGTAAGGACGAAACACCGACTTAGTTCCCTAGTCAGGGAAGTCCAACGGATGGCTTTACGGGATGCAACACCTTCACGTAACTAGAACACAATTTCAAAAAGAACTGAAGAGGTTTGCTCGGCCTAAGCAATCGGGAGAAACTTAAGTTGTCGGTATAGGCACCTAGGAACCTAAGTATTCAACAAGAAGACCATAGGTCTCTCAGCCTACCTCTAAGTAGATAGTACCCACTTTAGACTTCGCAGCTATTCGAGAGGACAACTTCTTGGGCAATGCTGCCCCACTACCGGCGACCAAGTTGGCTGCCGATGCCGCCGCTTGAGTCAACTCCATGTTCGTCATGCCGATAATCGTTTCACGCGTTGATGCAGGGACCAAAGCTAACTCCACTTTAATTTATTATCGATTGCCCCTCCTCAATCGCCGGGGAGCTTCTAGCTCTGAGCTCTCGATATTCACTTCAATCGACACACGCCAGTGATGCTTTCCTTCGCAAGATAAAGTACCCAAGTTACTGTACCTAGGTATAGGTAGTCTACACGTCTAGCACAATACAATATTGAGCAACTGCCTGTATGGATCTTCCTAAGCGGCAACTTCCTAAGGAGACCGACCCTCTTCTCTTGCCACCACATTGTTCGTCGCTTCTGAGAACGTGCAGGTGCGGGCGTCAAGATTTCCATTTAAGCACCTTCGCCGATCTTTGGCGTGAAGCTATTCCGCCTTCCTGAACAACCTCATCTTCCACTGCACTTCACTGCATACCGCTGGGCCAGCACCTGCTTCGTCGATCTGCTCCTCATCGCGAAAACATCTTGTTCAAGGATTTCCACCTTCCCTCAACAGCATTCTTCACTGGACCGAATACGTCAGTCAGTCGCTCTGCCCCTTCTGCGCCGACCTCCATTTGGTCAGGTCATTGTCTTTCTCGACGGTACACTACTTTCCTCCGTAACATACTAAATCATTGCAGGCAAAGCATACCTTCTTTTGTTGACCTACTTCGGGTCGGCCTTGTCTTCGTCGAGATATCGTCTTGGCTTGGCATCGTCCTCTCCTTCGCAGCATACCCTGCGGCCATGGTCAGGATCTCCATTGCAGCAGCTTAAAAACTGAATCCGCTGGAGGTAACGGCTAGTGACTGGGTTGCCCGACAGTTACGATCAGCGACCTGCTTGTCAAAAGTCCAACTGCTTCCTGCTGCAGTCTACTACGGCACGACACTCAACATCCACGTTGCCTAAAGGGGTTCGTCGTCTATGTGTGCTCATCTGGTTCCACAGCTTCTTCAGCACCTATGACTTGAACTTTGATTTCGCCGATCACATTCAGTTCACCTTTCGACTACTAAACAATCTGGCCCTTCGACTACAGCGTATGCACCTTGGAGGAGAAAACAAACCGAAAATACCAAACCAGCCCATCTTAGACAGAGGAGGAGCCTTGTCTTCTTGCTTAGGTATCTGCTATGAGCGATTCCATGAAGGAAGTTGTCGAGACGCTCGACCCCGTCTCGCGACGGATTATTCCTACAAACATCAATAACGGGTCACTGGTCCCACTCAAGACCACGCTTGAGCTTCGAGACAACCTCTCTCTCGGTCTTGCCTACGTTACTCGCGCACCGACGAAGCTTACCAACGATGTCGTCAAGTAAGTGCTTTTTTTTTGTATTCCTCCATCTTTGGCATAAGTTTCTGTTTGTATTCTAATGGACTCCGATACTGATTTTCGTCTGATTTTGACAGCGTCGTTCGGGCTATGGTCGGTGACGATCAGGCTAAGAACCTTCCTCACCTACGCCGATGCTCGAAGCCGGCTGACCTCCCGCCGCACTTAAAGAATCAGTTCATGAACGAAGGTTCCAATGGAAGAACTATCCACACTGGGAAGTCACAATACCTCTACATCATGCTTGGCCCAGAGGAGGAAATGGACTATGAGGATCTCTGTTCAGGTCTTTCCACGATTGCTGGCATTAGGGATGACCTCTTCGTCGGACTGATCCCAGTTCCTCTGCTTGCTCCTACTTCCCAGGTCCAGGCCAATCAGTGGTCGCAGCAGTTCTGGCAGACAGTCTACCGCAAGAACAACCCCCTGGGTCCTCACCCTAGCAACATATGTCGCACTACCAGTGTTGTTTCCCGCGATGCTTCCGTCTGGATGACCTTGGCTCACCAGGTCGCTAAGAAATGTCACAAGGCCGGTTTTGGTGAGCCAATTGGAGCCGTCATCATCAAGCGAACCGTACCTTCCCACAAGCCGGACTATGCCAAGGTCGGAGCTGCAAAGTTGGAAGGGGAGAATCATGACGCTGACAAGCCTGATATCAATGGTGCGGTTGAAGCCGCCCAGGCGGATGGCATTAATATTAGTATTGCCAAGCCTGATGCGACAGCCTCGGACGATATCAAGCCTAATGAGCCCGTTGTCGAGGAGAAGGAGACCACAGAGATCGTGGCTCTGGCAGGTGATGCAAGATGGTATCGACAAGAGCGTACTGGTCGCACTGGCAATCCTATGGCTCACGCTGCTTTACGAGCCATCAGCATGGTCGCCCAAAAGCTCGTCCGATCCGAGCAACGAGAGCCTGCAGCTTCCTTCCCGATCTTGGAATTCGAAGCTTTTCAGGACAAGCCTTTGCTGAGCGACGAGCAGGTTGTCTTCGATGCCGACCATCCCTCTCCGGACGGTTATCTCTGCCACGAGCTCGAGCTTTACATAACCCACGAACCTTGCACTATGTGTGCTATGGCAATCCTGCACTCTCGAATGGGCAGAATCGTCTTCCGTCACCGCATGCCTCTCACTGGTGGAATGAGTTCCGAGGATCGTGGCTATGATCATTGTGGTCTCGGTTCAGGTTGCGAGCAAGGCCCTTGTGGAGGCGGCCAGGGCCTTGGCCTTCACTGGCGCAAGGAGCTCAACTGGAGCATGTTAGGCTGGGAGTGGCAGACGGACGAGGCCGAGGGTCTGCCGGTCGACTCACATTTGCATGCTTGAATTTTTGCATTTTCTGCATCTGCTTTCCGGCTGCTTTACACATGAAGTACACTCAATTCATCGCAACAGCATCGGCGTCCTTTGTTTAACGACATAAGAGATTTAGGTAGTCTTCTTGTCGGAATTGGTATTACGAGGAACGTGGCATTAGCAGACTTGGTTTTGGAAGGATAGGCATGGATGGTAGCATCTCAGGTGGCATAACTTCTTCCCCTCAATTGAGGAGTGCATAGACATGATTTAGAGGTGCTCTAGATAGGTAGTCTAGTTTGAAGACAGGCTAGCTAAGTTCAAGATGAGCCTTTTATGGTATACGTTGTGGATTTCACATAGATGCAATTTTTTAAGTCGAGTGATCCCATGTTACCAGATCTCGATGTATTCATACTCGTCATGCCGTTACGCTGGGGGGGGGGGGCGACGAATCTACCATACGACAGTCGTGGCCAAGAATCAGTCTGCTTTTATAATCTGTTCTACTGGCAAACGATTAGAACGATCATGTATACTGAAGAGTTACCGTACTACCAGACCTCGGTATTTCTATGAGCCAAGCTATTGCGATAAAAACCCCAGTCTACCATGCAAACACTCATGATCTAGGTTCAATCTCTTTTTCATGCTGGTTCTATTAGCATAACGTCTGGAATAGCCAGAAGTTGCCAATTTGTTATAGCGATCGTGTGAATACGACGAGTACCAAAAGTGTATCGATACTGAAGGGCGTGTGTCTCATGATAGCTTCGACTCTACTTGTATACCTAATAAAAGATCAAGTCAAATGTTCAAATTCAGTATTTGATTATGGAAATATACAAGTATAGACATACAGGCACTACCTAATGTAAGTTGATGATCTCCACCTGTGCTTATCAAATCGCGAGTGGTATACGCGCTATCTTAACGCTAAAAACAGGCGCGAATCCTAGTCGCATTACGCAACTGCTCAACAGCTCCCCAGCTTGCGCAAACACATCATCCCCTCAATCTCAAACAAGCCCGACAGATACAGAAGCAGGTCTTTAATGTGGCTCTCTCGGACTGATTTTCTTTGTTTACGGAGCCTATGACAGGTATCTTTTCTTTGACTCCCAGTCGCACCTTAACGAGCCATATATCCTTATCGAGAGTCCCGGGGCCTCAGATCCAGAACAAAGCCATCTGTCTCGCATTTCAAGCTTCACCCCGCTTCATTTTACCACGCGTCAATTTCTTCAGCACGGGACCCTGCAGGTTGGGATGGTCCAGTGATTTGTCGACAGTTATAAAGAACGCCTTACGTCCCATTTTCGACACGATGCCGGCTACTACCAGAACATCCAAGGCCGATCCGGCCAAGATGAGCACGAGCACGAGCACAAGCACAGGCAAGAAACGCAAGATGGATGATACAACTGAGAAGTTCTATGCGGTTCGTGCAGGAAAGAGACCAGGCATCTACAAGACGTGGGATGCTTGCCAGGATCAGATCTCGGGGTTCAAGGGAGCTCAGTGTAAGCTCCTCAGCCGTTGTTCGGACCAGATCCATATTACATAGCTAACTTGCTGAAAGTCAAGTCCTTCTCGAACCGGAAAGATGCTGAAGACTTCGTGGCTGGCAAGGCCGTGAAGAGTGCAGACGACAAAAAGAAGAAGGAGGGGGACAAGTTCTACGCTGTGGCTGTTGGGCGGATCCCAGGCATCTACACAGAGTGGACCGAGGCACAGGAGGCATTTCAGGGTTGGAAAGGCCCCAAGTATAAGAAGTTCGGGACTCGCAGCGAGGCGGTCGAATACATCAGAACAAACGGAGATGAGGCTGGGCAGGCGTCGATTGCAAACGAGCCCACTGAGCCGCCGTTAAAAAAGACCAAGAATGACGAGGGTGAAGGCCTTAGCGCTGTGCTGCCCATCTACACCGATGGTAGTAGCATGGGTAATGGTAAGGCTGGGGCTGTGGCCGGGGTCGGAGTCTGGTTTGGCAAGGATGACCAAAGGTTTGCGCGCTCGACGTTTTGGCATAGGGAAGGACAACAGTACTAATTGGAATCTGCAGAAACGTCTCTGAGCCCCTTACAGGCGAGCTCCAGACAAACCAACGTGCTGAGCTGACCGCTATTCTACGTGCTATGCAAAAAGTCTCGGTCGATCAAGATATCCGCATCTATACCGACAGTCGGTACTCCATAAGCTGCGTCACCAGCTGGTACAAAGGCTGGGAGGCGAAAGGCTGGAAGACCGGTAAGGGTGAGCCTGTTAAGAATATGGACCTCGTTCAGGCCATCAGGGCCAAGATGCAGGACCGCGATGATTCTGGTTCGGAAACGCTGTTTGAATGGGTCAAGGGCCATGCTTCCACCGAGGGGAACGTGAAGGCTGATGAGCTTGCGATCAGGGGTGCGAAGCTCAATAAGGGTTCGGTTTGATTTGATTATGGTTTAGGATTCGGCATGATGGGCATAGTGGCACGGTCGGTATGCAACGACCTCGTTTTGCAAGGGGAATGCCATCTTACACTTTCCGGGATTTTTGGCATCTTGGGCTTATCGAGTGAGTGAGGAATACGAGTAAGGAAGGAATCTGCTTTGATTTGTTCGAACGGCACATCGAATCATACCCGATTCATAACCCTTGGAGATGCCAAATACACGAGTCAGTTGGTTTTGTCTAATAAACGACCACGCTGCGTGAATAGAGTATGTATCGAATTGATCCCCGAGTCACCGCGCCGTACATTGTTTACTCTGAGTCTGCTCCGGTGCGAGATACTTGATATCTCGTACCACTATGACTGAAAAGAAGTTGAAATTGGTAGAAAATCGGGAACACTAAGATGATGATATAGGATCCCCCGCGGATTGTCCGTAGATCCTGGGACTGTAGACGCAAGAAACACCAGCTATCAGTACAAGTGGTCTTTACGTATGTATGGCTTAGCCAGATTGCTCGAAAATTGGGAGGTTCGTCGTAAAGTTTGCCTTCATGTCACATGATACCTATTGACCTGTGCTTATTAAACTTTTCGTGCATTTGGAGGCGTCGCTAATATTGTCTCCGTCGTCCCACGCGTAACGCAACGCCTAAGCAACGCTAAATTCTCGGCGTCATGCCCCTACTCCCGGTCTGTAATCTTGAGTCGATTACCTACTAAGTAGGTAACTTTAAAGTAATTTTCCTTTTCAAGAACTCCTGCACCGGAATGAGACATTGCCTCTTCGCTACCGAGGATCTGCCGCGACGACTACATCAGACTGACGTTGAGCTTTTTCAATCCCAAAGTGCACCCGCAATCTATTCATACGACATTGAGATTGAAAACACCGTACTACACAGCAACCACACTTATCGTGCCCGCCCCTTCTCACCCTCATCGGAGAAAGCCTCGACGCCGCGGTTGGGGGAATATAATCAAAGTGGCGTTCAAGCGAGCACGCTGTACCTCTGCAAAGCGTCCCAATGATTCAATAACATTCACCCAACCCCCACCGGGTTATCTCTGCCTGCTTGCCTTCCGGACCTGCAAGGGCGGTTCAGGAGTCACCTAAAGAGCAGGCCCAACTTGGATACTGTAGGAGACCGAATTTCTACTCAATTCCTCGCCAACATGCCCACTCTATCCGTGACCAACTTTAATATCACGGTCTCCGTTCTGGGAGGCTTCATCAGTCTCTTCGGGTTGGTCTCCTACTTGCTAAAGGAGAACTTCTACATGTCCGAAGCGCGTGAGTTCCTACTTCCTGTTATTTTCGTCATGTCAGCTACCCATTATAGACGGCTGAAATATGCTACAGTGATTTCGCTCTTGGCCGGTGTTGCCTTCTCACCCCATGCCACGAACTTCATCAGACCTTTGGAGTTCGCACTGGGCAGCGAGGAGAATCTCAATTACATCACCCTGTACTTCTCTCGTCTGGTGCTCGGCGTGCAACTTGTCCTGGCCGGTATCCAACTACCCAGTAGGTACTTGAAGAAGGAGTGGAAGCCGCTTAGCATCCTGCTCGGGCCAGTCATGACCTGTATGTGGTTATTGACGAGCCTGCTGGTCTGGGGGCTTGTGCCGAACCTGCCCTTTTTGCACGCTCTGGCCATTGGGGCTTGCGTTACGCCTACGGATCCTATACTTTCCAATGTCATTGTCAAAGGGAAGTTCGCCGACCATAACGTGCCGAAACAGCTACAGAAGATCATCATCGCTGAGTCAGGGGCCAACGATGGACTCGGATACCCGTTTCTATTCTTGGCTCTGTACCTCATCAAGTACATCGGTGATGGAGGTCAAGCAGAATCAGGAGGCGCTGGCTTAGCCATAGGTCTCTGGTTTGGCGAGACCTGGGGCTACACCATCATACTGAGTGTCATCTACGGCGCTGTAGTTGGATGGCTCGCCAAAGAGATGTTGCATTTTGCCGAGGCACGTAAATGGGTGGATCGTGAGAGTTTCCTCGTCTTCGCCTTGTCCTTAGCCTTGTTCATTACTGGGACATGTGGCATGATTGGTAGTGATGACGTCCTGGCATGCTTCATTGCTGGGAACGCCTTTACGTGGGACGATTGGTTTCGGCTTGAGACACTGGATGAGGTAAGGATACAGTTCCAGAATCCGTGTAGTACCACCATTTGCTAACCAATTCGCAGTACGTTTTCACTACTATATAAGCGGCTGTAATTACATCTCGCAAAAAGCCCTACTAACAAATCAACATAGCTCCCTCCAACCCACGATCGACATGCTCCTCAACGTGACCATCTTCCTGTGGTACGGCATGGTATGTCCATGGGCGAAATTCGCCCACAACGACGTGATACCAATCTACAGGCTAATCCCACTGGGCATTCTAATCCTACTTTTCAGACGGCCACCGGTCATCCTCGGCGTCTCCAAGTGGATACGTCAACTTGAGGACCTTAGGCAGACAGTCTTCATGGGTTTCTTCGGCCCCGTAGGCGTTTCGGGGATCTTCTATCTATACATCACCCTGGAATTCCTTGAGACCCTCAAGCAGGGTGGTGAGCAGAGAGAGGATGTGGCTCATATGGGTGAGGCCGTCACCGTAGTCGTGTGGTTCGTCGCGATTTGTAGCGTGGTGAGTAGCATGCAGATCGGTCTCGGTACTATATTGACATGAATCCAGGTCCTCCACGGTTTAAGCATCCCCCTCGGAAAATTCGGCTTCTATCTTCCCCGGACCATCTCAAGGACCTTGACCGCGGATGACACAGATGAGCCTGAAACTCCCTTCCACACCCGTGGGCGCGTGAGCAACATCCTACCGCACCGCAGGAACAACACCGAGCCCAGCACACCACTCGAGTCGAGGTCAACTTCTCAACGGACTGTATATAGGATCGGCGGGACGGTCATCAAGGACCACAATGCTTCGGGCGATGATCAAACTCATATTCCTCCGCTTGTATCTGAGTCAAGAGCAGGAGGTACTGGGACTAATACGCCCCAGGGGTCGCAGGAAGGCACCTGGTTACCAATGGTGCCGAATCGTACTATTCGATTTCCGGACGAGGAGGCTGGTAATGAATCGGGTAGAATATCTCTGGAGCAACGACGGGCGAGGACTCCGCAGCCGGTGAATGGCAGTGCATAGTGGCAATTGTCGATAAACGGGATTCACGCTAGAGGCTGTAGACGATGGGTAGAATGAATTGACAAATCAGATTATTTGTTCAACGCTTCCCCTCATGTGGCTCTCGTATACATCAACATCCAGCCTGTACAAGGCATAGAGACTATCCCTGTTCTGACCTCAAATTTCAACCTCAAACGTCGGGTGCTCTTTCGACTAGTTGAACCACTCCCATGTCTCAGCAGCGATGTTGGTGGGATTTAAAAGTCTCGTGGTCGGGCGATACGGGTCCCACGATACTGATGAGACCCAGGTGAATACCCTCAGATGCGTACGTGATTGACAAACTCCAGGTTGCGCTGGGCAGCCTTGACTAGCGACAGGGCGAAGACCTGAAATTGGACGCTGGGGCAACAGCGAGCTGGTCACAATGAGACCCGGCGTGGCCGTCGCCTCTGTCTTGGCGAGCTCGACGAGCTGAAGAATTACTCGCTGAGCCACGATGTAGAGAGCCGAGACGTTGATCTGTTGTATGCGCTGGTAAGCAATATCAAACACACTTCGAGCATCCAAGTTTCAGCTGACCTTGAGGTCGTACTCTATCTCCTTCACATCGTGGGTCAAAGGCTCGGATGGCAGGACGCGAGAGCTGCATTGTAGAAAACGCACCCGGGCCTGCCCAGCTTTGCTTCTACGTCATCCAGGGCCGCCGAGGAGCGCGGCTCTGTCGACAGCACCCAGTGCGTAGGTCCTGACCTTCAGGTAGGCTCCGACAGCCTCCGTAGAGGGCGCCTTTCTCGAGAGCCAGCTGCTCGGAACGCCTCGCAATGCGAGCTACGTTGTGGTAGCGCTTGGCTGCCAATGCCGGGTCCCGCTCTAATGGGCAATTAGGGTTTTTGCTCGTTGCTGGCGTGGCGTGAGGTTGTGAAGATGGCTGCGATGAACGAAGTCCAAGAAGGTTTAGTAGTATGTCTCACTCATGCAACATACGGGAAGTTTGAGTCCGAGAAAGACGGTTGGGCTTTCAGAACGACCGATGCGCGAGTGCCTAATGGTCATTGCTGAAGGCCTGAAATCACAGTATTAGCAATAGTCATCGTTTTGGGGGGTTACATGAGTGTGAGTCAGCTTACATACGGACAGAAGACAGACCTGCAATCACAATTGAGCGGATCTAACTAACAGCGCATCGTACAAGCACCCAACAGAAACGAATTTGGGCTACAGCATCATGACGCAGACACCAGAAGTAACCTTGAAGGAGTCTAACTCACGGATCCACCTGCATCTTAGTCTCTAAACACTAAGATAGCATTATATGTAGTGCTGGAAATTGCACAATTGCCTGGAAGAGCGCCTTCTTCAATGTGAGGGTTATAACTGCTGTAGCGGTACAGGATAGGATATTTTAAATGATCGTTACGTCTGTTAGATCAGAACAAAGTAACTCTAATGATGTCCAACAATAGCACTCAGAACGTCTGGTTTGTTAAGGATCATCGGCAGAGAACAATTGATAGCGTCATTTGAACCAAATAACTCCCAAACGAAACAAGGTTGCAACTAGAGCACAGTATTGAATTCGTTCATATAATCATTATCAGCTAACCCTACGCTTCCTCGTGTCTATGACCGATTGTATGAACGCACACTCTTGCCTTGTGTATGTATTGCTAGACCAGTAATGGGTCTGCAGGTCGAGGTTTAGACCAGTGCGCTTCGGATATTTCTTGGCATCCGTGGTGTACATCGGCGAGGGTATCGCTACACGTTTGGATCCTCCTCTGGTAAGGCATACAGACAGAGGCTATGGGTAGATGTATCTTGGTTGGCTTGCGGAAAAGGAAAGGGGTGACGGAAAGTCGTTAGCCTCAAATAACAATAGACCCTTGGTTGCACCTTAGATTAGAGCATGCATCCCATATCCTGCTCTTCGCAAGTGCTGACCATCAGAGCTGCAGTACTCACAAGCACTCCAGAGATATTAGATACAAAATGTATTTACCGAACGCAGAAACCTGAACGAGCTAAAAAGAGGATGTCACAGTCTCCGGTTCACGTGATATGAGATCTCTCGCCTATCCCGTGCTGATGTCCTAAGTCATCCTTAAACCCTTCGTCAACTGGAAAGACTTGAGAGATGACCACAACATTCAGGGGGAGACTGAAGAAAAAGTCAACGCATCAAGAGAATCGTGGCAAGCGCTATGCCCAAGGGGGGATTCAAACTGCCAAGCCCACTCGACATGCAGAAATCCATCCCATGCCATACAGTATATAACCCAAATTGTTCACTTCACGAACCACCAGAAGCAGCAGCCCCAATCGCGATAGTCTGGTGCATCCTACGCCTATCAACCTCCTTCTTCAACATGAGAATAGCAGTCGTGACGACAAGCAACTGCGCCCTTTCCCTCTCCTTCTCATCAAAGCCACTTAGGTCCATGGTAAGTCGTCCTCCGTTACCAGCCGTACTCTTCGAGGTTCCAGGGGTGCGGTACGCCTCGTTCCTAACCAGCTGTGCGACTTTGGCGCGCCGCTCCCTCCTGGGATTTCCATCTCCCGTAACGACGACACGCTCAAGAAGCAGCAGACGGTCCCCAGACTCAGCAGCCCGCTCCTTCGAGCTGGCGTACCGCCATTCGAACGTGCCAAGACCTGTCTTCATGCCCTGGGCCCGGGAGAACGTCTTGATGCTCGTGATTTCGAATTCCTCCTCACGCTCGTGATTGGCGGGACTGACAAGCTTCACCGTTGGTGGCTTGCCGGGACCGAAGCGGTATGCCGTAGTCGTGAGCGGCGTCTCGGCTTCATCGTCGCCGCGGACGAGGAAACAGGACCCTGAACCGCGAGAGGGACGTACGGACAGGTAAAGTTGCCGGTGGAGATCACCATCAGGGGTGAGTGTGAAGACTGGGATTGGCACTGCTTTGACGGGAGTCGGGAAGGAGAGGAGTGGCTTTCCTGCTGTTTGGATCTGTAGTTGGAGGGTGGGTCTGAAGGTCGATGCATGAGTCGCTGGACCGGCTTGCGAGGAAGATGGGCTTTGCAGAGCTCCGTCGAGGCTTGCTGTTGACTCTCTCGATGTTGAGGAGACAAGTTCTATATCCTTGGGAAGCTCAGGATACGGTGGGAGTGTTGGAGCTGTCAGTGATGGCTGGGAAGCATTGGCAGTTGTCCGGAAGGATGCAGTCGAGGACATTGTTTCTTGTTCGGTAGTGGATCGAATGTGCTGGGGAGAGTATAAATCAGGCTCTGAGTCTGTACAGCTAAGGTCTAGCCTCGTATTAGAATGAATAGTATTGCATTATGACCCGTAGTCACGGGTCAGAGGACGGCTCTCAGCTTTATACATCAAAGGAAGCACTACATCACCGCTGAGCATAATCAAATACGGTCTAAACGATCACAGAGAGCATGGCATTGTGAGGCTTGACAGGTGAGACCAGCTACTGACCATTCACGGCGACCGAGTGCTAACCATTGTCAGTGAGTGTTGACCTTTGTGCCAATCGTAATACCAAGAGGTGCCCGACTTACATAGGTACTTAAGTACTTACTTACTTAGCTTTAGCGCGTAAATCGCTTCGTATCTCGCATTCGAGGAAAAGTGGGACTGTTTGGAGCTGAAGAATAGAAGACTAAAGCGCCATTACGGGGTGGCGGTGCTCGGTGAGCCGTACGGAATGCTTCCGTGGATGATAACAAAGGTTCATTTTCGTCGCATTGTTTGGACGTTTACGCTACCCAGTTTTCTAGCACCAGAAGACGACTAGGAACAAAGTGAAGTTTGTTCCTGGTGGTAGTGTAGGAAAATGCAGCAAAGATGAGCTATGCGCCTATTATGAGAAACTGTACTCGCTGACAATTGAGGAATCTCGTAAGCAACATACAGCAACCCCCTTAATATTCAGTAGAATCATTGTTATCGACAATCTCAGAACTTAGTCTTCCCGAAGAACTTGAGATCTTGATTAAGTTGTGCCTCAACCCAAGCCGGCCACTGATTATACTGCTGGTAATCCTGGCCAACCTGCCGGTTGAGATGTTTGAGCCATCTGACCATACCTAGGTCCATCTCGCCCTCTCTTCGCTTGGACTCCTGCGCACGCACACCATGTTCCTTCTCGGTGATCGTAGCCATGATCTGCTTCAACGCTATCCAGTGTGATGCCAATAGAATACAGACTGTATTGCTGGGATCGATGAGGTATGCGAAGTTATCATGGGCTATCTGCATCCACCAGCCGTAGTGTTTACATAGGATCTGGTAGGCTTTGGAGAAGACGAGTCAATGGATGAAGCTGTGGGCGTGTACAAATGAGAGCTCACCTAAGTATGGTGAAGTATATAGAGCCTCTGCTATTTCTAGAATGAGGCCGTGATACTCTACTTCCACTGCATGTTTGCAAAGAGGGCCCAGGGCTCGTATTCCTGCGACTGCCGCATCCGTCCAGTCTCTATTTATCAAAGGGATTTGCTCCATAAGGGGTTGTAAGATACCCAGCTGATCTTCGCCAATGAAGTTGTTGAAGATGAACTTCGACCGTTTGCAGTACATCTGAATGGCAACGATGACAATTCCTCGGCAGAAGGTCATGTACTCTGCCATGCCGTCATCTAACATGATCGACTGAAAGGTAAGAGCAAAGCAAGTAGCCATAAGCGCATTCCCCTCTTCGAAGGTATTGGTCTTGGGAACCCCCGCCAAAGTTTTCTTGATGGCCCTGATGGCTTTTAGACGATGATCCATCGCGAATGTCACCAAAGTAGAATCTTGAACCATGAGGTCTGACGCTGCAAGTCCGAGGATGGCATGCATCAGATATTCATACTGGGGTGAGAGATAAGCATATAGATAGGCATCTACAACGAGGGGTGCTTACATTCTGCGAAAGACTTGGGACCTCGTAAGTCCAAATACCCTCATTGCCTATCGGGTAGTGTGGAACAGACGTCTGCAGAAAGTGATGGAAAAACCTCATGTCTTGCAAACTGAATAGGGGTATCTGATGTTGGGGCTGTATTGTCTTCAGTATAGAGTCTTGAATTCAAACGGGTTCCATCAACGGACCTGGCGAATGACTTGGGGAGCAGCAGGATATTCGCACTTTAAGCAGGTCTTAACACAATGGCCGCAAGCTGGACGGGTCTCCTGACACTTGATTCTTCTTCTTTTGCAATTGTAGCATCCTCTTCTGCTTTTAGTGTGTCCTCTGCGTTCCAGCTTCTGCTTCTGCGCAGATCTATTCCTTGATGATGTTGCCAAAGGCGGCGAAGCAATAGAGAGTATAGGGTCAGTGAGAGCTGTTGTTGATCCTGACGAGTTATCCTCGGCAAGATAATCGACATCATGATCTTGGAGAAATGCTGCATAATCAAAGTCTGGAGACGGCGCGTTCATCGTCGTGAGTGGCATATTGGAACGAGCCAAGTCATATGATTCCATGGTGCTGAGAGGTATGTAGGACCGGGTGTGACACTGGTGTCAGTCTCGCACTTTCGAGTAGGATATGAAGCACTCAGTTCAACTCTTTCTGTGAGCAGGTAAATATCGTCGCCAATCTTACTACGCGATGCATCGTGCCTAGAGTTTCTTGATGCCCAGTTCCTTCCGCGAGAGGGCTGAAGTACTCATATGCCAAGCAACCCCAGGTAGCTCTCAAGGGCTAAAGAGATCACGTGCAGATGATGGCGGCAGTGCCATCTCACTATGAAGTTTATGGCTGAAAGAGCAGATCGCGATTGGCCAACGGAATGCGCTATCAAACCTGGGGCAAATTCTCCTGCTATTGCTTAGCATCCTGAGGCTGTACCCAGGCAGTTGAGTAAAACCACAGGTTCTTAGAGTGTGGCTCCGGCCTGTCAAGTTCGAAGAGATGCCAGGCACCCATAATGCTTCGAAGATGACGACGGTCTCTCCGGTACTGCATGTTATCCGGTGGCAGTCTCAATGATACTGCTCGTAGGTGATGGCACATAGCTATCGACGGGTCAACCTTGAAGCCGCTTCAGCTCTTATGTGCCACAGTTCTGCACAACCCACTAACCCCGCCGCACCCTATTGGCACCTATACGGAAGTCGAGTTGATCGTCCACAGATGATGAATGCTTGGTATAGAATGCTGATATCTCGGGATGGCTTCGATTGGGTTGTGGAAGATACCTGATATCACAATACAGCTTTTCACCAACAATCTCAATGCTCTTGAGCGAGAGTAGTAAGCCCAACCTCATGCTCGCTCTAACTTGATACAACGAGATGAGATTCGCCCAAGACATCGGGTGCCCACACACTGAGCTCTGCCAGGAGTATGAACCTTGCGACTGATAGGTGGGAAACTGTAGAGATTAAGGTCGGTCATACGTTGTCGACTGAAAAGGACCAATAGCATTCACGCTACGAGATCATCTTCAGATTAAGCTATATGACGCATACTTTGCGTGCAGTGCAACAGGAAACGGACTTAGCGCACCATATCCACGTACTTTCAGTTCGACCATAGTGACTATCACCCAAGTAGAGTGGATCGGAGTTTCCTGTTCGTCTGTATACTCAGGTTGATAGGTCAAGTACGGGAAGGCAGAGGCGGTATAGATCACGTCTACGGTGTGACGTTACAGCCTGGCACGAGTGTCCTGATATTGATCTGTTCAAGCGCTCATTGTTCGAGGAACGTGATCGTGGCGCTTAGAAGCAAATAGCCAGGTGCTAGTGTGGGGAATTGGTGGACAACTACGTGAACCGCAACATATATCACCTATGTTTGGCGAGGGGGAAAGAAAAGAAAAGTATGCATACCTAGGTATACATCCCCAAGAAATGTACTCGAGTTCCTGTGGGTCCCTAGCGGGCGGACCGAAGGATGCCTGGATTGGTCGGGCAGAAGAGTGGTCAATACTATGGTAGTAACTTAGGTAGGTAGAACGATCGAGTCAGTTGATTGAATCCGCCAACCACACGGTGGCCGGTCACAAAGTAACACTTTCCCCGAAGATTTGGCCGACACTTTCAAATCGGAAGTAGAACGACCTTGCGTAGCATTCGACAACACATAAACGACCACATAGATGACTGGTGCCGCCATGCTGTGATATCTGTCGCTTCGCGGTTGATAGCGCCCTCTACTGTACGTAGGTGAAACCAGGCGAGTGATCGACGGTGAAAGAAGTCCCTCCAGGTTTTGCTTGCGCTTCCATGCTTAGATCATGCCAGCTCCCGCCTTGCTGTGTGGGCCACGATTGTTGGCTTCGGCAATCAAGAAAGCCTTTCAGCCCTGAAATACGAAATGGAGAAGGATCACTGTTGATCAATTCATCCGCTGTCCAATCGGGGGGGAAGCAACGGGCGCAAGACTCCTGTGGCTGCGGGAGTAATCTCGCTTGCTGTTTCACCACGCGGCGCTGTCCCATCTCCACACGTCGCGCCGTGCCAAGCTTTCCTACGAACCGTTCTACCATGTCTGTTTCCGATAGCCCAGCTAGTAACAGGAGTTCCACGTAACGTTCTTGACCACATATGAGCAAAGCGTCGTGCCCGCTTCGATAGTCAACGACCGACCACAGGTTAGTGAAGCCGCCCAGGAACCAGGCCACCGTCGTCCGGCGACACGCACGAGTTGCTAAGGGTACGTGGGCCGAATCAAATGAGATCCTAGCTCATGTTCGAAACAACCATCGCAGTCTTACGCAAACGCGCGGTATCCTTGGGATGCACGTTCGCTGCTCACACTACTGTGTACTCGCTTCTATCGTTGCTTTTTCTGGTTCTGAGCTGCATTGACAGTGTCATGACTGGGTATACAAAGTACTGTGTAGGTGAACGAACGAACTTGAGGAGTAGTCAAGGTGTTCTATCTTTGGCGTCGCATTTACTAGCAGACCGACTCCTGTCAGCAAGTGAATTATCCTAATCAAACCCAACAGGAACATTCCAACGCTACGCCCTGTGCCTGTTTAGTGCTCATTATGTGGTATAGATTGATGCACTTTAAACAGAACAGTCTAGAAATGGAGGAGAGAAAAACCGAGTCAGGTCAGTCTAGGGTAAAAATAGGCGGCTCCGAACTACGGCGTCAGCGGATGATGCACACCAGCGCTTCCATAGTAGAAACGTACAGTAGTAAAGTCGCCCAAAAACAAGAAATAGCATTCTGACCATAAATTGTAAGTTTCTTTGGTTGGCATGACTTTTCTTGTACCTTGTTCCTGCAGCCAAAGCGGCCGCGCAGGGTGAGTACCTGCATTAGTAGTGTCCAAACATCCAGTGATAGTTCAGGGTTTTCCATGGTGGGTTACATAGATAGATTACGTGGTCGAGAGGCCCCGGCGAGCGATCTTCGAAGCGGTTGCTTCAGGAACGGGACAGGGCACTTGCTGTTTCGCGGAAGCCGTCATTGATAGTAGGTACCTAGTCGTTATATGGTAAAATGTCAACAGTGGGTAAATGTGATGATTTGCCAAAGAGACACGGGCCGTTAATCAATTCGCTCGTAGGTATCATACGAAGATGCATTCCCAAGTCGCAGCCAACTCCTTGCTCCACGACCTTGACAAGTGAAAAACAAGCATTCTGGACCAATGGGAGCTGGGACTTCATCCGAACGCCAGCAGGCATGGTGCAGGTTTTACTGTCAACTGTAGCAGTGTGGCAATTGACCGGCCTAGCACCTAGGTGGATTTCGAGTGCGCTGCCAGTGATCCAGACCACCTGAAGATCAGAACCCGTCAGCGCGGTCTGCGGGTCTGCGGGTCTGCGGGTCTACATGCCAGCTAGCCAACCCCCATCCACCTGCCCAACGCCGCCGGCTGCGCTGCGCTACGCTGTCCACCAACCCAAACGACCACCCTAGTCCGGCCGTCTCCACCGCGTCTCTGCCCGGCCGATCCATCCAATCCCGTCCCACTTGCAGTACCTGCTGTACCTGACTGCACTTATCCACTTCAGGGCTGTTTTCCGACCTTCCATCGCAAAGCCCTCCCCCCCCTCCCCTTGTGGCTGCTTGCCATGACCCACTCTCTGACCCCTGATCCCGTGTGGTCCTTTCATTCAGGTCCGCATCATTGCGTGCACTGCTGCTGAGTAGGCCGTTCCTTGGCACCGAACATCCTTCCCCTTGACCATTCTCCCCTTCTCATTACTGTTTAAATGCACTTCTCCCCACACACTTACGAATCCTTCCCTTTCCGGTCCTCACCTAGGACTGCTTTGTTTCTCTGCACATTCATTCATTCATTTACCAGTTTGTTTCCCAGGTCGCCAGCTTCGATCTCCTTGACTGAGCTTGCTCACTTACACCTCGTGATTGCCATACCCACAGTATTCCGCTATATTGCGCCGTGCCGTGCCGTTCAACGCTACACACACGCAGTACAATCACGCCCCGAATCTCATTTGAAAGGGTGTCCAATCTTTTCAGAACGCATCACTCCTTCCTGCGTCTTTGATAGATCGCAGAGCATCCCAGCCTGTGACCCAACTATCCCTGACCGACTCTGGAACTTGGTTCGCTCCTTCATCGTTGACGATATCTATATCAGTCGACACGTCTTTCCTTCTTTGACTGGCTGGCACCGACGCACTCATTATACCGGAAACAATCAAAGCAGACACCAGAAAGTATTCATCAGGGTTATATCACTCGAAAAAAAAAAACAAGGGCCCACATATACGAAGCATACTCGCTCGATCTCTTTCACAATGTTCACCAAGTACATCGTCCCGGCCCTATGCGCCACTAACCTCCTCAGCGGGGTCGAGGCCGCAAGAGGTCACCGCCACCTGCACAAGAAGGATGTTGTCTACGATGCGACTGTGCTTGACATTGAAACCGTATACGAGACAGTTACTGTGTATGCGAACGAGGAGCCGGCGACTTCGACTTCAAGTCTCTCCACTGTGTCCATGTTCGCAGCCAGTCACCCGGCATCGACTACTTCCACCCTTGCCGCCGCTCCCACGACTGCCGTGGTCGAGCCTGCAGCACCAAGCCCTACCACACTAGCCACCGCGGTCAAGTCTGCCACAGAGGAGGCTGCAGCTTCAGCCCCGGTCGTTGCCGAGGTCGCGACTAAGGCTGCTGAGACTACAACAGCAGCACCAGTTGTTCCTATCACCACCGCTGTCGCCGCTGCTGCTACCACCACCGCCGCTGCTGCTGCGACATCTAGCGCTGCCGCTTCGTCAACTGGCTCGTCTGGCGACAAGCGTGGCCTCGCTTACACCGATGCGTCTCTCGTCTCGTCCATTCTCTCCATGGCCAGCGGCAAGTTCAGCTGGGCCTACAACTGGGGTGCTGACGATGGCGGTCTGACCTCTAGCATCCCCTTCATTCCCATGCTCTGGGGTCCTACCCACTACAACGCCGACTGGGTGTCCAAGGCAGAGGCTGCTGTCACTGCTGGTACCGATGCTCTGCTGAGCTTCAACGAGTGTGACAATGCAGGCCAGTGCAACATGGGTGCTGCGGATGCGGCTTCTTACCACAAGCAATACATGAACATCTATGCTGGGAAGACTCGCATCGGCGCACCTTCAATCAGCAGCAGTCAAGAAGCGAACCAAGGCCTCGACTGGCTTGAGCAATTCTTCACGGCATGTGACGGCGCTTGCTCGTATGATTTCTGCAACATTCACTGGTACGGACCTGGTGGCGTGGATGGTGCGAACGAGTTCCTCGGATACCTCGTCGGCGCTCAGGCGACCTGCGGCAAAAACCTCTGGGTAACAGAGTGGGCTGCCATTTCTGGTGACGAGGACGCCTTCATGAGCCATGCTCTTGACCAACTGGACAACAACGCAACCTTCAGCTTCGTCGAGAAGTACTCCTACTTCTACCTCGCAACGGGCAGCTTGTTCGACTCCAGCACAACGCTGAGCGGCCTCGGCCAGATCTACGCTACCCAATAAGTATCTGTATTCGTACCCTTCTTGTACTTCTAGGGAGGGCCTGAGCTTGCATTGGAATGGGATGACACGATACTTCACTTCTGACTGTAAATAATTGTATATGGCTCGTGACAGAGAGTCGTCTGGATACCTGGTCTTGGGAGTATTCTCACCCGGATTCGGATCATTGGCTAGATGGACAAAGGAAATCTCAGGATCAAGGATAGATTCATGAGTTATGAACATACGTTTGAAACACTCTTGCATTGTGACAAACTGATTTGACCTTGAGTATACCTAGCCTGTGGATACTGCCACAAGAGCCTCTCCGTTGGACCACCATTCGGGCAATATTCAGTCCACGTCGCTTTTCCAAACTCTCGTTGTTCGGAACCTGCCTTGTGTAACTAAGCTATGCAGAGGCCGGCAGGCACGCGACCGAGGTTTTCCACTGGTATCATGAATCATGAGCTGCGTCGTTAGTCCCCGCCAAAATGCGGATGTTCTCTCTGCATATGTACCGCTTCCAATCGCGTCTCCGGTTGGCTAATTAGTCTATCTATGCAGACGCCAGCGTGCCTCGGCGGATTCATTGGCTTCCTTTCACAATATTCTCGGAATAAAATGCCTCTTGATAAGGTTTCCGATGCAAACGTGTTTATGATGAACAAGCATTGTTCACGTACTATCTGCGCTTGTAATATGATTACGGACATACTAATTCGTTTCAAACTCCAAGCCTGATGTCGATGGTCACCTGCTCGGTTCGGGATACAAGAACAATTCAACGCTGGCTTGAGCTTCCCAATGGGCTCCGTCGCTAGTCTCTCCATTGGACATACAGTATAGGGACTTGCCTCAAGATTTCCGCCTTGCTGTGGCGAAAGAACCGGGATGTTCCTGAGTAGGAGCACATAGAGCTGTCGGACGAGCTTGCTACACGGAGTATGATACTCCAGTATGTCCATAACACCGGAGACTATATTACAGAGATGCCAACGTAATAGCGTCTAAAACCTTCTCCATTCCAACCTGCATTCTGATCGTGTTCTATCATACACGCTAAGCTGTTCCCCCTCCACAAATAACTCACTCGGTGTCATCTTGGTCGCCATGTCTGCGCCCGCCTCATCGACAGTGCTGACCTCGTCCACCAAGTGTCTACTGTGTTGTTCTCGGATATCACACTCTTCACATCCCGTCTCGCTACGTGCTCGATCCTGCATCGAAAACATGGGCCCCACGGGCGACCTCGTCGCCGGTGACTGGCATCATCACTGAGAAAATCTATCTTGAGCGAGTCTGTCCATGGATAGACACCCGCCGCCGGCGGTGTAGGAAGTGATGTCCATATCATCCAGTATCGGTTTTTGTCCGCTCCCGCCTCTATACGGATTGAGCGACTCATGCACGCTGCTATCATGGTGCCCAAGAGGTGTCGGGGTACCGCGAAAGCTGTCCCGATAATGACTCGGCGAGTTATTCTGCTGGGCGGCGTCGACGGTGCCGGCGTTGTCGCGCGATGTCACCCATTGGAGGATGACTGCAGAGAACAGGACTGCGTGGGAGAAGACAAGTCAGCATGTCTATTTCAGTGCGAACCGAAGGGCGGGTCATCGTTACTGTCGCAGTTACAGCACATCAGACACACCCATCCTGGTTCTCCATCGAGCACCATTAGGACTGTCAGGTTACTGTAGCATGATTAGTATCGTAATCGTGATATTAAATCAAACAGCTATATACTGACACTACACTCGATACAGTCGTGGAAAGTGCCCCAACTAGTGTGCGCACTGCCACAGTACGTATTCTCACATTTGCTGGAGTTCGTGGCATGTCTTTGAACGTGTACAGACCTGGCAAAGTCAGCGTTGAATCTCCCGTGTTCATGATATGCTAGTAAACTGACGACGAAGTGGAAATATGAACAACATTGTCAAGTATATCTATCATCGATGTCAGCGGACGAGAATTTATTTGGCAGGATCATAGAGCTCACGTTAACCAGGAGATCAAAAGTGATCAGGGGTAGCATCGCCTCTCTCCGCATTCCAATCACACATTGACCCTTGTCGACGCGAGTTATCCGACTGCCCTCGGGGTTAGCTGATAGACGGATGGGGCGATAGACCACCTACAAGATGAAATTTATGATTGACACTATGAGATAGATAGCTGATGCCAATCAGTCACAGGCCTCGGTAACCGTTGAAGGATAGAAGTAGACTGACTGAGCATTCCGAATGAGTTAAAGATATATAGTTTGGATTCCAGTCTCGGTTTTGTTCCATTACGAACGATGAACTGCATTATTCCAGTATCAGTTGACAATGGGCCTTCTATCATAGAAGGCTGGTTCATCTTACCGCCCTCTCGACAAGAAACAGATAGACCATCTACTGAAAAATAAGCGTCCAGTGCGATGAGAGTGATTTGCGACTTACCATCTAAAAATTATTACCGGCTGAATGGTCACATTGACAAGATGTAGCAACGCACCTTCGTGGTGACATAACAGACCAAGCATAGCAAGATCGCTGAAGAGCACAACCCGTAACTAGTGTTGAGGCCCATGCCATGCTTTAGGACCGCCGTAATGAAGACGAAGAGCCACGAATCAGCGTATATCGACAGTACAACTATCCCAATACCGTACAGTCAGTCAAGTCAAGTTGGCATACGACTCATCCGACGTACGCCAGACAATGAACGGCACCTTCCTCCATGCTTTAATTGCTAGGAATCTCTGGGCTAATGTTGATGTTAGTCATCATGTAAGCGACCATAGCCTTGAGTAGATGAACCTACTGAGGAATGAAGACAAAATCGATATCGCAACCAGAGTCACAAGGACACCGACGACTGTGCCGGCCGGAGGCTCGACATACTGCCCAGCCGATACGGCAATGCCATCCTGCCGAGGGAGTAGAGGAGGCGGCATCGCGACCCGGAAGCCTCACTGTGGCAGTTCGTAAGAGAATTGCATACAGCAGATGCACGACATGTAACACAACTTGAAGGAGCCGGTAGGGTTTGGGATCTGAGGCCTTCCCAACAGGGGCCAAGCTTCTAAATAAGATATGAAGTCGCTATGCAGGTAGCTACAGTGATCGACGGGGCACGTCATGAGCAATAGACTTGTGCTTCCAGATATATCACAAGTGCCCGGCGCGGCTTGGCCAGAGGTTGAGAGGCTCGCTTGTGGCATCTCAGTTTCAGGCCTGCGCAATCGTAGATTACAATGCCTCATTCGGCCTCGGCTGTCTTCTCGAGCAGCCACATAAGCTATAAGGGGCTACTGATCTTACATTCCTTTCGAAGGCCAAGAAGAAAAAGGAAGAATAGACGGATATTTGTTGTACTGCATGGTGGAACACACCTTGGTCATTGTGTTCTGGGACGTTGCGGCTACCTTTCCTTCCCTTCGGCTTCTGGCACCTCAATGCTTGGTGACGGAGGACGCTGGTAACATAGAGGCCAAGTGGTTAGTTTGCAGGCACGGGCATCAGACGTCCGCAGTAAGCTGAATATCTAGAGCCACAAAATAGTCTTCTGTAATGTTGAGCCAGTATCGAGGTTGCTCAGGACAAGCCTCTGACGCCATACACGGGCCGGAAGGAAAGTAGAAAGACATTGGGGCACTACGGAGTTATGGTGCGTGTAGGCCGGTCATGGTCAGGATACTAGTTCATAAAATATACCGTCGGACGGGCAGTAACTCAACTCGAACGTTAAAAGTCCCTCCGCTCGGGGTAAACTCCATCCGGGCGATAGACTGAGGCTTGTCCCATCCAATATAAATGTGAGACATTCGGGTATAAGTTGCATTTCAGCTGATAACATATCGCCCTTGGACCAATCTGTGCTATTGAATATCTTGATTCGGATAAACGCCATGCACTCGCGAACCTGTCTCACGTTGGTAGGAATATAATCATGTGGTCACCCGGCTGGTGTCTTACAATTAGCCTGAAGCCCTCCCCAACTTCGGACCATTGAGGTATACCCTTCTGTGCCTTTTCTTCTTCTTTTTTCAGCTTTGGTTGCACTGTTAACACGATGTGGAGCGGTCGTGGCAGCTGAAGCTAAGAGCATCGGGGATGTTCAAACGTTTTCTTTTTTTTTTCTTTTTGGATCATTTGTTATCTCGTCCATGAAGCTGAAATCCCAAGGTCTTGATTGATTGGGCTGAAGGCACACAATCTGCTAGTGGCTGACATCTTCACGAGTTGAGGCTGTATTGCATCGTTATTTTGTCGATACTGTCCTGTTCTCCTATACAAACCTCCACAGGTTGGTGGGCTGACGGGACCACCGATGGTGATTCATCACTGGCTACAAGCACTGAATGGAGACTGCCTTCTGACAACCTTGAAGACCCAACCTCTGAAGTTGGGTATGTTTGAAGTTAAGCTCCTCTACGACCTCCAGTGGGCATATGCAGACTTCGAGTCTAATATCACCACCTTGAGTTAAGACTATTCGTCATCCAGTGCCTCTACTACGACACAATCTGATCACTGGCGCCGGTTGAGTACCCACTTGAGTATACTGACCTGCTCGTCAATTCAAGTGCCTAAATGATGTAGTAGTAGTGTCTTTCAGTTGAGGTAGAAGTGGTGTCGATGACATGAGTTAGATACAGGAGAAATGAATACATGGATAAGCTACGGTATAGGATATTTCTGTAGCTCAATGAAGATAGACAACTCAGTTACCTCACAGCGTCGTCGGCTCACCAATGATGCCTCTAGAGATGCTTGAAGAGGATGGCTACACAGTCCACTACCACTAGCACTCATAGGTAATGCTGTTCCGTAGAGGCAGACTTGCCCACGGCAAATGTAATCAGTGTATCATGTGAAGACGACTGGGTATTGTAGCATGCGCCAATCTGATTGAGTCATGATGGAAGTGGCTGAACCTCGCATCGTCATGTGATCAAAATTGAGTCCATGGTGATAGTGATTTAGCACCAGCAGTGTCCAGATCAGGACCTGATATCCGGACAGGACTTCGAGCCATGCTGGAGGTTCTAAAACACTATAAGGAGTGCTCTCTCATATGAGATATAATATTGCAAAGGTGTGCCTACAATAGGTATACTCGAACATCTAAAACAACTCGCTCAAAGGGACAATGCTCCCCTTGTCCACCGACACTTCTGGGCGATAGGTGCAGACCAGAGCACACCTAGCCGTCGAAACAACCTCGTGTGTAGGGCTGTCATGATGAACGCCGTCCCAATGCAGTTTTGAGCATGCCAGCCCAACCTGTCCCGTTCCGATGGATAACGCTCCTCATCCCGTGGTTCAACGCCTTGTGCCCGAGATCGACGTGTGCTTCATTAGGCTCTCCCGAACCCAGTCGGTAACAAGACCATAAGTCGTAAGTCTAACCATGTAGATGGTCTGCGATCTTCTCTGATATCCTTCCGTGTAGCTTATATACTAATTGGCCCGAAACGAAGCCATGAAAATAGATGGATTCCATACGGTCAGACATGGAGCTCGAAATTTGAATAGCCCTCAAGACTGTGTTCTTGTGCGAATATGGAATTTTTCCCGCAATCTGTCGGTGAGTCTTGCAGGTGTACTGTCCTCACTCGATGCACCTACTGCGGGCGTTTCTTGCTGCTCGCGAATCTGTCTGAGAGCTTGGATACGCTCGTCCACGGATGCGTGGCGTAATCTGTTCCAATCAAGCAGACGCGATCTTCGCCGGTCCTGTACCGTTTCCTGACCGCTGTTTTCTGGCGCATCCGTGTTGTGTGACTCGGGCTGCCCTACCTCCGTGGGGGCGGCTGCTTCACCCTCTTCCGATTCCTGAGGACGCAGGTCAAGGCGACTGTTGAATATATATATTAGCACGTACACAATTTGAATGATGGAAGAAAACCTACCACAAAGGACACGTGCCGGAGACATTGACAAGCCACGGGTCAATACAGGGAGGGTGAAATTTGTGGTCGCAGGGCAATACTCTGACATCTTCCCCAACGGTGAAGTCTTCTGTGCAGATAGTGCAACCAAGGTGCTCATCATTGACGTTGCCATTGTTGTTTGTCGATTTCGCTACAGACCCTGCAGCTGCGGGTGTGAGCGTTGCGTCAATATGATCACCCACAGTGGTGTTAGCTGATGGTGTGATATGCCCCACGGCAACTTCAGTTGATGGCCTAGTCTGTGCCGGCGCCGGCGAGTCTAGTTGACGGTCGCCAGTGACACTCTCCAACTCGTTGTCTGGGTCCCCTTTGACAGGATGAGGGTCTCCAAACTTGACAATAGGGAGCGTTTCGAGGACAGCTCTGGCAAGACCCCTGGCTCGGCTCTGCCTAGGGCGTCCGCCATAACCAGCTCGGGGACCGTACCTTTCAGGGTGCCGGTGGGCTCTAACTGCCCCAGTTGCGATAATGATCAGGAATAGAAGAGTGATAAGCCCGGTGATGCTATACAGGATACTCATTGCGACTGCAGAGTTGTTGCCCCCACTGCTGGTATCACTTGGATCAGAATCACTTGAATTCTTCCCACTGATAGTAGCAGTGATTGTTCCGGTGGCAGCGCTTGTAACGTTTCTCGTCATCCAAGAGTCGTCGGAACTAACCATACTCCATATGGAGTTAAACGCCAGGCTGTTTCCTTCTAGCGAGCAATAGACCCCGTCAGACTCCGTGGTATAAAGCAGAATTGCTTTGGGCTTGCTGGGCATGGACAGTAGCGCATTGAGCACATCGCTCGGGGAGATGTTGGAAGTTTCGGTGTTCGAATCGCAACACACGTAGGCGATGGCGCTGGAGTCGTTGAATGCGTTGTAGTTGTTTTCATCCACAATGACCATAGGACCTTTCGCAGTGATTGCCTGTTGTAATGCTTAGTACACTGGCGAGAGATGGAAGCGGATGGTATAGGTACATTAAGTGTATTCGGATTCGTGGCATTCAGGCCAACGTATTGAGTCAACGGCACCACCGGATATTGATACGTGAGCGGCCCCGGCTCCGGGGAGGTGAGCGACAGTGTCATCTCGAAATCAGCGAAATATTGAGGAAGCTCTGGCTTCGACACCGTCGTGGCCTCGTCGGCAACTGCCGCTGAAAGCAGCATGGCCATGACCGAAAGGCGAAGCATCTTAGCCACAAAGCGGCGGTCGACGCCGCTATGTCTAGCTGTTATTTCGCAATCAATTCGCACAATCGGCCGGCAGATCGCGGAATGAGAAGCGAAGGACGAAAACAAGAACCCGAAAGGAACAAGGAGCGATGGGAAACTATATGTCTAGAAGATAGCGGCAGCCAGATCGCATCCTCGCCCTCTTTCTCTCCCACTGCGCTCGACGACCGGGTATGAGCTCGGATTTGCCAGCGCTGGGTTTCCTTGATTCCTAATCAACAAAAGGAGCATTCCAATCGCTGCCGCAGGTGGTAATAAGTTCGTCAGATATTAAAGAAACATATGGACGAAGTGATGGAAATCCGAGAATGTCGTTGGTAGAGTTGAGTACGGAACTTCGGTCAATCATGCATGGGCATAGGGCATGATAGACGTCAGCTTGGCCGCTAATAGATCACCGGTGGCCGCTGCGCTGCGCTGGCTGGCTTGTTTATTGAGTGGAGAAGATCAAGGCACTTCGGTATGGACGGCAACAAGACAGCGGCAACCCCCCCAGCTTGGCCTTTGCTGGGCACCTGGGCGTGGAATGCCAAGATGGGATGGTTCGACGCATCAGAACAGTAAGACACTGTCCTCATTTATTTAGTACGTCATTAAGTCTGTTGAAAGGTCGCTTCACGCAGTTATTACCACTCACGAAGCACTCTGAAGAAATGCTTTGGCCAAAGGACACATGCAGCAGAGCAAGCCATCTACAGCCTGCCTCTTTCGTGGTTATGGTCGGATTTCTGATGGGCATCCGAGACGGACTTGAGGTGGCGTTTGGAGATGTCTGAGACGTCAGATCGGTTTTAGCGCTCTCTTGTTAAAGCATGGCCAACCAATCATATGTCGTGTGCTCTCGTACCCCCAGCCGTTGAAGCCGGAACCTTACCTGGGATTAACAGCCATGCACAATGCACTATGAATCTGCGGGGATTCACTCCGGCATTGGAAGAAAGAGCATCAAAGCTCGCACAAAGTCCCGAGCATGAGCCTCGGGAGGGGTTTAAGTTAGCAAGGTAGGTATAGATAGGCACGGATAGTATTTCGCAGCCTACTGCTGTTGCTGAACAGAAGAGTGTCTCTTGAATTAAGGGAGACCTTGAGGAACCATTCGTTCCCCAGTTCTTATGCTATTGGGTCACTTTCTTCTTCGTTCGCTCTGGTATGTAGCAATATTCACAATAGGAAGGTCTGCAGAAGTGCACGATTGGAAGCCTGCATGAAGGAGAGACACGGATTATTTGAAATGATATTTAACTTACAGTCTCGAAGGTTATCCCTCTTTGATAAACAAGACCTCGGAGACATCTCACCCTATGCTCTGCTGAGATACTGAGTAGGGACCGGGCGTAGGGAAGTGTTTCTACACATTTATTTATCTAGTCAAAGGTCGCCTTTGATTAGGTACTGAAGAACCGAGAAGCCATGATTGTGCTGGTCCAAACAGACCCCTTAGTTTGGCTTGCTGCGGGGTGGTTGAGACGACGGTTAGCGTAGAAGTCATCGACGACCTTTAATGAGCAGTCAATCCCGATCGTATGATACGACTATATGAGTATTCAATGATCTCAACCAATGGATGTATATTTTCAAGTTCTTCAGGCTTAGTCATAGGGTAACAGGGCCTACTTATCATCAGTGTTGAACATTAAAGTCCGTTATAGTATCATCCCAATCATAGTTCTTTAAGACAAAGAGCACTCATAGCGCCAGTACCAGAAAGTTGTATCTGCCGGATCAAGGACACATCATCTAGCAGACAAGGTGGAATCTTGATCTCATCGGAAGCATCGGAAGTTTTTGACGATCCCTAGGGCAGGTCATCATCCCGGACAGCGCATAGACTACGCCGTCTGGCACCCCTGTCTCGCGGCTCTTACCTGAAAATCAAGTGTGTGAGCCACAACGTCAAACTTACCCCAAGCAAATCCACCTTGCAACTCCTATTGAAGCTCAGGTAGCAAGTCAGCGGTGTTCATCTGAACGACCACGGTCTTTGCAACCCAGCTGGGTCTTAAGATGCTAGAAAGTATCGCAGGCGGAGTATGCAGCGCACCCGAATTCCAGCGATATTTTAGGTGCCACTTCCATAAGCATCGGCGGAGCAATGCTGCTCGTTGGTGTGCTCTGGGCATTGGTAATCAGTCTCGTAGGGAAAATCATCCACCAGGTAGCCAGGTGCAAAGAAAGCTCGTCGTCACCGGAATAGTCCGTCACCGGTGTAATCTACTGTGTTTCTATACTTCTGCCATTTCACTTCACGAAGTTTCCTAACCGGTAGTTTATCCGTCATTGTTTGTTCAACTTGAGCGCTTCAGGAGGCCATGCCATTCGATTGTATCTCCCCCCGGAATGAACGCAACTGATAAGAGTCACCCGAGAAGTATATACACTAATGTGACCGGTCAATGCGAGTCACCGTTTCCATGCCTCCACGCAATCTGCTACATACCACAGTAGATCATGCTAGCTGATGAATCGTTCGGCCTTCTTCCTTTTGTCTGGGGGAAAGGCGCCCATTACTGAGGCCTAGTATAGAGGCATCGAAAGGTCAGATTTCCTCCATGTCTTCTAGATCGTCCAGTACTGGCCAGTCGCCAGCTTCGACTCTCTCCGGTCGAACAAAAACGCCATGCTTGAGTGCGGATTCCTGGCCCCAATACCTAGTACCTCCTACACTGCCATCGTTCTTTCCTACCGGCTCGTCAAGCTGAATGCCAATCCAAGCACCTACTCCTCCAGGTAGTTCCCCGACATCACCGACGTGCTGGACAACCCCTCTTCTCGAGTCGTCGCCGCCTATCCGGCATCTTTTGCCAACTTCAATACCCCGGCTCTCAACTTCCCGTGCGAAGGCATCAATTTTGGCTTGCTCGAGATTGGGAGCATCTGGATTAAAACGCCCTAATTTTTCTGCCTTCTTCCAAGCTAGCACGGAGTCTGACTTCTTCTTATACTCCTCTTCAGGCATCACATACTTGTCAACGTTTGAAACATCGTTGAAGTTGGGCCGAGCGCCAGCCGGTCTAGTATCCGAGACCTATGCCCATGGTCAATGGCTTAACATAGTAAGACATATACTAGAGCTAGAGTGATGTTGACGCATAACGCTGCATGATCAAGCTGACTGAGACAACCATCAAGCGCCGAGCCAACGAAGGAACAGAAACAAGCACTCATCAGTCTAAGAAAAATGCGGCGTAGGTACTCACGTGTAGTTCTGCATAGGCGACCAAGGGGAAATTGAACAACTGGATCTGGGTTTCATTTGCAGCCTCGATGGGGATGATTTCTTTAGTCGTCGTCTTGAGGGATAGTCGTTGAGACGCCGGCGGAACTCCTGTAACGAGTTCAAGTTTTGTTTTGAGTTGGCTGATAGTCCATGATGGAGTGATTCGCCGTTCAGATGACGAATTCTCAGATATAACTCGCAACGGGACATCCGCCATTTTCGTGCCTTCGATATCAGTTTTAGTAGCTGCAGGCAAGCCAGGTAAGAGAAAGACAATGCTGACTGAGGCCGTAGCACTACTGATTTTGGATATGTGCAATGCTTACTTCGGCTCCTTGAAGGATTCGACGCGACGCGGAAGGTGGAATGGCTGAAGGTTGCGAGGCTCTAACGTGATTGCGAGACGTATAGCCAGTTTTGTGGGAAATCAGATGATGATCGAGCCGTCCAGATCCAGTGGGCAAGTTGATGGGATGTCGAAGTTCACTGGAACATCAGAAGATTTGCTAAAGGAATGAGCTTATGGCTGTGGGTGTTTCTTATCCTCGCGACTGCCTGTTGCTTGGGTACCAATGAAGTTGTAGGTATTCTCTCCCTATCTCGACAACAAACGTCGTATCCAACACTGCGGGAGCCCAGCAGCCACATTTCAGCCACACTTGAGAGCGCCGCGGTATCTTCGAGGTGCTACTGTGTACTGTAGACACCACGAGCAAGGTATCCGATCTACATAACAATCCACTGTCACCATCAATCTGACGGACTCGTGTTGCCTGGCCTTCATGTTGGATTTTGCTCTCAAGTCAATCACAATAAAGAACAACATCAGGTTCTCCCAGATCCTATTGTTTAACCATTGCCATCTGCCTGGCTTGCCATGGTTGCCTACATAAGCGGCGGCTCTTTCCCGCAATGCGGTCTACCTGCAGATTCGTAAGGGCAAGAGACCGGAAGCAGTGCTTTTATTGGACAGCGTCGTTTGCACATTCTCAAGGATGATCCTGTGCGCTGGACACACAACAGACCACCAGCAGCATCGAGGCATCTCGTAGCAGCCTGCAGTCTATATGGTTGGTGATGATCTCGTGGCAGTATGTATACCTTGCCAGCTGATAACGACACGCCATTATCCATCTGCCTCCAGTCTTGTAGGCTAGCAAGTTCCGGACGAATTCACACCCGGTGCCTCTACCGGCAAGCGGTCTACAAACAGAAACGTACAGGGACATTACACCCGGTTTGGCCGCCAGATCTCAGCCGCGTCGCTTGGAGCTCGAGCTTGGATGGGAATCAGAATCTCGAGCAAACCGACCTTTAATTAGAAGAAAAGGGGCTCGACAAGCCATATTCCCCCGATGAGTCCACCAATCCTGACAGACAATAGGCCCTTGTCGTTCTCCTGCAAGCCGTTCCCGGCATGGCTCTTGAATGACAAGGACCCTCGCTAGCCAAGAACTCTCCGGTAAAGAAAGTAAGTTGCTTCTCCGGATTCTCCCTGAAGATCACGACAGCATCACCTCTGAATCCCAGTATCAATACAGACCTATGGTCCTTGTCGTCGCCCCATTATCAGGAATGGCTGGACCAACCTCACCAGCAGTCCTAACCCATCTACGTGCCTTACTCACCTTGACTGGCTAGGGAAAACCAAGGGTGTGCCGCTATATCAGCTGTAAGGACGTGGAGTCTCAAGAACATTAGCCCTTTCAGCTTCCAAAGCTCAGGTTGGTTCTGCCATGACAAGCAAACGTGCGGCCTTGCTGTGGAATCAGGTTTGCCTCATGACGTCTGTCTCCCGTAAGGTTAACGTGAGCTCAGGGACACAAGAGGACTTGCGCAGTCCAGACGGCCAAGTCCAGCCAGAGATGCAAAGCCAACAAAATTATCGGGCAAATTCGCCGGGACAGGAAATTGCTTGGGACTGTAGTAGGGCACGAAGAGCACTATTGGGCACTCGCACAAGAGGTTGATGCATGCGATGCAGCAGTACTAGCGAGCCCAAAGAGATGGTCCGAGACTTGACTGGCTCGCGGCGTTATGTGTCATACAATGTTCTGTCGATAACTAGGCAAGAAAAGCAAAGGATGCATACCTAGATACATATGCGTGTTCTCACTTGACATTCAGGGTTGCATCAGCACGCGATCCTCCACTGGCTTGAGTGGTCGTTATTCTACGACGAGACCAAGAGTGGGCAATGCCGCAGAAGCCGCCGCGGCCACATCCGAAGTATTAAGGCTGCTCTGGTCCTCCTTGAAACATTTCTTTTCTCTGGTTCTCGATCACTCCAGACGACGAAATTACTACAATGCCATTGTGATATCGATTACCAGCTGAGGCAAAAGCGCTTAGTTGTTAATGATTGACAGCCCCTAGTGGGCAAACGGAAGAAAGATTGTCTAGGCGATCCGCTTTGTTCGGGCAGCAACAGCCGACGCTGGTGATCTGCCGCCAACCTGCCTATACCGCCACTATATCTTCTCCATTATGGGCGATAGTCGTGTCGGTGAGTGCACCGCCCAAAACCTCGCATCGTCATCGAATAGGGTTGGAAATCGCTCACAGCAGTACCTGGACCGTTGCTTGGAGAGCAGAGCCGGCGTTGATGAACCCCGCCCCCAAGTTCATACATCACCGTCTAGAATCTATCAGCCCAACCACGCTGGAATGACTAGAGGACGAGCGTGGTCCATGATACAATATGGCTTGATATAAGCCCGGTTGTCGTGATTGTCCTAGTTTAATATTTGACCACCAAAAAGAAAAGAAGAAACAAATTCGTCAGTTCATGCTACAGTTGGTCTGATGTGGATTAGGAAACACGGCTTGCGGCTGGTTATTCATGTATTCTTAGTGCAGTAGGCTCAAACGCCTTTTCTTCACCCCGCGTGCCAACTCAGACTCCACGAGTCGTACGAACCCTGACCCTGAACCTGAAGCACGCGATACTTCAAAGTAGTTAGCAAACAACCCCATAATCTGCAAAGCTGCATAGTCTTTTCTTTCAGGTCGAAAAGAAGGCTCGGAACCGAGAAGTCTTAATCCTATCAGAGACTAGCCGACAAACGCTAGCATTGGCGATGTGTACCATATACTGTGTAGATGTATCGTTTGATGGAGCCTTTCAAGCGGCTCGAGGTGGTCTAGGTACCTACCTCTGTATGAAGGCCGGTAAGACCGACCAGCGCTGCCGGTTTTGCATTGTAGGCAAGGTAGATCATGGTTCATGATTGTGACGCACGCCATCCATGGGGTCCAGAGGGCCAGCTGGACGAGTACTGCCCCCGGCAGAACCCAAAGCCCAGGGCCCAGAGCCCAGAGCAGTGCCTGAGAAAGCAGCATGCTCGTGGTGAACATAGCTCGGGCATGCATAGCTGACCGCTAGTTCATCAGTCCGAAGAGGGTTATTCCCGGTTTCCAGGCATTGACAAATCGCTCCCAATACCCATTGTGACTTGAATGTTGCATGGTCTGGGTGCCGGACGTCGTCGAGAAAAGCCTCATCTAACAAATCGTGTATGATGTTTTGGACCAAGTCAGAGCACGTTGACTGCCGCACAGACATTGGGCTCGGCTTTTTCCTGCGTAGAGTAAGAGCCCCGTCTCCCGTTCCCCATGAACAAAGCCTTGTCGCTCGCGACAATGTGCCGGGAAAGGAACGCCTGAGAACAGACACCCGCTGCTTCGCTTGTACGGTTAACGCTCTCCGATCTTAATACACCATCTATCTATAGATGCGAACCTTGCGAGGAGGGTCCCGTTCGTGAGCTGTTCTAACCTCATTCGAGCAACTGGCTTTACTTTAGGCAGTGCCGTAACCCACAGGGATATCCAGTCAGCAGCATCATCTACCTACTTTTGACGCATGCGCATCATCTCATCAGCGACTAGTACTGCGAGCTACAGTACACATTCGGTTTCATACTCTCCACTATTTGTATGCATTTCCCTGGCGGCCACCTGATCGTCCAATTGGCAAGGCATCTTCCACCTCCAGTCGACGCCTTGTCGCCCTACGATGGCTTGGATGGTTCCTCGTGGGTTCTCAGGCCCTGGACGCTTCTGTACCGCCCTGGATGATGCTTGATGCGTATGTGCGTCCTTGCCTATCGTCCGGGTCGCCAGCCCACCAGCAACTGCAGCTGTTCGTGACCCCATGCCCAAAGGCCGCCGCGGTAGAAGCCCATGGCTTTTTCCGATCGGGCTTGACCCTGTCTCGATAGATCTACCTTGAACTGTTTGGAACACCGGACACACCTCCTTCAGATGGAGTTGGTGCTTTACGTCGCTTCTTGGGTCAATGGCCCAGCATTGCGCCATTAATCCACGGTTTATCATTGTCTAGCGTCGTGGGCGAGAGTGGTGGTGGACTTGTTAACTGCGAGCTCATGCATGATTTCGTGGCCATGCCATCAGCCCCTAGTCGATCGCTCGCATGGCCAACAACACATCCATGAATGTGTTCGACTTACATCTAACACGATACATACTTCCAGCGCATTTGCTGCCATAGGTGATTCAAGGGTGTGCCTCCTGACATTCTGCTTCATCGACACCTCCTCCTTTACGGTGCCGTACTCGTCCAATGTGCGCATGAGTGCTATTAGCTGGAGTTGTTGGCGAGGTGGTACGTGTACTAGTTCACCGGAGCTGTTGTATCTATTATAGCTGACCGACTTACATATAGACATTGTTGTCTTTCTCGACTCCACAATTCTATATCTCGACGCCCCCCCTCCTCCCCCTGGTCGACATTCCTCTTTTGGTACCCCTTGAGCATGGTCGGCCTTGTCACTTGGACCCTGGTTCTGGTTCCCCCACTGCTACCACCACACGCTTCATCGAGTAGAAGCCTCTAATCTACCTAGTTTCTGCAGAATCCTTCTTTAATTTTTTCTTTTCTCAAGCATCAATCTGCACTACGCATATTCCCGACGTGGACCCTCGCTCCCCTGCCTCGATTCTATAATGCCACTCCGTAGGAGGTGACGACCGTCGACCAAGTTACTCTGGCTACCGAGATCCTTGAAGGCTTCTTAGCTTCACTGACGTATTCACCCGTCCTGGCGCTGCCTCATAACGAGCTTCATTTGGTTTTCACGCCTTCTTTCATTGGTGGACAGCTGGCTGAACAGCGCCCAATCATGTTGGCATCTCTCAAAATACGAGCCACGATTTATCGATCCTGAGTCTTGCTCCGGGGACTTCTCCTTCTCTTCGCTCAAAGGCTACCAGGTGCACTTGGCTTTCCATCTGTGATAACTTTCGACTTACACGAAACTTTACGAATTTGAACGCCTCCAACCCAAGGAAAACCGATACCACTCTTTCGTGACCCTTCCTTTCTAAGACCCTCGTACCTCATCCCATCTCTCGGCGTTACGAAGCTCAAGGCAGCGAGCTAGCAACAGATCCGAGTCTGCGACGGGAGATCACGTTGCAAATTCGAAGAAGCTCGTGACGTTGAACCCTCCTCTCGACGAACATCTACTTGACTAGAGCCCAGTCTGTAGCGTCATTAAAACCTCATGATAAGTAGCCAGACCTAGGCTGCGTAGGCGACATACCGACATCGTGGATATCGCCTCCCTTCTCAAGGTCCCCGACTCAAATGAGTCTTCTGTATCTCCTCCTCACCATAGCCGAATCACGTCAGTACCTCCCACCGTGGCGGCGACAAGTTCAACCGTGCCCATAGGGCCTCCTTTGTATGCAGGGCCTCGTCTAGGACCAGGACCAGGACCAGGACCGGGACCGGGATCAGGACCAGGACCAGGACTAGGACCCGGGCCCGGTCTGGGGCTACCGGAGAAGCGCAACATGCCACAGCACGCAACCGAGTCACCGGCCAAGAAGCAGAGCAAATGGTCGCCTGAGGAAGATGCGCTCATCATCGATCTTCGAGGAAGTGGTATGAAGTGGGAGGACATCTCCAAGAGACTACCGGGGCGCAGTGCTATCAGCTGTCGACTTCACTATCAGAACTACCTGGAGAGGCGCAGCGAATGGGACGAGGAACGCAAGAACAAACTTGCAAGACTCTACGAAAGGTACGTCGCGCCTAACACTCTAGCTTAGAGGCCTTCATAATGAAGTGATGCTGTGGGGTTGGCGGTGTTGGGCAAGCGGCAGCTGACATCATGACAGATTCAAACCCGAGATGTGGGCAAAGGTTGCAGAAGAGATGGCAATCCCTTGGCGAGCAGCAGAGGCAATGCATTGGCATTTAGGGGAAACCGATATGGCTCGGCGGGCAGGCGTTACCCCCTTTTCCCTTACGCCAGCTACCTCCGACAACGCACAACAAGGAGGCATCAGAGCGCCACCTAGAGGCCATTCTCACTCACGATCTCAAGGGAGCATATTTCGCGACACGGTTGATCCTTCGAGAGGCTACGGACGAAGCGTGCCGCCAATGCAGGCTGGACCGCCAGGACGACTTCTTGGCCCGGGTCCACGTAAAGAAGCCGGCCCGCCTCACCTTCCGGCCCATCTTGAACATGGAGAGGCTATGGGATATGCACCACACGGGGGTCCGCTCGCCCCGATCCAGCCTCAAAGTCAAATGCGCCCCGGGATGCTTCCTGGTCTTGCCGAATTGACAACAGGTGTCAGCCCTTACAGTACACCGGCATACTCGATTGGTGTTCCGAGTGCTAGTCCCGCTCAGAGCGCAACGGGAAGTCCCGGGCCATTCATGTCGGCGATGAGCTACCCGCCTCTGGAACCTGCTGGGTCGAAACGCCGAAGGAGTCCTGAACTCGGACCACCCGATCCGAGTAGGAGGAGACACCTGGACACGCGGCCGGATCACTTGGACAGGTCGATACCGCGACACGTACCTTGAAGTTAACGAAGCGGCGAGCGAAGAGTTACTGCACAAAAACAGGAGTTGTCAGGGTGTCTGGATTATTTGCATTTGGTATCATACGCATTCGACAACAAACACACTTTGGAAGGAACATATGTTGCATCGGAACGGAGCGAGCATCGAACGGCTTTTGCGGCGGCATTATCTTACGACAACTGAGCTTATTGATACCAGAGACACCAGGCGCGCGATTCCCGGGGCGGGGGAAGATGATGATTATGGTCATTTCTTGGTTGTACTGTTGTCACTTGGTCTTGATTAATGGCGCGTGAGAGATCAAAAGTTTCTGGCTTGGGGTCGGGTGCGTGTACAAGCGGGCAAGAACGCACGAGTCGTGCGAGATACCTACGGATGGGCGAGGGAAACAAAACCGGCCGAGGGCAGCGCTGGAGTTGGTCTAGGTACATGGTGTATCAAGAGAGCATGCGTTCCAATGCCCTTTTTTGTTTTTGTTTTTATTTGTTCTGCTGTGCATTTGGGCAAGCCCATGGCTGCATATCGGAGGAGCAGAGCTGTTTGGACTTTCGGCATGTCATGATAGACGGGCGTTCAGACCTTGACGAGTAACGGTACTGAAGGGGACTCTGTGGGGAAGAAGACCGTCCCCTACTCTGTAATTACGTGGATACAGATGTGTAGAGCTCAACATCCGCTTACTTGACTCGGCTCGCTATGACATACCAGTTGTCCTTGTCGTAGCCACCATCCAAGACTCTGCCACCCACAGCTTGCACATCCTCCTCTAGTTCTCCTTTCTTGAACAGGTGATAGTAGCGATGATATGTCGTATCGCCACCTCCTTCGGCGCTTTTTGTCTTGCTCTTGAAGACCCAAGGCACCATGCGATCTTGATCAGCGCCTTCGTCCCAGCCCCGCCTGCTGCTCGCCTGCTCTAGGGCCCAGACGTAGACCAGAACCTTCCCGCCATCCTCATCCGCCTTGACACAATCCAACAGCGCCCTCACGGCCTCCCGCCTCCTGGTCCTCGTCGACAGATGATGCACCACGGCGACGCAGATGGCGAAGTCCGCCTTTCCCGGCCGGAACGGCAGGGCCAGGCCGTCGGCGACAGCGACGTCGCACCTCCGCTCCCCGCCGTGGTCCCTGGCGATGCGCGCGAGGCTCGCGCTGCGGTCCGAGCCCACGACGAAGACGTCCGGGTTCACGGCGAGGTACTTGCCGTTGCCGCAGCCGACGTCGAGGCCCACGGACCCGGCGGGGAGCGCCAGCAGGAACGAGGCGATGACGGGCCACGGCTTGTAGCGCGTGGCCGAGAAGTGAGGCGCGATGGACTCGTAGACGCTGTGCACGTGCTCGCGCTCGTACGACTCCGCCTCCGCCTCGGCCTCAGCCTCAGCCTCAGGCTCCGCCTCCCTCCGAGCATCTGCCATGCCTCCGGGAGGGGCCGAGCTAGCCGCGGCTCCAGCACCAGCGTCCGTGTCAGCGTCAGCGTCAGCGTCAGCGTCAGCCTGGCCCCGGTCTGATCTCGACGTCATGCCTACCACCGCCTGGGACGTTATGTTTGGCTTGCTGGGGATGGATGGATGGACGGATGGATGGATGGATGGATGGGCAGTCGCTGGCGTCGAGGGCGGGACTGCGAACTGCTGTCACCGCTTCTTTGGGTGGTGTGTGTGTGTGTGTGTGTCTTAGATGCCGGATCGAGGATGTGGCCCGGCAGATGTTCAAGTGCATTGTAGTGCCGGAATCCTCTGCTTGTACGTACTTGTGGCGTTATCGACCCGACCTGTTGGTTCATGCTGGGTTTGTGTGTTGGCGCTCTTGCAGCTGCATGCCAGGCCGGGGACACTGCTGGATCAGGGGGCCACCGTCCGCCATGGGGGGGAGAGGGTGGGGTGGGGGGAGGGGCGGTCGGGAATGTCTCGCAGTCCGCTTAATAACAAGGTTTTCTTTCGCATGTGGCGAAGGCAGGCAGAGACTCAAGTTAATTACAGTAGTAACTAACTAGAATCTCGGGCTTGCAGCTCGCTTCGCTGTTCCGTTTCGTTTCGTTTCGTTTCGTTTCGCTTTGGCACGCACGGCAGATAGGCGAGGTCTGTCTGTCTGTCTGTCTGTCTTGCAGGTCCCAAATCCTATTCGTCACTGGTTCCAGGAGGCCGGTCGGTCTGTCGTGTTTGCGCGACCGGCCACGGGGCCTGCCTAGGAACTCAGCTACTGCAGGCAAGGTGGCCAACCAAACCTAACAAGACCGGCGGCACAGTAGTGGCACGACCCAAGGGGGGGCTTTGTTTGGCTTTGCTTTGCTTTGCTTTGCTTTGCTTTGCCTTACTTTCTCACCGGAGCGGTCGAGACAGACGCGAGAATATGTCTGAGCGTGCGCAATTGCCCCGAGACAAGGTTTCAGAGCTGCTGTAGGCATTGTTCGGGAAGTTTTCGTCGGCCCCCCATGTCTTAGAATTAGAGTTATATAGGTTTGAGTACACGCGAACTACTATATGCCTTTTCTCCGAACCGCGTTCATCACAACAGGGCCAATCATGGCTCGCATGTTTTATGTTCGAATTACCCCCCGCTGTGCTCCTATAATACCTACGTTAGGATATCGTCTGTCTTGGGGGGACGACTTGAATAGTCATCAGCATGACTGCATCCCGTTCTTTTCCCACTCTTTTGACGCCGTCTCAACATTTGTATATCAATCTATCTGGTTCCTTTGACTGTAATCTACTTGTGGCTGTAATCTACTTTGCCTTGGCTATGCGAGCCGCCTAGGTTCGCTCCAGCACCTGGACCACCACAGGCACGATGCCCTTATGGCTTCTTCCCGGTGTTCAATGGGCTCTTCGGGTCGTAGACATCAGTTGTGATCAGTTCCGGATACTTCACTTCTCCCTGCTTCAGGACTGCCTCCATGACTTCCATGATGGTGATGCTCTCTTCCCAGGGTAGTGTGGCACTCTCCTTCTTGCCGTCACGAAGACATCTCGCACATTCGTCTGCTTCCCAAAACATTCCATGTCCCCAGTCCCGCTCCTCGTCCTTGGGAATGGGACAGTCAACAACCTCGACTTTCCCCCCGCCGTCCTTCTTGACCACCTTGTATTGCAGAGGCTTGAAGGCTGGTCCCATGACCTGGATCTCGCCCAACGGACCCTGAATCTTGATGGCTGGACCACCGCTATTGTGACCATCCGTGTTTGTGGGAATCCGTAGACTCGTCAGCCCGATCCCCATGCTCTTGTGCTTCGGAAACTGCACGATCCAACTCGTCATCTCATCTGCACCAGTGCTGTATTTGTTGATCGCACCGACAACATTTGGCTTCTCCTTCTCCGCTTCTGGCTGGCAGTGGTAGAGAATCTGGAAGAGCCAAGTCAGCGAATAGATACCCAAGTCCAACAACGCACCGCCGGCCAAGTCAGGGTTGACCATCCTGTGCTCGTCGGGAAAGGTGAGTGTTCCATCAGGCCCTTCATTGCCGAAGGAGTTGTCGGCAATGACTCTGTAGATCGGGCCAATGGCGCCGGACTTGACTAACTCTCGTATTTTGATACTGAGTGGGAAATATCTGGTCCACACGGCCTCCATCAGGAACAGGTTCTTCGCCTTTGCCGTGTCGACCAGCTTTTTAGCCTGAGCAGCGGTCACGGTGAACGCCTTCTCGCAAAGGACATGCTTGCCAGCCTCCAGGGCGAGCATAGTGTTTTGGAAATGGTGCGAGTGAGGAGTGGCAACGTAGACGATTTCTACGTCTGGATCCGCCACAAGCTCAGCGTACGAGCCGTAGGTCTTGACTCCATCCGGAGCCTTGACTTTGGTTAGGAAGCTTGCAGCGCTATCCTTGGAGCTTGACGAGGCAACAGCTACCAGCTTATGCCCGATATCTTGGACACCGCGAGATGCAGGGTTGTTGAGGAGGTCCTTGGTGAAAGCTTGTCACCAGTTAGATATAATCCTCATTCGTTGACTTCGAGTGCTTGAGACTGACTCTGTGCTATTCCACCCGTGGCCATTATCCCCCACTTCGCGACGTACGGTCCTGGCGCCATGTTGCGGATGTGTTGAACGTGAAGGGAAGTTGGTGATTATGCAGACCTGGTTCTATGGGTTGAGAAGGAGTTGGCGTACGACGAGGGGAATTAACCGTTTAAAAGAAGCCGTCGAGTAGATGTTGCCACAGGAGTTCAGTTCTCACGGACGGAAGCTACCTTCCACGTCTGCTGTCCGGCTTCAGGTGGGGGTGGGGTAATGTTTACTCAAACGACCATACGCTCTGCTCTGGTGCTAGGCTATCTAAGTAGGTATCGTTGGAACATCAAGTCAGGCAAGCTATGGCTCTTGTGTAATTCTAATTTGGCTTCAATCAATGAATGTCCTTCCTATATGACTCGTGCTGCTACACAACTACAACATAGCTAGAAGTGCTGAAGAAGAATTAAGAGCATGCTTGGTATAATTAGTCGCAAACCGTGGGAGGCACAGAATACGTCATTACAGGTGTATGTATGTATGTATGTATGCATATATGCGCAGTGCCCCACGTTGGCCTTCCTCTTCCACCCAGAATTGGCAAGCCTGACAACACACACACACACACCCATAGCTCCAAGGATCGAGGATTAGCCTATTATCAACCCTTGGCAGCGTTGCTAGCTAGACCCGTAACTGTCTATCTAAGTAGGTAGTCATCTGGCTATACTTCGTGCGTATACTCCTGCCACTGAGTAAGTCTGTTGGGAAGGACGTTCCTACCATAAGCTCTCATTGACACTGCACATGGAAGACAAGACTGCAGCATCCGTCTCAGATAGCTGTGATTTTACTGTACTAGTCGAAATTATTATTCAACTCAAGTCGCAACTCTCCAATCCTACCCTACCTACGCTATGCCAACGAGGATCCTGAGTCCTCAAATTCTTCAGACGCCGCCATTGAGACACACATATCCCCTAAGTTTGCGACAGATTCACCATCAACTCAGAAGCATGGCAACCGCACCCCAAACCTCCACCCTCTCCAAAGACCTCACTCTCCCCGGCCATCCCCAAACCACAACACCGCGCCTCGTCTACGGCACGGCCTGGAAGAAGGACCGCACGGCAGATCTCGTCTACCTAGCCCTGAAGTCGGGCTTCCGGGGCATCGACACAGCAGCGCAACCGCGGCACTACCAAGAACGTCTCGTCGGCGACGGGATCCGGCGCGCCATCTCCGACGGGGCCATCGCGCGGAAGGAGCTCTTCCTCCAGACGAAGTTCACCTCCATCTCGGGCCAGGACCCGGACGACCTGCCCTACGACCCCTCGGCGCCGCTGGAGGAGCAGGTCCGCGCCTCTGTGGCCTCGTCGCTGGAGAATCTCAAGACCCCGGACGCGGAACCCTACTTGGACAGCGTGGTCCTGCACTCGCCGTTGCGCACCATCCCGGACACGCTGACGGTCTGGAAGACGCTGTCATCGTACGTGCCGTCCAGGATCCACCATCTGGGCATCGCGAATACGCCGCCTCAGGTTCTGGAGTACTTGTTCGCTTCCCCGGATGTCACGGTCAAGCCTGCCGTGGTGCAGAACAGATTCTATGGGGACACCGAGTATGAAGTCCCGCTACGGGCGTTCTGCCGGGAGAATGGAGCCGTGTTCCAGACGTTCTGGACATTGAGCGGGAATCCGAAATTGGTGCGAGGTGACGTCGTTGCCGGACTAGCGAAGGCGGCGGGCGTGGAGAAGGAGGTTGCGTACTATGCGCTTGTGCTGGGACTGGAAGGGACCACAATCCTGGATGGAACAAGTGATGAGGAGCACATGAAGGCGGATCTGGAGGGCATTGAGAAGATTGGCAGCTGGGCTGAGGGTGAGGGCAAGGAGGTCTGGCCGGAGGCACTAGGCAAGTTCAAGAGGTTGATTGGGGAAGAGTGACGAATCTGAGTTCCTATGGTAAGTTAGTTGCCTTGACTAGAAACTCCCCATGCGTTTGAGTCAAGATAATTGGACATGTATTAACCTCGACCTAAATTCAAGTTCTGGATTCATGATTGATGTGATGAGTACTGTTATGAATCCATATCCTCGTCCCATGGAGTAGCGTCTAGGTGGGCTATCATTCCTGTTCAAGAGGAAGAAGGCAGAAGATGTATCCGGCGTGCAGCCCACTCGATCCAGATCAACGCTCCACCAATGCTGAAAGCACAATGCATCATCCCCAACGCCAATGAGTATCTGCTAGTCCTCATGCAATAATCCGGATCCAAGCAACCGGTGGAAGGGTGCGTTCTATGCAGCCTCCAACTTAATCCTGCCCCGGAGACCAGCGTATTCATCCTGCTTGAACGCTGTTAGTCGTCACTTTCTATGCGGTCCCCAACTTCATCTTAGCGCGTAGGCCTAGTAGTTCATCCTGTTTGAATGACTTGTCGGTCACCGTCTCACTCACTACACGAGGGGGTAGGAGATCCGGCATGCTCACCTCAGCTTTTCTCTTTCCCAGCACTGGCTCCGGTGTACTCCGGCTGTACATGGCCGCCGCCGCTATTGCACTTCCGCCGGTAACTTCCTGGTGGCAACTGGCATGGTAAATCCGGTCTCCTACATGGACTGCATCTTCCCATACCCAGTCTCCGGCATCGTCGAGGTATATCTGCTTGAAGTTTTCCTGGCATATGGGGCAGGGGCTGTTCTTGAGTACCGGATCACTGGGAACAGGAATATGCTGGCGTTTGGTAGCGTTCGATGCCGAGCCCGAGGCACCACTCGCGTCGGCCGGAGCAGTGACCCGGTCGTCGTCGACTGTTTCTCGGGTGTTGATCCAGTCCTACATGATGTCAGTCGTTATTCGACGAACAATTGACAGGAGAACGATATGAAGGAGAGACTTACTGTTTCATCGACCAGCCAGCTGCGGTGTTGTCCGCTCTTTTCCGCCTCGCCGATGCGTTGGTTGACCTTGAAGTGCCAATCCATATGTGCCGTCTTCTTCTTCTTGCCCTCGTCGTTGGCCGTAAACCGTCTTCCGCAGTGAGTACACTGTGTGCCAAGACCTTCGAACATGAGAGGAAACAAGTGCGGCCGAAATCTAAATACGTTATTCGTGAGTTCTGCGACAGAGACTAGTAGGCCAGCCACTTACCGCTTGAGGGATGAAGCTTTAAGATCAATATCCCTAGTTAAAGTATCCAGGGGCGGAGGTCCCATACCAGGAACAGGGGGACGGAAGGGCATGTGTACGGACGGTGTGATGCTCGGCGTTAGTGCTGGGGCAGCAGCCGATGGTATAGCAGCGGGAAGCATACCAGCATTCCGCAACATACCCAACAGTGCCATGGGATCAGCAGGTGCAGGGGTGGCTGACTGTTGCAGATCAACCCGTTGGGGAGGTGGTGGCCTGATGGCAACAGATGCAGGAGGCGGTTGGGGTGTAGAGGCTTGCGGCGTGGCAGAACCTCGAGCCAACAGTGCAGCCAAAGCGCCAGACCCTAGAAGAGAATCCAAAGACACCTTTGGTGCGGCTGCTGGAGGAGGGGCTACTGCTACGGGTTGAGGGATGGGTACAGGTGTAGGAGGCTGAGCAGGAGGAGCCCTTATTGTCACTGCGAGTCCAGCAATTTGATTTTTAATAGGCACTAACTGATCCTGCGGCACATTACGTGCTTGAAGCATACTCTGCAAATCCAAGAGCGCCCTAAGCCTTTCAAGTATACTAGGGTCTTGTGGGTTTCGTGCAAATTCAGCCTTAAAAGCCGTGATGAGATTCTGGATGTCACTCTCCAAAGCATCTACACTGATTCCAGGCTGTGGTGTGCTATAGCCTCCATGATAGGGCGGCTGAAAGGCAGTCAAGTTTGCTGGAGGTTGTGGTGTAGATGGGGGCGGTTGTAGCTGATTCTGGCCCGGCTATCAGTAACAGTAATTCAGGAAGAGTACGAGGGTGACGAACCTGGTGGAATGGATACTGAGTTGGAGGAGGCTGCGTCGGTTGGCCATACGGAGTGCCGTTCATGAGTGGAAACGGTGGCGGACCACCTGGATACCCACTCGCCTGGGAAGCAGGCCGCGCACCAGGAGGAGTCGGAGTCTCTCGGTACGGTACGCCTTGGGGCATCTGTCTTCCTCGGTTTGTCAATTTCCGACTCTCCTGGTTGCCTCTTTCCCTTGCTTGAACTAGTGCGTTCTCTATAGGACGCGTGACATCAGGAGGGAATACAGGACGTGTGTCGATGGAGCCAGGGATGGGTTCCTTCCAGGTCTTGAGCATCTCGTCCATCTTTCTGCGGGTGTTCATGTCGACCGAGGCATATGCTTCCATATAAGTACCATACAGTCTCTTGCCAAAGAATAAGGTATAGGGCGTCCCAACGTTTTTGACAATGGAGTCAAGCACGTACAGGGAAGGGAGCTTTTTGTGAGGTGCTACCTACAGACCACGTAAGTAAATGTATAACAACACAGGTGAAGTCATAGTGGTTAAAGTCATTCGTCAGTATGTCCCGTCTGATTCGGACACACGGTATCGATATGGAAGTGTCAAGAAAATGGAGCCTACCCGTTTGATGTGGTCTTGCAAAGCCTGCGAGATGGCAAGTGCATGTTCGGTGTTCTCTCGAGCGATCATAGTCAAGTTCTGAATATCATACCGGTTGTTGATCTGCAGGTCTTCGAGCGCTTCCCGAAAGTCCTGGGCGACTTCCTCAGATTCTTGGTAGGACATGTTGATCAGAGTGCAGTGCAACCAACTATGACCAGTATGTGATGATATCAAAGTAGCAAAAAGGTGGAAGATCTGCTGTCTGGTGGGCGCGCAGCAACTTTTGGGGCATTTAATGCTTGCACTGGGAACAATAGAGCGGGCGCTGTGTCAAACGACAGTTATCACAATAGTTGAACGTCCCGCTTGAGAATCTCTTCATCGAAGGACACTGAGATCTGAATTCTGGGGCCTGACCACTCCCCCGGGGTAGATATTGCACTCCACCGCCTTTGTTGAAGATCAGACTTCAGCCTCTTCGGTGCCTTTACTACCTCTTGATGTCTCTGTCTATTCCCCTTGAAGGCCTTCTACGCCGGCAGGCGCACTTGCCTGTTGCCGCAGAGAGCAACTGAGAACCAGTCCAAATACCTATGTTCTATTTGGGGACCGAGCTGCAACGCCCGAGAGGTGAGTGTAGATTGACAAGGGATGCGACGTTTGCCTAGAGGAAAGTTGATTGCCGTTCGTGTGTGAGGAATCGGCAGCGAGTCCGGTCTACTCAAAGTCAACGTTGACAGTGATGTCGTTGATGGGAGCAGAGTCTGTGAAGGGATGCAGACTGGGTTAAAAGATGTTGTGAGGTCTATGGCAGACCGAGTTGTCGACGAACGTTGCGTCGTGGGCTTACTGCGTAAAGTAGGTTTTGGGGAGAAATGGATGGCACTTGCAGCAATCCAATTTAGGTGCACGGATCTCTGTTAGTCATGAAAGAGCCTGACGCTTTGACCACTAATCGACCTTGTTGCAACTTACTCCGCTTCTGGCTGAGGTGGGGACTAGTCGAAAAGAGCCAAAGGATTGCGCTCCCCTATTAAACCACACACTGGAGCCTCTTCATTGACAAATTTTCTCACGTCTTTGACTGACTCAAGTTATCTGAGCTTCAAAGGCTACTATCGGAGTCTCGAGTGACAAGGAACAGCCGTCTGTGGTATAGTGATGCCTACATATGACATTCTGCCACTTACATTCACTATTGCTTTCACGTATATAGAGTACTGTATCATCTAAGAATCGAACTGCAGAACTGATATTGAGTCCCTGACAAGGAGCAGTGCTCCTGTCCTCGACAGATCCAAGAATGCTGATTATTATGTCAAAAGCAAATACCGCTGTATCCTCTTCCGTCCCTGGGTATTCCGTTTTCAAAAAGCACAACCAAACGCCCCTCCCTATGCAGCGGACATCCCGAATAAAGTGATCATACTTTCCACCTCAACTTTCCTCCTCAGAACCGATTCACGTTAGACGCTTCGCTGTACTCGGAGGTTGGTCGGAAAACCGGATGTGCCAACGTTGGGGGTCTCTGAATGCCGGGCATTACGGGTGAACCTCGATCCTCAATGGGACGTTCACCGAATCCCTGCTCAGAGTCATGAGGGATGGGCTGGCTGATCTTAGGCTTTCCTCTGCCGAATTTGGCGAAGACGGAACGTCCCTTCTCCTTGCGGATTGAACTTGTGTGGCTGGAGAAGTCTTTGTCGGGCCATGCAATATTGTCGGCAGACTCGCCGTCTCTTCGAACCCTGCGGGCGTTCGCTCCATTCTTGCTACCATACCACCAGGACATCATGATGTTCACGAAGCCGAAGAAGATGGCCAGAACACCGGCAGCCAGGGAAGCCCTCCAGAAGGGCAAACCCATGTTGGCGACAGAGTTGCGATCGTCACTCAGCTGGCCGAGAGTGTGAGAACCGAGTATGATCATGGCGAAGCCGAGCCAAGTGAAACCACGTTCGGACCCAATAGCCGGCCAGTTATTGTTGATCCAATTCAGTTGGCAGGCTTCGGACGCGCAAAGGAGGAAGCATACGCCCATGATGAATGCCAGCGAGACGTCGTTGAAGAAGGTGAAGGCATTGGGCATCTTAGCCACAAACATCAGCAAGAAGGATGATGCGGCTATGAGGCCGAGGACGATGAAATTGATGAAGCGGATCACATTCAGGATCACGTAGCCGAAGCCCTTGCCCTTGAAGCTGAACATAATGGAGAGTTCTGCTGATGTTGCAATGTTTTATGTCTAGGCGCAGAAGCGTTAGTAGTCTTTTCTCGCAACGTCTTGCTGAATGTAGGAGAGGGCACCAACAGATAAACTGCCTGCAGTAGAGTCAAGGCTTGAGGTTTGTTTGTCTTAGTTTGGTTGGTAGGACCTGGCTGGCAGATCTACGAAGAAGTTCGCGGAAGAGAACGTGGTGAAGGTTAGGAAATGTAAAGGAGAGATGGACTGGAGAGAGCGGATGCGGGTTCACAGTCCACTTGACTGGTTACTTTATAGCAATGAGTACAAAAGAGTGATTGTAAGTAATACTATTATTCACTTCCTTCAAGGACAATGAGGTGATGCGGTTCAAAGCACTGCTCAAGAACAGAGTTGACGATAGGCGGGCCTCGATCTTTTAATAGAGAACGAGCACCCTTGTCCAACTAGGGCGAACAATAGGAAAGATGAAGGAAGGATAATGGGAAGTTCGAAAGAGTCCCGCTCAAGAATCCAGCTCTGTGGATGTTTCGCATTGACCAGATGTTTCCTCCAGTGTTAGCCAATGGTTTGGGTGTGTCACGAATAGTCTCGAGCCCAATGAAGCCCGTTTATCCATGTTGAGAAGCCAGGGGATTATGATCGATTACCAGGCCAGAACGCGTGATACCTGGTCGATACAGCTTCTCGAGGGTAAAACAGACGTGTTCCTGCAGCACTTTTGCCTTGGTGAACGAGACAACCCCGGCAGTCAGTCGTGATGCTTGACGCAGAATAGTCTATCTTGATGGGTCAACTCCACCATCATGGTAGGGTTGCATGAGACGACAGCGATACCTTGCTTTAGCGCGAAGCATTTCCTCCAATAAGCAAGGGACAATCCAGAGCCGGACGAGTTCGTCGTCACCTTGTCCCTGGAAGGGTTCGGGATGATACTCTCGAGATTCGCTGTCAGTCAGTATTCAATTGGCTGTCGAACCAGCAAGCTTTGTTTCAGCATCTTTAGCCAGCAACCATTCCCCACACATCCTCTCAAGGGCGACAAAGCACTCCCAGTAACGCAGCGGCCCAGGCCGCGTCCAGTCTATCAAACGTCTACTGTGGTAGCAATTGAACCCTTTTCTTTCTCGTCGAGCATGGGATCCCTTTACTTCTCGAAGTTTTTCTTTGAGGATGAGACTGGTGACCCTTGTGCAGCTGTAGCTGCCTTTGACTTAAGCTACGCTAGACGATGCTCTAGGACTCGGTGGGTTGGATTTCTTCAATAATTCACTCTCAGGCTGCTTACAGGTAACACTGCATTGAACTTCTCTCACGGCAGTCCTTTCACATGTGTGATCAATGAATCCTTAAATGTCTGCATGTTGAGAGCACTGATTGGCATTGCATAGTCTAAGAAAACCTATGTACATCAAGGTTCGATAAGACCCGTAGCGCAAGGTAGGGAGGGATAAGGAGTGATACGTTATGCTTCCCCCCTGTCACAGTGGATTCACCAAACGTGGTAATACAGCAGGACGCAAGATCTGTCTTGTTAAATTAGTCTGTGTCTCTTGATAGACCTAAAACCGAGCCTGTTCAAAGAATTTGAACAGAAGCGCATTGTGCTATTTCCAGCATTGCCCATCCGCCTCACAGTGCAGTTAGTGTTCTGTGGCGCGAACATAGCCGAGGACATAGTGGTCTCGACCACTGGAGCAATAACCCCACCTTCCGCGTCTACTGCAGACTCGGCGGCAAACTTTGATTGGTCTCTGAAGTATTTCACCGACACCTTCCTGTTCCACTAAGAAGCCGCGTTACGCCAGCACAGCCTCACGGACGACCCTTTTGACGACTGGGGGATAGTCAACCAAAAACCACTGGCCTCCATCAGCTCTATTCACGAAACAAGTCTCATCGCATTATCTGGAACTGATCGTTCCAGACCAAGCTCTAACAAGCGCTTAACCCCCCCATAATCCAAAAATGGCTCGTGGCAACCAGCGCGATAAGGCGCGTGAGAAGAACCTCAAAGCGGCGGCTAGTACGGTAAGTAAGATTTGATGCCGATGGATAAGCGCTTCGGCACGCAACAGGCGGAGGAGCACCTGTAATAGTGACAGTAGCATACTGACGGGCAAGTCACTGACCATAATACGTTAATACAGAAAAGCAAGAACTCGAAGACCGGTGCCGAGATGGCTCGCGACAAGGAGGCGGTTGCTCAGATGATGAGGGAGAAGCAGGCTGCCGGTAAGGACACTGCGACTCTTCAAACAACCACGATAATCGCGAAAACGTGTAGACTAATACGACACGTCATCATAGCCGATGCCAAGAAGACTGCCGAAGCCGCCAACAAGAAATAAAGCCACGCCGATCGTTCAGCTGGATACGATATTACGACATGGCATGACCTATAGCAAAGATCGGGGAAGGCGTGTTTACCGGAGTACAAGTAGAGCTGCTAGATTTCTAGACGAAGCCAATATATCAGACATATTGCACTATTCGACGTTTTCTTGCCGACAGATTCGGCTTGATGAATTTCGCTGTCTATGGCTATTGCTGCTCTTGGCGTTCGTATACATTCATTTGTAGGCTGATAACTGCGATATGGCTCGACGATAACTCAGAATGAGGTGGGTTATTCTTGGCATCTTCATTGTTCAGTCCCTGAACTAGCGGAATGCTGGGGTCCCGATGGAGCATCTCCCACGAGTTTCTTTACAAATCAACTCCCAGTCTTTGGGTTCATCCGAGTATGTCAAAGGGCCAGGATTACCTCGGTGGAAATATTTCGGTGGGCACTCTGGTTGCTTGACGGCTCAACAACCCCCATCGCGTTTGCAGCGAGTCCTGGCGGGCTGTTTAGAAAGTTTCATGTCTGGATATATTCGCTGTACACCACGTATCATCTGTCCAGAGGAGAACACAGGGGATGGCCCTTCAGACGCGCCGACACTCCATTGCACACTGTACTATTCTGCACATCTTACCGTTCGTCGGGTTCAAGTTGTCAATGCAGGCTCGGTGGACGTTTTTATCTTGTCGTCTCGGTAGGACTTGCATCTTCTTACTCTCGAAGATCAAAACGGACTAGTCTCGCGACTCCCCTTTTCCAACAAAATCCAAAGATAGTAAAGTATGATAACCATTACCTAGACCTGCTCTTTCATGCTTCTTTGCCCTCGAGTGTTCCTCTATGGGCTCCTGCCACGACTTCGAGAGGGTCGAGCGCCGCATCACGTCTCTCTTATTATCTCCTCTAACCGCAGGAGATAAATGCTCGAACTCGCAGAACCCCCTTCTGTGGCAACAGTATTCCGCGAGCTTGCCGACGACTACATGTGCCAGTACTACTAAGTCTCATTGTGTTCATGCGGGTCGATAGTCGTAGGGCACTACAGACGTCCAAGACCAAGCTGATAATGCCCTTACCGGAGGACTCCCATCCCGAAGATATCTCCTTGCGCCATTTTACTCATAAGAACATGTTCCCCTTCCAAATCATATTGCCGCATTAGCGATCAATGAAAAGAGCAAACGCCGGATCAAAGATATGACGATGTATGTTACACCCTAGTCGCTCATTGACATTTACAACGTATACCCAACTTTCGGAAGATATACACAATTGGCACTCACCCATCTTATAAACGATACGCGAGTACGGTGGGGATACTTTTCAGTAGCGACCTACCGGACGAGTCACTCCTTCTCAAATTGACGGGTCGTTGTATGCAGCTTGGCAATTATTACGCATTTGACAGACCAATGGAGTTAGAAACCTCTTACACAAGGGACTTGTATAGCTGCTATTGTCATGTTACCAAATACTCCCTTTGAGGTGCCCCCACCTCCTGATCCTTTGTCACAACATTGTTCGTCGATTGTTCGAGCTGAATACGATTCCCTCCTTTGTCTAGGTAATCGGTATATAGAACAGGCTTATTCAGGTCCTTCCTCTTGTGCATCAAACCCAAACTACGAAGGCCCCCAAAGATAATTCAGCACGATGGCAACGGACAGTTACTTGCATTCTCCCTTTGTCCTACCCGCCTTTGCGCTCACACAAGCCCTTTTCGATCTCGACTGGGATAGCGTGGAATGGATTGAGACGGTTTCGCCAGATCTGATCTTGCAGCTGGCGGACTCCCCCTGCGTCCACCTGGCGTTCCGCCACTTCGCCAGCGAGTGCTTGCGGCGGGACCAGGACCCAGGCTTCTCAGCCTACACCTTCCAAGACAGCCGCGAGGCCGTGTCGCTTTTCCTCGCTCACGAGAAGTGGTCCAGCGACTGGCTGCACGGTAGGTCACCAGCGGAGCTGAGCGAGGGCGGTGCGCGGATGCCGCACCTCGTCGCGGCCTTCATGCTCCGCATCAACGCTTTCATCAAGCAGGGCATGCCGGGCCTAGAAAGGGAGATCGGGGGCCACCAGACCGAGAGATTAAGTATCATCCTGGGCATCTGGGGTGTCTGCACCCGCGTTTGTGAGCAGGAACTGCGCTACCGTTCATCGCCACACCCAGAAAGGTACGCGTTCCCTGGCCGACTGGCTAACGCCGCAGCTTATGCATCAGCACTTCGGACGTGGAGGAGCCGATATGTCAACATTCTAGATAATTGGGATAATGACTCCGCGGCACTGGAAACGGCGATGAGTATTGATTTGGAGCTGAGACCACTGGTGAACGACTCGGTCTGGCTGGGGCTATTCCTAGACGACCAGGAGTTACATGAATATGTGAGACCCGTTCCGTTACTAGATGAGTTGCAGGATGTGAAATATCTTGCCACTTTTCACTTTCGCGAGTGGGGCTTTGAATAGTTAGGGGGTCGAAGAGCGGTAAGTCCAATGATACTCACCTCGAGAGAATCCGGTAAGTAAGGCAATGAGAACAAGTGAGCTGCGAAGAATCTAGTTACCAAGTCGCATGAAGCAAAGAAATAGCATCGTTCCAGCTCAAGATCATCGACCCGAAACCCAAATATACCCATCCCTCGCACTGACTGTGATACTTATGAACCGATTTTACCATGTTGGTACAGTCAGCTGCGGTTTATTTAATCCAAAGTCGGCCATTTCAATCGAGGTGAGAAAGTAGACGAAGCCACTCTCAGTCGCATAGATCACACTCGAGCCTCGTATTGGGGTAAAGAAATTGGTATTTTAGTTTATCATTCCATAACCTATTAATTGCGATCCCAGTCAGAAAAAATACGATCCAGTCATATGTACCTCTCCCCTTGTCCCCGAAGGTAGAGTGGCCGGAGGATTTTTCTAGTCCTCAGACAACTAACCAACCCAAGAAGTATGAAGCTTTGAATCTACTACATCATAAACACTAATCCAGGTATCATTGTCATCAATGTCACATGACCCTCTACCACAACACGATATACAGGAAATGTAACCTTAGACCACCTCCGCCATGGTTGCGGGGAGAGCACCGGCAATACCGCCGAAGGCGCCGAGTCCTTGAGCTTGAACAGCAGGGAAAGCACCAGCGCCGCAGGAGACAGCGCAGACGCACTGGCCGGCACCGGCGGTCAAAGTACCCAGACCCTGTTGGATGCTGCCGGTTGAGGTGGAGCCAGCCGCGGAGGCGACAGCAGATCCAGCGGCAGGTGGTGCGGCGGCAGCAGGTGGTGCGGCAGCAGTACTGTTCCCTGTGATGGCGCTACCTTTACCCTTGCCATTCTGTTGGATAGCCATGGCCTGGAACATGGCCTGGGTCTTGTTGGCGGTAGGGTTGATAGCCATGGTCATGCCCTGACCACAGTGACCGGTCTGCCTGCAGTAGAACCCTTCAGAGATTGTTAGCAAGAGTCACATATCTGCAGGGTACTTTGGAACATACACAGAGGGGTAGAAACCATGACTTGCATAGCAATCTGCGGGGCCGGGCTGATGGTGTTGTTGGGGTTGGGCTGGAAGCCAGTGTCCATGCCTCCAGCCATGGCTTCGCAAGGGGTAGTGAACGCAGATTGAGTGGCTGAATGGTTATTGCTTTGGAAGGTGAAGACGACCATGTCGCCAACATTCGCCTTAACCTCGGCAGGCGTAAATGTCAGGCCACCGGGACCACCAACCGTAACCTATGCAAGTCAGCGTGTATTCGAGTGCTCGAGAAGGGCTCGGCAACCTACACTATGCGTGGCAGCACTACCGGCTACGACACTAGTCAAACCAGCAGCGACAGTTGCGGTTCCAACTGTTGTGGCCACTGCGCCAGCTGTTACTGTTTGTGTAACGGTAACCTGCTGGTTGATAGTAGACGTCTGGGCATTGCCTCCTCCATTGGCCCAGATGATGATGACCTCGGTCGAAGACGCCTGGACGAGGCCACCAAGGTTTTGGTTTTGACCGTTTTGGGATTGACCGTTGTTGTTCCCGTTGTTGATGTTGATGACGTTGCCGCCATTCTTGCCGTTCTCCCTTCTCACTGGGTAGACATTCTGAACGGCTTTGGCCAGAGCCGCAGGCGCAATGGCCAATGTCACAGCTGCTGAGAACTTCATGATGACTGATACTTAGTATTAAGATGAAAGTCAACGTCGTAGTATCAATGCTCCTTCAACTCTTTGGTAGTCGTTTGCCTGAAAGACCGTACTGAACTGGCTCGAAATACTCTTGAATGGGCGAGTGCCTGCTCGGGATGAATGGAATAAAGGAACGAGATTGAGAACGAGAAAATGAGCGAAAACACAGATGGTAACACGTCTGAAGAATAAGAGACGAAGAAACAACCCACGATTCAAAGGGCCTTGGAGGGGGACATTATTGCTTATAATGGAGCATTGAAGATCGATGTTCGGCGTCACAGCCACGGTCAGCTCATCCCGGCCCAGGAGCTGGTCTCGAAACAGCAACGAGCATGCCTGGGCAACGACAGGGGTTTACATCGGTGCTGAAGACGTTCCGTACAACATCTACGACAGCGGGACTCGCTGCATTGCTATGCCACTGAAGGCGAAGGCGAAGGCGTCCGAGGGCTGCGGGGACAAGCGACATGGGTGTCTTGAGGCTCTGGGTTCTGCTTGTGGTTGGCTCAGGAGACGAATGTGACAGAACTGTCTCAAATGGTGTTTGGGCATCTCGCCAAAACTTACAAATAGGGTCATAGCTCAGACCCTCGCCATCAGATGAAGAGAGGGATCGAGGAACCCACGACGCAAGTATCCGGATTTTTGTGCGGTATTATTGTTGCTGTTCAAGGAAATCTAGCCTTGCAAATGCATAGAGATAATTGCCGAATCTTCCAAGCAAGTTGACCGTCAAGTGCAGTGAAGAATCTCAACGTTCGAGTATACACAGTAGCGGTTGGAGAAGTGGACCCCGAAATTAGCGTAGCACTGGCAGTTACATAAAGCTTAATCCATAGGTGCGAATCCACACCATTAGGCGCTAATTCTAGTCTCATCCATGCGGAAACCCGGGGCTCAATCTCTCCACCGCACTCGCGACCCAGAGGCAGTGGATAGCACGGCAACTCTGTGCTAAGCCGGACGGGTGGTTATTGAAGGACAGGCCGCAGGACCATCGTCATTCTCAGGCCATATCTCGCCGCTCATGCAGTGAAGAAACAAGCTCAGGGATCCGTTGACTGGGGATAACTAGCACAGATGCTCCATTATTTGCGCCATCTAATCTTCCCTACGTCGTCGACTGTCTGATCTGGTCACTCGTACCAGTCCGGTTTAGACCGGGCCAGACACCTTTGATGCAGACAAGCTTTGGACGAGTCCTTCAGATTAATTGCTAACCCAAGGGCTCCAGCTAGATGGGCCTATTTCCCACACATAAGCCCTCCGAGCCTTGCTCTCTATGCTTCAGGGTTGAGTTCGTAACAACTGGCTGGGCTATACTCCACACACATCTTGCACTGGAAGTTTAAGTTGAGTCCCTCTAATTATCTCTGCATACCAAGATGGCATGTGCCAAAAGGTAGAGGCTCTTGTGGCACCGTTTCTATCAGGAGTCTTAGGAACAGGCTACGTGGTGGCTGTGATGACCGCGTCGTTATGACTTCAACAATCCCGTTTGTCGATTCAGATTCCACGAGTTGTAGTAGATGTGGCAGCTGTCAAAATGCCATCTCGTTCTAGATGGATATTGGACGAGCGTTAGATGAAAGCTGTAGTCTCGCCTCTTCCCGATGAGGTTCATAATCGGACGACTCGAAGCCGTTGTACAAGGCCAACATCGCGATTGGCTAGGCTCATCGTTTGATGCTGCCCAAAGCCTAGTCACATTCTTCTCAAATCTCAATACACCAGGAAGAATACGTGATACATGGCTTGTTGCACCTCAGACAGATCAACGCTGGGTGCCGAGATCCTGGAACACCAACCGTGACAGAACTTAAGCCCCAGCTCGATCCGATTGAAACCAATCTGAGCGCGAGCTCAGCCCAATCGGACTAGCTCGACGGAATATAGCCCTGCACATACTACCAGATGATAAGTCTAATGCTGTTGCGATTGCTCTCTCTGGCCTTCATAATAGCCTGTGTAATACCCTGCATAATACCAGGATATCAAGAGCTTTTTGAGGCTCTCATCACGCACTACACCCCAGTCAGCCAAGATCCCTCGTCCAACCCCTTCCCTGATGTTTCTTCCTGCAATTTACGCAGGGCAGAGCTTCTTGCTGGAACTTACCTGAACCGAGCAATGGTGCTGGGATGAAAGTAGAGCGTTCAGCCGAAGGCCCGCTGTGTGGGACCTCTGGGTTTCCATTCTCGTCGTTGCCGTTCTATGTTTTGTCAGTAAACTTTGAAACATTTAGGCCAAGCTTTGCTGATCTCCCATGATCCTCGCGGAGATTCGACTGACCACTTCCGACTCTGCTCCGTCTTCCGCAGAAGCTACCACCTCAGGGACGTCCTCTTCCATCTTGGCATCCGAACTATTGGTCCTGTAATGATCTACGTGTGAGAATCTGCGTCCGGCGGCCGAACGATGATCTGTAAAGAGAAGTACTGACTTGTTTGCGTTGCGGAGCTCTTCAACGTTCCCTCCCTTGGAATGGATGCTATGATATTTCTGGCTAAATGTTAGCGATGCAGCTTGCTTCACTGTAGAGCCGAAGATGGACTCGTATACCTTGTACTCCTCCAGAGCCTCATTCCACGAGTTCACCAGAGCCCTATCGTCCCAAACCTCCTCATGGCTGAGGTTTTGCGTACTATCCGCCATCTTGTTTACTTGGTGATCAAACTTGTCAGATTTGGTCGGGACCCGTCCTCTAACGCCAGGTGCTCACAAGTAACGGTACGTCGTTCGGAGATGGCTGCTTCTTGGAAGGAAGTTGCGAAATAGCAGAATGAACCAACAGGGTACTAGGCAGTGAAATTGTCGAGAGAGGATGACTCTCTAGCCACTCACAATTTTGGCACCTGTCACTCGATATACGCCAGTTACTAACTGCAGCACACTAATAATACCTACTTACCCTCCGGAAGTAGGTTAAACTAATGGCACAACTCTACACAGCGCCAGTCTCAGCGACCATCTGTATTAAACTACCAGTTGTGCCCGGGTGACATTCTCTATATTTCAATGATGATTCTTGTCAAAACGGTCAGGGGTTGAGAATTCTAGTGGATGCATAGGTACTATGGTGGTGATGGTGGGGCACTCGCATTCCTGGGGCGGTGAGCCCGCAACTGCCCCCAGTGTAATGGCAGAATTCTTAATTTTCCAAAAAGTTTCTCTTACTCAAGTATATTCCCGGGTTGCTCGCAAGGACCACACATACGTTATACGCAGCGATGGCTCCCGAACTTCGAGCAAAGAAGCATTCAGGTATAGCCAATCTTAAGATTCATCCAATGCGCAATTAACTGACAACAATAGCAACCTCCCAAAAGCCTGCCACCAAGTCTAAGGTAGTAGCTCCAAAGCGGAAAGCTGCCGACGATGCAAGTCCGGTAACTGCGAAGAAGGCGAAGTCTACAAAGTTAGATGTCACATCCAAAAAGGCCTCCAAGGCCCAAAAAGCCACGGAGCAGACGAAGGCGGATGACGAGGATCCCACCTCTGACGAAGAGGACGACCAAGCTTTAGCTCTTGCAAGAGTGGAGGAAAGCGACGAAGATGACGTAGAGGTTCACGAGAGTCTCGCCTTTAAAGAAGGACAAGATGTGGGCAAAGCACCAAAAGCATCCAAGGCGGTTCGGAATGCAGCTGAGGTGGGCCAGACAGAAGCGTCGGGAGTCGTCTATGTTGGTCGCATTCCACACGGTTTCTACGAACATGAGATGAGGCAATATTTCTCGCAGTTCGGAGACATCACGAAGCTCCGTTTGTCACGCAACAAGAAGACCGGCGCTAGTAAGCATTACGCATTTCTCGAATTCGCGGAGGAGAGTACGGCCGAGATTGTCTCCAAGACAATGAACAACTACCTATTATTTGGTCACCTGCTTAAATGCAGAGTTATTCCCAAGTCTCAGGTCCACGAGAATCTCTTCAAAAACGCCAACAAGAGGTTCAAGAAGATCCCTCACACTAAGATAGCTGGCAATAACCTCAAGAAGCCTCTATCGGAGGACAAATGGGCAGCGAGGATCTCGAAGACAAATCAGAAGCGTGCCGACCAGGCTAAGAAGCTTAAGGAGATAGGCTACGAGTTTGAGGCACCAGAGCTGAAGGCGGCAGTGGCACCGAAGGAGGTCGATGAACCAGCGGGCGAGGAGCAAGAAGCACCAAAGGCTATCGAAGCACCACCGACGCTCGTGGAGGACGCAACCGAAACACCGGAAGCTGCTGAGGCACAGGCGGATGACGGCGTTGAGTCTTTAGATGGAGATCGGGCTGTAGGGAAGCATGCGCTGCATAAGCCAGCCAAAGCCAACAAGCAGAACGGAGCAAAGGCAGGCAAGAAGGCGAAGAAGCCACCGAAGTCAAAGAAGGCCAAAGCATAGGCCGGATCGGCCGTCGCCCAGAGTAAATGGGACGTCATAATTCATGAGAAGAAGCGAGTTTGTTGACTACCTAGGTACCCTAGTCATCACGATCAAGTACAGAGATTCTACTTAGGCAGCTGGATGTTTGCACATAGCGAACCCGATGCACCCATAGACGTAAGTCGAGCAGCAGCAGGATTATAAAAGGCAATGGTCGGTCTACTTCAGCCGGGTTGTTTGAATCAGTCAAATTGATTTGCACGCGAAGGCGCAAGACAGTTTCGAGAGTTTGCCAGCGAAGGGTGAAATATGTGAGGAAGAAGGAAAAATTCGGTGGGGCTCCCAGTTTGCGATGTTCCCATATGTCCAGGCCCATAATCATGTGATTTGCATAACTCTCCAGTTCCAGCCTCAACCCATTCGTCAACTCCCGATCGACTGGAAGATCCAATACTTGCTCGCCCAACATACATAAGGGTCTACATATTTATCTGTCAATGTATCAGCTTCTAATGATCTCGGTGGGGGTGTTCAGCAATGATTGCCCGGAATTTGCTGCATCTCCATCCCCATCTATATCTCCATCTCCAGTTCGTCCTGCGTAGATGTTTTAGGTACAGTGGGTGCAGTGTGCTGTACCAACCATGGTAGTGCAGGGCGGGGCTCGGGACGACGATCCCAGACGCCATTTTAGCTCACTCAGCCCACCTGTACTGTACTGCAGGTAGGTCACTTCACTCGCCAACCCAACCCAACCACCAACCACGACTCGCTAGTTCGTAGTGGCTTACGTATGGACTTTCCATAGACACTTCCAACGATTCCCATATTAAAATATTGCCAACCAGACCTTATTCGACTCAATGCTTTGTGATTCACCAGTGACGCCTCAATCCCTGCGACAATGAGTCCTCCCGACCCAGGCCAGCAGACAAATAGTATTACCGGTCAGCAAAGTAGCCTCCCGCTGATGGAACATCTTGGCTGATGAGGTCGATCTAGCTTCCAAGAAGAAAACCAACAAGAAGAAGAAGAACGCGAATAAACCGAAGCCGATAGAGACTGAAGAGAAAGCTGCAGACGCAGCTCAGAATGGAGAACTGGAGGACGAAGCAGAGCATTCTGACAGCCTAGAATCTCCTGGACTGGTGAATACCTCCCGGTCTCCTTGACAAAGCAAGGTATCTAATGCGGCTCCTAGAATGCGCCCTCGAATGGCCATGCCACATCGCCGACCACCAATGGACATCCACCCGACGATACAAGCAAAGCGGAAGCTTCTACGAGGGACAGCCCCAAGCCACAGACTTCAGATACGCCGGACACGACCGCGCGGTTGGAAGCAATGTCGCAGGAACGGGAGGCCCTCAGGGTCGAAGTCGAACAACTTCGCAAGCAACTAGAGGGAATACAGGGGACACACAGCCAGGAAACGACGCAACTGAAGTCGGATCTGGAGGCAAGCGAGGCTGCGAAGGAGCAGGCCGAGGAACAATATCAAACGCTCATGGGTCGAGTCGAAAAGATCAAGGAAACGCTAGGCAGTCGATTAGCGCGGGATAGGGAGGATTTGGAAGAAGCAAAGGAGCGTGTTGAGGAGCTCGAGTCACGGAATGAGGAATTACAGAAAGGCTCGCAGAGCTTTCAGGAGGAGATCGAGGGGCTGAAGACGGAACTCCAGGATGCTACCAGGGAGCTTTCAAGTCTCAGGAGTCGCAACAACCTCTCGCAGCACAACTCGATGAAAGAGAAGGAGGATATGACCAGGCAGATCCAGCATCTAAGGGAAGAGGCCGAAGCTGCCAAGGACGCCATGGGCGATTGGGAGGTCCTAGCCATGGAGGAACGGTCCATTCGAGAACAGCTGACGGAGAAGACTACAGCACTGGAGGAGCAAGTTTCGTCGTTGAGAGATGGCTATGAACGCGCTGCCTCGGAACGAGACACACAGTCGCAAGCTGTGGATAGTCTGCAGCGGGCATTGCAGGAGATTCAAGAAGCTCGGAGGAGAGAGCTGCGCGAAATGGTCGAGACATCCGAGGGACAACTCCAGGCCATGAAGAAGCTGGTCAAGGACGCCAACTCGCGAGCTTCGGCGGCCGAGACGACCAAGGAGACGCTGCAGAAGGAGCTGGAGCGGACGGCGCCGTTCGAGAAGGAGGTGAAGGAGAAGAATCTGCTTATCGGCAAGTTGAGGCACGAGGCTATCGTCCTCAATGATCACTTGACCAAGGCGCTGCGGTATCTGAAGAAGACTAAGCCGGAGGATAGCATTGACAGGTTCGTAGCCTCTCTCCCACGTTCCTCCCTCTCCTAGCTTGGTTAACACTGACCATATCTACAGACAAATCGTGACCAACCACTTCCTCCAATTCCTCGCCCTCGACCGCTCCGATCCCAAGAAGTTCCAGATCCTACAAGTGATAGCTGGCCTCCTGAACTGGACCGACGAGCAGCGCGAACAAGCCGGGCTAGCCCGCCCCGGCACATCTAGCAACTCGCTCCGCCTGCCGACCTCGCCCTTCCACCGCACGCCCAGCACGCCGTCCCTCAATACCGAGTTCTTCTCAGACAGTACACCCACGAGCACCACCAATAAGGAGAGTCTGGCAGATCTATGGGCTGGGTTCTTGGAACGGAGTGTTGAGGAAGGTGGCGCCGAGGGGAGCAGGAAGGGGAGCGTCAGTAGCATGGGGACGAGACCGGATACCAGGGGAGGCGGTATGCCGTAGGGGCTCGGGATGGGAGTGCTTCGATTCTTGAATGTTTGTTTATGAAACTTTGTAATGAGCGGTTTGAAATGAGACAAGGACTTTAAAGGCGCGTGATGGAGCCTAGAACCAGTGTGCCAATGCATGAGTAAATGATACTGGAATGCCATCACCGTCACACTGGACTCCGATGCTTGTGTCTGCTGGGAAGTCATGGGCAACGTAGAGAGCAAGGAAGGGGGTAGGGTGTGTAGAAAACAGGATCGCGGTTACGTCTATCGTGTATAATGGGGAGTTGCTTGAGATGGTAATAGAAGATGTATTAGTTAAGAGTTCAGAAGCTTCTTATCTATCAAAGAGGGTCAACGGCAGTTGAGATTCGCAATACTACCGGGAATCTGTTGCGAAATGCTACCTGAGGGAATTGAAATGATTACATGTATTCTATAATTATCTCTTTCTCTCATTTCCTGTAAATTTGCAGTCCTATGGTAGGCACATCCGTACCCGCCTTGGTTTCTATTACTAGGCCTTCACTTGATGATCTTGATACGACTGTACAGTATGGGGCTCCCTGGTACTAATTTTCACACTCTAGAGGAACTTCAGAGGAATCAGAAAGCTGAGCACAGAGCATCTATCTCCTGGGTCCTGGAAACGTTTGAGACCGGCATTGAGCTTAGCAGTACACATCGTAGTAGGAGAAGGGTATTATTGAACAGCTGTTCTGTTTATATAACGACAAGACAATATTGTTGCATTGGGTCACTACTATCTATGGGTACGGCGACATGTTGTATCCATGACATACTGTCCTCCTCGGCCATGCCTGGGAGCAGAACTCGGTAGTCGACAACGACGGGGACTTGAGCGCTCAAGAACATGCAGAACAAGAATCGACGCCTATCACAGATAGACTTGAGCTCCGCGGGTGAACTAGCTTAGATGCCCGTGGGATCCGACGGCACTCCTGATTTCACTTCACTGCCTTGACATGGCGTTAACCCCGAAAAGAGACACCGTAAACAGGTCCTTTGACGGTCGATGGCCCGATATGCGTTCCACCGGACTGCCGGAATCTAGGCCAATCCTATCCAGCTTGCTCTGATCTCGTCTACTATGCAGGATAGCAGGGGGCTTTCCATTACACATGTTGATATGAATTACATATGTTAATATGAAGACAGTCAATCTGATAGCATTCATGGTGGATCGTCTTGGGTTTGCAAGTACAAAGTAGGGGTATGTACTCACCCATGATGCAATGACTGTGATCGTTAGCTGCTACACACCAGATATGACTTGGGATGGTTCGTTAATGATGTACTTTGATGATGATGCACTGTTATTCTTGATGGCCTCCCTGGTATTTTCGCGTATCTCATCACTCATCAATTGACAGGCTTCCCAGAATCATGCATATAAATGACGATATCTTACTATCTAGTCTGAATATCCGCTCTTCCGCTGTACGAAGAGACATAAAGCCCCTATCCCACAGTCGTCTCCGTCGCCGCCTCCTGCGGCGGTCTAGGCAGCATATTCAATGCGTACGTCTCGGCATCCCTCGAGATCTCCGAAATATTGATCCTGTTGGTCAACGCATCATTGACGCCTTCAATCACCTCCCTTTCCTCCATGACCTCGCGCATGAGCCGACCCTCATGCTGCCAGTATGCTTGCGTGCGCTCTCTCAACTCCTCGTCCCGAATCGAAGTGTTCTTCACGATGCCCATGGCATTCAGCTTGCTCTTCGCCATGAGCAGCTGCCTTGTCACGCCCTCCACGCGCTCTGCGGCGCTGGGCGGCGTGGCGAACATCCGGTTCGTGGACGAGAGGTACAGCAAAGCTGCCAAGGCACTGTTGAGTAGGGCGAAGCCTACGAGGCGGTAGAGCCGCATGGCCCAGAAGAAGTGGTCCAGCTCTGCAAGCCGGGTGGTGCGCGAGTTCAGTTGATAGCTGTAGCTGTTGACCATGTACACATCGAGTGCTGCGATCACGGCGCTCGCGATCACGGATGGGGTCCGCCATTTGCTGCCTTCGGGGCCGGCCATCAGACCCGAAGTAGCGGCGGAGATCACGAACAGGTTCAACAGGTGAGGGGCTAGGAGGCCTGGTAGCGCGTAGTAGAAGTAGGAGCGCGGGTCGTCAGAGTTGCAGAAGGGGCAGTCGGCTAGGACTTCGGGGCCGAATTGGAGGTAGAGGAGGCGGCTTTCGAGGTTCACGAACTTAGCGCGCAGAGAGATGTCGGAGTCTGTCAGAGTGCCCAGCCGCAAGGCCGTCAGACGGTGAAAGAGGACATCGGTCGGAACTTGAAGGCGGGATTGCGTCCGGACGAAGAGGTTCTCGGGCGCAAAAGGAGGGAGGGAGAGGACGAGGTAAATGACCGTCGTTACTCCGAGGATGGTCAAGGCCCGTAACACTTGCGGTGGTAGAGGCTTGATCGCTAGGCCTTGAGCTGCTGGTCCGGCACGAAAGCTGCGGTAGTATCCTATCGCCTTTGGTAGAAGGATAGGTCCAAAGAAGATTAGGAGGGATTTGATACTGGGGGTGGTTAGTATGCGCTGAGGATGGATAGGGCTTGTTTCCAACTCACGTTCCCCACGATATCGCCATGTTGTTGTTATCATGCTCGGGTGTCTTGTGAGTTCGGCAAAGTCGAAGGCTAAGTTGGCCTCTGGAATATACAACAGACTAGGGACGAGGCTGACAGATGTCATTCTCGAATGCAGGGACCAGAGGTTAAGCCCCGGGCTATTTTTAGTGGCTGAGATCCACTTGGACCTGATTGGCTCAAAACTCTTAGGTGGAACTTTTTGTTTCCTATTTTTAACGAATTTCGCTTTCTGAGATCTCTTCCACCTTAAGGCTTCCTTTCGAGGCTCGAGTTGTGTTCAAAGCAATGGCGTCTCCATAGACAGCTTTGAGAGTTGCTGGGGGCACTGCTCGAGTGAGGAAAGAGGTCTGAAAAGATCATCTATCACAGAGTCCTGACACACTGACATCAGTAGTTGCACCTTCCTGTGCAGAGCAAGTTGTCCGGATGTTGTGAAGACGGTCTACAGGTAGGTAGGATCAGATACTGCCAGAAGTGATCTTAGATCTGGCACTTTCGAAGCTTTGGCGATCTCTTTCTCAATGGCCGCCAGAGTCAATAAGTTGCCTAGAGCAAGCCCAAGTACTCTGCCAAGAGTCATCTCAATCGTGTTACAGAGTTATCAGCTTCGCGCCATGACAGACTCTGCGTCAAATAGATGAGAGACATACCCTCCTCGTGTTCACCTGTCGAGATGATTGTAATCCAAGACATGGCATAACAGGCCTCATCTTAAGAGCCATTTCCACTGCATAACCAGGATCAACTGAATATTTCTAGATCCAACGTGACTATGTATCAAAGCCAGCTATCTATCTGTATGTTATCCATCATGAATTCTTCTTTGCATCTGCCGCCGAAGTCTCTTCTCCCGTTGCCGTCTCATACTTCATAGGCTTCTCTCGTGCCTGGATTCTTGCCCCTAATATCAACCCCAAGATAGCTGTAATCGTATCACTGACCAACTTGATCACACCTGCGCAAGCCAACTGCCATGACACTATGCTGATGCTTCCCAGCGGCGCTCGCGGGAACGAGAGGACCCATTCGACGTAGTACGGGAACCAGGCCTTCGGCAGCCAGAACATGGGCTGTCTCGAGTACCAGAAGGGGAGAACGAACTTGAAGCCCCTGGTGAAAGTCCAGCGGACGACTCCAACAGCGTTGTCGAACTTCGCTTTCATGGCATCTTGAGACGTCTCTGTTTACTACCGTTAGATGCATTTACTCATAGCAAAACACAAGAGTGGCTGTTGTGACGTACTCATCTTCTCCAGCTGTTCCGCAAGTTTGTCATGTTGGCGTCGTAGCTTCGCCCATTTCGCAAACTCGTCCTGGCTGCTCGTCGCATTCAGGTCACGACGGAGCCTCAGGTATTCGCTCTGTAGCTTATTCCTCTGCGCTGTCGTCTTCGAGTTCTCGGTCGGGAGCATGAGGTAGAGTGTCCATAGCTATGCACACCTGTCAGTTCTGATATCCGTACTATGACGCTTGCTTCCCGGTGATACCTACCAGATTATTAACGGTGGCCGCGCCGATGGTGTTTACGACATGGACGGCCAGCTCCACCAAGAAGACCACGAGAAGCAGTGTTGGCATCTTCAATGTACACGGTGGTTGCTTGTGAGGTTGATTGTCACAGGGCGTGATCATCACGAAGCCTGGCAGACAAGGGTATTTGGGTATCCAAATCGTGGCCTAGAGATCGGGGTGAACCTGACATTTCCGCCGATACCCCGCCAAAGCTCAACCTGAAGCTCTCGAACTGTGCCTGCCAATTGCGCCGCATTCGAACCTATACCGGTACCTTTTTCAAGCATTAAAATTCATATATATGCTTACCGACAACATTGAGACACATCGGGTACGGCAATAGTTATATGTTCATGTGCGAGATGCTGTCACGCCCATTCGATCAATAATAGCGGGGATATAAGCCTTCCTTGTGTCAGACACCCAGATACTGAGGAAGGCGACCAAGGAATATATATCTGATATACCGCCCAACGGTCTCGCTGAGGGCCTTTGGCTCTAGGACATTATATTGACATGTCTCGGGCTCTGGACAAGGACGTGTTGGAAGCCCTGAAATGTGAGGACCCTGCGGCAGTCTACAAAGACATCTCTACAGTTCTCACTCGTCTCCCTGAGCATGGCTGCCTCTTGGAAATCGAGCTACTAGGAAAGAGTCACCCGCTAGAACCAGGTGTTCATTTTCTGCAGGACGGAAATGCTATCGCAATACCAAAGTTGAGACTTGCCCAAGCATTCTTTGTCGCCCGTCATATTATACAAAAACATATCACCGCTACTCCGCAGTCACCGCAGAGCAAGACCGTTGCAGCTACTACAATAGCCTTGGTCATGGATCCCGAACATCTCACGGCAGCCAACATCAGAAAGAGAGCAGTTGTTTCGAGACTGAAAACTGGAACGGAAGTCGAATCGATTCTACGTCACGAGAAACAGTTCGTGGACAGCTTGCTCACTGCTCGTCTTCATCGTCACACGAAATCGCCGACACTATGGAACCACCGCCGATGGCTGATGGAGCAATTCAGAAGTTCTAGACTCTCTTTCGATGTTCGGCAAGATCTTGCAACGGTGATCATGGTGGCTGCAGAAAGGCACCCGAGAAACTACTACGCCTGGCAGCATGCCAGATGGCTAATACGCGACGCAATGAACGGGCAGTCCGCGGCTCCTTTACTTACAGTCATGGCAGAGGATGTCAAGGAGTGGTGTTTCAGGCATCACGATGACATATCTGGTTGGACGTATCTCAGCTTCGTTATCCTGAATATCGAAGACAGAGAGGATCGGAGGAGCAAGTGCTCTTCTGTAATGACCGAAACCATGGGGATGGTAGAGTCGTTGCGCTGGACGAATGAATCTGTCTGGGCGTTTTTGCGAACCACTGCGGCGAGAGACTTCGTAAGTAATGATGCTTTCGACTTGTTTCAAAACCTCAGCTTGAGATTGTGCGCTGGAGTTACAGAAAAGTCGACTGCAGAGAACATCTTGAATGCAGCTGTACGGTGGGCTCGTCAACGCCGGCCTGATTCTTTACGGCTCGAAACTGAGTCCTGCGGATGACTGCGCCATATGGAGCTGAACCACGCCGTCCTTCAAAACAGGGTGAATTGTGGTTCCAAGGGGTTGTGAAGAGCTGGATTCCTGATACGGCTGCTATAAGGAAGGCTAATATGGAGGCGTAGATGCCAACAGAGGTTGGTGGCCTCGGTCCTGACGCGGCCTCTTGGCGATCAACGGCCCAAGAAAGGCGACTATTAGTTGAAACAAGCCATCTGAAGGTTACTCTTACCTGGTCGCTGGCCCCTATTTTAGATCGTTGGTTGTGTTTGAAAGAGCGTCAGCGAGAGTTGGTTAGATGCTAGTTGGCGGCGAGGACCGCAGTAGAGAGGCGGCTAAACTTGCAGTGGTGGGTGGGATCCAACGTTGAATCCCACGGCGCTCGTCACTGCATTCAAGGTGCCTATCTATTATTATGCATGGGACGTGTTGACCCCTATCCGCACCCTAACTGCAGCCTTCTTAGGGTCGAAGTCGAATGATGCATCTCAACAGCGGTTCAAGATGTTGTTACATCTGGCGAAATATTGCCGCGAAACAGCCGCTATCTGGAGAGCCAGGGCTCATGAAGAATGAGATTGTCAGGTACTGTAGCTCAAGACGCCAAAGAGCAGAGTAATAACCAACTGACTTGCCAAGCCCCGGCCAACATCGAAGTCTCATTTCTACTGTGTAGCTGGTCTTTCGACCCCTGTCGCTTGTTGTTAACAGCACTTCGGGGCACCGGTTATCTTGGTGCGGCGGCTGTGTCATTTTGTTCTTAGGATCGCCAGAACTTCAGTCACTGATTGTTGGCTACGTATTTCTCTAGATGCCCTAAAGATCACTGACGGGTCCGGTAATGACGGGAATATTGCGAGTTCATGTGTCATCCCTTCACAAAGGCCGGAATGACGACCAAGTTCAATATGCACTGTGGAGAGATCTTCGAGAGACCCCACGTACAGCGTTGCTTGGCTATCTCGAATCGTCGAATAAGACGGCACGTATCTAGTCCATCTTTCGGCTAGGCTGGCTTGGGTCACAGCCAAATGACCGCTTCATGAGATCCTTGCCAACGAGATTGCCTGTCCAGATGTGGAAGCCCCTGCAACGCGCATCGCAGGACTCGCAGCAAGATGCAGTTCGTGTTCAGATGAACCAACGGGCCGTCCTGATAGGCAGGCATACCGAAAAAGGACTGAAGAACTGAGAGAGACAATGAAGCGAGTTGAAAGCAGGAGCTAGCGAGCTGAGCAGACTAAACCTAACGTACGTGAATTTAAATCTCAACTCAAGAAACGTCCGAGTCTAAAAGTCAATTAAACCCAGCAGATCTAAGAAAGCATTGGCCAATCAGAAGAGTGGGCTGTGAAGACGCATCGCAGATCGCTATTCGGTCAACATACCTAGTCAATGCGTACCTAAACTACTGTGTACTGTGGTAGGTACAGTACCTGAAGCGGCAGCAATTAGCTGTGCAGATCTGGATGATGCGCTACCAGATGCGCTATCGTTCTTCCCCTTGCCGACCGGGGTAGCAGTCGTTTCTCTCTTTGGGAAAAGCACGCCCAGCTGGAGAATGGCACCTGCCGGACTGGAAACTCCCTGGTCAAGCGAAAGTCCGCCCGTCCGAGTCTGGCTCGCTGGTAGCGACGACCAGTCTGCTACGCCTCTACTGTATTTGGACAGCGAATTGGAGCTTGACCTGCCCTGCTAGGGGAGTGCGCTGATCGAGAGTCATGAGGCGCACCTTGGATGTGGCCCGTCCCTCAGTTTGTCTCTCCACTCTCCACGACTTACACGTCCGCGCGACTACCTCTCCTCCTCCTTCACCACATCCCTCTCACCAATAGTCGGGAGTCGTCTTCTTAATTGTCACTACACATTCCCGTATTTCTGTTTTAATAGACGTACAAACCATATAGAAGGGATCCTATTGGAATTCTTGCACTGTCTCAAATTTTCTTTGCAATCGGGTTCCTCGTGGCGCTGCATTTGTCTTGGAATTGGTCGACCCGCCGAGGCCGACTTCTTTACCGAGTTACGACAACGGACATTACATTCCTTGCTCTATATTCAACGACGCTCTCCTTCCGTCGTCGAGAGTTTCCCTTTTCCTTGGATCTCCATCCCCCAATGCGGCCATCATAATCTCTAATACTCTAATATCCAGACCGGAGTCTGGCACTCTTGGCCTGTGATCTCCCAACGCGTGTACCCCTTCCCTTCTCAGTTCCCGAACGGAGGAAGCTTCTCTAGCCGGAACGAGGGCAACTTATCGAACTCGGCCTGCAGTCTATATGCTGCAGTTTGCTCGGTCAACAATCGGTACAACGAATAGCGCCAAGATTTGGATCACACCAGAGGCTACGACCTACGGTTGCTGTTGTCGGGGGCGAAGGTTGGTCGGACTGTGTTGCTGAAAAAAAAACGTCAATATGCAACGGACTCTGCTTCTTCTTCAGTTTGCAATATGGGCTACCGGGACTCAAGCCCTCTACCCACGTTTACCGGAGCAGGATGAGGCCATCGAGCAACGTGATGTTGCGGCCACTAAACCAGTCGGGCTCCAAGGCTTTGTGACGTTCAAGATGACACAAACCGGCTCTAGCGTATGTATTATGGACGCTCAGTGCCAACCCCATGCTGATATTTTCCAAGAAGAACAAGAAAGACGAGTCCATCACAAACAAGGTGTCTCGAATAGCTCACGATCTGGCAAGAAAGTACGGTTCGGAGCTTCCATCTCGAACTACAGCGGAAGATGCGACTCTTGTGGACAGGGAAAATAAGTATAGCGTGGTGTCACCAACACCGCCGACGCAGAGTGACAGTGCGGGTGTTTATCAAGACGGGACGGACTTTTCGTACTTCATTCAAGCAGACCTTGGGTCAGCCGCGACACCAATGTACATGCTTATTGATACGGGAGCTAGTACCACGTGGGTTATGGGCTCGGGTTGCACTTCCGACGCTTGTACGACGCACAACACTTTTGGCCCGGAGGATTCCAAGACGCTCCAAGATACAGGGACGCCCTTCTCAGTCGAGTATGGTTCCGGGGATGTCAGTGGCCATGTTATCACGGATTCTATGAAGGTGGCTGGTATGAGCGTGACCTATTCATTCGGGCTCACCAACGTCACGTCTTCACAGTTTACGTCGTTCCCCTTCGATGGCATCTTGGGACTCTCAAGGAGTGGTAGTGGAAACCCGAACTTCCTAGACGCGTTGAAGGACGCAAAGTTGATCAACACCAACGTTTTTGCCGTCTCACTTGCTCGAAATTCCGATGGAGGAAACGATGGCGAAATCAGCTTTGGTGCGATAGACAAGGCGAAATATACTGGAGATGTCACCTACACCTCGACAACCGATAGCGCCAGCTGGGTTATCCCAATGGACGATGTCACGGTTGGCGGCAAGTCTGCTGGGGTCAAGGACACACCGGCGTACATCGACACAGGCACAACATATGCCTTTGCTCCTCCTGCTGATGTTGCGGCTATGTACAAGATGATTCCGGACTCGGAAAGCAGTGACGATGGTGTCACTTGGACGATGCCATGTGACACTACAGCTTCCGTTGCCTTCACATTTTCCGGCCAAAGTTTCACTCTTTCTTCCAAGGACTTCTTGTCGGCACCTGGAGCTGACAACCGCTGTACTGGCAATATCTTCGGAATGGACGTCGTATCTGGAGCTTGGCTACTTGGGGACATGTTTCTAAAAAATGTCTATACGGTCTTCGACCTGGATGGGTCACGGATCGGTAAGTGCTTTGGATAATTCGCCAAGTTTACCACGCCAAGCTAACTTGACTTTTAAGGATTTGCTTCGAAACCCACTGGTACACAGGCGAGCACATCCACAACCGCCTTGACGACGACTGTGGCAACCATAACTTCCGAGAACGGTGCGACAACTCTAACGACAATCACTTCGGCCAGCGCCCAGACGAGTCCACCCCCATTGGGCTTCACCGGTGGCCACGACACATCCTCATCGGGGACCACCAACCCCACAGCTACTGCCGATGCAGCTACAACAGCTTCACACACGGCATCATCATCAGGAGACAGACCAGAAATGGGAAGGAAATACGTCTCAATTGCCTGCATAATATCGATCATAGCGATGGTTGTTTGATATCACCAAGGAGCATACGCTTTATTACTTTTCTCATATGTCACGGAGACACGGACCAAGGCATGTAGCATTGCCGGTCCGACCTCAAGGTCCCTTTAGAAGCGGGCACATGTTATTGGCTTGAAAGATAGCCAGGAGATATTGTCTCCCACTCACAGGGCATGCGAGGTAGTATGTCCGCCATTTTGGGCAAGACAGGCTTGTTTGTGCACATGATACCCAGGATGGAAGCCGATCATTAATCGGGGAAACCGAATGTCTGGACAGATATAAAAAGGCCAAAAGCGCCAGCGTATATAGCACATGTAATATACTCCAAAAATATTCGATTCTGAGATCCAAATGCAGGCATGTGGATGTGTCATTTATGAGGCTAAAGACCCCATGCCGAATGCGCAACCCATAAAATGCGAGCCCTCAAGCAGGACTGGTGTTACAAAACTGCTGCAAAACTGGGCCATGGAAGGTTGCCAATTGTTGACCATCTCGGGAATCCGTGATCGACCCCCTTGTTCCTTGCGAGACCGGGATAGGGGAGGGCATGAATAGCTCAAGGGTGAGGTACAGTAGACAAAGCTGCTAAAATTGACGAAAAGTACGTACCTTTCCTATCACATGGCGATAAGCGCTATCGCGAACAACTTACAACCGTATCCGTTACATTGGATTATACAAGCTTCCCAACACGGCTTTTCAGCAACACAGCCCGCGAACACAAGTACGTTGCGCAGACAGTCCATTTCTCTGGCGCAAAGGCTCGACGTCCAAGCAGGGCCAATTTCGCCTCTACGCACGATGCTGCCGCGGTAACACAATGGCCCAGGCCAAGACACACCGTTCTCGCAGAGAGGAAGCAAACCACCAAAGTAGCAGCAGTACGCAGAATGAAGAGGAGCACGGCCTGCTCGCCGCCGGCCACGGCTCCGACGACGATGAAGAAGCAGAGGCAGAGGCAGAGGATCAAGATGGCTCCATAGTCCATCCTGGTGGTGATGCGTCCGTCGGCGGTGCCGGACCGAATGCCATTGACACCCCGAAAACACCCAAGACTCCGAATCGAGTGCGCTTCGATCTACGAACGACAGACATCCCCCCAGCAGCCAATGGCCACGGCCACCGTTACACACGATCGAGCAGCGAAGATCTCGAGTTCACCGACCCGCTGGATAGTCCAGGCGGTGAGAACGCCCGGTTCCCGCTCCTGACCGACATCGAAGCACCTTCCGTGACCCTCGCGAACAGCCCCTGGGGTGGCGTGGACGACGTGCACTCGTGGGCGGAAGAGGAGCGCGCGCGTCCCAAGTCCGGGCTGCAGTCGGCCTTCATGAACATGGCGAACAGCATCATCGGCGCCGGCATCATCGGACAACCCTACGCATTCCGGCAAGCAGGTTTAATAGCTGGCATCGTGCTGCTTGTGAGCCTCACCATCGTGGTCGACTGGACGATCCGGCTCATCGTCGTGAACAGCAAGTTGAGCGGCGCCAATAGTTTTCAGGGGACCGTGGAGCACTGCTTCGGGAAGACGGGCCTGATCGCCATCAGCATCGCGCAGTGGGCCTTTGCGTTCGGTGGGATGGTCGCGTTCGGGGTTATTGTGGGCGATAGCATACCGCATGTCCTGCAGGCGGTATGGCCGGGGCTTGTCGATATACCTGTCCTAGGACTGCTAGCGGATCGAAGGGTTGTCATTGCTGTTTTCATATTGGGTGTCAGTTATCCGTTGACGTTATATAGGGATATCGCGAAGGTGAGTGAAGTACCCAAACGGACAGTGTATATGTTTGATTTACTAGGGGCTAACCGGCACACAGCTTGCAAAGGCGAGTACGCTTGCGTTGATCAGTATGATCATAATCTTGGTTACAGTGGTAGTGCAAGGGGCGCTTGCGCCGAAGGAGGATAGAGGCTCATTCAGCACGCCACTGCTCACCGTAAATGGCGGCATATTTCAAGCTATCGGCGTTATATCATTTGGTATGTCCTACCTTACTCTATTCTTCTTGGACCGTACAGTCCAAAACTAACTTCTTTCCCTTCTCCCAGCATTCGTCTGTCACCATAATTCCCTCCTTATCTACGGCTCCCTCAAGACCCCCACAATAGACCGTTTTGCGCGCGTAACGCACTACAGCGCCGGCGTCTCCATGGCGGCCTGCATGTTGATGGCACTATCCGGCTTTCTGACATTCGGTGACAAGACGTTGGGCAACGTGCTGAACAACTTCCCGGCCGACAACTCCATGGTTAACATCGCACGCTTATGCTTCGGGCTGAACATGCTGACGACCCTGCCTCTCGAGGCCTTTGTCTGCCGCGAGGTCATGCTCAACTACTACTTCCCCGGCGAGCCCTTCAACATGAACCTACATCTAATCTTTAGCTCGGCGCTCGTCGTCGGTGCCATGGCGGTCAGTCTCATCACGTGTGATCTGGGGGTTGTGTTTGAGCTTGTCGGCGCCACAAGCGCGTGTGCGTTGGCATATATATTACCGCCGCTTTGTTATATAAAGTTAAGTAGTAGGAGCTGGAAGACGTATGTTGCGTGGGCGGTTGTGGTGTTTGGCTGTGCGGTCATGGGCATTAGTATGTTCCAAGCGGTGGGGAAGATGATCAGAGGTAAGTCCTGTTCATATTTTTTGTGGTTCCTGATCATGTTCTGCCAGGTGAGATGATTTGCTGACACTCATGAATAGGAGGCGGAGAGATGGCGCAGTGTGTCTAGATGCTTTGGACACGTCTACCGCTATCATGCATTTGATTTGTTATTCAAGCGCTGAAGTTAAGGACAAGCATAGGACACAGAAATTTCATATTGGGACGTCTGGAAAAGGACATATTCTAGAATTTATACCATAGAAGGTGAACTGGGTCTTTGCAACAACACCCAGGTCGAGGAGATCTATCAAACCCAAACAGGCTTTTCTTCCATATACCCTGCGTGTATATCTGCCAGCAACCAACCTGCCTGGCTGCGGCTCTCTATGCCCATTATCATCCACCCTCATCCCAGAGCCAGGCCTATCAATGCACACTTACTTGGCACACATGCTTAACTACTGTGTAGGTGCTCATCAGCGCTGCGGGCTTTCATGGAGAGCCTCCGCTGCCAGAGTAAGGGTCCACGAGCTCCACTCAGCACGCAAGTAATCAATCAGCAGGCCAGGCCGGTTTTCCTAGACCAATCTATCGCTTATCGCGCGCATGCGGACTGCGGCATTTGCCCACTGACTGGAGCTTGCCAAGAATCCGCTTATACACACGCGTGTAGCCAGCCTCACTCTTCGGTAGCCAGCGCAGCATTATCTATGCAGGGCAATCAAAGTCCCAAACAACACTCGAGGTGGGTGTGAGGGGGGGAAGGGAGGATAAGCCTGGGCCGGATTCGATATCAAGTTCAAGTCACACGGCGTCCTGACCCGCTGACCAACGTATCAGTGCATCCGCTTCCATGACTGGTCCGGAGGCCCGAGTGGATTCAGCGTGCATGTACTATAAGGTAGTAGGGTAAAAGGTACCTAAGTGTGTGGGATTGTCGGGCTGGGAGGGGCATCGCATGATAGGTGAAGGAGATGGGTGGCCGAACACGCCCCCTCCCCCCCAATCCGAACCCCGCTTCGTGGGTATAAGTCGGACAGGGTCCTGCCATCTTGACAGCCATAACCTACCTACCTTTCTTGAGACAGCTTCTCATTCGATAGACGTCCCATTTCGGCATATACCACAGTTGTGACTTGCACGTCTCGCCTCATACATAGATAGCCAAGGTCTTCTTCCACCCAAAGCCAGAAACCAGCCAAGATGCACAACGCCTGCCCCAAGTGCGGAACCTCGTTCAGCGGCTCGAGCAAGACGTGCGGGTCTTGCGGTGCGGTAAGTAACGCGCTTCTTCCCGAAGAAGAGAGAAAGAAAGAAAGAAGGAAAGAATGCGTCTCGAGGAAGATATACATACTGACACATGATCCGCAGAGCTGCCCTCAGTAAACCACCTCTCTTCTCCCAAGTCACCGCCCGGTAGCGAGGATATGCTAAGGACGTGCTGTGTGCCGGCCCGAGAAATTTGAATGTTTGGGATGGCGAAAGGTTGGTGTTGAGATTCGGGGTTGGCGAGTATGGCGTTGGGTGCCAGAGGACATTCGTTTCTCCACGCGCCAGGTCGGCGTAGCCACGGACTGCGGGCTGAGAATTGCACTACCAGGAGTGGGACAGGCGAGGCGAGGCGAGGCGAGGCGGGATGGTGATGGGGAGGTGCTCTATATCCATGCATTAGTCATTGCCTCTACGACTCTTCCTTTCCGTGACCGTCTTGGAATGCAACTACGCGCAGTCTCGTTGAGCTTGTCAACAATGCTATCGTCTTCACTGGTGCACCGCCTCTCCAACCCTTTTATGCTATGACTAGATACCTCGTAGTTCAAGCGTAGGACTGACTGGATACATATGGCGGTGATCCCAAGTCTGCCCACCTCGTTGACAGTGGATGGTGCGAGCAAGTAAGTGCGTGCATGCCTACATGGGAACGGCGGCCAGCGCGGCCTGTTCAAGTTCCGCAGATCTCTGAGTGTCACCAGAGTCGATGAGTCGATAGAGTCAATCACCATGGCGGGTTCTTCCTACAGGGCTTCGAGGAATCAGCTTGAAGACAGTGGAGAGCTCTAGAAGTTCTGATATGTAGGCGTATGCTTCAGCCAATGAATCGGACGTCAAGGCTGTGGGCGAGTATGACTCTAGAGTACGGTCTTAGGCACTGTAAGCCTGGCTTTGATTGTATCATGTCTGATCTGGAAGACATACCACAAGCCCGTCTGCTGCAGTACTACGTTAGTGTGGTATGATAGTCTTACCTAGTCTCCAATCATATGATCAAATCAGGGAACCAGGGCACAGCCTTCTCGACGATCTGGGCTTGGAAAATGCCAACTAGACAAGAAAGTATTTCCTAAGCAACCTATACCCATCTCCGAAATGGGTTCAAAGCGGGGCTGTATGTGAGATTAAACAGAGAGACGGAGCAAGCTGTGAAAAAGGAGAAAGATTTATGATATAGCCGTATTCTCGAGGGGTCTGCCTTGGCTCGCCAATCTTGACACACACAGATACGCATTCGCAAACAGACAGGCACCTAGTTCACCAAAGTTTCCCTCCCTCCCTTACGACGACACTTCTCCCCTATCACCTCTCTACTCCTGTCATCCACCCCTTGCTCGCTCCATCGAGTAGAAGTAGTAGTAGTAGTAGTAGTAATACCGCGCTGTAACCGCCTTGCCGCAACGTTTACCAAATGTTTCCCCTTCCTTCCCCGAGTTAATTAAGAAGGGAGAAGGACGAGAAAAGAGCCTCTGCCTACAGCCATCCAAAGCGGTACGCCAGCCGAAGGAAACAGTTACGAGGTTGTGTGTAGCAGAGCGGTAGAAGGAATCAAACTCCAGCCGAGAACCATGATGCACAAAAATGGATGGTTTCAACTCCTTGCTCCCCGTTGAATGTCGTCATGCCGTCGTAGACACCGTGATCATCCGAGAACCAAAGCACGGAGAAGTCGTGAATGAAGAACTGGGAAAGATGACGATATGTTACAACGGTATGTCGAATGTTGACGGATCATGGAAGGCGTTGACGTGTTGAGGTTGGGAACGAGTTGTTGGAGCATCTATAGGATCATGCACTTGGTCTTGTGGCTTCGGCCAGTGCGGTTGCGGGACAAAAGGGCAGCACGCGTAGCATGCTCAAACACCTCTCGCACACCTTCGTTCGTCTTGGCTGAGCACTCCAAGTACTTGTAGGCACCAATCTTCTTGCGAATCTCCTCACCCTGTTGACAGTGTCAGATCAGCATCAAGCCATGAGTAACGAGACTGTGAAGCTGTGCGACTTACCTCCTCGGGGGAGACGGGCTTCTGGCTCGTCTTGCGAAGCTCCTCGATGGTCTTGTTGTCGTATCGCAGATCCTTCTTACAGCCGACCAGAATGATAGGCAGGCCCTGGCAGAAATGAAGAACCTCGGAGATCCACTATCAAGCAAATGTCAGCAGGGGCGGGCTTATCTCAGACTGGTCTAGTAGCGAGTCACTGACCTTCTCCTGAACGTTGTCCAACGAATCGGGCGAGTCGACAGCAAAGCAGATGAGAATAACGTGCGAGTCGGGGTAGGACAGCGGTCGGAGACGGTCGTAATCTTCCTGACCAGCCGTATCCCATAGGGCTAACTCGACGTGCTTGCCGTCGACCTCTACATCGGCGACGTAGTTCTCGAAGACGGTGGGTACGTAGACCTGTGCATTTGATACGTTAGTATCGTGGTATTCATTCTGGCCAGATCATGTGAACGCTTCGGCGAGGGACAAGGCAGCGCTCGCTTGTGTGCTGATGCGGTCGATGGTGTTGACTTGATCGTCGGTCTAAATGTTTCGGTATGACGCGGGCAGAAGGCTTGGCGGCAAGGTAAGGTAGGACGCATTAAAACGATGGAAGCGTGAATACGGGCAAGCTTTCTCTTATCTTACCTCGGGGAAAGTGCCCTTGGAGAAGACACTGTGGTTTCCGTTAGCATCGCGATGGCCTCAGGTGAGCCTTGGATTGTGAATAGCGACATACATCAACAAACAGGTTTTACCGCAGGCACCGTCACCGACGATGACAAGCTTTCGGCGAATCTCAGCCATGACTATCAAGTCTGCGATTAAGGGGAAAACAGAGAAGAGAGGCTGGAGGCTCGGGTATTCAGAGGATGTGCAAGGACGAGTGAAAGACGACGATGGCCTGAGTGGATATCTGTTCGTCGGACGCCGGTAAGTCTCCTTGGGGAGTCGATGGATGGGGAGAGGATGTTGTTGTGTTGGATGGGATGGGGGAAGATGGGAAGAGTGAAGAGAAGAAGGTCGAGCTTGATTGACACTGGACCGGACAGGGAGTGGAGTGGAGAGGAGCAGAGCACCAAATGTCGGTGCTTTGCAGCGGCCACGCCAGGCAGCTTAACTTTACTTCTAGGTACAGTAGAGAGCCAGCCAGCGACGCCTGTAGGGTGTACTATGTAGGGTGTGGTACCTAGATATGGGTAGGTAGGTATGGGTATGGCAACTGCGCCGTACTGTGTGTGTCTGTCAGCGGTCTGGCGTTATTGGGATGGCGTTCTGCTGGGCTTGCTGGGATTTGGGCCTTGTTGCCATGGGAAAGCCTGCAGGACTTTGCAGTTCAGTCCTACGGGATCGTCTTGTAATTGCTTGGACGAGGCACGGATTTCGCCCTCGCTGTTCGGAGTACTAACATTTACAGCATGAGGCAACCAATCGCCAGGCAGAAACCTGGTGGCCAGCAACTCTCAACCTGGATTGCCGTGCCCGCTTGGCCTTGGCACAGTGCTCATTCATCATCCTTCAGCACCTGGGAAATCGTGAACCAGGGATTCCATTGATCCACTAATCCATACAGAGACACGCGTCTCACGTTGATAACATTTGCTATGTTGAAGATTGAGTTCAATTAACCGTTGAATCTCCAAACGGCACGCAATGAAGCTTTTTCGACTCGGGTTACGGGATGAAGCCTGTCATTCTTACTCCCAAGCTGCTTCTTTGGCTGGCGCCATCTAATGAACAGTCCGGCAACTGTAAGTAGATCGCAACGATACGGGAGTGATATGCACTTTCTTCGCCAGCGCCAGGCTCTTTGACACTCGGTGCTGTACGAGGACCAATGCAGCGGAAGAGGCTCAGAAGATGAATGCATCTTGAATTGCACATGCTTCTCGGGTGATTGCCGAGTAGGCCCTCGCCCCCAGGCCCAATGGTTTTCCAGTACTGGTTGAACTAGAATTTGCAGTCTACCCAGGTAGGTATTCGCGTATGCTGTTTGTAGACTGCTGCCGGCCCGGAACCAGCGGCTCTGACCCTTGGTGCCATATGATCCACCAACGATAGATAACATGAAATGAATATCACAGATTAACTACCTAGGTACCTAGTGGGAGTAGAACATCCAAAGAGACAGAGTTGGGTTTCTGCGCACATCACTGCATACCAGGAGACTTGTCATCCGAATCTATGGAATTCCTTTGCGAAGTCTCGAGACTGCCCCCAACAGATACTTCAACCTAAGCATCATCAGTCGCGGGATGGTCGCGGTGTCCTTCAGCTCTGGGAGGGTGGCTCAGCCTGCTCATTTCATAAAGTTAGGCATCTTGATGGTATTCTTGACCGTTCTTGTACGCCTCTATTTTAGACGGCCCCACATGTCTATCATCAAGGCGTATGTTGTGGAGGCGGAGCTGAGCAGTTGAGCCACTGCGTTTAGTGTCCGTTGATAGGACTTACAGCCATTTGCGTACTGTGGTATTGCTCGGTGAAGCCTTCCTCGAACATGATAAGCTTGCAGGGCATCCTACTTTGATGCTCGACGTCTAAGGACCGAGAAGGAAATGACAGCTAAAGTCGTCGGGCTGCTGTTGTTCAAATTCATTCAAGGGGTCGAAGCACCAGGGCACCTGTCAACCTGTAGTAGTATTATGGATGTGATAGACTCTGAAACACGACTAGATTTAGTAAGGAAGTATCCGGACATGACTTGATAGACAACGACTTGGGTTACAAACCTGAATTATCATCAACATGGCGACAGCAGAGAAAGACCCACGGCCTGGGAGCTTCCCCGTACAAGCCTAGCTGACTCGTCGATCCTGAATCTCAGTGCAACTATTGCACCGTATCGTTCAAATGGAACATGTGTATACATGGCTAAAGCTAGCCTAGATCAGTACCTGTACTGTAATATCGACTCAGCAAGGGCGACCTCTGAGAGAAGCTGACGCCAGGATCTAGGTCGATGTCGATCTAACAGCATGGCATACGAGCAGTAACTTCCGATAACATTCGTATTCCCAAGTGCTCATGACTTGAATCATCAAGTTGCAACCTTGAAGCCAACGTTGAAGTCCTAGCTCTGATGTTTGCATACCTAGCTTATATAGTACAGTGAGTGGGCTTGTGCTATATTAGCTCCATTGTAGGCAAGTAGCTAAGTAATCTCCAGTACGGTGTATAGATTTTCCGACCTAACCAAAAATATGGGGGTCCAATTGTTCTTACTGTGCAAATCCCCAAGATTGGACCGAATAAACTCACGAGACAGACACACAATGAGCCCATGAGCCATTGACGCTCCCCATCCCCCTAATTTCAAATATCGGGAGCTGAAGTAGGGCCTCTGCATCCTCTACCATGCAGAAGATTCTCAAGCGCGTCGCTACGGCGGAGCGCGTAGCCTCCAAGCGCAAGGCGACCCGGGACAAGCAGGCCTTTAACAAGCACCGGTTTGAGGAAAGGGACGAAGTCAATTACCAGCGGTCCCAGATGGCCCAAGACATCGGCCGAGCGAAACAGGCAATCAAAGACGACTGGCATCTGGGCCCCATGGCACCCAACATCCATTATGGCGAGCTGGGTGCCACACATGGCGCCATTTCCGAGGCCAGATACCAGATGGCAGGCACGTTGAGAGACAAGCAGAGGGAGGCGAGGTGTGCCTGGCTCGGAGGGGCGAGGAACTTGAACCTGACGGTAGGGGATCGAGTTGTGCTGCTCGAGGGCCCGGACAAGGGGAAGATCGGGAAGGTTGCGGAGGTGCAAAAGGAGAATATGGAGATTGTTGTCGGGGGCTTGAACAAGGTATGCTCCTGTTGCTGCCTCCAGTGCATTTGCTATGACATGCATCGACTAACACGATGGAGGCGAATCTCAAAATGCCCCTAATGCTCATAGGTGAAGGCAAGCCACCCGGCGTCAACATTGAACTGCCCATCCCCATCTCCGGTGTCCGACTTGTACATCCCATCCGCGACCCCAAGACGGGCGTAACGAAAGATGTGATAATCAACCAACTCAAACACGGTGGCTTCTTCCACGACCGACAAAGCGGGCAAACGCGTTGGTCTCGTTTCGTGCCCGGCCTCAACGTTACCATCCCCTGGCCGGCCAAGCCTGAGAAGGAAATAGCCGACCACAAAGTCGACACCCTCCGTATCGACGTCGAAGAGCGGAGCTTCGTCCCAACCCTTCTCCGCCCACCCATGCCCGAGAACGTGATCAACGAGCTGCGCAACCAGTACAGTCGCTTCCGTACGCGCCACGATCCCGAGTTCATCGCCGGTAAAGAGGCTGAGGAGCAGGCCAAGAAGGACCGCGGCAAGCTTATGGACTCGATGCGCTCCCCGCTGCAGGAACTACACCGCGCTGAGCGGGAGCGCAAAAAGAAGAAGGGCAAGCCGAGGTTGACGGTCGAGATGCTCGAGGAGATTGGGAAGGTTATTGCGAAAAATCACGAAAGGAGTCTTGGCGCCGCCGCAGGCGTGGGCAATCTGGCCGAGACGGCTACAATGACAACGCCGACAAGTGATGGGGATCTGTCACTGCCGGAATTGACAGTTGCGGAGGCGGATGCTCCTCCGCCTTCAGCGTAAGAACAGTGGAATGGGTGTATAGGAAAGAAGGCATACGGAGGGAATTATGTATCATATTTGTGTATAACACAACAAAGCATCTGGGCGGCTGACTGGCTAGAGACAAAAAGCATGACATGCATGTAATCTGTACAATTACAGCCATACAACTCACCATCGGTACAAACCTTGCTGTCGATATTCCCCTCGTGAATTTGAGGAAGTTCGATCTGATGTTGTAGTCATCGTCCGTTACAGACACGTGCCTTCTATGCACGCTTCCACAACTTGCAAACGAAGCCCCCTTCTCATGCAGCCAAGACCGGAAGATCCTGCTATTGATACTGTACGAAAGCCGAATTAGGGATCAAAACGCCATTGCTACCTGTCAATTCTCAGCAGCATCTATTGACTATGCCCCTTTTCTCTAACCATCACGCATTCACAAGCTCAGCTCCCCAATAGACTCAACCTCTCCAAGGTGGTAACGACAGGCGGCGCCTGAGTCCTCCACCGCGCCTCCAGGTTGCCCGCAAGCACTGCGTCCGCGCCGACAGGCTTCCAATCCTCTTCTACCTCGCCTGACCGTTCTGCTCCTGCGCGTCCGTCGCCCCCGATACCGTTGCCCGGCCCGCCGACGACGAACACCTCTCCGATCGCCTTCTTGCAACCCTCAACCACCTCCCCCCTCAGCGCCTCAACCGCGCGTGCTCTCTCCAGCATGCCGCGCCTGACCAGTCCGAAGACAAGCCGCTCAGTCTCGGTTTTCGCGCTCTCGACGCGCTCGACGAGTCTGCGCACGGAATTGACGAGGTACTCCTCCTCGTAGACGGTACCCTTGCGGCCGCGTGCGCGCTTCTTCTCCTCGCGCTTGCGATTCTTGCTCGTCGCGCGACTGACGCCCGTGCCGGCCGTGCCGACGCTGCCTTGCTTCCCCGTGTAGCGCGTGAACAGGGATGCCGACGTGCTGATCCGCGAGCTAGCCGCGACGCTCACGTCGTCTGGTATGTCGCCGCCGCCGACCCGCTCGCCCTCGTAGAAGCTCAGCGGATCCTCGGCCGCCTTGCGGCGCAGCTCGAGGATCCGCGGGACTTGGGCTTTGAGCTGCGCTTTGCAGTCGGCCAGGAATTCCGTCGAGCTACCTAGGGCGTCGGCAAGTCCCAGGTCGACTGCCGATTCGAGGAGCTCGTTACGGCGGTGCAATGAGACCAGGCGCAGAGCATCCGCGAAGTGGTAGCCCTTGCAGAGATAGCGGATGGCGGTGTCCAGGGAAGAGAGGTGGTCTAGCTGGATGGTGGCGGCGCCGACATAGTCGTTGGCCTCATAAAGGGCATCTGCCAGTGCAGTTGCTAGGTCCAATGATGCTTCGGGGACGAGAGGAGGCGTTTGGAGCGAGGCAGTGAAGAGGGCTTCGCGCCAGCAGGAAACGCCAGCTGCGCGGTAGGATCGCGTCGCGGAGGCGTAGTCGCTAAGGGATTCGTGGGTCAGGCCTGCTTCGCGGAAGCGGGAGCGGGACTCGAGGTAGGCCGCATAAAGGCGCGTTATGGTTGTAAGGTTGGCGTTATCGTAGCGGTACATTTCCAGGGCATCGGCGTACAGGGCGTGCTTTACTGTGTAATCCCGGGCCTCTTGGTGGGCATCCAGGGCTTTCAGGTGGTTGAGAGCTCTGCTATGGCGAGTAAGGTGGTCATCAATGGCGAAATTGCGACGAATATCGGGAAGTTGGTGTAAATTCTGGATGAACGGGAGGTATTCTCGTGGGTCACGTTGCGACTGTTGCGCTACGAGGAGCGCAAGGTCGAGATTGTACAGCCCCAGTGCTTCGTCGTACAGCGTGTTGACGTCTACAAGGAAGCAGATGTGCTCAACGGCCTTCTCAGCTAGGTGCTCATCCTCCTGCATCAGCTTGGCGACAACTAGCAGGCCGTCTTCCAGAGCTGGCGGGCTCTTGCAGACATTGGCTGTAATGATATTCTGGAGTGTTCCATGATCTACGCTCTTACGGTGTTGTAAGCTTTCCAGGACAGCATCGCATATGGTATTGACCTTGGAAGAGCCCTGCGTAGCAGCTGCGGCAGCTTCCTGTCCGTTCGGAAGAACTTGGTCCTGGCTCTTGGACGGCTTGGTGTTGACGTACATTGTCTGCGTAACATCCTCATCTCGTAAGGATGAGAGGAAGAGGTCAATGTACGTCACGTCGTCCAATTGGTCCAGGAATATGGACACGTTCTCCAAGAACTGCTGCGACTTATGATCGTAAAGGATATTCATGTCCACTCGCTGTGTTCTGCAGTAGGAAAATGCTCTTGTGTAGTTCATCTCTTCAATCAATTGCCGAATGCCGGCTACAACCATGGCTCTGGGATAGATGGTCTCAAGGTTGCCTCTTGGCATTTGCAGGACTAGACTCATATTCGTAGGCATGGCTGTGACGAGCCTGGCTCCTCGCTCGATGCTGCGGCATCGTTCGTCCTTCTCAGGGTCTTCGGGTGGTACTTCCAACTCTGCACTGGTCAGTTCAGGGGTCGAATGAATGTTCAGGTGAACTTACCTTCGACCTCGGTTCTGTGAACGAACTTCAGGAGGTGATTTGTCGTAGTAAATATCAGATGCTCCGGCGTTACTAGGTATGATGTGCAGTTCTTCACCAGCAAGCGCTTGTTTGCGTAAAGATGGCCTGTTCTTGATAGGCCGTAAATGACCACATTGTTTTCTGAATCTAGGCTAGCAGGTATGCACCATGGAAGTTGAACGGGGACTTGCAAGCTGAGTGTTTCGTTATTCCCGTCTCGGATTTGACGAAATACACGATGGCTGTCTTGAACAATTAGGCTTACGTCGCTGCCAGACTGAATATGACCGGCGAAGCCGAAGATGAAGCCAGCTTCCCTTGGTCCCACGTTGGAGACAGTACTAGATGAGTAGGAAAGGAGCTCCGGCACACCCGTGAAGCGCAGTATTTGAGTCTGACCGTCGTCACTAACTGCAACCTGGAGCGGAATAGCTTCTTGGGGAACTGGATCGAATACAGCGGATCTATAGTAGACAGGACGGAGTGATCGCTGGCCTTTCACCTGCCATTCGTATATATCAATACCTGACTGGCGGAGAACAACCATGAAAGTGTTGTTTGGAGAAAATTGAACATCTGCAATGGCAGTGCTCGCTTCAACCTCGAACATCGCCATTGGTGGTGGTACGTTCGCCGTCCGGAAAGGGGTTAGCTTCAGAGTTCGACCATCAATGACGGCAACAGCACCGTGGTCATTGGGCGGAGTGAGGGAGCCTCTGGATATAGCAAATATATACTCTGCAAGTACGACCTTATCTGCATCTCGTTCAGTAAAATTCAAGAGGTTCTCAGGGGGGAAGGTTCGTACTTGGCATCGTGATTGCGAAGTGTAACGGTTTCTCTGGATGCCACTTGAAGTCTACCGGCCGCGTTGTGGTAAAGATCTCTTGCTTTAGGTACCAATGATAGTTTCCCATAGTCCACAGCTGGACGCGATCGTTGAACGTGACCGCCAGAACAGTAGAACCCGAGTTCCATTCAAGTCCAATCTGATCGGTGGAAAGGTCTCGACCCTCGGGGGGTCGCAACGAGAATTCGCCATGTCTTAATCCGTTTCTCTCGAAGAAAACCACATCGATGCCACTGGCCTTGCGTTGAACACCAGCGAGCAAGTTCCCAGCCGGACGCCAACTCAGGGCACCTTCCATACCATCAACAGCTTCGCTGACACTGTCGAGAACACCGTCACGGGAGTAGATCCGGATGACTCGTCTCGAGCCAGGTTCGAGGGAGTTTATGGCCACATATGCACCGTCACCTCTCCAGCTGATTACGACCCGGGCATCGTCTTGGGAGCTGAGAAGGCCCGCATCGATTTTTTCTGGAATCGTAGGGTCTCTAAGCGCTTTCGCGCCTCTCCCATGGAACTGCGTCTCCTTTCTGCCCCAACCAACAGATACCTGTTTCGAGAGCTTGAGATCCTCGGCAGTCATGGTAACATCGGTAATGCCCTCAAAACTGCGACTCATGAAGACCAGAGTCCGGGCCCTTGTCGAAATAGCTAGGAGCTCTTCATCCGGCGACCAGCTCGCGGCCGTGATGCCCTCATCGATGGAACCCATGATCTCGATATGCACGCCATCCTGGACTTGTTCATACTCTCTGACAAGAACGATATCACCGCCTTCAAGGACAAGAATCGTCGTGAGAGTATCACTAAAATGGTGTAAACTCACTATCCGGTCTGTAGGTAAGTCTGGATTTGGACTCAGCGCCTCCCATGATGCAATTTGCTGGTATTCGCTACGAAGTAGACAATCAGCTCAAATGAACAAGCAGTAAGCCCGGTGGTGTGCGCACTTACATCTCGGGATGGTTGCCGTTCACCTGTTCCGAGAGCCTGACCAGCCTGATATACCCATCGGTCTCAGACGGCCCAAAGGTACAGAGGACCTCATCCTTAGCCGGGTCCCAGCACGACGACGTGACGTCGTCGGTGAGGCTGGCCGAGGGTTTCCAGGCATTGTAATGAACATTGCGAAGGTTGTGCATGGTGGTAATGCAACGCTGTGGCCATGCACTGATTCACTGAACACTCGAGTCTGGGCTTGGTGCGTCGAAAGTCGATGGCAACCGAACGGTGCGCCATATTCTTGTTAGTACTGTAATACTGGGCACAGGCAGGGATATTCGCACAGTCCGAGGCGGTTTTCGGTATGCACCTAGGGCAGTTGGCAGAGGTCGGGAGCAGGAAAATTCAGAACCCCAGCAAAGTAGCCACAGCTTCTCGGGATCGAAGCTACTAATCCCTGTCATTTGGTAGATCTGCATGCCCTTTCCCCATCAAATTGCCGTGTTGCCCCAAGGCTTTGACCTCCCCGTATTCTCGACCCATAATCGTCAGTTCTCTGTTGAAAGCTCATTTTCGATTCTCACGATTCAACCCGCCTGTAGGAGTCTTGCCAACCGAATCCGAATTGGCTGAAGCACAAATACGCTATTCAACATGGACGTCGCCTACAAGCAACATGCAAGCCAGGCACGTCGACAGAACCGCTCGTCCACCAACCTCAACCACTTGACCCTGGCACCCCTCACTTCCAAGCTACCTCTGACCGATCCCGACGACCTACCCGAGTTTGTAGCTACACCGCTCCAACACAATGTCTCCTACCTTCAGGGGAAATCAGCTCCCACGACACCTCGGCTACTTGCGCGCTCTCCTGCCAGTGGCAAGTCGCGTAGCCGCCGATCGTCAGTTCACGGGTTGAACACCGATACCCTGCCCAAAAGTAAATCTGCCTCCCATCTGTTCACCGACGCGCGGCACCACAGGTCTGGGACATCTACGCCTACTGTGCGCCGCCGGAAGGAGGAACCGTCGTCTTTCACCATAGACGATCGAAACGATAGCGACTGGATGCTGCGAACGGGGGCCTTGATTAGTGCAGAGACGCGTGAGTCTAAGGGTCAGGCATGGCTTATCTCGAGGCAGAGTTCAACTAGCTTGACGGGACTACGTGATGACGAGGAAGAAGCAGTCGCCCGCGAATTGGCCAGGGAGAAAGAGTTGGCAAGCAGACGTGGCAGTCGTCGTGGAAGTATTACAGGTGAGGAAGTAAGGACATCACCATCTAGTCGCCTCGGCAGTCGTTCGCATAGCAGAGTCGGTAGCAGGACTCTGCCAAGGTCACCGCTCGAACGCCAATTAGATGCGGGCTACTTCAACCATCAGGAAGTCGTTGAAGAGGGGTACATGCAAGGCCCAGACTTCGTGAGCCTTGATGAAAAGCTCGAAGCTATCGAGGTAGACACAACTCAGGCAGACGAAGCAACAGTCAGGAGGTTACTAAAGCAGGAGAATGCAGGAATGAGTTCCTGGATGGGGAGTTTGATTGGCTGGTCCTTGTTCTCGGTTGAGGAGCACGAGGAAGAAGAGTCTGATGGTGATGTATCAGACACCGAAGGGGATGGTACTCGATTGAAGCGCAGCGCAAGCACGGTAGACTTCGAAGATGCTTCAACGGCTCCAGAGTCTCAAATTTCACCGCCAAGAGCAAATGATGGTGGGTGGCAGGATGCTGCGTGGTTATTGAGTGTGGCATCTAAAGTATTGCTGTAGGAAACGAGATACTTTTAAGGTCCCTGCCTGAGATCTTCCGAAAACCGGCGAACTGGGATAGGTATGGCATACCATTGGTGCCGACCCATGCAGGTTGCATATGATTCGGTGCTGTGGATATGCCATCATAACTTCGCTGTTCGTCTCAGGTCCCATAGTATACCTCACGCCCCAGGAACACTTGCCGCTACATACCGCCAAGCATTGTGCTATGGTTTAAGTCGTTATCAAGGTCGTCAAGTTCACGAGCGAATATGTTCTTACGCTTGGCTAGTCAATAAAGTATTCTTGGTATGCAATTGCCGCCGACAAGATAAAGCCAACCTTTAGGCCGCGCTTGGCATCATGACGCACGTGATGCATTAGCTGTCCTATACTCGACCGTTCGTCTAAACTAAGACTATCCAGCTACAACTCGTTCACTCGAAAGGAAGTGCTATAATATCCTAGTCACCAAGACCGAGACTAAGGAAGCCACTTACTTTCTCTTCGGATTTCTCTATGCGGGGGAACGCATGATAGGGCAAGCCAAGCCAAGCCAAGCCAAGCCCGGGGGGGGGGAGGACCTTTCGGGCTCAAAACAGGTTTTCGAAATGTAGCAGCTTTGCAAACGCATGTTGATTCGGCAGGTACCACGTAGAGTCTCGAGAAGACGAGATTCGGAGACATTACTGACTTGAAAAGGGCTGGAGAAACGTGAGAGTTGCGCGTCCTGACGGCGTTACTAAGTTTCTTTGGGTGCTGCATCATAGTTTGTGCCTTCGGATGAGGAATAATGCGGGTGAGACTACCGGGAGATCTGAATGCGTGATGGTCGTGCATTGTGTTTGCCGCCGGAATTCAAGTACTGGCTTAGTAGTAACCCAATGAGCCGTCACACCCCAAGCTGTATCGATTCTTCCTTGCACGAATTGGTGCTCCAATCGAAGGAGGTTTGGTTCCGCCCCTCGAATATGCACCATCACGACACATTAGTTTCCGACTTGGTGTGCGGCTCAAGACCCACTTGGCGAGGCTTAGGTGTCTAAGTATGTAGGTAGGTATCGGACGCTCATGTGGACTAGGTAGGTTCCGACCGATAGCAGGCGTTGAAAGTATTTCTTAGCCCACGAAGATTATCAGCAGAATCGTACTTTCAAGTGAAAGGTGGGGTGGAGTATAGCTGGTCGCTATATTGGCTACACTCCCCGTGTTTTCGAATTCGTTCTTGAAGCCCTTTCGAACCGTTACTGCGCGTGTTGGACCGAAGTGGCACGAAATCTTCCCACATACCGAGTCAGCAATGGGTGGGGGAGATCGAATGCTGCTCTCGTGGTGCCGTTAGCGGATTTGGAAAGTAGGAGCTGCCCAAGTCATGCTGCCCTCATGACTGTCCGCGTGTAAAGTTCCCCCGGCGGCAGATTGCACTTGATTGTGTAATCCACGATCCTGTAGGTTTGAACTGTACGGTATGTTGCACAATGCCGCTTCAACATGTGAGTTGCGTCGATAATTTGAGATGAAGAATGCAGCTTGTATAAAGAGTATCCACTAGATATCGTGCTGTTCCGTGGTGTACCGTGCGGGCGCATACTGTAGACATCTGGAGTATGGCCGAAGGGGTCCTGGACCCTTGATGTGGCTCGGAGCAGCGAGTGAGACGTGCTGTACAACCTATGACGATGGCGACTAAACAGCGGTATGACGTGGGTAACACTACTTACAGATGGTGCATAAGGCCCCACCTAGACCTTGGGTGAAGCTTTCGGCAGCATCAACGGACCATATGGTGCGGACACGACAGGTTTCGGGAAGAGTTCTGGCGCTGATCACCTTCGAGAGCAGGCTGTCCGGAGGGTTCACGATGTTTCTGCCCATTCAGGGTGGAAGGGAAGGATGCAACCAGTCCTATGGCGCCGGCTAGTCCCATCCAAGGTGGGCTGCCCATGTTGACCCACCTAGCCCACGATGTAGAATGGCACACATGTGCAAGGTTGTAGTAAACATCCTGTTCCTAGTTCGCTTGGTGCACGAGAAGGAAAGAAAACCAGCTTCCCGCCTGTGTCATAGGCTGTATGTTGAGGACCCTGCATGGTGCTAAGCATAGCAACTGCTCAGCTGTCCCCTGTTGGAAAATCGTGGAGTGCATCGCTGCTGAAACTCCTCAGGGACTATCGAAACAGATCGTGACAACCGAGTAGAAATATCAAAGAGTAATCCAAGTAGGTAGTCAGGGAAGTGAATCCACCAAGTCCGCTGTCATTATGTCATGGATGGTAAGAAGGCGCTGTGGACCATAAGGATTATCGTCGTCCAGCAAGCACAAGGGTTTTCCGTGCGTTACCAGGATCCAGAGGATTATGCATCCAAGCTGGGCGGATCCAGGGTCCAACGAGATGGACTGGAGCAGCGCCGAAGGCCGTGGAGGAAATATCGAATGTCGATCACTGAAGCCTCATGGATTCTTATATAGAAATTTCTTGGGCAGATGCGGACAGAATGTGGGCAGCGCTTCCCGTAGTCCCGTCTGCAAGTAGCTCTATCCGGTGACCCAGGCGGCCTGTGTTAATGGTGTGTGCATCGTGCAATCAAGATTGGAAGGTCGGAAAGAAACGAGGCGACCTTGGCTTATGAGGATCCAAGCCGCGCAAGGCGCATCCATCAACAGCTTTGTCTATGGATACGACGATTTGTTAGCTGCCAAGGTCACGATAGCCGGTGCCGCAGTCGGTTTGGCTCCGGGTCGATACGGCAAGGGTTCTAAAGACAGTTTGTGCTAGGATGGTCAATCACGGAGTACATTCTCAACGCGGATCTCTCAAGCGTTGCTACGTAGGTCCGGTTCAACTTGGTGTCCTGGTGTCCTATTGAACCCCACAACACAGAGTTTCCCTCAAGGCTGATCTGCTTTCGGTACCCGTGGCAAGGCAAGGCGCGCTTGTCATCCCTCGGCCTTTTCTCGAGTTAAAATCACCGTCTTCTTACCCGTGAAGCAACAGAGGAACAGAGGATAACGCCGAGTCGCAAACTCACGCATTCGATCTCAACTCAGGGTTCTGTCACTAGTGGAAGAAGAATCCCTACCCATCTTCAAAGGGAGCTTCATGCATGAGAACGGGCGACAACTAGCGACACCTTCCCGACCCTACCTAATTGTCCTCAGTACCTATTGACCCATCCACTCATCAGTATTCCACCCCCCAAATCCCTCCAACCAGACACCTTCCCAGCCCCAATCAAGCATAGGCCGGCGAGTAATCGGTTACTCGTTCAGGTCTGACCCACGAGCCGACCCCCAGCCGCACCTCACGCGCTTCCTGTCTATTCACCCACGCCCCACCTCCTAAAGGCCTTCTTCTCGTCCCAAAAGTGGTCACCCTGTGTGTGCCGCCCTTTTAACCACGCATACCAACTTGACGCTTATTTCTTTCTGGCAATAGACGAGCTGGTTGCCCTCTAACCCGAAACTACCGGCCCTCCGTCGCTTCTCCTGAGTCGTAGGGTTGGTCCCTGAGCACACTGGCGCCAACTGCTCCATTATCGTGGTGGAAATCCTTCTGACACCTAGTGAACAGCGCCTAAGAACAGTACCAACGACAGGATTCTCTGCTTGCGCATCTTCTTGGAAACACCATGGCGACCGATAATGTGAGTCGAGGCGAGAGCGAGTGATGCTGCGCTTGTAGGATCCCGGGTACTAATGCTTCACTCCTGACAGCACGACGGAGGTGACGCAAACCTCCCCGACTTGGGAGATGCTATCGATGTCGTGACCTTCGGCCAGATCCTTGAGATGGACGACAGTGAAGACGATCGCGAGTTCAGCAAGTCCATTGTCTTTGGCTTCTTCGAGCAGGCCGAGGAAACCTTCGAAAACATGGACAAGGCTCTGTGAGTGTTTTCAATCTCAGCGACGACGGAAGGAATGGCTCGCTTCGCTACCACTGCCAGGGTCCATTCGTCTCGTCTCTCCGAATCCAAGAAGAAAACTTCTAAAACCGTAGACTGACTGCTTGTTTGCTCCGCAGGGAGGAGAAGGATCTTGAAGAGCTGTCCAGACTCGGTCACTTCCTCAAGGGCTCTTCTGCTACGCTCGGTCTAACCAAGGTCAAGGATAGCTGTGAAAAGATCCAGCGTTATGGCAAGAAGGAGAATGAAGATGGGTCTCCAGAGAATGATGAAAAACTCTGCTTGAAAAGGATCACCTCGACCCTGCAGACCGTCAAGACGGAATACCACGAAGCCGAGACAACCTTGAATAACTTCTTCAAAAACGCCTAGACGACCGCATGGCACGATGGGAGGACTGGGCCGGCACTTTACCTAGATCAGATTTGAGCCCTCTGACTGGCTCTATTGTGAAAGTCCTCGACGGGTAGTCGCTCGCATGAGAAACGAGGGCAGGCCGACTAGTCTGGATGGAATACTACTCCAGCCTCCAATCCCGTGTTGACTTCAACAATACCCAATTACACCGACTGTTTTCGACACCAAAATAGAATAGGCATTGCTTTCTTGCAACTATACGATACGAATAATCGACGTTCTGGATATTCACGCACCTGAGTCTAGTCAAGTGCTCAACCCGGGGGATCCAACTCCCTTTAAGTACAAAGCATCTTGATGGAGCATGACATGCAGGTTCACGAGTAAGGGCCCAGGTTGTTGGATTACTACTTTCTCTACATTCCGGACTGTCTATAACTCCACCAGGTGTCTTTGTCAACGTACGACGTGGTAAGGCTTATTGTGTAGGTAGAAAGCTTTCATACTCGTTAACCAGTGACGACATAACCCTCCCCGGAGAGCCCCTCCTACGTCATAATCGCAGAAGTATAACCAGTGACGTAATAGCTTTCTGCACAGTGTTTCCAATCAGGTCTTGCAAGTAAAACAACTGCATGCTTGCGGCAATCATACTTATGCGCAGGTAAGGGTGAATGCAACTGCGCTTAAGCTAGCCAAACTGCAGGAGACATTCCCTCTTGGTGACAAGACTCTAGGTACCCGGACCTCGAGTGTTCAGGCGGACAGCAACTGAGGGGTTGTCCCTACTTTTTAGGTAACATCATCCTCGACCCACTCGGACTTAACATTCATCTGTCAGCCACATCCTTGTCACTACGTGTACCTAGCGGGCGGAAGGCCGAAGGAGTTACGTTGGAACACTAAATTTAGGTTCCAACATGCCGGGACGGGAGTCTCTGCAGTGATTCAACCACTTTTCCTCACGCAACTTCTCAAATAACCGAAAGTCCTGTGTGACAATTCAAGGGACTCGTCGCTGGTCTCTCCCTAGCCGACTTCGAGTAGTACTGTGCAAAATCTACGAGCGGCCCTCCATGCTGTTCCGTCAAGCCACTGACACTATACAAACGCTTAACGACCTCCAAGGCACATAGACACGGTATAGTCTTGGCTTCAGCAGCCCGATTGGCTGAATCCTGGTACTCAGAGGCAAGAGTTCCGCTTTAATCACAATGGGATAAAGCAACTGACGTAACTCTTCAGGCAACTTATCACAAGAAGACTGGAGCTTATCAAATTAAGAGTGTGTTAGCCATCCTAGTCCTACAAGATAGGTCTCCGGGCTTACCTTGTGGCTCATTGGAGCCTGCAAACGATCAATAATCTGGGTATCTCGGTCAATCTGCCAGCTGCACGCCCACTTCGCTTACTGTCTTCATCCAGACTGTTCTGTCATTACACAGATATATTAGAGCTTGAGGCTCTATATATCTCGCATTCTTATGCAGATCATTAACAAGGAACCCAAAATGCCCCCAAAACCATTCCCAACCCATTTCTTATGTATACCCCTCGTGACCGGTACATCGCGGCCTCAACTCACGTCGAGTTTGACATCGTTCAGTGCAGACGTCATCAGTCCAGCTAGCTTTGGCATCCCAGCCGGGGCAATCAGGCCAGTCGGGACTTTGCATCTGACGTTGGGAGTCATGAGCTTTCCGAAGAATGAGGGCCTGGAGACTGCAGTAGAGCTGCTCAAGACACTCATTCCTAGGCAGATCCTATCAAGCATCAAATCACCGGAACTTACCAGCACAGAACAAGGCACGCAGACTGGAGGGCCACCTGGTCCACCGCCACCATTGCTATCGGTGACATTAAAAGGTCTGCATTCTATGCAAGCTGCATCGAAAGCAACGACACTGTATGCACCACCAGTCGACAGTGACGGAACTCTTCAGAAGTTCTGCGAGAGGATCAGGTCAACGTTTCAGGAAGCAGGTCTGATGACCGAAGAGAACCGGGCCTTACTGTTGCATGCCACCGTTCTCAACACGATCTACGTCAAAGGAGAGCGCCACGGAAAGAAACGGCAGAAGGTCACTATCGATGCTCGCGGTATACTTGACCGCTATGACGACTTTGTTTGGATGGAGGACGTGCCGGTTGAGAAGATTGCTATCTGTCGGATGTGTGCCAAGGAACAGGAAGATGGCGATGCGGCATATGAAGTCGAAGCAGAGATTGATTTGAGGGGTGATGATCCGGTTTGAGTTGACGAGACGGCCTAGGTATACATCCTCGTGCCGGGAAATCAATACTCTGCCCAGATATGCTGCAGCTGAAATTTTGGGTATAAACCTGGAAACCCACGGTCAGGACGTTTGATCAGATTATACACCATCTGGTCTGGGCGACGAATCAGGGGGGTCGGAAGACCGAGTTCAGCCCTAAAGCAGCTGGGGCAGGCGCGGGTTAGCGGAATCAATACTGTCAGCCACTAACGTGACAGGGCTAAACTGGCCCGTGCCATCCGGAACCTACCCGCTGTTTTGAGGTGAGGGGGCACAGTCTCGCCTCCGTAAAGTAACTCTGTCTTGCCTGCCGTAAGCACTTCAGGCAGCCGCAATGAAGGTGCAATTTGGAATTGCCATCAATGTGCTTATATGAAGCATCATCGCGACATGCAAATCATGTAGCAGACTTCTCACTTGCGTGACCAGAAGACCTCGCACCCCATACTCTGCCTTCTAGCCTGCGAAGATGGGTGGTGCTGACAAGCGACGTGGTGGAAGTTCCACGCACCCCATGCGGTCCTCCGCATCCTCACGAAGCAGCAGTATAATCGCGCCACCACCTCGGGCTCAACTCGGCGGTGGTCCTACTCCCTCCTCCCCGTCGCCGGGTCCTGAGAACGACAGTTCCTCGATTCACGAATCCGTCGGCACCAACACAAGTGGTAGCAGCAAAGAAGGTGGCGCGTCCCTGGCAGCAGCGGCCAAGGAGAAAGAGTCCGCTGCGCTGCTGAAGGAAAAAGACGACAAGATCGCGGAGCTGAAACGCGAGCTTGTTGTGCTCGAAGCCGAATTCTTGCGGCAGGTGGATCGGCTGTCGCAGAACGAGAGCGAGACGGCCTCGTTCTGGCAGGCTAAGCACTCGAACCTGAACCAGCAGTTCCTGCGAACCGATACGGAGATGCGGCTGCTACGCGCCGAGATCGATGTGCGTGAGGGTGAACGCGAGGAACTAAAGGAGGGTTGGGAGTTCCTGAAGCGGGAAATCAAGGGCCGCGATGATGAGATCAGGAGACTCCGGGGTGATCTCATGGGGCTGAAGAAGTGGTTAAGTGCAAGTACCCGCACGGACGAGCAAGAGAGCGATGATTCGTTTGGCAGTGATATGACGAGGTTGGGGAATGGGTTGCAGGAGTGGACTATTCAACACTTCAGGAGGGCTAAACTCGGTAAGCATGTTTCCAATCCTCAGGACCCAAGCCATAGATCTAGGTCAATGGGTAATCGTGCACATACGCAGCTTGGCAGCCGACTTCGTCGTCCTCAGGCTTGCCTCAGCCATTTTTGCCGCTTCAGTTTGAGCTAGCACTGATTATGATACAGACCTAACGAAAGCAAGCAAAGCAGCCATCACAGAGCTTTCGCAGCTCGTCCCCATGTACGAGGAGCTCGCCGGCCCTGCCAAACTACCTCTGCTGCAGTCTATTGTTTCGACCGTTCTTGTAGAGATGATATTTGACGCCTACTTCGTTGGTCTCCCGAAAGAACAGGCCAGCCAGTTTCAACAGACCGAGCAGTACCTTGCGACATTGAGTATGTCCCTAAACGTGCAAGTTTACGCGAATCACTCACACAAATAACAGGTGGCGATGAGTCCGCCAACCAATGGCGTGCGATCACCTTGACCATGATAAGGAAGGAGGCATCCCAAAAGTTGCAACCCGAGACGACTGCGATTACAAAGGACGTCATCTCAACAGTCAACCAGATTTTGGGTTCCATCACAGATGCCAACGCAACAGATGCGCGAGATCAAGCACTCCGCGTGCTTGTGAACAATTCCATCGATTTGGCGCGGAGATTATCTGTGCAGAAAGCCGTCTTCAAGGTAACGATGCCACAAGTTCTACCCCATCAGAAGACCTTATTCGTCGGCTCGGAGATGGAAGATATTAGCGGCGAAGACGAGGACAGTCCCGCAGCACGTGAGCTATGCTGCGTAACGTTCCCAAGCATTATCAAGTCCGGCGACGAACATGGTAGCCATCCACAGTACCGAAATGTAGTGGCGAAGGCACGGGTTCTTTGCAGTTCCGATTGAAGAACAGCTACCAATCAACAAGTGACGTATCACAAAGAAGCGGTGGGCTTAACATGCCAAGCAGGCATTCGTGCGCCGATCTTGCCAATCAGGCTGTACCTCGGCTGATAGCTACACTTTAACTGCGTGGCATCCGTCCGATATGAGGACGGAATCTAGCACGCTTCCCTAAGTATCGGAGCTTGACTGCTCAATGTGGAAGAAGCTATCTCTGTCCAAGAACTTCCAGCTAATCGGAGGCTATGGTCTCCTTACTGGCCGAACTGGCGCCATCCAGGCGGAAGCGGTGGATGACGCATCTCAAGAATAACTCAACCGAGAGAAGAGGGAGGTATACCTATGCAACCCCAGCTAGCGGCACCGGAACCTTTCGTGTATTGATGAGGCTCTGCGGCTTTAATTGGGCCGACTTTATCCACTCCCTGTGCGCGATAGCTTGGACCGTCTAATAACCTCAGGACGAACCTATCAGTAATATGCCGCTGGATACGTGCAGAGTGGTTTCTGTACGGCAACAGTAGCAACAAATGCGAACGGCTAGCTACCGTTGTTGACCAACGACACCATAGTATCTGTCATCAATGACACCAATAGAGCTTAGAAGGGAGGAGCTAAAGGGGTTCGGAGCACGCGAGCTTACCGGTCACATGATCGCTGCCCAACACCACTCCCGTCCCCGCCTTGCCATACAGATTCAATAAACGTTGGGCAGGTATCCTCAAATTTCGCTACCGAATCGGCATTGGCGCAACGCTTTGTTGCTCTTCATACGCTGGACTGAAAGTCACGTCGCTCAAATCGACATTCTTCCTGTTATCCCGAGAGCGTGCATCTCCACATGCTGGAGCACGTACCCAGGATATGATCGACAACGCCGCGTGGTATCCAGGTAGAGTACAGAGTACCAGATCTTGTGCATCGCAAGCGGATAAGATTGATGATACACAGAGAAATCTGAAATCGCACGCCGTACCCCGCCTCAATACTCTTAGATCTAGTAATCAAGTATACCAACATTCGGGCATGGAACCAAAATCTATCCGGAAAGCCATGGGCTAGTTAACAGCGGAATGACTGGCGAATCCACACCCTGCAGCACGATCACACGTCTCAGACTGTTGCCCGCGGCTGACTGCTTTTGAGACGGTGTCAAAGTACAATGCATAGATGCGTGGAATCAGACGGCACCTACTAGAAACTCGTATCTATACCATAGTGTAGGAGTAAAGCTTGTGCGTACCGAACACGCACATGGCAGTCCACACCGTTCTCCTGAATTCATGGCATAGCATAAGTAGTAGCTTCCAATCGACGTGGCCAGTCTTGTGATTGGTCTGTCGTTTGGACCACGACGCGCATGCCTCGATGTTTGTTTCATCTACGCAGCAAGATGAGGTGACACACATGAGGCTATCTTAGGCTGACGATGGAATGACGGAATCGCTAGCCTGTTGTCAACGCATACACACCTGGTTAAATCTCCGAGACTATTACTCAGATCTTAAACGCATCAGCCCGTCTGTCCAGCGGAAAGGAGAGATCGATTTGAGGGTGGACACCAAGTGTCGCCTAACCTAGAGATGCACAGTACCGCCCCAGCAGCGCTCTCTTGTAACCCGGGGGAAAACGAAAATAAACCAATCACAGGTAGGCATCACCCTCGAAGTGACTGTTGCCTTTTGCCTGGTGGATGCCGTGCACTCGGTGCTTCCACTCGGAGCTGTCCAGTGGACAAGCTGTGTAATGAAGCACGGTGCGTTACTCGAGCAGCATGATTCTCGGTCCTCCATAGGGCTGAACCTGTTTGTGATCCAAGAAACGTTGAAACATGAAAGGCACAAGTGCTGCAAAACGGCCCGCCAGCCGCTTCATCGTTCCGCTTGCCGACCCGAGGCATCGACCGTCGATCTTCGGCACGCTGTTAGACGACATATGATGGCGTGCTTACCCTTGTTGATGAAGGAGGCATCTGCAAGTTGGCGCTTGAGCTGACGAGTCCGACGCAACTAGTGGTTCCCGCGTCGTAGCCGATACTCTAACTTAGCTCCCGCGAAGACCGTGGTGGGATTAACCAGTTCGAAAGCGTGAACGGCGGTATGGATACATGGAAGTGGATCTGCTGATTCCTCCTCTACCAAGCGGCAAATGAGAGACCCTTGCTCACATTCCCAAAGACCTCCCATCCAAAGGGGTCTTGAAATCATTGGAAAGAATCCATCATGAAATGCGGAAGAAAAGCTTAGAAGTTTAAGCTTATAACCCTCTTCGCAGACCTTTCCAACTTCCTGCATTTTTCCCTTGAACTTTTCCCATGCGTCGCACGTCCGATTCGCAAATCGCATTCTCATCGTGGCAGTAGAGGTCGCGACACCCTGTTGCAACCTCGCTTTCTACCCCACCACCCCAATAAGTAGAGGCTCGGGACTCATCCATCCATCTCTTCCCCGTGCCTAAGTCACCGTAACCACGACCTCACAATTCTCGAGAGATTTCACAGACACTCCCAGTCAAGGACCAAAGTCAACGACCCCGTCGTTCTTTGCCCTGTAGGCGGTCCACCAACCAGGACTTACCCCTCCTATCGCCATTCATATCATCAATCGCCATCATCTTCCACCATCCATCATGTCGGACAACCCAGACCCCTACCTCATCTATGATTTCCTCAATCGGCATGAGGATTTCCTTGGTAGCCGGCAACGGTACAATAATGATGTACCGCACCCCTTTGCTGCGCGGGCATGGTGTGCAGTACCGTCGGAGCTCGAGTCTAACAATGGCACTTCCTTCGTTTCTCGACACAGTCGCCGCCGTAAAGACAGTTCCTCTTCTAGCAATGCAACTCGCTCTACCGCACCGAGTAGTGCTGCCGATACCGCGGCATCGTCTCGGGGAACGGACCGAGCGACAGCACCATCGACGAGGCCATCAACGCGAGCTCCAATCCCACGAGAGATCGCTGGCCTTATCACTGGTCAACCTGGAGGCCAAAGAGCATACATTCTCCCTTGCGAATTTGTGGGGTACGCCCACTGCAACAGGCTCTTTGATGCAGATGATACCGATGGCTGGATGCAACATATCCTCTTCGATCATCTTCAGGGTAGGCTGCCTAGCGACTGTCTCTGCTGGTTCTGTGATGATATCGAATTCTTTGCCAAAGACCATGGCCTCGACAACGATCTGCGAACGAACCTCGAAAATCGGATGGACCATATCCGCCGTCACATCGTATTTGACCACTTCACGGTCAACCAGATACGTCCCGACTACCACTTCCTTGATCACCTGCACCGATGTGGTCTAGTTACGGATGAAGTATATCACCAAGCCCTTTGTTGGCACGAACCTAATAACCAGATGGGCGGTATCTTCCGTTACGACTACGAGCCGACAGAGAAAGTACAAGCAAGAAAACGAGGTCAAGAACTAGTCATTGACCAAAGCAAAGAAGACAGAATAAATATGAGGAGGGCAAAACCGTCGCAGCGGGCACCGCAAGTCTCAGCCCGGAATCGCGTACTGCTTCACCAGAAGCCAATATTTCTGGGGAAGGACCATTGAGGTCCTGATGAACGGTGTTACTGGAAAAGGAGAAATTAGGGACCTCAGGAAGCGCGTTTGTGACGCGACGAGCCCCGGCTTATTCCAGGGGCTCCACTATTGGCCGTGAAAACCGGGGAAGTTATTGCCCATGCAGATCGTCTTCTGGGGTAACCGGTAAGCTTCTATAGAGCTTGATGCCGGGTGTTTCGTGTCTGTCTGATGACTATCTCCTTGTACATTTCTTATTCTGCACGAAGCCGGGGTGCCAAGTATGAGGCGTCTTTCCTGTGATGGGTTAACAGGGTATCTCTAATAGGGGGTCGGCAGCCCAGAGCCGCACGTTGGTTTCAGGCAGTCCGGGCACCGAGGCTGCCTAGCCATCTCACGGAATACCCGATTTGGCAAGCTGAGTAGAGGTGCATAAAGTTCCGCATTTGGACAGTTCGCCCGATAGAATGGTGTAGGCGGCTTCTATCGCTTTCTGTTCATGGTCCATGGGCTCTCTTCAAGAAAGAGAAAGAGATGTGGGGTGGGCTGCCTGGTGCGGACCGGCGTGCGCCGCGGCGCATGGCATCCTGATCATGTGCCTTCAAGATGGGCGTGAGAGGTGTTTTCTTTGCCAACGCGGAGGACCCCGTGCCTGTTGTGAGTTCTTCATGGTGTATGCATCTGTAGAATCTTGGGATATCGGCTTGGGCAGCTGACTAGCTGGCGTTTTCGCTGGCCACTTGCTTGGATAGGAAGGATTCTCTAATGTGCTCCTCACTTAAGTATACGACGACCCAGGAAAATTGCCATGGGATATGGGTCAAGGAAGAGAAACGACCATGCAACGGGGGAAAAAATAAACCTTTTCTCAGCTCGCCATAAGCCCTTTGTGTCCTGTCCCTCCTCCATAGTGGCGAAGCTTCCAGCTCTGACCACCCGCTGGCTTTTGCTACTAGCAAGTGCCGGCTTAGGTACTGTACCTCGTACTCAAAATGAAACCGAGCATACGAACTATCTTCCTTCTCATACGACTTCTTGGACAACCGCGTCCTATCGTAAGAGATTTCGAATCCTTGTGTGTTGCGTTCGACGGCGAATCAGGCGTAGTACATTTGCTTCGCCCAGTGGCAAAATCACGCAGACCGAGTGTACTCGGCATGACCGTCGGCACAAAAACCTCGAGATTCATGTCGTGCACAATGACTGTACTCCGTCTCATTCCCCAAACATTTGAACGTCTTGATAATTGTCACGAGGCGGGTGTGGATGGACAAGTCTTTATAGTCGCCGAGCGGCTGTAAAATCAACCCCATTCGCAGCCTTGCTGATCATTATATGCAGTGGCATGCGCCTCATTCTGGCCGAAGAAGAGTGGAGATCGTCGAAATCCTGCAAAGAACCTCGAGTACGCCGCGTAACTGCCTTTCTAGAACGTTCTTTCTTCCTGTCGGCTTTCTCCTTGGATAAGTGCTGCCCGATGTAGCGAGAATAGACCGCCTGTCAGCCTATACGGCGCCCGAAAGCTGCCTTAATGCCTTACGAGAGACTACTGCTGTTGAAGAGTTCGATGTGAGGTCCGGTCTGGTCACTCCATATTTGAGATGAGAGGGGTATAAACTTTGCAATATGCATGAATCCTTACCCAGCGAGTTTGAGGGGCTGCTGCCTAGAATTGCCTCCGCCCTTTCCGGAACAAGTTGTTATAGTGCTGCGGAGGCAGATTGTGACCTGATATCGTAGAGTCCTCTGCGAGAGACACTACCTTGTACTGTCCAGGCATGGACGTATCTTGTCCCGCAAAGCTTCATTGAACTTCTCTCGACAACTACAACCAACGCTACTATTTGTCCATCGCCGCACCCCAGCAATGGACTACTGCTGTGTCCGCTACTAACGCCGTATATGGCATTGTGCCGAGACCCAAAGACATTGCAACCAGACATCCTACACATATTCTCGGCGGCAGTGGTCGAGGAGCTACACCGTCTCCCGACCGCCCTGAACCCCTAGCCCCTCGAACGGCCTCGTCGATCCTTGTAAGCCGTTTATACAACAGGTGTCCTGCAGCGTCAAGATCTGTCCCTCGGTATTCATATATTTTCAGACGCCATGGGTCTTAACAATGATACGGCCAGAACAGATATCGTTCGATTACGAAGACGCACTGATGAGCATCGACCATAACCTCTCGAGACACTCCAGTCATGTGGACTGTAATACGACACGACTGCGATGCTCAACCTCTGGCGTATACACCAACGCTTGTCTCTACTGAACCTGCTTCTCTTGTCTTGCTCTCAACCAGACGGTCGAAGCATCTACTTGTGTAGCTACTGCGGAGACAAATCAACCAACACGTAGCTATGATCGGAGCAAGAGCTGCCAGCAGCATCCCTATCATAAGATGGTAGGGGAGTGACATGAGCCAATCGAGCCCCCTGAGTTCCATGGATCGTCTTTTCGAGACTGATCATGGTATGAACGATTACAGGTCCTCGAAGTATTCTACGACTAAACCGAATCCAGGGATCATCATACCGCTCATGAAACTAACGGCGACGCCGTACTAGGCAGAACCTCCTGAAACTCCCTTCTCAAAACGGGTGCGCTTATTAGATGCCAAATGTGGAACTTTGATATGTACCCAACAACTCTTCACATACAAATACGAGAACACATGCGGTTGGTTGGACATCATGTCCACTTGTTCAAGGCTTCTTCTATGGGTTACCTCGCTTCGTATTCTAGAATATGCAGGCTGAACTTCATGGCCTGAAACAGCACCAACCAGATCTCGACAGACATACTACACGGCTCTAACTAGGTAAGTCTTGAAGCCATCGACGATCTTCCCGGTGTCGTCCCCTACCGATACCGAAACTTCATCCCTTTTCTCCACCCCCTTTCCACCACCCGGTTTTCGACCACTCAATGAAACTCGGCCTCGACCCTGCCATAGCGCAGCCCATCAACTTTCAATTCAAACCCTAGGCCCGCACTATCGACGATCATCTCGAGCGTGAAGTCCAGGTTATCGAACTCGACACCCCTAGTTGTCGTAAGTCTTGTAAAGAGACTTCTTGGCACGGCGCTCAGATCCGTCGTCAATGTGCACACATGAGCGAGTTCGCGTCCATATGCAACGGGTGGTTCGTCGGCCTCGCAGGCTATCAGGTCGTCCGTCACGATGAGAGACTGTCCCGGTCGGAAATTCCGCGTGTAGTGAAATGCTATGGGCGAAAGGGGTGATATCGCTTCACCCTAGACGGAGGAAGGGGTACAGGTTAGTCATTTTGGAATTTACCGAGATCACACGACAGACGATAGATAATACCAGCCGAGCTTGTCCCGTAGGTTGTGTTACTCACCTTGGCAATGTGCCACTGCATACGATCCGAGACCATCCAACGCTCCCAGAGCGGCGACCAGTACCGCTCGCTGACACTGTGTTTCTCCTCATCGTATACCGTAGCATACGAGGTGCCGTAGTGCATGCGCGCCTTGCGCGAAATGACCATGCTGCCCTCGAGGCCGCGGAGGACCGCGCCGCGCACCACGGCTGTCCAAGCGTAGACTGGCTGCATGACCTCGATAGAGCTATTTTCTGCCACTGCGCTGCTGCTTGTGTGCGTTGGCCGTTCCGTGTACGGAGGTGGCGCTGCGCTGGTGAAATGGGTCTTCAGGCGGCGGTATAGGTAGTCACTCTGGCCGAAACCACCGACGAGCACGATGCCGGAGACGATGCCGCCCCTATTGCGGACTGTGTTGACTTGCCCTTGGACGAGATCACAGACTTCCTTAACTACGGGCTCGAAGATCTCCTTAATCTGAGCGGCTGTCATGACCAAGAAGCCAGAGTCGAGTCCAGCTTCTTCATCGTCGGGTAACCCAGGGAATCTATGCTGGAGTCAGTCATTGACTTTGATATAGTCCAGTATACAGTCATGACAAAGGCACTTACGGGACGTTAGCTTCTTGGTACTCATCTTCATTGAAATTCCGCTTGACGAATTCCTCGAAGTATCGCAGCCCCATTTGCCATGTTTTGCCTTTCTTCATCTTCATCTCGTCGAAACGGCCATGCCCCAGGCGACTCTTCACGTGTTCTTCAAATCTGTAGTTTAGGAATGCACTGCCACAAAGACCGCCTGTGCCAACAGCAGACTCTTCGACCCTGAGGGGTTTCAGGGATATAATCTTATAGGCAATCAAACTAGGCGATTGATCAGAACATACTACAAGACCGTGACTCGAGCCTTGAGATAGCGAACTTACTCTACAGTGCCACCGCCAGCATCACAAACAATAAAGTTATCGCCCACATTGAGGTGGTTCGGCTGTATTGCCTTGAGCGTGTAGACAGCCGCAGCTTCGGGTTCGCTGATCATTTGGATCTCAGCCTTGGAACCCATGCCAGCCCTCTCGGCCGCCTGCAGCGTCGTATTCTTTGCAGCATCGGACCAGACGGCCGGACACGTGAGCACGAAGTCGACCTTGGTCGAAGCCATGAACGACTCGCCATATCTTCTAGTAAGAGTGTCCATGGTATGCCTGTAGATCTGCGTGAGGTAGTCACTGACGGCGTCGACAACATTCTTGTTGTACTTCCGTAACTGCGTTGCGGTCTCCTGCGGGCTGACATAGAAGGGAAGCTTCTGGGATCGGTCGAGAAACAGCTTTATACACCGCAGTCGCGACTCCTCGGGCTTAAACTGGAACCCCCATTTGGCGTTCGGTTCAGTCCCTGCAGGAGCGTTGGGTGGTATGTCATATGATATCTCCGTAGGTACTTTGTCCGACGTGATCCCATTGCCACCCGGCCATGTTTTGATGATCTCTATGTCATCTGGCGTCGACGTATACACTGCCGCCACACTTTCGTCTGGTCAGCATATTGGATGGAGACTTCGGGTAGTCTATAAACAAAAAGCACACACAGCATTGTAATGAAATCCCCAAATGCAATAGACGAGTCCCCCTCTATAGCAACAGCATGGTAGAGGAGCATAAGCAAGAGCCTGCTGCACATAAACCGAGTAGAGCATATTGATGATCTAAACTTACCCAGAGAAAGTTGTCCCGAAATCAACACCGACTATAAGCCGGTCATTGATAGGGGCAAGCTCGCGCACGGGGCCATTGATCGCCTCTGTAGACGAAGGCGGAGTATAGCTGCCAAAGTACCGATCTCGACTGTCCTGATTCCTCTGGCTCCGACTGGAACGGATCGGGAGGTTGAAGCTCATCGTGCGAGACCGGCTGGTTCAGCCGCCAGGCCCTCTCAGCTCAGTCAGTCCTTCAACGGCCAATACTCAACGTCGGAGAGGGGCTCACGCCCAGGGGGCCGGACCGCACGATATTTCGGCCAGTGTATAGCGATGTCCGTTGCAGCGCTTTCGAGGTCACAGTCAACGTGAAGTCGCCACCATCAGCCAGTTCAATCGCGGAATTTCCTCGAGTCCAGCAAGTCCCCGTTGTTGTTGTTGGCACGACCACGAAAATACCCGATGGGTCAAGTCAACTTGCGGGGCAGACTGTCCGTCTGACTTCATTCCAATCGCCTGGGGACCCGGATTGTCTTTGTACGAACGGATACCTGGAGAACCAGTCCAATTCAAATCTAATTCTCGTACCTGAAACGGGTAACGACATCAGCCCACAGTGAAGAACTACCTACTTAGTCACAAACATGAACCAGGCTGCCACATTCTCGAAGGATTTCGATGTATCCGCCCCAAGCTGTCTATCCATCCCGCTGTACTAACCTAGTAGTCTGCTGCTGCCTGGGCCGGAGGACAGATCCCAGCTGGCTGCCGGCCGGTGGACCGATGTTAGTTAGCTGGGAAACTAATAAGACCCACGACGGCGGCGTGAGATTGGCCCGCCGTCATGGCTTGCGGCGCAGCAGGAGGCCTTAAGTGCGGCGTGCCTGCATAAACCTGCAGGTTGTCCGGTCTAAACCGAACATGGGAGGCAGCAGTTGAGTGAGAGTTGAGTGAGAGATCCGTCTGATGCTGGCTACATGGATCACGAACAAGCAGTCAAGGAATTCCGGTGCATTCACAGCGTCCGGGGCCGATGACTCGGCATTGAAGCTGCTGCGACTCGACTCCAGTGCGCAAATTGATATAAAGCTGTGGGAGTGTTTGGAATAGGGAAGCATCAGTACACACCGCATCACTGATCAAATGAACCTTCAAGGTGTTCGCACGACTTCAATCCCAAGTAAGGAATTATCCTCTCTTCATACTATTATGAGTGGACAACGGTGCCTCTCGTGGATACAAATTACCGGGCTAAAAGCAATCCCCCCCCGATGTGACCAAGCACATGTAATATAAGTGAACTGGGGCCCTTATGCCCGGCTGGCCAAAAATGTGGCTCTTTGTAAATATATACTGTCCCCCAATACGGTCATAGATGACAAACTATGCGACGGGTCCTCCGGCCTTCTTCTAATCTTCAATGCCCTGTCCGCGCTAAGGGGATACTCCGAATCGAAACCTGATGATACCATATGCGACGGCTTTCCTTTTTTAATACAGTATCTGATTGTTGTCGACCTTGCGAACCAACCCGCCCTAAACGTCTGGTCTTCGAATGAAACGGGTAACAACCGCAGATTCATCAAGCTCTAACAAAGGAAATTGCACTGATCTGGGACTCGTGCCCGTTTGCAACTTTCAAATTCTATATTGGGGTATTGTCGAATAAAGCAGCGAGAATGTGAACAACTACTCGAGTTGTCTATGATGCAACTCCTGGGGTATTTGAGGGAACTTGTCCATCGTGTACGAATCGACAAGTCAAGCTCAGTCTCAAAAATAGGACTGATACCAATGGATGCGGAGAAATGAGCGTCGCGAAACAATAATGCCGGCCGTGTAGAGTATCAGAGTAAAACAAAAGCTCCCACCCAAACACCGTGTTATGAGAATTGAAAGGCCAGTCGGAGAAGGCGCGGATGCCGTATCCGCCTCAGAATCTGTTGCCTGCAGCCCAGATGCTGGCTGCTGCTGAAGTCGCCCATTCGCTCTCCTCATAAGGTGGTGTCGGCCACTTGTGAGGGTCTCTGCCCGAGTTTCTCTTAAGATCCAGGGGTTTGGGAGTAACTGCCTCGTGTCCGTCGCCGAAGAGGGCTTGCGTGCCATTTGCGGAGGGTGAAGGCGTGGGATATGGGTTGGACAGCCCAATGTTGCTTGCTGATTGCCTCAACCCGGGTTTCCCGTCTTTATCCATGCGCTTCATTGCACGGTGGGTAGAATTCAACACCTCGTCTAGCAGCTCATCTTCTTCATCTGGGGCATCGTACTGGTGAACCCCGTGAGTAGCCTGTGCTCTTCGTGTTCGGCTCGAAATCGGCCCAGTACCACGAGCAGCTCCGATGAGGTTATCAACAGACCTTGGCTGCTGGTGGGGCAATGAATGATGTCGCTTGAGATTACTGTTCGGCGTGATCATGTGACTCGGCGGCGCTGGAGGGTGCGAGGCGTCCACATTGTGTTGAACCTCTCGCAATGTCCGGTCAAGTGATTCATAATTTTCTATTTTGGCAGGCGCAGGTTGTTGCTGGTCGATGGCCATTGATGATCTGTTGCTTGCCCAAGGACCACAACCAGCCTGAGCCTCGATATCATCATAGTTGGGCGAAACTGGGGTCTGATGCCTTCCAGAGAACCGTCTAGCCCGCTTCCGCAGATGCGAGAAGAAGCTCTCCTTGTGACCACTTGGAGGAGATGCAAGGCCAGAGTTCCCGTTGAGAGCTCTCTCGGCCTGTTGACGGTGGATCTCTGCGTAATGATTGGTGCTGGATGCTACGGATAATTGGCGTCCGATTTTCTTGGCGGCCTTCTCCTCCGTCGCCCGTTGGTTGCCGTTGGCGTACGAGTCGTTGTAGGACGGTGTGCGATTCGATGCTTGAGCTGTAACAGCATCGGAGAGTGGCGAGATAGGTTTTATAGTTGGAAGTATTGGCATGGGTGCGACATTTGAAGGACCATTGGTCCATGTTGTTCGCTTGCCATGAGGTGGGCGCGTCTTGGGGGCCGAGATCTCATGGACTGTGGATGCATGAATCGTCGTTGCATGAACTGGGGATGGGCGCGGTGCAACAGGGTCCTTCACAACTTGAACTGGTGCGGGCTCCGCGTTATCCGCACGGCCAATGAGTGACTTCCTAAACCATGAAGGCTTGGACGACGTCGGTGTTGTTATCGTAGAGTCCTTCGCGCCGCGACTGAGGTCGGATTGCTTCCGTCCCAAAATCCTGGAAGCAGATGATTTCGGCCGCAGAGGGTCCACGGCATCTGCAAAGTACTCATGGGCCAGAGCTTGAGTTGACGTCGGCCTGTTCTTCGGGTCCCACATCAGACACCAGGTGACAAAATGACTGAGCGATGCAGGCCACTGAGGTTGTTGTAAAATGGTGTCCATAGAGTGAGGTGCCATCTTGGGAAATGAGAAACCAAGCTTCCCTGCCAATCTCGTTCCTTCTCTCCAGTCTCCTCCACCGACGCGGCCACCAGCCTTGTTATACCAGTTTCCAGGACTTCCCATGATTTCGCATACTCTCCACACCTGATCGACTTCATTACCTCCGGGGAAAAGTGGCTTCAAGGTAGCAACCTCAACAGCCATCGCACCAACGGCCCAAATGTCCACGGGAGCTGAGTACTCGCCCGCCCGCAACAGAACTTCCGGTGCGCGATACCATCTGGTTGATACATAAGTTGTGTATGGTAATTTCGAATGGGTTTCACGAGCGAGACCGAAATCTGCAATCTTGACTGTGTAAGTCGGAGGTGTCGATGGTGGTGTCACCAGTGCAGAGTAACGTCTGAAGGAATTGGCTGAGTCCTGATGAGATGATGTTGAGACCAGGATGTTTTCCGGCTTGATGTCGCGGTGGAAGAAGTGGTGCGCGTGAATGTGTTCTAGACCTTGCATGATCTGGAACAGAACGCTCTTGACACTGCCGTTGTCGAGCGCCTTGTGGTCCCGAGCCTTCATGAGTTGGTATAAATTACCTTCCATATACTCCATGGCAATGTGAAGCTTCCTGCTGAATGGATCCAGAAATATGTCCAAAGCCGGTACAAGATGAGCATGTGGCGGCAACGTCCGGAGGAATACCACCTCTCGAAGCTCGAGACATGGCGAGAAGGATTCGAAAGTTTTCTTCATGGTTTTGATAGCAATCTATAAAGTTAGCATCACGACGCCAAAGTCTTCGGTAAGTTCAAATAACGTACGACCGTGCCACGCCGAGCCACACTTGCACCTGCAGTCCGTACTCTTGCCAATACTACACTACCAAAGCTACCATCACCAATCTCCTTCAGCACTTCGAAGCGATCCTCAAGAGCCATTCCAGCTGAGCTTTGAGGTGTCGAAGACCCCCGATGGGCCAAGTCGTGCGCGACTGTCATTGCGGTGTAAGATGAACAGTATACGGCGATATAGAGATAGAAAAGTTAGGACGCGTCGCATCCGATACCTCGACAGCCGATTCTTCCTACAACGGAGCCAGATAGACGGATACTACCAGCTCCCAACGCCCGTCGGGTTTTGGATAAGCTCTGCACTGGAGCTTTGGGCGTTTACCGGTGCATTCAGCTCGAATATGGTCAAAGTTAGACACACACAGGAGTCCAATGAATGCCGAGGGTCGAGCGTAAACTTGTCGTAAGTTGGAAAGGTACACAGGTCGTTCCCGAGATAACGAAAGAAGAAATACCGAGATAATAGTGGTAGAGAGAATAAAATGGGAGGTCTTTCGATTAATACGTTCAATTAGGGGACCAGGGGATTATGGAACCAGATTGTCGGGGTGCGGGTCTTGGCCAAGGCGGATGATGTTGAAAGAGCTGGGTAGAGCTTCTCGAAATATGCGGTCCTTGCTAGCGCGGAAGATGCTGGTCTGAAAAAAGAGTGACTGATTTGAATTGGCCAAGTATCTGGGGATTTGCCAAGTTTGAAAAGACTGAATATCGTTGGTAAGAGCTGGTTTGATTGTCCTATTGTGCTGTTGAGACTCTGGGAGGGGTGTCGTAGTTGAGGTTTTGGTGTATTTACTGCAAAACTGCCGGTCGCAAAGTACCAGGCCGAGCGATGTAGTTGATTGAGTGAAGAGAGTGAGAGAGAAAGTCAACCGACAGAGGACCAAGCAGTGAACGCAACGAATTGCATCTGGAAGATGCTAATTAGCTGGCTCCAATATTGACATGTACTCGTCTCCGCCAGTTTCGAGCGAGGGTAGTGTAAATGAGAGGAGAGAGTGAGATGAGCAATGCTGCGAACCCGTGGGCTTTCCAGTCCGTCAGAGGTGTTTGGGTCGTGCCATCGATAGCATGAACAAAGCTACGGGGGATAGGGGACCCCAATCTCGCTAGTGCTTCGGGGATAGGTGGATAGAAAGCTGGTTCAGGGCCAATTTGCTCCAGGACCCAGGGAAACAGGGGTTGACAAAGGGGAAAGAAATTTCGGTGCGTCACAACTTGAGCGGAGTTCTTGTAACTAGTTTGATTATCACATTTTCGTAAATTTCTTTTCAGCCTGAGGTCGATAGGAATTTACGGCCAGTCTTCATTTCTTAATGGCTTGAAGGATGGTTGTATCATCAACTCGTGTTCCTGTCCCGGTTCCTGTTCCTGTCGGAGAATGGGCATTCAGCAGACTGGCGCAGCTGCTGCTGGGCTTGGGCTTGGCATAAGCCGGTCGCTAGCAGGATGACAGGCAGAAACCGAAATGGTTGGAATTGGATACTCAGTACAGTGGGGATATGGATCCAGAGGTGCGGGTCGAGGAGCCCATCAGGGGCCGTTCTACAGCAAATCCTGCTCAGACTGTGTCAATTCGTACTGTGGGAGTACTGTAGTATCTCTCGAGAAGCCGGAAACGCTTGAAGTATGTGCACAAGCTTCGGCGAGAGGCAGTCAGGTCATCATGAACCCAGGTATCAGCAAAATGCCGAAACCCCACCCCAATGATGCAGACAATCAATTGGGACCGATGTTGGTCGACACCCTATTGAGGGGATGATGGAGGCTGTAGCAGCAGCAGCAACAAACAGTACGCATCAATGTCAGCGAGAGCTTCTGGTCCCCCAAGCAACAGGGTCAAGATACGGGCAACACCACAGGAGCCGGTGGTTATTGAATGAGAAAGCACTTGCGGGCATGGATTGTATCCTGTTTTGGTCAATGCCAACACATCTCATCAGCATGCATTTCTGCCAGAATCGACCAGTCGCGGCAGTCGATACCAGCAGCACGGGGCGCTGCGTATCCAGAAACCCTTTCCCGGACGAATAGCCGTTTGGCGGGCTGACGGCTTACGGGGGCTTGACACGCGAAGAAAACGGACCCAGAAGTATTTTTGGATCTCGCATCGGTTGATACCCAAGCCAAGTCTTCTCTTGGTGTTTATTCTGGAAACCTGTCCCCTCGACCGTACAAATTATTCAATCGTTGCATTTGTATTCGCGACACTCCAACTCTAACACTTCGACTGCACAAAACGTTTGTACTGGACCCAGAACCTTAGGTTAGATATGAGGCAATGAGCTGTGCAAACCGCGACTATTCTTCATCGCCTGGTACGGAACTTAGTTGTGCAGCAGAAAAGAGCGGGTCGAAGTTAAACGCATAAGTTCCATGTTCTGCGTTTGGCATGTTTGTGTGATGAGACATCCCGGGACCTCTTGGACGCTCCATCACTCGAGAGCTAGCGATGCTACTGAATGCCTACCCCAAAAAGGGTATGAATAGGGGGAGGCCCGTGGCCAAGTAGTTCAATCAGCAGAGCCGATAAGTTGACGGTGACGGTAGAAATGTGATTTGGTGGCCCGCTTCGATCCTGTGTACACAGTAGTCCGCATCACCCCGAAGAAACAGAAGCTGCACGATGATGAAGCCTCGGCCAGTGTGAACTTCCCAAGATCTGCCTCGTGAGGGAGCATCACAAATGTGGCCCGAATCTTGGTTTCCAGAAGGAATCCGATGTGCAGGAACCATTACCATTTTCGTCGATTACATAGTAGCAGCGAATCGGATATCGCTGCCAAATACAAATCCCCAACAGGAAATGGACGCAAGGTACAAGCCGCCGGTTGGTGTGGAGGCACCCAAACCTTTAGGAATGCTCCATTGATATCCTGAATTACATGAATATTCCCTCTCTCTACCTGAGAAGAGGGCTGTTACTCACGTAATCCCAGGTACTTCTCAAGGGTTCATCAAGTAGTTAGAACTTTGCCGATCCATCCCTCCCCTGAGAGACAACTTCGATCAAAGTTGCGTTAGCGCCCGTGCTTCCGTGCTTTGGACGAAGGCCCTGGCAGATTTCCCAGCCTCCCCACGACCTTCTCTACGCGGCTTTACTGTGTATCTAAACCTCACATATCGAGAGTTTGCCACGTGGTTTCCATTGAGCAATTGTACCTATACCTAGCACGCACAGTCCTGGCGCACGCCCTTATGAAGGCATGTCCCTATGCACAAGACGCATGGACGTTTGTTTGTGCAAGAGCGCGTGTCAACCGTGCCCTGCAAGGGTTCGAATCGATGATGATTGCCATCATCATTGGCTGTCCACGTTTGTGTTGTTCGATCGCTGCCAGTCCTTCGGCGGACACTTCTCCGTACACAGTGGTGGACGAGTAGTTGACGCCTTGTGGTCTGCAAGAGACAACTTGCGGGATAGAAGTCCACTGGTGACGGAGTGAAGCTTCGTGAGACGGCAGCTGCGCTAGAAATGGCGGAAGACCCTAGCAGAGGCATAAGAGTTTCGTGTGGCTTGAAACACGATGGGATGGGCGGTAGGGACAGGCTCATTACCAGAAAATTATTGTATGGCGTCGCGCCGCGAAACTCAAGTACCACAGTACGCGCGCCTTGCCCAAAGGGGTATTTCTGTGTCCGGAAGAGATGTCCGCTGGCCGCCATCCACGCTTGGTATCCGATCTTTGCTTAAAATTCGAAATCATGCCTTCGTTCGACCGGGACAGCGATACCTTGGGTCCACATCCGCCGGTCAGTCCCTTGTGGAGTTCAGCATTGAGCTTTGCTCCAACTGCAATGAGACCCCTCTAGTTGTCCCCTCTAGTTGTCTTGACTGCCCTGTGCTCGCATTAACCTCCAAACTAGCAATGTCAGGCTGCATTGGCAACTCTACTAAGTCAATCTGTCCCATAAGGGCTGCTGAACTGATGTGCCGATTTATTTGTATGATCTAACAAGAAGCTACCCCTTGGCAGCCGCATGTCATGGCATAATGAGGTATCGTCGGGACTTCAGGCTGTTCTACGGAGTAGCCGCATTAACCTTCCACTTCCAGGTTTCAAGGCAAATGATCCATTGCCGTCTTCTAGAAGCCTTACCACGTTGCGGGTATTAAACCCCATGACGGGAAGCCCTGTTGTAAGGCCATGAAAATTCGATATTAAATCCGGAACTGCAACACGAATCAACCAGCTGCGACCGGATAGCACGTCGATCATAAGGGAATCCTCTCGATCTCCCGAGTCCTTGCCCTGGTAATCGATTGGCGAAGTGGTCTGACTCGTGCGGAGCCTAGTGAAAAGAGCATCCATTGCTCAACCAAAGGCAATGGTCCTGATGAGCTCCGTGCAACGCTTGGGTGAACCGTGCCTGACTTTGGTCTATCTGACACGTGATCACTAGCAGCGGCTTGGCTTCTTATCGTTGCTAGTTTTGTTGCTCTATGCGAGTTACTAATGCCCTGGTTCAAGTGCTCGAACCTCCCGCTTGGCCGACCGTCTACAGATGATGGGCCGGTTGTGGTATCAACCACCTTTTCGGCCCATCGTCTTGACCTGTCATCATCTGTGAGTCGAAATCGCGACTCCTTGAAAATTCCTAACAGTAGAGCGGATGTGCCAGACATATCATCCTGACAGGAGTTCGGTTTCTTTGAGACAAGTGGCGGCCACAGGTATGGGACATACTCGATTACCGTGACTGAATCGAACGGAGCACAGAATACCTGAAAGCGCCGTCGTTGGCCACGGCCGGGTCCGGAGGTGTGCCGACATCAGACCGGCCGGTTCTCCCTGTGGCGAGGAAGGAAATCTTCTAGGAACTCATGTGTCCAATGGGCGGCTTCGTAAAGTAGTTGCAGTGCTCATTAGGGAAGGCAGTTTCCATCCACTCGGTCTTCTTTATTTCTGTCAGTCCCTATCCGATCGTGGGGTCTCGTATGGTCGTGCCGTCAAGGACGTTGCTTGTTCACTTTTTGTCGGCCTTGCTTGCAGTATCTATCAATAGAGCGTAGACTGGCTGGGGAGATTTCGCGTGCGTCGGGCCGGGTCCTGCAGACAGCCGGTTGCCGGCTTCGAAGGTGGTGGTCGAGCGGAGGAACGGCTGTCAACCACAGGTCCAATTGATATTGGGGATGTATTCTTCATCTACGGACTTGCGGCATATCGTTCTAGAACGGTGTGGTTGCAACAGTCTAATCAATACTGCAAGCAGGCTTCTTGGACGGACAGCTTACAACTCATTAGTGAAGGCCTGGAAAGGTGTTGCTTCTTATGGATCGCAGAGAACATGGTTCATATTTGAAAGGCGCCAGTTGGCCTCGTAATAAGTAGTTCTTGTCTTCCAACGATAAGTGTATCCAAGAACATGCACGATGTCCTTGCGGAACAGACTGCGGTGTTTAGTGGCACCAAAACCGAAGGTCGAGATATCATGTGTCTATACACTTGCAAGACATAATTCCCACATCGTTCACTGCCCCTTCTCAGCTTCGCAGCTATTTCGTGTGTTTTCTGAGAGTTGACAAACCCCATTCCTGATCTTTGCCGACTCTGTATACCTCCCCAGGAAGGACTGCGCGCATCTGAAAACCATCCAGTTGGACCTTCCTTCCCTTGACCACCAACAAACGGAATCAACATCTGACCTGCAGGCAACCACAGTGAGTGATTTCCCTGGCAACCTTTTTCTCCTCGGGCTTCGATTGTCAGATTCACGGCAACAAAATTGGAATATACACCTGAACACCAGACACCTTTCTTCCATCTTCCATCTTCCATCTTCGTCGCCCATCAGAAATCTGGCAAATCACTTCGTTTCGTCCAGGCAGAGTATGTCTGGGCCTTTTCTGGTTTCTCCATAACTTCCATCCCGCCTGATCACTCGAGGGCTTTTGCCACACGCTCGATCGTTCTGGCCTTCCCTCCAGTCACTGCCATCCGACATATTTACTCTGCCTATCACAAATTTTCTGATCTTGCGATTAGAAATCGAGGTATGTATCAGACCTTTCTTCGTCTGGGGAACCTACCTAGGTAGTCACCCACATTCTTGTTGGCTGGATTTACTGTGCCTCTTGTTTTCCACGTCTCAGCCGTCTTGACCTCGGTCTTTTCAACTCATATTTTCTTTGTCTCGTGACTAGCCAGCTAGCCATCTTCCTGCCTTCTGCATTTCCATTGCATCCCTCTAACGACCGCGCCTCCAAACAGTAGCCTTGTCAGTTCCATCCAAGAACTGGAACCCGAGTTGTTTACCAATACCCCGAGTAAGTCCTTCTCTTTGCCCAATTCGATGTAGAGGCTTCATGTACGAGCAGGAAGTTGCATTGGCTGTTGCTGCTTCAAACCCGATAGTATCAGGTCTCCCAAACACCACAAACCCACAAACTCATACCGTTCCACGTCTACTACCAAACAGTTACTAACCAATTCTTCACTAGGACTTGCATCGCACTGCCTAGTCTACTCACCATTTACCGAAACTAGCCAAGATGCCACGAAGTAACTACAGCGCAGTGTCTTATGGTGCTAATCAGTAAGCTCAGTCAAGTTCCTTGGTGGCTTGTTCTGCCTAACAGGCCGTATTCAAATTAGTGGCCGTTCGATTCCCATGCCGGAGCGGTGAGCATTCTTTACTTCCAATTGTCACTCGGTCACTCACGGTGAGGACAGCTTCAGATGCAAGGTCGGTGGCGAGTGGCGCAAGCCTCATCACTTCTCCAAAACCCAGCTTGCCAAATGGCAAAACCGCAAGAAGTCGCCCAACGATGGCGTGACGGCTGCCAATATTGGTATTACTTGCCGGGAGCACTCTGGGGAGCCCACGCTGCAACTCCAATGCCTCGGGCCCTGTGGCCTCTTGAAGTCGCGTGACAAGTTCAGTTCGTCCCAGAGACGCAACAATCTTCGAGTAAAGTACCACGCTGTAAAAATTGCGGACTTATAGCTCATTGTGTTCTTAGTGGTGTGTCGGATGCATCAGATGGCAGTTACAGCAGAGTCCTGATGCTGTTCCAGTCGCTGCTCCAAATGGATTTGTTTCGCAGGATGAGATCAATGGAGAGACTAGAGAAAATGAGATCCTGCCTTTCGAGGTTGACCGAAACGAGACAGCAGCGAGCGATAATGGCAGCGATGATCTTGAGACCGACAACGAGGATGAAGGTGGACCAGCAGCCTCTCAAGACGGATACTTCAGCGACGACGGATACGGTGAACCAGATGATGAGGTGAGAAGAGAATATAGGTTTCCATTGCTTCCATTACTGACGACCATTCCAGGACATCCGGGCTGATGAGATTGGTGGTCCTCCTGTTGAAACGATGGCTTTGTTAGCCATTAGCAGTGCTCAGCCAGCCTTACAATCGGTCACGCCTAACGTACCTTCTACCCGGGCTGCCATATCGAGTTATACATCAGGCTCCACAGGTTACGGCCCGTCCTCACAGGTAGCTGCCACGCCCGATGCGGCGGCGACTTGGGTACCCGATCATCTTCGGTTGACGGGGAATGTGAACGCCCTTAGAGACCTGGGAGCGTCTAGCCGAACATCATCAGCTTCGGCTAAAGACGTTGGTAGCGGCATTCCTCCCCATCCGAGAGGCGTTCCTCGCAGTGCTCCCACGGCCACGGCCACATCAGGTGTTCTTGTTGGTCGCTCTGCAGGTGGATCCCCGAATATCACTCGCGACGGCGCCGCGGGTAATCAAGATCCTACTCATGACACAGCCGATAGTTCGAGAGTGAACTACTCCACTACCGCAGTTAGTTCGACCGCCTCCCGAGTCACTATGAGTGCCAAAGCAGGACGATATGTTCCTGACTACCTCTTCCACAGTCAGGTCTCTGGGTCGAGCCAGTTTAGACCCCGTACATCTTCAGTGGTTTCAAGCGACTCCCAAGCAGGAGTTCCGTCTGTCTCGACCGCCATACGGGTAGGTCGACAACCACAGGCTGCTAATGCTGCAAGCTCTGGCAATTACCATGCCTACGATCCCCAAGGCAATCCTCATATCAGGAACGTCGAACGTCCCAGATCGGAGGCAACTGCACTATCTTCTAGGCCCCCGCAGAGCTCGCGCCATGATATCAAGGTATTAAGTAGTGGATTCGCTAAGCCTGTATGTTCACCTTAGCCAATCTGTATAGATAACCCTGAACTAACTTGACACTGTAGGACCGGAGAAAGCAGTTTGGTACCGCCATCGCACACTTCCCCAGAGACGGAGTTGACGCTATCCACACGTACGAGTCGGGCAGCGACGATGAGTTCTAAACGATGCGTCGTAAGAGGCCACATGCAATCCGCAAACAGGCATGAATGGGACGCAACCATCGATATACCCACACTTCTACATACTATCGCGCTTCTGTGGGAACGGTGATGATCTTTCACACAGGGACCACTCCCGATTTGCTCGCTCTGGTTGATCTCATGGCTGCAAATTTTCGCGTTGGCTCGTAGCCGAGTGCAGAAAGGCTCGGGTAATAGATAATAGACGATAGATTTCCTATTTTGACAGACCGGTAGTTTTGCAGTGCATACGAACCGTAAGTGATCTTCGAGAAGCCAGTATGGGCTAATCAGCACCGGGCAGCTTTCCGCATTCGGCGAACTCCGCATTCATTCCTGCCCAATCCCGACAACTATGCCACACCCACCCAGTGTTTTCAGAGAGCCTCACTAACTACTTGTAGTTATGATCATTCTGATAGTGTAACGCATAGCATCTGTCGTGCTTAGGTTCTTCCCGAATCTCGAAGCCTAACGAGCAGGGATTACCATCCACGAGGTGGGTTTGACAGGCCACCATGTTGCCCGGCTTCTACGAAGAACTTGAAGCGCCGCGTACCAGTTTACGGTGCCCGCCCGTATCGCAATAAATGTGACTTAGCTTTGTCTAACGTTCGGCTGTAGGTCATGACGAGATGATGGCAGAGGCTCCGTATGTTTTATTGATCTTGATAGCCGTCCATCACATCGTGTCATCTCGCCTCTGTGTCTATCTCAAATACTATTGTTTGCCCTTATTGAGAAACGTGGCAGCCTCGTATTACGTTTCCTGAAGTGACCGAAGAACGCAACCATTTCCCCCTAAGAATGAATGCCCCAAAGCTGAACACTACTAACTGGACAGCTCCAAGTTCACTCGAGCAGCACTCCGATGATCCCGAGGACATATCACCCCGTTATAGGGGCGAGAGTGATAATAACGCTGAAGTCACTTCGCCAAAAACTAATGAAACGTTGACTTCTGCGCGAGAGGAGAAGGGCAACTCGGACGCCACGACTCTCGTGTCACCAGCGAAGCCGGACATTGTTCGGATGGACCTGAGAGTTGAGTGGTTGAACGAAATACGTAAAGTAATCCGAGAGGAAGGCAAGTGAGAGCTTTTCTTCAAAGGAGGATGGTTAGCAGGATTCTAACTCCACCGTAGTCAGCGAGGGCATCCAAAAGATTCATTACGCGGCCGAAAACCAGAGTCGATGTTCGATATCCAGTGCCTCAGGGTCAGCGATCTCCTCGATTGCTGCAGGTTCAGATAACCTCGTCCCCTTCCCTGTTTCAGCTCCTGGCGAAGCTGTGGCAGCCATTCCCATGGCGCAGAGGCCTGGTGTCCACTTCAGTGACCGTCGCAACTTGTCTAAACGTCCAGCCGGTATGTTGAGGTCTCCTTCCAGTACTCAACCACCGGCAGAGTGGGGCTTGTTATTCGATGGTGATGGATATGCTACCCATAGGCTCGGACAGGTCTTAAGGGGCCTCGCTAAGTATTTGGTGTGTCAGATTTGCGATGACTTTATATATGATTGAGCTAACTCAAAGTAACCAGATCGAGGACTACACACCCAGGAGTAGTCTTGTCATTACTCCGGAGAAGCTTAGTACATTTTATGCAAAGTATCGTCTCGAGTCTGAGCGCATCCCCTTTCTTGGTAGGTCCTCCCTGAATGACACTCGTCAACACTGAATGAAAGTTCACAGAATCACCACACAGATGTCCTTACTTCAAAGGCGAAAGATGCCAACGACCGCTTTGCCGACTTCTTTGACGATTTGGAGTGTCAACATTATCTCGTGCAAAGGGACTCACGTACAAGGCCACGGGTTCCTGCTTTGACGCCCATCGGCTTTGCCCAGTTATTTACGACATGTATACTGGCCTATCCGGACGAGGAGTTTCGACGGCTAGAGAAGATAGTTGCCGAGATACCCCTTGTCGCCGACGCTGTCACTCAAGATGGGCATCCCGAATGGCTGCCCAGATCTATCATACGATCTTGTTTGCCGGCGAGACATGACATCAAGAATAGAAAGCTACTCGATGGTGCCATCGACGACCTGATGGACGATCTAAAATTGCCATCCTCGGGTTCGAGACGTCCTTTTCCTACACAGGCAAGCTTTCAGAGAAGGGTGTCCGCTGCAAGAACGAGTACTCGACCTGGGCAGGGTCACCGTAGGTACTCGGCGCCGAGATTACACAGTACGGAAGGTTCAGCACCGGAGGAATATGATCCCAGAGGAGGTCGGAAGAGATTCGCCCCCGGCACTCTGCATACCATTGGCGACGAATCAGCGGAAGGCTACGAAGACTCGCGTCACCGGGAGAGATACCGAGCACTTGATCGAGGCGGTTCACTACTAAGTCCAACGGAAGGAGACGCAAAGCTACGGTCTAACGATGAGCGCGCAACGCAGGTGGACTCCCACACGCCGCCTGGCCGATTCCCGCGCCCTAGCCTATTAACCAACTTCGGCAGCCGGTCGCAGTCGTATACGCAGGTGTACTCCCAGCCAAATTATCCTTCGATCACGATCCCACCTCCGCCAATTGGCAACAAGGCCTCGATGTCCTCGACAGCGTCCTTGTCTTCTGGGCGTCCTCGAAGCCCGCAAAGGGAAGCCCACAGCACGTCCGTACCAAATGTCAGCACTAGCGATTCCTCATCCTCGACTGTGATCATGACTCCCTCCATCGTGTCATCGATATCCGAATCACCGTCCCTGGAACAGGGCACACTACTCGACATGCTCCAACACGACTCCTCCACACACCAACCCACCATCGACCGAGACCGTATTCCGAGCATGAGTCATGATAACGTACGCAAATATAGCGTCGGAAAAAAACAGCGAGAAACCAATTGGACCGGAGGGGATTCTCCTGTTCTGGAGGGTAACTCCAGCGGTGGCGGCAGCACGGGAAGCGTTCCATTGTCGACGGGAGCAGATCGGGTGTCCACCAGCACCAGTCGGTTAGAGAGACAACCGCACCGGAGGCTGCCTAGCGCTGATAGTGTGTTGGCTGATGATAATAAGAGGCTTACGTGGGGAGAGTTTTTGAAGAGTCAGAAAGCTGGACAGCGGGGGAGTGGTGGTAGTGGTGGTAGTGGTGGCAGTTCCAGCGCCTACCAAGGTGGCTACTGACCTAGGCCGAGATAATAGGGGTGACAGTGATATGATGACTAATGAGCTTTGCGGGAGCCATATGTGCTCACGTCCATGCCGATGATGAGATATGAGGTATGATATTAACGATAACGGCGGCTTCTCTTCGATTATCGGGGTTTGGCTCGTATGTGTGCTACTTTCGAAACGTGCAGATATAGAAACCAGAACAGTCTTTACATAGCAAGTCTCTGAAAGAAGGAGAGAGATATCCTGCGATGGACATCGAATGGATTGTTGTTCTTGACTGGCTGATCGTATGTTGATATCAAGTGGATAGACAAGTGTTCAAAGAAATCCAACTTTGCTTAGAAGGCTGTTGTGCCTATCGTCCCTGAGGAGTGGTCAGATAAGCTGGGGCTTGATGAATGAGAAGGAAATTAGGGGGGTTACGGAAGCGAGTGCAACTTAAGGTTCCGACAGGAGCGTAATGGCTTTTCTATTCTATCGCAAATCATAGTGGAATGACCCGAAGAACCGTACGCTAACCCACAGAACGGGTAGTCCATCTGGAGCAAGTCAGACCACTTGCCCCGGGACTTCATCTCGATCATCGGTATCCGGAAGTGCGACGGCGGTAAAGAAGGGGTCAGATCGCCACTTACTCGTCCGGCATGTTCAAGGTTGTCATTATGCTGGAGATATGAACCGGCCAAAGGGCTAAACGACAAGTAACATTGATCGTCGATCTTGCTTATCGCTCGAGACACTCTGGCAGGATGAGATTTACGTGATTCGCTGCCGTGTTCTTTTCGTGCCCCCAACCCGTAAACCTTATCAAGTAGAACAAGTCCTGGCAAACACGTATTACACGAATTCGTGGCTCTGCGTTGATCAATTACCGTGCTGTAACTCATAGTCTGCTTCGGCAAAGTGTACCTGAATGATTGTCCTAGTCCTGTTGTCGGTCGTCCACCTGCTTTTGTGATCAAATCGGTAGATGTCAGGGATATCCTACATGATCCGTCGTCAAATAGTTGGACATAATACCATTAGATGTCTCTTGTAAAGCTAGCGTATGGTCGGTAAAAGGCGAGCGATCCGAAGACATGCGAAATATACGTTCGGCTTATCCAACTTGATGGGTATTTGAAAGGCCCGACTCCGCTCGTCCAAGTCGCAACTTTTGTGTAAGCCTCGTAAACAAATAATTACCGCCGTTGAGTAAGTGATATGTCTGGTATTTTTCTGGCGCTTTCTGGTGAGTGTTGTAGTTGAGCCTTGTGGGCAGACCCGTCAACCTGATGTCTGACTCCTCACGACTGAATATCGGGAACCACGAGGCGTAGGCGATTCTGAAGCACCGAGTTCCTCTCCTTTCTTTCGTCTCTTCCGTTTCAAAGCTGACCACTCGGCTTTCCAAGTCTCGATGCTGTCGAGTAGCTCCGGGTCTGCATCCTTGGGCACGTAGCTAAGACATTGAACTTCGATGGCCTTGAGCTGTATCTGTAAGTTGAGTATATCCATCTCACCCTCATTACGCTCTTTTTCACTTGGGACTGTTAGCTCTCGCTTGTAGTGTGATAGTGAGTGCTTGGGACGACTTACAGCTCCTTGACACGCCCCTCCAGATAGATGATCCGCTGAGCAGCTCGCTCAACCCTAGTGATGAGCAAGTCATGGATGTGCTATCAGCTGGTCAGCAAACTTCGACGGACATTTAGAAAGACCATGCTTACTTCTTGCTCCTCTTGCCGCGTCTTGAGCCTGTTTATAACCGCCTCTAAGGCATTTTGTAGTGCCTCGGCTTCGACCAACACCTCCTCTGCACCCTGCGGCATTATGCCGAGTGAGTCTTCCTGTTGCAACTCTATCGTTTCTATGACTTCCAACGCTGGCGGAGGCACCAGTGGCTCGGGAATTGGCAGCGACATCTCTGGAAGGTGGGAGCTTAACCAAGTCGGCGTAGACGGGCCTGACATTAACTGACTCCCCTCCCCGCCAAATTCGAGGGATGACTGGTTTCTTCTGTGCCTTCGTGATCGGGTCCCCGAGCTACGGCTCAGGACTTTTTCGATCTCATCCACCTTGGCATGCATCGAATCTACACTGCCCTCCAGCACCTCGTCCTCAGCAGAAAGCCTTGCGGCAAGATCATTCAGCCTTTGGATCAGGACATCTTTGCTATCCTCGGCCAGACCTTGATGGTCGGAATGTTCTGCGCCTTCTGAACGAGGAGACTCGGAAGATCTGGCAAAAGAGGCTGAAAATTGGCGGCGCAAAGGTGAGAAAGGGGAGATTCCTAGGGAGTACAGGCTAATCGAGGGTGAAGCTGGTGACGATACCGTAGGCGTAGTATCTCCATGTTGGTGTTGCCTGACGGAACCTTTTGAAGGCGTTTGTGCTTCTGTTTCTGGTGAAGTGCTGTCCGGCATCAGGTCACAAAGAATTCAAGTTCACAAAAGTGCGTCTCATCTAACCAAGAGAAAGATTGCTGGCAAGGAGTTGTCATTCGGAGTCTTTGGGTCGAGTCGGCTTTATCCTGGTAGCATGAGGCAATGTGCAGTGGTTTCATGATCTGGACTGTTGCTGTTGTTGTCGTTGTTGAGATAAGTTGGTGATGGCCGTGCGAAAAAGATTTCGGGCTGATAGCAGACGTTCGCACACTGTACTGAGGCAGGGGTGCTGGATGAACCAAAAAGCCCAGTTAGAGATCATAATTAGCGGCGTGTTATATTGGACAAATGTTTGACGGACCGACGCTTTTCCTGTTTTAGTTAACTCCCTGGATTCGCTAATGCTTGACATTGATTGCCCAGTAACGACGATTTGAAGTTGTTCGCTTCTTATTGTCTGCGGTTCACTACCATCGCCCGTTTGTCATTGCGCTGGAGACCATCCCACGCTCATGACATATTCATTGGTGTCGGAATAATGCCGCACTGTAACGCGTGACCAGCCGCTTTTGACACCCGCGGCGCCTTCGAGGCTTTGCCCACTGACACACTCGGCAGGACGAGCTCGATTGAGAGTATCGGGTGTGGGGAACCCCTGTCCGCCTCTGTGTGTTATCTTTGGGGGTTCTAGTGGCAGAATAAAGGCCGGTAAAGCAGATCATATGCTTTGAATCCCATTCGTCGCCTACCAGATCGAGCCGAACCGAAACTTGAAATTTGGGTTTTCCTGCCTGCTGAATAGATGTAATTGGCAGCTTCTCAGTACTTTGTTTTGTTTGCCTTGAAAAACATTCCATGTTATGCAGGAGTGAATGTATTGACAGTAGTCGTTCGAGATTCGGGTATGCGCAATTGTATCCTCGGTACTGGAAGCCGTCAGTGTCCGTCATATTATTCAGACCGCGGGGTTGAATCACTCTGTGACCAGGGTCCACAACTAGCTCGGGAGCTCTTCTCGCTATTCAACTTCCTTGTCGCCGAAGCATCACACGACTCACACGACCAATTCATTTTCCATGGACAGCCAACGTCTTCTTATTTCCAGCCTCGAGTATTAGCGGGTCTAGACTGGATTCTCTTGACCTGCTCCGGTGTTTGCGGCTCGACTACGAACTCTTTGCCTATCATGTCCTGGAAGGCGTCGGAGCGCTTGATGGATACCATCAGGCACTATGCGAACTTCCCGGCAACTGGAGTGAGCTTGCGCCAGATGGTCCAGTTCGGCGAGAGACCTTCCACCGGTATGTAATGGACTCGCTTTCCTCATCAGGGAACGCATTTGAGCTGTTGAACCGTTCACCGTAACCGTTATGGCTAATTGCTAACATTGCTCCTCGCCTAGGAACTCTATTCCGAGCCTCCCAATTCCTTGCCGAAGAGTTACCAATTCGCCTCGCGCATCGCATACGAGAACTCAACACCCTCCCCGATGGCCTTAATGAGATGCCGTCCGTCAAAAAGGTGGCTGACTGGTATGCACAGTCGTTTGAGGTGTGCAACATGCTCTCTACCCTTCCCATGCGACCCAGGGATGAGTCATCTGACATGTGACAACAGGAGATCACAACTTTAGCACGACCAAATTTGGAGAAAACAGTACGAGAAAGGCTCCTCAAGCCAGGAGCGTTCAACGGCAAGGGTTCAGCAACTATGCTGTCCGAGGCGATACCTAACCCTAGCATCCAAGAAGGCCAATACGCGTCTTCGAAGAATGGCTACGGTTCGAACAAGTCTAAACAAGCCGCTGCCAGGAGATACTTCGCCATGGTCGATGATACGGGCGACTGGCCTCCGGACTTACAGGCGTATAATCAGAAGTTCTCGCAGACCTTGAATCAGATCAAGAGGAGGCATGATGGTGTTGTCACCACGATGGCGCAGGGCATTCTGGAGTACAAGCGGAAACGCCAACGCATGCAGATCGATAACAACATCCAGTCATTCCTAGACCGCTTCTACATGTCTCGTATAGGTATCCGTATGCTAATCGGGCAGCACATTGCCTTGACGGACCAGAGTCATCACCGGGACCCGACATACGTCGGTATTATCTGCACCAAGACGAATGTTCGGGACCTGGCACAGGAAGCTATTGAGAACGCGCGATTTGTCTGCGAGGACCACTACGGCCTTTTTGAGGCACCCAAGATTCAACTTGTCTGCAATCCCAACCTCAATTTCATGTATGTGCCGGGCCACCTGTCGCACATGCTCTTCGAAACGCTGAAGAATTCTCTGCGGGCTGTGGTTGAGAGGCACGGTCAAGACAAGCAAGAGTTCCCGGTGACCAAAGTCATCGTTGCCGAGGGCAGAGAGGACATCACCATCAAGATCACGGATGAAGGCGGCGGAATTCCCCGGAGCGCCATACCCCTGGTTTGGACTTACATGTATACAACGGTAGACCGTACGCCAAACCTTGACCCTGATTTCGACAAAAGCGACTTCAAGGCACCGATGGCTGGGTTTGGTTATGGGTTACCTATCTCCAGGCTTTACGCTCGCTATTTCGGTGGAGATCTGAAGCTAATCTCCATGGAAGGGTAAGCAGATGCATAAGCCGTCCCGTCCTGAATGCAATTTGTCTGACTATCTACACAGATATGGTACGGATGTATATCTCCACCTAAATCGTCTTTCAAGTTCTTCGGAACCCTTGCAGTAGCAATCAGCAGTCATGAGGGGGTGGTTATCCCAGGGATTGACGGCGAAGGCATCTGGAAACCGGAAAAGACTAAAGGCATTCGAGGTCTCAGAGCGAAAGCAGGTAGGCGACACCGAGTCTATGGTCAACGAAATCAGTTCAAGGTATAGCCGCGATGACAGTGGGGGTGAGCTTTAGGAACCCGCGCTCGCACTAGTGGTATATGATCTCTTGGCATCATATCTCAGCAGGGATTTTTGTGTTGTAGCACTTTACAAAGGGGATTTCCTCCCCAAACCAGCGACGGTGTGAGCAGTAGCAGAAAAGTACAGTCACGGTTGGACAAAACACCGGATATCGCACCCAAGAGGCTCCTAACCTAGGCTGATGGAAGCCCATTTGTATCTGGTTCATCAAGGCGTTACGGAGGGGTAGTTGATCAGGTAGCATTTCCGTATCCTTGTAATGCAAAAATGGTATTGCAAATTCAGCGACAGCAACTTAATTAGAGTTCCTTCGGCTTTTGTGGACATAGCTTAATATGGTGAACGACATTCGAAGAAGGTCATAGGGCTGCTGTCGAAGAAATGGATTAGCTAGCCTATTTCGATGCGAAACTAGGTGGCTTCAATCAGCCTGATTCAGGATCCTCGGACTTGTATGCCACCGATTGCTTAGGACCAGGTCGCGAACAAGTGTCCATCAGACTTTATCGACGTGTTGAAAAGGGTTGCATCTCATAGTTTGTACTCAGACTTTATCCCGGCTCTAGCCAGTGATACACAGACAATTGTCAGCCGAGATGGATCTCGGATCAGATAAGATCAGATAACTCGCACTCGGCAGCAGCTCCGGCCTCGATCCAAGTTACACCCCATGTCTCCCTACAGACTGCTGCAGCTACCAAGAAACCAGTGCAACTTTGCCCACGCCGATGAAGCCAGTCCTAGGGTTCAACGTAACATTGAGACCGTAGATATGTCATGTTCTCTCTCCCAGAACTGCTCGGTTGGCGAGACATGTACATACCTACCTAGGTACCTAGGTATTCACCGCAGTCGGACTTGTTAAAGCATGTGAAAAGGACCTGGCGCGCGGCCGAGCGACCGGGATTACCTTTGATTTTTGCTACCTACCAAACCATCAATCGGCGCGCAATACTGCAATTGGATCTCTCCGACTGCACACATGAAGAATTCAGGTAGGCTCTCAGCTTAGTATTACACACGCCACTGTTGGCTCTTGCATGGAGTCGCAGCCCGAATACTTCAAGGTAGGTAAGTACCTAAAGTACCTAGATAGAGAAGGAAAGCGGGACACGGCTCGCAGTCGGATACGCTGACCCATGTCACTGTCCTAAACCGTCTTTCATTACAAAGTGCCAGAGCTTCCCCCCGAGCTTCTCCAACGTAACGATCAAGTGACAAGACTTTCTCCACGGATTACCTCGTGCTGCATTTGCTTCTTCTTGTAAATCAAGTAAGCCCACGAGCTGCATGAGACAGGGGACAGTCAGAAAAAAGCCATCAATCATGCCGGGCTCGTCGCGCATGCCCATCAGCTTGAGGGAGACTTTCGATAGTGTCAAGAGGAGCCGGCCGAACAATCCGCTGACGGTGGTAAACTTGGACTTGTAAGTGATATCGGACCCCACGACCTCGGGTTGCAAATAGCAAGCCCATATATTGCCTCAACAACTTGACAACGGATTCGTTGACGTAAGGTTTATCAATTGCTCCGAACCGAAACGCTGATCATGGCATGCTATAATCAGATTACGAAACATAGTCTTCTTCCTCTTCGTCCTCCGCATTGTCCGGCGCTCATTCTGGAAGCTCAAGGGCCGCGGCTTCATCGGGACCATAGTCGAGTTATACACTGATGCACGCCGCATCCTCTACGGCTACTTCCTACGAGCGCCGGGCGTGCGCACTCAGGTGCGGAAGCAAGTCAACGATGCCCTGACGAAACTACAAGGCAAGATGATCCCGCCCGGCGGGTCGCGGTACTTGGCTCTGCCCAAGGAGCCCTGGACGGCGGACGCTGTGCGGGCGGAGCTCGAGACGTTGGCAAATATGGACCATACGAGGTGGGAGGACGGATTTGTCTCTGGTGCCGTGTATCATGGTGAGGACGACCTGTTGAAGTTGCAGACCGAAGCGTATGGGAAGTTCACTGTAGCGAACCCTATCCATCCCGATGTGTTCCCGGGAGTAAGGAAGATGGAGGCCGAGGTTGTAGCGATGGTATTGTCCATGTTCAATGCGCCGCCGAATGCGGCGGGTGTATCGACCAGTGGAGGCACAGAGAGTATTCTCATGGCTTGCTTGAGTGCGAGACAGAAGGCGTATGCGGAGAGGGGCGTTACCGAGCCGGAGATGTAAGTCTGAACTCTCGCTTCCTGGGTTACAAGAGTCTTTCCTTACGCATATCTAGGATCCTCCCAGAGACAGCACACACGGCCTTCCGCAAGGCCGGCGAATACTTCAAGATCAAGGTCCATCTCGTATCCTGCGCCGCACCCTCTCACCAAGTAGACGTCCGCCGTGTCTCCCGCCTCATCAACACCAACACAATCCTGCTCGTGGGCTCGGCCCCGAACTTCCCACACGGTATCATAGACGACATCGCATCGCTCTCCAAGCTCGCCCTGAAACGCCGCATCCCGCTACACGTCGACTGTTGCCTCGGCTCCTTCCTGGTTCCCTTCCTCGAGAAGGCAGGTTTCGAAACCGAGCTTTTTGACTTCCGCCTCAAGGGCGTGACGTCCATCTCATGCGACACCCACAAGTACGGCTTCGCCCCCAAGGGCAACAGCACCGTGCTCTACCGCTCCCAGGAGCTGCGCACCTACCAGTACTTTGTCAGCCCCGACTGGAGCGGCGGCGTGTACGCGTCCCCCGGAATCGCGGGTTCCCGGCCCGGCGCCCTCATCGCGGGCTGTTGGACCAGCATGATGCGCGTCGGCGAACCTGGGTATATTGATGCCTGCGTGCAGATCGTCGGGTGCGCCAAGAAGATCGTCGAGCACATCACCTCCTCCCCTCCCCTATCCGCCGAACTGCAAATCATCGGTCGCCCGCTCGTTTCCGTCGTTGCGTTTACGGCCCGCAATCTCAATATCTACGACATAGCCGATGGCATGTCCGGCAAGGGCTGGCATCTCAACGCGCTGCAGAACCCGCCGGCGATCCATGTGGCGGTCACGATGCCCATCACCAAGGTGTGGGAGAAGCTTGTGGCGGACTTGGAGGCCGTGGTTGAGAGCGAGAGGGAGAAGGAGCGCGCAAGGCTTGTAGAGGGCAAGCAGACGAGGGGGCAGGCCATGGGCGATAGTGCGGCGCTATATGGTGTCGCGGGGAGCTTGCCGAACAAGAAGATCGTGGTGGATCTGGCAACGGGGTTCTTGGACTTGCTGTATAAGGCTTAAGCTTGGGCGAGGGAATCGGGAGGCTGGTATACATATCCTATTTTCAGATACCAGAATAGGGGATCGAGGAGGTTATGGTATGGCAACTACGAGACTACCAGGAAAAGAAGAATGCAAAGACCGGATATACGTACTCATGAGAGAGAGAGATGCGGATGCGTATTCGGCCCGAGTCCTGTACAAAGCCCTGTTATCGAATTGCCATCCCAAGCAGCATCCAGACCTAAGATTCTTCCTGAAGCCAGGATCAAAATAAGGTGTTAATCAGAATTCAAGAAGTTACCGGGAACCTAGGCGCGAAGACTGATCGATGCAGAGTGAGCATGGCAACACTGCTCTTCGGCTAATGTACAGTCTATACCATCGGTGATGTCGACAGTGTTCGTTCCATTAAATATAAGAATGCTCCAAGACTAAAAACGCCTATGGAAATGCATGAGCCCAGTCCCTATGATCCACGATCAGTCGATTCGCGGACCCCTGAATAGAAAAGGGGCCTCTAAACGCCCTTAAGTCTACGTAATTCGTCCCAGATGCACCACCAATCCAGCCTTGGTATAACGCCTAGGTATTCCCGTCTTCTCCCTCATTTTCATCTTCGTTGGCTTCGGGACGGGCTGCGGCCGACATTGTTCTTTGTCAAATATGAGGGTATGGGTGAGAATTCGTTGCAAGTCTCTTCGTCGATACTGAATTACGAAACGGGATTACGTATTTTTGAATGATTCCCGCCATTTGGATTCGAATGTTTTCCCTTGCTCTATACAGTTGTTGTTTCCCGCGCTTCTGGTACAGGCCGGGAACCGCACGGCTAGATCGCCGTCCTCATACACCTCACCGTGTTTGGGTTTGGCGTATGAGTTCAACAACCGCTGGGGGATGACTGCTAGTTTGGAGAGGATCGTGGGGTGCCACTGAACGATGTGTTCCTTTTCATGGGGTCAGCGCTTATTCACTTCGTGATCAATGGGTATGTGATCTTACCAAAGCATGAGTTTCAGCCTTCTGGAAGTTGTAGCTCCGGTATAGGGGGTCAAACCACGTATCGAGGAAGAACTGAGCCCACTCTCCATTCCGTAGTATGAAGCTCCCTGCCGATAGGCCATCCTTGTCCTGGGTTATCACGAACTCGACATCGTCTCCTTTGAGGTGGGAGAATGTCTTGATGATGCTGTCTGGAGGGACAACTGGGAGGTCCTTGATCATGGACGCCTCGAGTTTGCTCGAGCTCAACAGGGCGTCTTCGATCTTGAGACTGGGATTCATAATGAAGGCGTTCTGATCCAGGAACCAAAGATACTTGGCATCGGGGTATACCGCCATCGCATGTCTCATTGCCGTCACTTTCGACCAGGATAGAGGCGCGCCGCCGAGTTCGTAGCCGCCTGCTGATACCAGCAATGTTCCGTATCCTGATCCACACTGTCAGCATTATTGCTTACCAACACTATCGTAAAAGATCACACTCACCATGCTTCTCTGCGTATTGTTCCCTGTTTTCCTTGATGCTCTTGAGGTACTCGGGATTATTGCTGAAGCTCTTCTCGTCAAACACTGTGACTATCGCGACAGGCGGCTTTCCCGAGATAACGCGCTGGGTGTAAGGTTTCGAGCTGCCACCCAAGAATAGCCATATTAAGAATATGATGGCGAGACCAAAGGCGGCGATAACCTTCAGTCGACTCCTCCGTAAGGCCGGTATCCTCGCCGACCGCGGCCGGAATGGTGGTGGGTTGGAGCTCTTCCGCGAGGGGTATGCGAAATGCATTGTGGCTAACGAGAGTGAGGTCCGAGGGTTTGCGGGCAATTCGAGTAGATTTAAGCGCACAGGCTTGTTCCCTATGTATGTATACTATAGGAATGGCCGGTTGAAATTGTAATGACTGGTGGCAAGTCAAGTCTCCGAGCACGGTTTTCTCGTGTCTGACCTGACCCGAGGAGGGAGGCCGACGATTGCGAAAGATTGCGTCGCGGTCTACGGTATCGAGTGGCGTCAATTCGCAGGTCGCATTGCCAGAGGAAGGGCCCAGCTATGAACGTCTTTGGAATGTCGATGGTATGCGCCTCCTACAGCGCGAGCACCTGGGCAGTCCGGTCTGAGGCTGTTGGATGATCACGACAAAGGGAGGTAAGGCCCGGGGGTGTGTGTGGTGTGGCTGGCACCAAAGACAAGGCTGATTGAAATTACTCGGCCCGCAAGCGAATGGATACCCACGATCTCGCGCAGTCGCAGTGCTTGTATTACTCAAGCAGAGGTAGAAGATCCTATCCGTCGTCGCTACACGCAATTGAAGACGATATGAGAATCCCGCGTCGTGACTTCCACGAGAGAGAGCAAGCTGAGATTGAGGATGGCTAACCAAATCTTATCAGCGCCAGCCTTGGGTAGAACTGGCCAGTTGGAAAGGAGCGCGCGGGCGGTGCTGACTGACCCACCATCCACTAGTAAGCGTTTGCGATGATCCACAGGACCGTGAACTCCTCCCCTGCGCTACTAAAAATAAGGGTCTACTATACTTTACTTTTAGTGTAGCAGGTTAACTGCGACATGGGGCATTATCGTGCTCAAAGAAATCGATTGCGATTCCGAGGCAGACGCCAATTTCGATGCATACATTAAATGCAGAGTTTATAAAATATAAAATACACTGGTTTTTGGGGGGTTGAATCAAGCATGCGAACAAAATCGAAGATCAACTTATTGTTACTTGGGGGTCCTTCAGAGGCCAAGAGGAGGATTATCGATAACACCTGACTCTAAGTACTTACCTACCTACTTAGGTCCACACATGCTAACAACATGCAGAGCGCCGTAGTATATGACTCCTGCGGGTGGGTGCTATGTGCAAGCACCTGTCGACAGACAGGTATGTATCAATCGTAATGTATCAATCTTGCCACACTACTGTTCAACTGCTTGTCCATAGAGGAGTGGAAGTAGTCAGTCAGCTTTGCTCCAAGGAGCTGCTGACGCACGGTCAGAGTATTGACAGCCTTGAACCGAGTCTAGGATAAGATAGAACAAGACGCTCAAGCTTAAAGACAGTTACAAGGCTTCCATCTCTGCACACAGACTAGTTGACACGATATGGAAGAGAAACTTCGAGGCAACTTAAGAGTGTGCAATGGTCACAATGGCATACTAAAGACACGGATGAGAGGAGCAGCACTATATGTGTTCTTGTTTAGCAGTATGAACAATGGATCGTTGGACCACCTCACTGGTCTTTCTTGGACTCGTTGGAATTCGCAGTCGCTGGGTTGTCCGCTGCAGCATGCTCATCTCCAGCTGCGTCGTTGTCGTCGTCATCGCCATCGCCATCTTGAACGTTCAAGATCCTCTCGCTGGTTCTGTCGAGAGTTCGTTGGGTCCATTTCCGGGTTCCCGTCCAGACCGCCTTCCAGCCTGTCAGCATATGTTTATGCACATAATGGCAGTGATTTGTCACTTACCCAGAAGAACGTTATGGCGCCTATTGCGACAAGGGCCAGACTGATGTTCTCTAAGCGATCACGACCAGTCCCACGACGACGAGGCCCGCCTACCAGACCCGTAGCCCGCATATTCCACCACTGCCATGGGCTCATTACCAGGAACGTTTTGAGGAAACCAAGAAGGCCGAGCGATAGCAGTCCTTTTACAAAATGGAGACTCCACCCCTCCTCGTCGAGATCAGCAAGACCTAATACCTCTTCAGGCTCCGTGTCGACCAGACCGACCCCTTCCGCTATGGTCCCTACCGGATCGATCCATAGGTTCAGAACCTGATCGCCTACGAATCCGAGGAGGAAAATGGAGATGGTAACGATCGCAACGGCCATGAAAAATGCCAAGATAGGACTTCGAGCTCTTCGCGCCCAATCCATACGTTCAAACTGATATCGATATCCGCACGTGCGGCAACGGTAGAAGTTATCTGACGCGTTGTCTGAGTACCTCCAATCCTGTAAGCAATTCTCGTGGATATATTTCATCGACCCCTTGCATTGGCAAGGTGATATTAGGTGACCACATTCCGAATCGCGGTAAACCTTCCTTGGCTTCTTGCCTCGTAGTCTTTCTATGACGTTCGGCTCTTCGTATACTGGGAAGGTAAATCCGAGACAAATAGTACACTGCCGCCCGCCACGTGCATGCTTGGAATCGTCATCTTCTTCTTCGTCGACCTGCGGGCTTAGGTTCGGGTTCCTGAAGGCTTCGTGGTCTGCCGCGGAAGACTCCATTTCCGGTAATGTTATCTTGCAGACGGCGCGGGTCAGCCGGAAGAGGTGTCAAGTTTGGCTGCCTAGGACCAGAGACGTATATACTAGCCTGACAACTTGTCGAGTACCTAGAAATATCACGAAGGAGCGGGTCTAGCAATGGCTGAGGGTTGCGTTCATTCGAGGAGAGTCTTGACAAAGACAACGTGGATGCCAAGAAACGATGAAAGAAAGCTGTGTCAAGAACCGTAGTCTTTAGAGTGTTGTCATGGTAAGAGTTGGCCCAACCATAGGAATGTAGCCGGATCTGGGCACTTGGTGAATAAGACGGGTTGAGCTTGAGTGGAGTGGTGGAAGGCTCGAAGGTATGCGCAACCTGAAGAAACACTGGATGCGATCGCAGACACCCAAGGATCACCGGGGCACTAAATTCGCAGGTACCTACATCAGCCGCGGATCATTCTCAGGAGAGCCTAAGAGAAGTAAGAGCCACTGCAGTGCTCAATAAGAATTAAAGCAGGCCTGGAGCCATGTATTTGGAGCGACCTCGCTTCTGAGGTGTGCAGAAGTGAAGTTGAAGTTGAGAGTAATTTTCGCAAGACTTTGGATTGCAAAGTCTACGTTAGTGGTGAAGACAGGTGACCCACTCCCTTGTCCCTACCTAGGTAGGTAGATAGTAGACCAAAGTGCCTCGTCGTAGAACTCCCCTCCTGAGAAGGCACCACCATGCTATATGCACAGAGCTTTGATTACAGCTGTCAAGAATTCATGGTCAACAAGCAGCTGTTCCAGTGTGTCAATCCTCAACGTCTCCCCTAATTCAACAGAACAATCTGAAGAATAAGTCCTCACTGCGTTTTCCCTCACTCATTAGGTCGGTGGGGTCGTGTACGGAGCTTAACAGCACCGGCTTAGTCATTTGAAGCTCGGGCCGCATTGACTGAATCAGGCTGAAGGTCCAGGTAGCTCGCGTACGCAGACTCGCGATGCCTGGCCGCTGAACTACCTACTCCAAACAGCTCTGAGCTCTTCACGCCGGATTTCTAATTCCTTCCCTGAAACCATCTCTAATATCCGTCTCTTCACCTCCTCATCCCGCATACCAGGATACTCCAAACATCATTCACAACCATGGCGGACCGATACTCGTTCTCCTTGACGACCTTCTCTCCCAGGTAAGCTGCTTGTAGTGACTGTCGAATATGAGCTTGTAGCTGATAGAAACTTAGCGGGAAGCTGGTACAAATCGGTATGTCCTGACCTTACGAGATCAAACTGCATCGTCTCAGTAGCCTTCAAGTCCTAGTCGCTGACCTCATCGAATGCAGAGTACGCCCTGAACGCTGTCAACCAAGGTGTCACGGCGCTGGGAATCAAGGGTGAGTACTCTACTTGAGTATAGTGCATTGTAATATTGACGTGGGGAAGCTACAAATGGTATCGTCCTGGCGACCGAGAAGAAGTCATCCTCCCCGCTTGCCGACCCGTCGTCCCTGTCCAAGATCAGCCTCATCACTCCCAACATTGGCATGGTCTACTCGGGTATGGGCCCAGACTACAGGGTCTTGGTAGACCGAGCGCGTAAGGCCTCCCATACCGGTTACAAGCGAATCTACAACGAGTACCCCCCGACCCGGATATTAGTTCAAGATGTTGCCCGAGAGATGCAGGAAGCCACACAATCCGGTGGTGTTCGACCATACGGTGTCAGCTTGCTGATCGCTGGATGGGACGAGGGCATCCTGCCGGAAGAGGAGGCGCAAGAACTAGTCGAGGCTGAAGATGCCGAAGGCGAAAAGAAGAAGATCTCAGGCAAGACCGGTGGTATACTCAAGGGTGGCCCCATGCTCTATCAAGTCGACCCGTCTGGTAGTTATTTCCCTTGGAAGGCAACGGCCATTGGCAAGAGTGCGACATCAGCCAAGACCTTCTTAGAGAAGAGATACACGGAGGGCCTGGAACTTGAGGACGCTGTGCACATTGCGCTACTGACCTTGAAGGAAACTATTGAGGGTGAGATGAACGGGGAGACAATCGAGATCGGTGAGTGAAGCCCCAGTCTGGACCCAGTCGACGGCGGGGATTTTACTAAACGTATCAAGGTATCGTGGGTCCGCCTGCAGACCACCTTCTAGGTGTTGAGGGTGTCAAGGGAGCCACCGGTCCACGGTTCAGGAAGCTGACCCCTCAAGAGATCGAGGATTACTTGACGAATCTGTAAATCATCAGGCGTTGTGACTTGCAAAACGGCACCCACATGTACCATAGAATAGCATAGAGGGCTCAGAAGGCGATTTGTCTCTCATGAGGCATCGGTATTATTGCGGACTAGAGCGAATGAGCTTCGTGGACCACAGACCACAGCCGAAACTGATGAACCAGCCTTGGAGTTGAGGAGAATTTTGTTCCATGATGCAACCTTCCCGTCGGGTATGCCGAGCTGACCATTTGTATTGTCGCCAATGGCATAGATATCTCCGTCTGAAGTAAGCACAATGGCATGTGATTCACCCACGGCGCAATCAGTGATGTCCTTCTCCTCCACCACTACTGGCGAAGGACTTCCCGATAGTTCTTCGATAATGGCTGGCCGCCCAGGGTGACCACCCCAAGCGTATAAATCATGACCCTCTGTCAGAGCCATAAGGAGGTATCCTCCAGCAGCGAGCATCCGGATTCTCCCCGTGGGTAGGTCATCTAGGTCTGTAACACAACACGGTTGGTCTGCTGGGCTGTAAAGCGTCAACTAGCTCCACGCCCGTTATAGTCACAAAGTGCACGTATTTCTCACCTAATTTCTGACACATCCCGCCCCAGACAGGCGCCATATCTCCCATCTCCCCAAGTCCATACCCGGCCATCTGCAGAGAGAGCCACGAACCCAGTCTCGTACGCAAGGAGCTGAACAATATCACTTAAACCCGAGAAGCTATACAGTACTTTGCTAGCTTGGTAGTGATTCGCGGACTCGTACTGGTGTATGCATTGGTCGCCATCAAAGACTAGGTTCGTAATTAGTGTCAGTCTACTTGTTAGTATAAGTGACGATGGATCACTTGCCTACCACTACCCCATTTCCTGCTATGGCTGCTGATGAGGTGAGGAGCTTGTCTCTGATATCGTGGTGCTGCAGCAATAAGTCTGGATAGCCTGCTGACAGGATCCCTGTGGTGGTTCTTACTGTAATGGACGATCAGTTCAATGATCCTCTTTCTGACCTACGCAACCTGATGGACTTTGCCATTATGTAGGGGCAAAATAGTCATTGCATATTTGCTAACAACGCACTTACCCACAGTGCAGGACAGCGAAGCGTAAGGTTGCGCAATGAAGCTAGCCGACAACACTTTCACGAAAATTTGAATATCATCCGGGTTTTCAGTACAAGATTCTTGTTCCTCGAATTTAAGCTGGCTCCAGGCGTTAAAGCCAGTTGCGAAGAGCTCCATTCTCAATGTTATGCCGCCGAGAATGTGGTTGTACAATTTGGGGCCAACCTGCATACTCGATCCACTTGGGGGAAAGGCACCACTGCCGCGCTCGGTTTTGTACTTCTACGGCTTCCAAGTCACGGGACAGTCAGTCAACTCGACATTCTGGGATTCACTTGCTGACTTAGTCAATGATTTCAAGACAGCCTCATCCATTTGCGCTTCACTCTATTGGATTTCGTTTTCCGTGACGGCCGCTTGCAATGTCACAGCTCGCATTTCGTCGGTTTGTAATCAGTCCGCCGACTTATTGAGAAGCTGCTTATTTCAGGTTTGGCCTCCTGCATATCATACCATATTGAATGTCCAAGATTTCGCAGTCTAGTGCGTGCACCAAGTAACGAGTCACTTTCAGGGTCCTCAGGCTCTGGGTCATTCTCTGACTGCCCTCATTTGCATTTATGGGTGTCTACTGCTGCGACTGTAGAGATCCTCCTGCGTATGAGTACCAGATATCCTCACTCGGTATCTATCAAAGCCAGATACGTTATTCAAGATGACACCCCTCCACGACGAGGACTCGTCAACGGAATTTTCGGGTACTGAGGGTGTTGACGGCACCCCCAGATCTCTGTACGCGGCTTCGCAAGCATCTAAGCATTCTGACGACTCACTCGTCGAGGAGATTGATGGGCCCCCTTCACCAGCTCTAGCTGGGGACAGAGAAACACATGATGAATCGGTAATACATGCCCGCGCATATCAAGAGGAGATGTATGAGGAGAGTCTTAAACACAACATCATTGTTGCCGTACGTTACTACGTTACTTCCGACGCTCAACTTATACTAAGTGTCCTCTAGATGGATACCGGCAGTGGAAAGACGCAGGTTGCTGTGCTCCGAATTCAATATGAGCTTGGGCACTCACAGCCTGGCAAGATCATCTGGTTCCTCACTCCAACAGTTGCTCTTTGTGACCAACAGTTCAAGGTCCTTAAGATGCGGATCCAGGGAGTATTAATCAAGATGCTCAGTGGCAATGATGGCGTGGATACCTGGTCAACTCTATCGATCTGGGACTCTTTCCTGGAGAATGTTCAGATTGTTGTATCGACATACCAAGTCCTTCTCGATGCTTTATCGCACGGGTTCGTAAGAATGGACGCTCTATCCCTCATCGTATTCGACGAAGGTGAGTCTGACACAAAGAATTAACTTCGATGATCTGATTTGGTGTAGCACACAATTGTGTGGGGAAGAATCCTGGCAGTAAAATTATGTCGCTCTACAAGGAGAGCAAGCAGGCTGGTCTGCACGTTCCGGCAATCCTCGGACTCACAGCGAGTCCTGTGATGAAGTCGTCCATAAACGCCTTAGAAGTCATCGAGGAGATCCTTGATGCCGTTTGCAGGACTCCGATGAAGCATAGAGCAGAGTTGCTATCTTATGTCAAACGTCCTGTTTTGAGGAGCGTCCCGTATGGACCAAGACTCAAACCCAACGATCGTGGTCTGTACACCAAGACAATGAAGAGTCTCAAGGACGCTTATCACGGTCTCGATATTATCCAGGATCCATACATTCTTCGGAGGAAATCAGAAAACACCGAGCGTAGCCGCGACGAGCTTATCAAAGCTATTAAAAAGCACGATACCCCCGTCATCAAACAGATGGAATCCCTTCGCCGAAAAACGGCCGAGATCTGCTGCGAACTGGGAACTTGGGCTGCGGACTACTTTGTTTGCACCGCAATCACACAGTACCTCGAGTCTCTCAGCAGGAGCGATATGTGGTATGCCGCCTGGGACCTTGCGGAGAAGCAATTTCTTGCAGCTGCACTTCGAAAAGTCGAGTTGCCTCAAGAGTGCCCCTTTGATGATATCCAAATTTCTGACAAGGTATCCAAGCTGTTAGAAATACTCATATCCTGCCAAGAGAACACATTAGGCATAATTTTTGTCAAAGAAACGGCTAGCGTTTATATACTCCGGCAGCTCCTATCGATCCATCCACTGACATGCAATCGTTTCCGGGTTGGCTCGATGGTTGGGAGCTCCCGGTATGCTGGGCGGAAGAGAGACTTAGGAGAGTTGAACCGAGACGATGGCTCCCTTAACTTGGAGAATTTTCGCTCCGGTAAACTCAATTTCCTCATAGCCACAACCGTGCTTGAGGAGGGAATCGATGTACCAGCATGCAATCTCGTCATCTGTTTCGATGAGCCGGCCAACCTGAAGTCCTTCATCCAGCGACGCGGCAGGGCTAGGATGAGAGACTCGAACCTTGTGCTACTTTACGATACTGCATCCGACAAACACACAGAATGGCATATACTTGAGGAAGACATGAAGAGAAAATACGAAGATGAGCGGCGAGAAAGAACAGTGATCGACGAGCTTGAAGAGTCCGAAGAGGCATACATCGCCCCTTTCTATACACACAAAACTCGAGCGAAGCTAGAATTCGACGCCGCAAAGCCACATCTGGAGCACTTCTGTTCTGTCCTAGCATCCCGTCAATATGTCGAGTGGAGGCCGTACTATATCACTCGAAAGATGCACTACACCAAGATAAAATCCGAGCCACCCCAGATCAAGGCAACTGTGGTTCTCCCAAACTCACTGCCGCCTGAACTGCGTCGAATAAACAGTGAAAATGCATGGTACTCTGAGAAGAATGCTTGCAAGGATGCGGCTTTCCAGGCGTACGTGAAGCTTTACGACGCTGGGCTTGTCAACGAGCACTTAATGCCTCTCAAGGATGAAGAGCTTGGGGAAGGAGTCGAAACCAGGGAGCCTATCGTCGAAATCAATGAACGATGGAACCCCTGGCCTCGAGTGGCGAAAGCTTGGTCTGGTGCACAGGTACATCGGTGCCCTCTGATACTCCTTGAAGGGGATCAAACGCTCTGTGACTTTGAGGTGACGTTGCCGGTACCAATTCCCGAGATGCCAACATTTGATATCTTCTGGTCTTCATCACCTTGGAAAGTCAAGCTTGGCCCAATAAGTGAGGGCAATGCGACTGGGGGCCGTGACGCTGATGAGACTATGGCTTTGATCACTCTAGCCCATGGCTACCGTCTCACGGTCAAAGACGGAGGGAAACACGTTGTTCATTTCCATTCAAAAGGGGGTAAAATCTCTATAGAGGACCTCGGAAGTCGACCCTTCACCTCGGAGCTGAAAACCCACTTCGATGACAAGGCTCTGTGTCTCATCAGAAGGACTTTCGACAACGCACCATTTATCTATGAAAAATGGTTGCCCTCAAGGCCCTCACTTGACCTGGTGCAAAAGCCCTCAAATTACGAAGAACGCTATCTTCAGGAACATGCAGCCAACGACGGTCCATGGCTAGCTTTGCGGAAGTGGTCACGGCGTCGAGACTATCTGCATCCTATCGTAAACAGCCCTAAGCCTGCTGAGCGCTCGAGCAAACATTACTCAGCGGTCTGGCCGGTTTCCTGCTGCCGCGTTGATTCTACGCCCATAACCAATGTTCAGTTTGGGTCTTTGATACCTGCGATCACGCACATGATTGAGATATACCTTGTTGCACAGGAGCTTTCCGGTACCATTCTCGCAGAGTTGCATTTCCGTGATTTGTCAAAGGTCCTTACTGCAATCAGCGCTTCGTCAGCAGATGAAGTAACCGACTATCAGCGATATGAATTCCTCGGAGATTCCATACTGAAGCTACTGGCGACCGTGAGCGTCACTGTCAACTGTGGGTTGCCCCCTGGCAAAATCGGCTCAACAATCACGTATTGACAATTACCTATAGATCCTCATTTCCCTGAAGGGTATCTCCACACAAAGAGAACCAGAATCGTGTCGAACTCGAGGCTTTGCCGCTCTAGTAAGGAGGCAGGTCTAGACAGATTCATAATCGACAAGAAGTTCACAGGCGCTAAGTGGCAGCCCCTGTACGTCGATGAGCTTCTTCTACCTAAGGCCCCTGAGAAGAGGTCAATGTCTACCAAGATCCTGGCAGACGTGGTTGAGTCCCTTATCGGAGCCTCATACGAGGACGGAAAGGAGGAAAGTGGGAAGACCGGTGGCATGGAGAAAGCCCTCAAATGTCTCAAGTTGCTTGTGTCAGATATCCAGTGGTATGGTCTGGAGGCCGGTCGCCTTGCGTTATCATCACTCAAGCCATCAGCAACCGAGCTCCCTGATATGTTGCAACCGTTGGAACAACTGATCGGATACTCCTTTACGAACAAATCCCTTCTTCTTGAGGCTGTGACACATGCTTCCTACAACCTAGGGACGTCTGCGGATATGTCTCTGGAACGGCTCGAATTCCTGGGCGACGCCATCCTTGACAGCATCGTGGTCACGAAGCTGTGGGAACATGAGCCCGCTTTACCTCACAGGATCATGACTCTACTCCGCGCCGCATGTGTAAATGCAGACCTCTTAGGCTTCCTGGGAATGGAATGGGCCGTAGCCCAAGAGACCTCAGACATCGTCGACGGTATCGCTGTCAAATCGCACGTCACATTTCCCTTCTGGAAATTCATGCGCCATTCCTCCCCAGAGATCGGCGTTGTGCAAAGGGGCACCGAGCAGCGCCACGCCCTCGAGCGCGAGCTCATCCTCTCCGCCATGCAGGACTCCCCGACCTACCCCTGGGCCCTCCTCGCGCACCTCAGCATCCCCAAGTTCTTCTCCGACATCTTCGAGAGCGTCCTGGGCGCCGTGTGGGTCGACTCGGGGTCCATGGACCTCTGCGAGCAGCTCGTCGAACGTATCGGGATCCTGCCCTGTCTGCGACGCATGCTCGCCGACAGTGTGGACGTCGCACATCCGAAGAACAAACTCGGCGAGATGGCAGGGCGCAAGAAGGTGAAGTATGAAGTCAGCAGGGAGGAGGCCGCCACGGCTTGGTTCAGGTGCAAGGTATTCATGGGTGAGGAGTTGGTGGTCGAGGTCGGGGAGGGCGTTCATAGGGACGAGATCATTACCAAGGCCGCAGAGGCAGCGTGTGACATTATGAGGGAAAGGGAGGACGCGGGGGAGGAGTTAGATAAGATGAGCTTCTAATTTCTCGGAAGCCCGGTTTCATAAGGCGACGGGAGGTTCGGGTAGCATGCTGGAGCAACACGGAATATGAATGTGAATTCTCACGAATTGTGCGATTTTTGTTTGCCAAAGACAAGCAGGTGTCTGTTCCGTGAGCGCCACGGCGGTGTTTTAGTGCTTCGTGTTGCTAAAGAAGCCTGGAATATGACTTTGTCACGGTGGTTGATATGTTGCGGCCCATATATCTTCCCCTATTGAATTCTTCTCAAAGACAGACTTGGAAGTACAGAGGCGATCCATTAGGTCACATAGAGTAGACGGTGGACCTGTTTCACACAAGGCGGGACATCGCAAAAGATAGTCTGGTATAGGTAGTGACCTAAAGAAGCAAATTCATTGTCTACGAAGTCTCTTCTGGCGTCGCGAGAGGACGACGGCAATCTATCCTGTTTCTGACCAAAGGGGGCAAAGAACACACGCCCCGGACCCTGGTGACGTTAAAGGAAAACCGGGTGAGAGCATATTTTCAAAGGTGTTCAGTCAAGCTCGATAACCTCAATCTCCTTCCCACCGGTTCTCGCCCTCTTCGAGGGGTAGCTGGGGACGGGAGGCGCGGTCAGATCTGTGGTCCGTCCGAACTCGCGCATAATGGTCGGGACCACAGCCTCGCGCTTGGCTCGCACCGATGTCTGACGTGAAATCTATGGCAGTGGTTAGGACTATATCTAAGAGAACATGTAGAGGGGCTCACGCCTCCGACCTTATCTGTGAGATCGACTGTCTCGCTGATATCGAATTTGATAGCTGGACTCGCAGGCTCACGCTTAGCTCGTCCCACTGGGGATCCCTGTGTATACTGTTAGATGGTTCTCGTGATTAGATATATAGGTTGCCTCACACTCAACCTTCTGTCCAGTCTATCACGAAGACGCTGGGCCTGTTCATCGGACAGGTGGTCGAAAGGTATGTCATCGATCGTCATAGAGCGATTAGCGAGCGGTCGGGGGAGTACGCCTTCCTGAATCAGACCATCTGGAGCAAGACATTAGGGAGGGAGAACGGTCACTTCTATGCTATGAACACATACCTCGGGTTCGGTAGATGAATCGGAAGATGGCGAAGGGACCGGTGTCTCCGGGCAAAGGGGTGCACTTGACGTAGCGGGGAACGTCCAACTCAGGACACTGGCTGTTCTTATACCTGTATACCAGTCAGTTGAACGTGGTTGTGAGAACGCCTTGAAGCCGACTCACTTGGAAGGATCAGCAAAGGTGGTGCCGTGGGAGACAGCAGAGCCCTTGAGTGAATTCTTTGCCAGTTCCAGGCTCTTAGTACCTGAGAGCTCCGGGGTGAATTCGCAAGCACCGTGCTCGACAACACGGAAGGCTTTGAGCTCGATCATGCCCATGCTCTTCGCTTTCATCTGGTCATCTGTGACACGCGAGGCGTTGTCATCATCCACTGAATGGGTCAGCAATGGCAGACGACTGTGAGAACAAAGGAGGTACGCACCGGTCCTGACACTGCCGAACTGGAAAGCTTGAGTTACAATGCCTCGACCCTTCTTCTCAAAGTCGCGACCAACGATGTCCGTCTCCCAGGGGACCCTCTCGGTATCGTAGAAGCGGCACAGCTCGCCTTTGGCCCAATGGCCGTCCACGTAAGTTGCGAAGTTCAGGGTGTGAGAAGGTTCCTTCAGGTCATACTGGTTTGTAACCGAGATGTGAACACTAAACTTGGCGCCGTCGATACACTCAATGTACTTGGTGACAACCTTGGACCTAAAGCCGAAAGGGTTCGCAGGGTTATGCTCACCACCCTGTCCGCTCGCGCTCTCATAGTGATCGGTATACTCGGCAACATCAGAGTCATCGATGCGAACGCTAACCCGAAGACCGACGATACTGTCGATCACCGCCATGTTTGTCGGTGAAAAGGTAGAGCGAATGGCTCGCGGCTTGGAGGGGAAGTAGTTGGTGATGAAGACGATGAGATATCAAGTCGAATGGAAGAATTTATCTTGTCCGTGGAAGAACGAAAGTCATCGAGAGTTTTAAATGGGGGTATATGGGACTGAGGAAGTAAAGATTATAGTGTGTCGGTGAGTAGCACCAACTTGAACTTTCTGAAAATAAGTCAATGATGATCGACGGGCAGGTGCCCAGAAGGTGAAGAATATAGTGCGTCGACGAATAGCACCCACTTCAACTCTTAATAAAAGCACCAAGTTCACAGGCTACGAAGAAGCGAAGAAGGTAGTGTGTCGGTAACTAGTGCATACTCGAACTTTTCTAAGAGCTTGAAGCTCGAGGACAATCGACGAGATATCACTCTTCGTGACTGCACAACTGTAGAGATTGCGCACAAAGCAATATCCCAATACGTCCAGATGGCAGCTGTACCATGGGTACTGAGATTGTGAGCTTTGCGGTTCCTCGAGGTGTAGCTAGCTATGTAAAAGATGTCGACAAGCTGATGGCTACTGTCTCGTGTTCGAGGTATTTCTGTATGTAAGCAGCAGGACGTTGGAGTAAGCGTTCGTCCTCGACGATGGTGGACATTTGTTTGCAAAAGGTTGACCAACCATACAATGGTAGGAAGGGCTCATCAACAGTAAAGATTCAGGATTAGGGCAATAGGAAAGGGGCTCGATAATAGTAAGTATTTATGACTAAGGCAGTGAAAGGGCGGTATGATGATATATAATATTCTCTCATGAAAGACCAGCCACTTACAAGGTAGCGGAAAAGGGGGTCGTTGATGATCGATGTCGCTTCGCAGAGACTATCTTTAGGCAACTTAATCTAAATATAGTAGTTGAGCGTTTAGGGGAGTCGGCGGCAGTGAGTGTTGACTCGCACCGGAGCTGAGTATCGGGAGTGAGCGCTGAAGGTGCTTGATGACAGAACATCGCCTCGCAAACAAGTTGCGCATTATAGGCGATATCAAAACGTACTCGATAACAGTGTATCTATAAAGTGAGTGTTTAAAAAGTCACAAAGAGGCAGTTGAATAACTGTACCAAATCATCAAGCCTCGACTCTGAGTAATTAGTTGTCGAGAGTAGATGATCAAGAAACAGCAAGTGGTTGATATCAAGATTGAATGGCTGATCACCAATGCAAGAGTAGAATGCGCTGGGTTGAGAGTGACGATGACCAAACAGGCTATAAAATATGGAAGCAATCTTGCAGGGGACTTCGACGACAATGCGTGGCATGCTGAATGATCCATCATCAGACGTAGCAGTCCGAGGTGCTTCGACGACTTGAGAACCGCTCGGAGCTTTAGGGTCTGGTAGGAGTCAGCATTGCAGAATCAACCCCTGAAGAACGATGGACCTACAAGCTCAAGAGCGCTTTGACGACACCGTAGAGCAGGCGGGATCGTCAGACCTGGGTCATACAACGACCAACGAGCGGCGGTGCAGATGGATCATTCTTGGAACGGCGTAGATTTCTTTCTGTGCATTGAAGGCATCCTTGGTTTCCTGCCCCGGACACTAGGCTTGATGGCAGCCATGCTTGGCCTTGCCGCTGATATAGTACTCAAGACCAGGAATCGCATTAAGAGTACAGCTTCAGCAGAGACTGACAATAGCAAACCGTGTGGTATCCGGGAATGCAGAGCGGTCGGTTTGGAATTGCAGGACATTTGTCACTTCTGTTGACGGACACGACGGCACCATCCATCCGAAGATACTCACTTTAGGCTGACAATGGTCTTGACTGTACTTGCCTTGATAAAAGAAAACAGTTCACTACCCTACACAGATGATTCCGAAAGTTCAATAGTGGCTAGATACGTGGTGTGACCAATGCTTGAATACGATATCTCCGACATGAAGAAATAGGAGTTAAAAGTGCAGTCTTTCCATCCTACTATACTGTATGGCACTCTCCAGAGATACCTACTAACCTGTTGGGAGAGCTACCCTGTCTGCCCTGTCTATCTATCCAGCCTCAACCATGCGAATCAGTTCAGACCTTACTGGGCCCTAAAAGCTTATCCCTTTTTATTTTAGGTATGTACAGACCAGACGTACTACACTGCAGCTCCCACCACGTTGCCCTGCTTAATCTTATACAGCCAATCCCTCCTCGGCCTCATCCCTCTCCAACCTCTCAAGCCCACTGCAAACGGCACCATACACCCTCAGTGGAACAGCGACTTCGAAGCTCTCGCACTCAAGGTTTTCCGCCGCGACCAACACCAAACCGCCGCGGTCGTCGCTTGAGATCTCATCTAACAGGGGATGCGGCCCCTCGGCCCGTCGTTCGGCTTCCGGGTCTTCGGTAGCCGAGGACGGAACTACGAACTCGATTCGGATCTTCCACTCTAGACTTAGGCCGCTCGTGACGAACTCGGGGGTGGCGCCGATCGGTATCGTGGGACTAAAGACTACGCGACGGGCGAAGAGGGTGGCTTCGCTGGATGACCCGTATACCTTCCGCGTGACACGGTGGACGCTGGCTTCACTCCGTAGTGCGAAGCTGGGGTCGACGCGTTCCGCTGTTTCGAGAGCGGCGTGGACGGCATAACAGGGGATCTCGGCATCTGTGAAGTCAATCGCCATGCTGACTGCCTCGCCCAGTCTATAGGCTGGGCGGGCGAGCATGACGACACCAACGCGTTGGCCGTTTCGTGCAATTTCGAAGCGATTTGTGCTTTGACCTGATTCCGAGGATAAGTTGGACCGCATGATGGCGAAGTCGATTGCTTCCCTGGCCGTAGCGGCTTCCTCGAAAGCTGAAGGACGCCGGGACGATGGTCCCTGAGCCGTCGGCGAGAGTAAACCAAAACCATTCCGCGGCCGGTCGAGTAGTTCTTCTACATAGCCTAGGAATCCGTTCAGAGTGGCGCCCGGTTGCATGGGTTTGCCCTTCTTCTGCTCTGCCGTGCCTGTGCCTTGATCCGAGAGCTGGACCTTGGCCAGGTCACGAAGGAGGATGTATGGAGACATGAGATCGTGCCCAAGGATCTCCCCGTGACTATTGACGCTACCCAGAACTCGAAATGGTATATCAACCGATTTAACTCGCTGTTCCTTTGCGCCGCCTGGTCTCTGTGTTCCGATGACCAGACTGTACGAGATCTTCATGGCCTTGCCTCGGTGTGTTGGTGGTAATCCTTTCGGTAATTTGAACGAGTATTCGTATGATTTGCTCTCCCCGGGTGCAAGTTGTAAGTCAACGAACAAGATCGATTGCGGTGTCGAGAGTAAAGGAACGGACTTGGAGCTCGCAACGCCACGCATTTCCTTGATACTGCTGAGCTCCCCTCCACTAAGCAATTCCCCAATTGAGTTACCCCATGTCCCCCAACCGAAGCTCTTGAGCAGGCCGCTGTCTCGTTTCGACGATTCAAGTCCGATAACACCTCCGCCCTGGCCGCCCAGCACAGCCTTCCGCTTCACTGCCTCGAAGGGCCCCAGGTTGACGAGGGAGCCGTCGAGCGTAAATGAGCCCTGGACTTGCGCGTATCCCATCATCAAGGCCTCTGGTATTCTGGCCTGACTCAAACCGGACATGCCTGAGCCCCGCCGGATGTGAGGTGGTCTCACGCCGTTCCGTAGCGGCTGTGTCACGTATTCCGATGCCAGCGTCTCGCTCGAATTGTTGCTCAGAGAGTAGAACTCACCACTACTTCTTGGTGTTCCACCTGTAATACTCGCTGCCATCAGTACCCGCGCTGCCGGCGCCGGGTGTTCTGAAATAGATGGTATTGAGTCTTTCGAACGGACCGGGAGGTTCACGGCCCCTGCAGTCGCTGAGACGGGAGTCGTAAGGTAATCTTCATCCTGCCCACTAGGTGACCTATCCGCGGTCTCCGATAGTGGCGAGCGTACCGTAGGGAACTGCCAATCTGGCATCTGCGCTGGGCCTTTTCTTGATGTGTGTTGGATGCCTGGGGTATTCGGTACCGTCGAGGCTCCCGAAGGCCGGCCGTACCGAGACGGTGGGAAAGAGTGGTTGTTAAATATGGGAGACGCTTGCGAGCTGCCTCCGTAGGGCCGTTGCGGTAACGCCGCCGAATGCGGGCCATTGAGAATACCACTTGCCCTCGGAGATATCTGTAAGCTCGCAGAGCGTCCATGGCCCCGACCAGGTCGCTGTGGCGCCCCCCGCATGCCATTACTGTGCGGTTGCTCTACTTCCGTAGCTGCTGAACCTATGGATACGATAGAGAGCGAACGTTTGTGCGCATGGCTCGGTCGAGTCGGGGCCGGTTGGTTCGGGAGCCATGGCGTTGTGCTGCTGCTCTTGGAGCGCGTATGGCTTGATGGGACATTCAGCGAGAGGGTTGATCTGTGTCCCCTTCCCCTAGCAGAGACTGGGGGTGTGAGACCGTTGTTGATATTTGGTTTCCGAGGCGTGCCAAGCAACGGCGACGGCTGCCTCTGTCTCTCTTGATGCGGGTGTTGGTTCAGTGGTCTCGCAACGTTCTTGAAAGTGATTCGACATTTGATCTCTTCGCCTGCGAATACAGTTTGATCGTTCCAATGGATGAAGACTCGAATGCTACTCGGTGCGTCGGGAGACATGGTCGGAATGCGTCTGCGGGAAGTCAATGGTGTGTCACGATGAGGTAGGCCACTGGATCATTAGTCCAGTGGAATAATACCCTTCACATTTTATGCGCGTCGCAACCACATTGTTCTCGGTCCGGTCCGTTTCAAAGAACCTGTGATCGAGGCATTGGCTCATCAATTATCGGCAGTGATCTCGACGAGCGCGTTGAGCAATCGAACCTTGCAACTTCAATGACTTTCGAGAATCACAATGCTAAGGTAGGGATGATGTCGTAGCGGAAACTAAGATATCGATAGTGGCCTGAGGCAGTCCATTAGGCGAGACCAACATTAGACCTAAGTTGGGTTTGTGCAAACCACACCCAGCTCTCCAATGAGATGTTGACTTTCTGTTATTCGAATCATTTCTATCCTGATCTTGTAATTGAATCCGGCCGTGGATTCCTGTCAGCATTAAGAAGGCATATCATTTGTAGCTAAGCAGCGGCTCGATGAACGTAATGAATCTCCCAGTGCATCTGTGGGCGCACTTCCTAAACTCCGGTTCTCCTCCTCCAAGTGGTATCATGTTTGGCTTCCGTCCTCAAATCACAGACCCAAGTAAAACCTGTAGTGAATAACGCCTTTCCCAAGTCTACTCCCAAGACTTGCAATGGGAACCATATACCAAACGCCTAGCGTCCCTTTCCGCTCAATTCAGAGTCTGGCGCCCAATCTCACGTATATCTCCCCCATCCTATAATACAAAATGAATTCACAATACAGTGAGTGAAATTGAATGTCCCTTATTCACAGAGAGCTCGCGGTCGATGTAGACCCTGCTCCTGATGAAATTGGCCGCTTCCCTGGCGGCGAATCAGGATCTTCCCTTCCTGTTGATGATTGACTGTTCAAGCGCAATTTCTCGTCGAGCATTGTGATTAGTCGCGAAGAGTACTGATCTAGAACACTGTTGAGCATGGAATCACTTATATCCTTGCTAAGTTTGGCTCTATCACCTAGGGCAAGGGAAGTGAGGCGCAACTCCTGATCCAGTTCTGCCAGAACATCTTGGCTGATTGGATCTGAGGAGGCGAGCTTCTTTCGATATGCTCGCAGAGTTCGCGAGGCCTGCTCAGTGGCCATACTGAGGGATCCAAATCCCTTCAGGTTTGAGCTGCTCTTGGTCCTGCTAGAATGCAATGCCGGTAGCGAAGGGCGCCTGACCACCCGCGACTTGGGACTAACTGGCGGGCTTCCGGAGCGACTGTCGGTCGATGTTCTCCTAGAGGGTGTGTCCTCGGCGATAGCAGAAGGACTATGTTGAAGTGCAGCTACCAGTGTCCGGGTCGAGCTGGAAGATGTAAGATTGTATAAAGAACGTCGCTTAGACAAGGGTCGCGGAGGCGAGCGCCTTCCAGAGGTCGTTGGCGATGGTCGTTGAAACTCAGCAAGTTCGGCTTTTGACAGGACACGCCTCAAAGGGGGCCGGGCAACCGTCGAGGCATCCTTCATGGGTGATGGATCGCGACTAGAGGATCCTTGCACTTGTTCTTGCAAGTCCAGGCCCCAGATCATTATTGTACCATCGGAGCCTACGCTCACGACTTTCTTTTCGCCTTCCATTTCCTGTGCCAACGCTACCCCGTTGATCGCTTCGGTGTGTCCCCATTCGCGGTCCAGAAAGGCACCTGTACTAGAGTCGTAGAGTCGGATTGACTTGTCCGTATTCGATAGACCTAGCAGGAAAGCAGGGTCCTTATCTGTTGCTGGGCAATGAATGAGAGAATCGAGGACAACAGATTCAATACCTGATTCATCGGTACACTTGAACGCCTTTGAAAGTTTGCCCGTCTCAATATCGTAGATGCAGACCGACCGATCCAGGAGGGAGACAATGATCGACTTTCCATCTGCAGCCATCGTCATTGATGCCGGCGATGCTTTCAGAGGCAAAGAACGCACCGGTATAGCTGCCATTTCGTCTAGCTCGCCATCCTTGGTGACAATTTCATGCACCTGAAGCGACCTATCAAGTGAACAGGTGATTAGCTTGTCGGAAGCTGGGATGAGAACCTGTACGACTTTGGCGGCGAACTCTAGTGTTTGGAACAACTCAAAGTCCCCATTAGATTTGCATTGGAAAAGCTGCACAGTGCGGTCTCGACCGCATGAAGCAATCAAAAACCTCGTGTCATCCTCATAGGTGGCGATGTATTGGCAGTGGGACGCATGCGCCTTTGTCTCCGAGACACACTCCTTCGTTTTGTAGTTGATCACCTTCAAGATGCCTAGCTTATCGCCTGTGACGAAGAAGTTGCCCTCTCTAGTCGCTTTGACGACGGTCAGCTGGTTCACTGGATCGCACTCGTTCTCGAAGTGTGCCGCCTCAAGGGGCACCTTCCATGATTCCTTAGTTTTGCCATCAATATCCCACAAGACAACATCTCCTGAACCAGACCAAGTGTAGAACGCCGCTTTCGAGTCGTTGGGACGTCGAAACGCTTCAACCCCTAATATCGCATCTCCGTAGCCGGGAAGCTCGGTCCGGGTTATTTTCAGGTTGTTACTACCCGGCATGTAAGAGGCGCCCCATATATCGATGGAGTGCTCAATGTCGACTGTCACCAAGTTGTCCTCGAGGAAACCCAAAGCCAGGAGGCCCGTTGGGGATTCCTCGGTTTTCACAATACAGTCTGCGTTGCCAACCAGGAATAATGCCAAGTCGACGGTTACAAAGCTTCCTGATTTACCACCAATGTACGCAACTTCATCCCTAATAGTGACACATGTTGTCACGAAGCCTATCTCTAGGACTTTGGTTAACCTCATCTGTTTGGCCGTATCGTCAAGAAGGCATATATCACCCGTTTCAGAGCAAATAATAGCTCTTGAGTCATCGATGGCGGCAGCGCATGAGAAGGTTGCGTCGATCATGTCTCCAAGTAGGATGTTCCGGCCTGGCAACGACTTCTGGGACAGCGAGGGCGAACTCACGTCTCCTGCAAAACGCTGCTTTGTAGGAGAGTTTGTTTGGACCTCGTCCACCCTCCATATCTTTACATGGCGGACACCTAGAGTGATAAGATTGCTTCCCATCCAGATCATCTGTCGAACATAGGACGTGCAGCGGTTTTGCTGAAACAGCTTGACAGCACCAGTTCTCGTGTCGACCTTCCAAAGGTAAAGGAAACCATCGTTGGCTGCACCCAAAGACGCCAGGAATCTGGAATCAGGCGACCATGCCACGGCCTTGACGCCATACGTGTGTTCGCTGATCGAAACGAGTGGTCTGTCAGAAGAATTATCTTCCAGGCTAAAAATGAGCACGCGCGGAGAGTAGCCCGTCTCTCCAACTGCAAGAAACCTGCCCTCACGGCTTAATGCTAAGCATGTTGCAGCCTTGATTCGCTCCCGACTTGTCCAGGTCTTGGATGTAGGAGACTCTGCCCAATCGCTGACGCCATATGAAGATTCCCTCAGTGGTATTGATATTCTATTTCTGCTATCGTTGGCTTTGGGGGTATTCGTGGGAGTAGATGGAGAGTATGGCAGGTTTGCTGTGTTGTAGACCGGGACGGCAGTGGGTCGCGCTCTATAGAAGCGTTGCGTGTAATTTCCACGCTCCACATCCACGACGACAACAGCTCCTCCAGCAATATACGCAAACGAGGACTGGGCGACGTCGAAGCCAGTAGGCGAGACGCAGGTAGTACCAACTACCCTCTTCAAAGACAGCCGTGAGGAATCCGGAAGAGCACGACTACGGTGCGGGGATCTGCCTAGGCGCGGAAGAAAGGGCGAGTTTGACGGAGTTAACCTCAGCCGATTCGAGGGGGTTGAAGACATGGTCCAGCCATTGACTTGGGAAAAGTTGCCGGATATGTGATCTAAAGTGCGCCACGACCGAGATATGAGTTTCAGGCGGTGATAAGGATAGCGACGAAACTTTCGGTGTCTCGAGCGCAAGGCATAGATGAAAGCAAGAGGTCAAATAACATGTAGAATGCAAGCTGACGGTTGCAGGAGTAGGAATGTCAGGTTGACTCGCGTCGGCGGGGAAGGTGAAAGGCGGGTTGAGGTTATTAAGCGCTTTTCGAAGGTCAATTGGAAGCCACGCGGATAAGTCTTTATCGTGTTTGACTTACAATGACATGAAGGGAAAATGCTAACGAGGACGTTAGGATACTTTGAATGGCCATATAGGAAGAGCTGTCTTAGGTACCTAGTAAGTGAGGACTAGACTGACGATGGAATCCCAAGTACTCGTACTCGCAGCACGTTCAAACCACGGCCAAGGGCTTTTGGTCAACGGGGAAGCTCGGTTTCTGGCAGGAGAGTCCAAGAAGGTGAAAGAGCGGAGGTTGAATGTGAATAACGATTCCGAATCCCAAGCCAACATGATCACAGACCCATTGACCCATTGACCCATTGACCCCATTGAATCATTGCGAATGGGGCGAGCCATTGAACCCCGGACTAGCTTGAATTGTTTTTTGTTGTTCTGCGCCCACTCTTCTCAGCCCAATCAGGGAATGGCCGGTTGACGGGGGGTCCCTTGAGGCTGCGAGCGCTTTACCAGGACGAGGTTGGCCTAATTACTCCCCTGTTCTTAGCCTAAGGGTAGAAGAATCTATGATTGGCTACCTGATCTTATCCCCCATTCTCTGGACTGTATTCGGTGTGACGCTGCACGCTTTCAGGCACATCACACAAGCCCCAGCAAGCTCGAATTACGAATTACGAAGAACCAAGATCCGATTGCGACGCTTCATCGTCGCATTCAGAACCAGCCAGCCTTGGTCCTCGAGTGACCCTCACAATCAAGCCATTCTCCATCGTTTCCGGCGAGTACGCAGTGGCTCAGTGAATCCCTATGAAAGGCAACGCACACGAAATCTATTGGCAAGTGACCGGACCCCTTGCGATGGATCGTCCGCCGCATCACTCTGCACTATGCCTGGAAGACTCCAGTTGAAGAACAAGGGGAAGAGCTATCTGAGCTTCGCGATCTGAGGTGTGTCCCTGGGACCGAACGTCGGGATGTTCGTTTAACCCACCATTGAGTCGCAAGTGTGTGTTAGTACCTATCTATCACCTTTGCCTGTTGGGTTGAACATTGAGTATCGCAGTGTCGTAATAGCCCCTTTTCACACGATGTTACGTGATAATCAACGATCTGCGCCTTCGAGTTGATCAGTCCGATAGCAGGCCTGAAAACTCATAGCCGCACTATCCTAAACCGGTGCGCGTCTGGCATGTATTATCAAAGCACTTAATCGAATGTGAGGTGCATAGGTAGGTTGAATATTATGCTTTGGCGAACTATGTTACATGATTGGCTCTTCCAGAAACCTCGAACTCTGGTGAACTTTAAAGACACCATTTCGTGGACTTCATGCGCATTGAACTCCCGTATCATAAGAGGCTACCGCCCAGTCTGCGCTGCGTGCTTTCTTGCTCCTCGGGGAGTTTTCGAGGAGCATATGGATAGTCGGTGCGCGGCCCTTGCTTCTTATTCCAACGCGGATCACGCACAACCCCTTCCTCGCGCCATTTCTTCGGAGGTTTCGTACCCAGCTCTGCCATTTGCGCCCAGATGCTCTTGCCACGATTAAACCATCTCTCCTGGCGCTTTTCCTCCTCTTCCGCACTTGGTTGCCATTTGGCCCTCAAGATACGCCGTATGACTTCAGGCGAAACCGCAAACTTCTGCGATAGTACTTCCGTAGTGTACTCCATGGGATACTGCTTATGCAGGGCCCTGATGCCCTCGAGTGCATCGGGCGATAACCGTTTCCGCGGCTTCCAACCTTCCGGGAACTTCTCCCGCAAAGCCGCCTTCTGTATCTGCCAATTTTCCTTCTTTGGCCGAGGGATGTCTTCCAGCTCCCAGTTCTTCTTGACGTTGGATGGCATTATCTTGCTTCTCTTTAGCCGACTAGGGCCTGATAGGGCAGGCTTCACTCGAGTCAGCTGATTAGAGTTGACTGTCTGTTCGGCATCTGGAAAGGTATCGTTGACTGAGGTGTGATCAATTTCCGCAGCGAGGGCATCGATCGCCTCCGGAGAGAAGTCTAAGATAGACCCCTGACTTCTCGCTTTCTCTAGCTCTCCGGCCAAAGCATTGGACGCCCGGTCGCTAGTTGAATTAACGTTATCCTGGATCAAATCCTCGTTCTGTAAAATGCGTGACTGTTCATCGCTATCGCTCGAGATTGTCCTATCGCGGCTCGGAGTCCGCCATGGCTGTCTGGGGTAGGAGGCGGTCGAGGCAGCAGTGAATGATCTCACTGAACCATTACCGTTGCGTGGGCATACGCCGAGAGATGTTGAGGAGAAACGATGGGCAGGGCGTGGAGTATGACCGGATAATTGTATGCGGGCGATGCTCTGAATGAAGATCCGCAGAGATGAGGTACGGCAAGGACAAAGCATGGCAGGCTCAAATGGTGAAGAGACTGCAAAGTGGTGTTCGTTCCGGTGGAAGATGTCTTAGGAAATTGCTGCATGAAGATTTCGCCCGGTCAAATGTGGCTCCTGCGCGTCTAAAAGACGCGAAAGTGGCTGCATGATACCAATTGGTCCGTGCACGATATAGTCAGTATTCGAGCCTCGAGTCGACCCCACAGCAACCGACGTCAACGAGAAACATTGCCAGGTGTAGTATTCTCGACGCGCCAGTACTTGATACTCGATGAATCATGCATAATGATGCGGGGTGATGCCGAGAAGGAGAGCCCTTTCTTCTGGCTCTGAAGCAGCCTCGGCAGTGTTTCGATATTTATTCAGACATTGGCGCACGAGTTGGATTCCTATTCTACCATTTCCCAGTTTTCCAAGCCAATTGAAATACCCAACTATTCTTCGCATTTAGTAACCATACTCCAAGTTGTACCTCTGTACGATATTTCATTATTTCCGCTCCTATAGCTTAATCCCTTCTACACAGGACAGAAATACCTTGCGTTGCTCCACCGTTCGCATTCAACAGTCATCACCACTCTACATTTCTTCATTATCCTAGTTATATTACGTTGCACACCGTCGTGGTACTCGGCGGCATGGGGCTCTTCAGGGGGGATCCAAGTTACAGGAATGTTTATGGATACAAGTTTTATTGGGGACCTCTGCATCAATCATCAGAGGAGTTACGTCACCTCATATACACATACGATACTGTTGCTTCGGAGGCACTTGATCGTTTAGACGAGATTGTACCTCCAGTATTTGTGGGGTCTCGCAAGAACACCGAAGGGACGGGCGAGCCAAAGGAACAGACGAAGCACCGGGATTTATATAAACTGGTCCAAGAGCACGCAACGACTGATGAGAAGGTGGGGAAGCTATGGGATGAGGTCAACACGCTACCAGAGTGGGTGGACTGGGAGCAACTTGAAAGGGGCCAGAAGGTGTTCTGGCGATATGGCGGACCAGCCTTAACGGCTGTAAGTGAGATTTTTCTCATCGTAGTAGCAATCCATGACACTGATTACCATAGCTTACCTTCTTGTCGTTACTTGGTGGTATGAGCAGTGGAAGAACAGTGGAAACTCTCGACCGAACAGGGGGGTTTGGGGCACACGTCGTTCGACGTCGCCTTCTTGAGACAACGCAGCACACCCTTGGCGTACACAAAGATCTCACTTCCATCCAACCGGGTGGTGAGGGATTTATATCCTCGGTGAGGGTTCGTCTACTGCACGCATCTGTCCGTCAACGTATAGTCAAACTTGCAAAGAGCAACCCCGAGTACTTCAACATTGAAGAATACGGTATCCCCGTCAATGATCTGGACTGCATCGGCACCATCAACACTTTTAGCGCAACTTTGGTCTGGTTGGGCTTTCCAAGACAAGGTATATGGCTCCGACAGCAGGAGATCGTCGACTACCTAGCTCTATGGCGCTACATTGCGTATCTCATGGGCACACCGCACGCCTGGCTTGCAACCCCTGAGACGGCAAAGGCTATGATGGAGTCGCTACTTGCGTCGGAGATCAAGCCAACCAATAAGTCTAGGACTTTAGCTAATAATATCATCACTGGGTTCGAGGGTCTTCCACCGACGTATGCCTCGCGGGGTTTCCTGAACGCAGAGACTTACTGGCTCAATGGCAGCGAGTTATCGCAGGAACTGGGAATAGAGAAGCCGAAATTATATCTTTCAATACTGGTGGCTGGGCAGTGTCTCTTCTTTATGGTCTCCGGATACATTAACCGGAGTGTTCCGTCGTGGGATGAGAGAAATATCAAGGTGAGTACACGATGCACCCCGGGTACAGAAGACACCAGGCAAGCACAGCTACCAACGATCATCGCAGCTCGTCCGCAAAGTGCTCTACGAAGTCCTAGTTCACAACAAGAAACACGGCGCGCTAGGTTACGAGACCAAATTCAGCTTCAAATGGATCCCTGATTTGAAGAATATGACTACGCCGCTCGGCAGTCCGGTACCTGGGCGAGCTGAAACGTCTGGTGCTTTCCGGCATAGGGGAGTCGAGCGCACTTCTCTCATCATGATTGCAGTCACTAGCGCGGTATTGAGTCTGACGACATGGGTAAGTGTTCGAGCTATAAGTAGCCTGAGTTCGCTTGGTACTTCGGATTGGAGTTGGGCAGGGCCGCAGGTGCCAATCTTGGCGGTAGTCCGGCGTATCAAATTCTAGTTGATATAGAGATGGTGGCGCCTCAGGGCTATCTCTGCTTGCTAGGATTATGACAAGGCGATAGTACTAAACCAACATAGCCACCCTGTACGATATGAGATGTAATAAGTATCGTTGAAGATAAGTTAATTATGTCCGATATATGCTGAAGACCCAGGCAAACGTCCTACTACACTCTTCGTGATTCAGGAGCTGTCATCACCATGCGACTCGCCTCTAGACGTGGGTCGCAATTGAGTGCCGACCTAACGTGCAGTATGACCATCCTATTTCATGACCATTTAATAACACCTCAACCCCATCTTCTTTATTGTTCTCTCGTCGCCATCTTCAACCTCGGCTCCATCTCCTTGCATCACTGCATCACTGCCGTTGTAGTTGTCATCCTCGTCGGGTGCAGCAGCCGCCTGGAGTTAGGTTTTAGTCTAGTCTCCTGAGCATTTGGGCCATATTTTTTCTCTACGTGCACTACATTCTAGCACTTAGGACGCTCACACTTCATTTCATTATTTCTCTTGGTGTAAAGCGCCATGTGAGGTAGAGCAACGACTAGGTCCGATTGATTTACCTCACTGGCCAGTCATCTATCACAGACCCGTCGGATATTCTGATGAGAGTGTCAAGCTTCTCGGTTATGGCTTTGTTTCTACCCATGCATCACCTTGTTGCAGTTCTGACGAGAGTCTCTGCCGAGAATGATCCCATCGCCAACGGGTGCCTCGTTTCGGCGGCTGAGTGTGCCCGTTCACTTGGGGAGTCAAGACTTACTGAACGTGGGGAATCTAGACGCTGCAGAGTATTTACAGTCCGATCGTTTTAGCAATGAAGAAACTAAGCAGACTAGAATTGTCTGACATATGGAAGTCCTCGTTCAATGCAATAAAGCGTTTGATGGGATAGAAGATCTATGTTCGTCTAAGCTGTCTCCTACTTAGACATGACGCGGCATATATAAACATAGGATCGCCGTAAACTTGAGAATTCGAGTCGATGAGGGCCGAGACCAACCTTTGCTGGAGTATTGCTCACATGAGACAGAACGTTGACGGCATTTTGGCATGTCTATAAGACTTTCCTGTTTCTCGCACCGACAAACTTAGGAGGCTGCTTCTACTCACGATTACCGTATCGTCGACGTGTTGCAAATACTCTGGAAGTAAAACAAAACCCTGGATATATCTAGCATGGGACTAAGGAAATGCATCTCGTAAGCAAAAGGTGAATTTCCGCAGGATATGATGGCTATTGGGATGGGGGGTTCATCCACCGCAGTGCCTTCTCCATCGCCACTGATGCGCATAGTAGTGTTACAAAGAAGGCGACTGGAGTAATTACTTACGAAAATCGCAATAGTGCCTATGGTTACGCAGCTGACGGAGTCACCGTGAATGCCTGACTCAACCACTTTGCGAAGCGAGTTTAGGAGGAAGTTTCACGAGGCGGGTACTTGATGACCTCTGAGGGATACACGATCATTCCAACAATTCTAGTTTTTCTTCTCGGTCTGTCTTGTGTCCCCTTGGCTCTGGATTAGGAAATTATTGACTGCTTCACCCACTCACTCAGTATATATGTAAGTGGCTACTTACGTAGAAAACACTGCATAATCTGGGGAATCTACTCAACACACTTTGAGCTCAATCGTTTGCTAGTAGCAACTGCTAGTGCTATTCTCAAATGCATGGACAACACAAAACTGCCATAGCCTGCCCTGGGGTGTTGTCTGGGGCAATGCATATGTGATTTCCACCGTCGTTGCTAAGTCTACATCCTAGTACGTTTCCCTGGGTATCCAAACAGCCAATCCCTAGCGTACGGTGATCCAAACCTTATGTTCCAATGCAGTCCTTGCCTCCGTTCACATCACACATGTGCTGAACTTCATAGCCATGTAGTGTTAGACAGGCGAATGTTAGCGACTACGGGCTTCCCGTCAAGTCGCCCACGAAAGCGAGCCGATCCCGGTGTGGATCGACAACTCTTGCGTACTCTAGTAGCAATCTCCAGACATAAAACAACATATCATCTCTCCTCAGGACTTTAGCCGCCCATTCACTGCTCTCCTCTGCGATTCTCTGCGCCTCAGCATCATGACCATTCATGAGGTAGTCCATGATGGCGTAGATGTCGTCATAGGTATTGTCAAAAGGTACAAAATGCACCCAGGGAATAAGGCGATCGTCGTGCCACTCCGTGTAGATGGTCGACTTCAGCGGACAGCTTGTGCTCATGAGGAAGCCCCTCCACCGAGCAGAATATGAGTTGCCATCCACGTCTGGGAGGAACTTGTAGTTGTATTGCTCCTGCATGGGTACTTGGCCGACGACAGCCATGTACGGGTCGACGTATGGGCAAGTCGGTATTTGCGTGCCCTTGGCGTCAACCTCCCCCGGGAAACATTGGAGATTGACGAAACCTACGTCGCTAAACTCCTCAAGCCATTCCCCTAGACTACCCTCATTCAGTGCGACTACCCCGTTGGTATCGGCGGGTGGTAGTCTGAAGGTGGGAGCGGCCTCATCTTCGCCCGCCTGTATCCTGCTTACCGTCGAACCGTTCATCATCTGCACGAATCGATGGCGATGAAAATGCCACCAGTTGTCGGGTTTATTGCGGCCACCACTGGCGATACCTCGCCATATAAGTCCATCTGTCTTTTTTTCCCATGCTCCGCCGTGACCATCGCCTCCTGAGTAGAACGTTCTTTTAGTGAGATACATGCCACCCGGAATCAAGAGCTCGTTATTCTGAGGGAGTTTGGAACCCCCGAACATCGGAAAGAGCTCCTTCAGTGTCGACATACTGACACTCTCGACGAACGTCCCATGCATGCCGCGAAGATGTGGTTGTATGCAAGGGTCATGTGCAGCCGTAAAGTTCTGGATGAAACCGTTGTAGGTGTACGGCTTAGGCTCTGCGGTATACAGGTCGTTGATGGATTCGTTGAAACTCGGTAGACTCGCGAAACTGCGCGCCGGGCTATCCGGCGGGCAAGCGGAACTGAGGTAATCCCAATACTTGTGCTGATCGTATCCGATCCATTTGGGTTCATATGGCTGAGGATCAAGATCCATGTCGAAGTAGTCCGTATAGTCTGTAAGTGCCTCGTAGACCGGGAATAACTCGCGCGAACTTGCCTCCTTTGCGACGTATTCATTCATCTTCTCCCATGGGACTAGAATCCTGGTCTCGTCCATTACGTTGACCACCATGTCCAAATCTGGCAGATGCGGCATCATCTCTTTCACTAAACCAGTCCATAGCTGAATCCACTCTGCCCGCTTCTCGTCATCCGTTTCAAACTCCGCCTTACCACCCCGTACCCGAATCAGCTGCGGTTGCATGTGAGCTTGTCGCCGTACCTCCAAGGGATCAAGGGCCCAGAACGGATTGATATCATGATGAACCCGGTCGAAGAATTCCTCTACGATAATCGCATCCTTCTTCTTGGCCGCCTCAAACCATGCATCGAATCCTGGGGGTGGGTGGCGACCGCGGCGCTCTCGATATCTGTGGGCAGCTTGCTCAATACTCAGTGAGCGCTTCCCCATGAGTTGTGCAAAGTTGGCATGCGCATCGTCAATCAACTTCGAGATTGGATGGACATCCGGTACTCTGAACGGCGGCGGGCTTCCGTGCTGATCTCCCCCAATAAGACTCCCTAATCCACCTTTTGTCCATTCTGGCCGAGAGGGAACGATGCTGGAGAAGTCCTTTGGCTGCTGGTAGAGGACGATGTATGATATGACGATGGTTACAATGCCTGCGAGGGCAAGGTACTTGAGCCACTTTTGCTGGATGGCCACCATACCTGTTGCGTTGCGTGACTGAAACGACCTGAAAGCGTAGGTTTTGCTTCGCCCAACTCGATTGATGCCGCCTTTCTTACGCGGTGCGGCTGTCGCTAAGAGTTTGGGGGTTGGGAAGCCGTCACCGAAATGGATTGATAGTCATAGTAGGTATCATGTTCGAGTATGACGCTCCTTCCGCTCCAGGGCATTGCGACATAGATCTCGACGAGGCCTAAGATCGAGCGCGACGAGAAAAAGTTGAATCACATAGGAAGATTGCCAGCTTCCCTGGCGCCGGGGAAAAAGCAAGTAAGACGGGGTGTGCGATTCGGGAGAGGCTACAGGATGCCGACACCTTGCCAAGGTTTCCGGCCTTCAGGAGCCAAGTTGGAAGCCGTAACAAATTGCTGCTACTAAGCGACATCCTCTAAGTAGGTACTTACTGCTGAAGCAAAGTGCAACAACCCTGAAAGGTGGGCTCATCATTGGCTTTCCATGAGCCAGCCACGCTTAGACTTGTTAGCATTTGAAGTATGTCGCGCATTCATCGTCGGAACTCGAGCTACTTTCTGGTCCTCGAACCGTTGCATTAAACTATCTGCAAAACCCCGCCATTGGGGGCCCTGTCTTGCAGTACTCCTTCAACGATTTCGAACCGAACCAGTTCAGCATTTTTGTGCTCGGTCCAATTAATCGCTGCAGCTTCTGACACATGATAGCGCACATCCATATATTCCTTCCAGATCCACCTCCGCATAACCGGGGTCCAACAGCCTGACCGGTTTATCTGGCCCTGCAAGTCTCTTTTTGCTAGGATAGCGCCTCGCCTCGTCTGTGGCAAAAGTAGTTGCTGAAGTACCAATCTGGCAGTAGAATTAAACGAACAGAAATTGCACATGGTACGTATATAGGTAGTCGAACATCATCGGATTCGTAGCGGCAAACGCGCTTTCACACTGCGGTCTGGAAGATTGACTTAAAGTAGGCGGAGGGAGTGTGCCTCTAAGCCTTGGCTGACAGGTAATCCCACATTCTGAGCGTGTACAAATTGGGAGGATCTCCATTGTGGCGGCACCCTCGGCCGCAATTCCCGTCAAGAGGTTGGATGCGGAGAGACGGAATACTACTCTAACATTACAGACAGCGCCCTATAATTTCCAACTTAACCCGCTTTTGACTCCATTCCAAAGCACTGACCAGTGCTCAATATCGACGACCATCATCGAAATCATGAAGCTGACTGTTACATTACGCAAAAAGGGCCTTGTAGTGGCCCTGGACGACGCCTTGGCATGTTGAAAGTGCAAGTGCTACTCAGCTAATGTGGCCACTCGGACGAAGTGACCTGCTGAATGAAGGATGGTATTCCATAGGAGACAGAGGGTAGTCTACTTGCGGTACACTAATTCCATAGCCGCTAGGTCTCTCTTCCTACGGATTTCGGCCATCGAGCTACGGGTAGGTAGAGATGCAAACCTGAGTCGCTAGCTTGAGAGCTCTTGCGTCTAATGTAGGTCTCGACCGAAGAGTGTGCTCGCATTTCCTGAAATGCATCATGACCAGCCGTGGACAGGCGCTACATGCAGCATGTCAACATGAATCGTATTGATAACTTCAGCTGATTGCTGCAGTGAAATTCAAATTGTGTTGTATAGATAAATTCTGTTGTTCTCTCTTTGCTCTCAAGCTACTGTTCAGCCTTGATAGCTATAGTTCGGCTTTGAGTTGTAGCGACTTCATGATCGAACGGTTTACGTCCATAGACGACGTAGCTAGACACAGTATCTTAGCTAGATACGCTGATCGTTTATTTTCGCACTTACATTGGCCAATAAAAGTGGATGTCCTCATTGGCTGCGTCCTTTTGTGCCTGAGTTTTCAGTCGTGAGACATCGCTTTCCGTCATGCCCAGTCCCTCGTGAAGAAGCTTCATTGACGTGGCCTCTATGCCTTCATGGGTGCAAATAAGACCAATGTGTCCAAGCGTCTTAGCTGCTGGATCCTCGGGCCAGCCATTCCCCCACTGCTTCAGCTTCTCCTCGACGACATCTACAAACCCCACCTCGATGAGATAGTCCTTCAGCTTGCGCGTGACATCCATATCACGTCCCCTCGCGGCTCCTCCGGCTATGGTAAGCAAGGCCCATTTGATCAGAGCGGTCCCCCTTAGGCTCCTATCATCAGAATCGAGATGCAGGTCGGCGTCTTGATACTCGATCCAACCCCCTGGTTTGAGGTTGTCGAATATCTTCTTTATCACTTCCTTGTGGTCATTGAAGCAGGTAACCATGAGTCGCAGATGAACATAGTCGAATAGTTCATCCCAAACCCAGTTCTCTTCGGCGTCTTCCCGGATAAAGTCCACGTTTGGCGGCCGGGAGGTGTGGTCTGGTTGTATCAGGCTGAGATCAGTGCCAATGACAGTCGATTGCGGGTACTTCTTGGCAAATTCCATCGCCCATATACCTGAACGGTCAGCCATACTCAACATCAGTAGGAAGCACTCTTACCTGTACCTGTTCCAATGTCTAGGACGCGAGGTGGTTGGCCAATTGGCGCTAAATGATAACGGTTCTTGAGCATTATCAACCAAGCCTTATGGCCGAGGTCCAAACGATCCTGTTCTGCGGCATCGTTTGGCAGGAAGTATTTGTCTCCCCTGTAGTTCTGAAATGTTCTTCCGTACGCCTCCACTGAGGATGGATCCGGTATGGTATCACCTTTCATACGCCCGAAAGGTGATTCATATGGCTCGTGTTGTTTTGGTGGATGCTGAGAAGAAGGGCCACCGAGAGCTGGTCGGTTGGGTAGCAACTGGCTCGGTAGTAGCTGGATTGGCTGTTGAGGCATACTGTGGACTCCATATACTTGACTATATTGGGTGGTCGGTAATGCGTCAGCCGTTTCGGGGCCATACATGCCGTGGATTCGTGTGTCGTAAGCAGCAGGACGATTTGGCTGTTCCACTTGGTCAAACTCAAATTCGAGATACGGCTGATCGTATTGTCCGGTCTGAGATCCCTGCGCGGCCTGGGAACGGCGATTAGTTTTTTCCCTTTGAAGATAGTGCTTTCCTACCCACATTGCTAGATGCATCAGATGACCACGGATAACCGTGAGCTCCGATATTGCTGTCTTCATGGGACATGACTGCCTCGACACTTTTTCAAGTGCTGATGTGCCAAACTTCAAAGACCGACTTAGCATCAAGGCTCAAAGAGGGGTAGAGTAGAAGATCATGGTCAGCGTCGCCCATCATTCTTACACAGGCCTGCGCTGCACGTTTGTTGTTGGTTCATGGTGCATGAGAATCCCTGTCGGATTCCAAATGCATGTGTACCGGACAGGTAATGGCTGGTAACAACCTCTTACATTACGGCGACTTGGACGCAGAAGGTTAGGATTGGTTCCTGAGTATGTGAAGAATATTACGAAGAACGTGATTGGCCGTTCATTTCTCGAGTTGATGCTATCAGTGAAATTGAGCTGTCGAGCGCTGCTATGAGAAGTCCGACTATAGCAGGAAGTAGGGGCTAGATCAAATCCTTTATAGTGAATCCATAAAAAGTGGTCATAGCCTCGTCTCCATTTCCGTCAATAATGTGGAGGTGATTGGTTAGTAAAGGCTCCCGCAGCTTCATGATACCCGTATGTGGAATTCAAACGAATAGCTTTCCTTATACTTCGACTACGGCCCCTTGAGACCGGAAAGGGTCCTGTCATATCTGTTTCCTCTGACCTTGAATTTGATATACCAAGTAAGATTACTCCTGTTCGGTAGGCTTACACATGTCAACCGAAGATGCATGATGTGAATGCCGTATTCTAGCATTCCTTAAGGCTGGCGCTTTATAGGCTCAGTCTAGGTTTGCAAAAGCAATCAATCTTCCAGAACTAATGCGATATTTACTTTCACACATTATCTCTAATTATAAGATGACAAGCTTGATAGATTAAGAGCTATTTCATATCTAGCTGAGACTTTCGAGTGATTTGTCAAGTGACACTCTTGAATCCATAGGCAAGCGAGACCTGTAATACTGTTACGGTCATTATGTTGTGGGCTGTAGAGCAGGTTGACGTCATACCGCTATATGATTACTGAAGTAATTACATTCAATTGGCGACAGGACCTGAAATCCGAAGATGACATCTGAGGCTGCTAAAACGGAGTCTTTCGATCCACAGGATTTGCTACATTAAGCGCGTGATACTGGTATTGACTCTGCTAGTGTCACTTAGTGCCGCTTGCTGAACAAATTGCATATGCAGATCTCCCAGCCGTGCAGATCTCCCACCCATGCAGATCTCCCTCGGGATCAATGGTCCGGGTCACGGTCCTCGTCTCAGAGCTGCGAATTGGGATTCACTCGGCCCTACCTCTTGCCTGTTCTTCTTATTCTGAAAATAGAAGAATTTATTAATCACGACCTAGTGTTTCTGATATTGCTGCCATTCGACGATGAACCGAGCAGACCTTGGTTAACCGCTAGCGCGCCCATCCACTTTTGATAGCAACCCTAGAGGAACCAGTGCTGGCGGCATGTCTACGAAGTTACAGCAGACAAATGATCCTCAGACTGTGACTGCGACTGTTGACGTCAACGACAGCAGTCTTACATCCCCATGGGCGTATGGCACGTCTGACAGGATCGAGGAGCCCCCAGGCAGCGAAGCGCAACGATATGAAGCTGCAACGGCTTATTCGATCACGTTCCAGGAGGCAAAATCACTGCGGCAGATCTATTCGGATGCCGAAGAGTTAAGGCATGAGCTCCAGTCAGACAGACAAGCCGGTGCAAAGCCCCTCATAGTCATCCATGGCTTACCGGTCAATTACGTGCAAGTCCTCGGGGATGAGTTGGGCATCGACGCGGGCTTCATAGAGGCGATTGCTGGGAGAAGAAGGTATCGACACTCAAGACGTGCGACAAATGTTCGCACTGCTCGTTACGAGTATCCTGAGCTTGTCAAGAGCCTAGGGTTTCAGCCGCCAGTGTTGAATGACGGAAGGAGATTTGCAGAGAATATGACGCCGATTGACGTGATGAGCGACCCACTCAGATATCCTGTATCCAACGATGGTGACCAAGCTCTGTTGTGCCATGCTGCGCTGTGGGAGGGGAGAAAGGCATCGGGTAAGTGGGTCGGATGCTGTATAAGTGGCCAACTAACCCTGCTCAGTCTTGTTTCTGGATAGAGCGCTATGGCGCGATCCCTTGTCCTTCTTTGGGAAACCACGATATCCACTGGCCGTGACCAAACCTTGTGATAATACTTCAGGGGAGAAACGTGCTTGGCAATTGGGCTTCGAGGCAAGTGGCAGCGAGGTCGAAGGTCTGGAGCAACGCCTATGGGAAATGTGGGAGAACGACGAATCTTCAAGGCATCACATTTTTGAGAGCATTCAAAGATTGGTCTTTGAGCATTGGGCCGAGCTCCTTGAGGAACTCTCACCGGATCTACAGGTTACTCCGAGTGATTTTGCGGCCTTGATCTGGCAGATCGAGCGTTCCATTGTCAAAAACCAAGACGCAGACTTGACGAAACCCGACTGGCAAATATTGCTAGATAGAGCCGGAAGGACACTGAGACTTGCCCAACAAGTAAACCCTCCAGAATTGCGCTTGGAATTCCCAAAACCAACGGAAGTAGCCCAAGAAACTCGTTCAGAGAAGCTAGACGACGCCGGTGAACAAGACTCCTCATCGGACGACGCGAACAACCAAAGCTTGAATCGTGTCAGCTACCTAGGAGGTATTCTTCTGCCCTTATCAATAGTGTCGGGTATCTTGTCTATGGGCGACCCTTTCGGGCCGACAGGGGATATGTTTTACGTGTACTGGGTCGTGTCGATTCCATTCACAATCCTGACTTTGCTTATCATCTACGCCGACTCCATTCGTAAGGCGGAAGTCTGGATTGAAGTTGCGGCCGAGCAAGCACACGATGATATTGAGGAGAAACCTGGTCACCAGCCAGGCAAGAAACCACAGACTATCTCAACCCCAAACCTAGAGCAAGGCATACCCTACAGCTTCAGCGAGCCTCTACCAATCAGTGATCGAATTGGGGCACCGGCCACGAACGACGCAATATCAGAGGTTGCGTCAGAGCCACCGGTATCGGCCATGATTGCACGGCAGAAGCTTTTCAAAAATCAAAAGCCAAAGACTTGGAGGAAAGAACAGCTAGGTTGGAAGGGTGCTTGCAAGACTATCCTGCAGATGTATAGTCTGCAGAGAACTCAGGGGTTGCCACCACCAGGGGCACGCCTGTGAGGAAGACCAGGGAGAGACTGATCAACTGCCTGCAGTAGAAGTCGAGTGCGACTACAACTCGAATACATATATCATTCACAAACCCATGTTGCGTACCTGACTCAAGAAGCAGTCTGGTCTTTTTACATTGCTGCAGCTTTCTACTAAGTATACTGCCTAAGACACTCTGCTGACGAGCACCTTAAGGTCGCTGAATTTGCGGGAGCGCTCCGTGAGGATCTCGGGGAAGTATACGTGGGATCCTCGGTAGGGGAGGGTAGCGGGACACCAAGTTTTGCCAGCGAGGTGGAAGACCATCGTAGGGGCTAGGCACCCTTCGACGTGGAGGTGATGCTCGCATCGGGAGCGCGGCTGAAATGGGGCGTAGCGGCGACTTGCACACTGCGTAGGTATATGAAGGAAATAGGATGATGCGAAATTAGGGAAGATCGAAATACAGCTAGGCTGACGGTAATCGTGTATTTGCAAGCTTTCTGGCGTTCCCTCTCACGCTTTCATACTTGAAAATCATTCAGCGTGGTTGCGATACCGCTTGCTTCATACCGTCGGCTGCGGGTCCACGGATTCGGAAGCAACATCAATGGCGTCGCCCAGCCCCGGATGAGATTCAGTATCTGGTATCTCAATAAATCTTCCTTGCCGGATGCCTTCAGGGTTGAATCTGACGCAAAGCCAGAACTGCCATTACTTGAGATCAACGGTGTTCATGATGATATCAGGGCGTTATCCCAAATAGCTCGGACTTGCTCTTCGTTCATAGTCAACGTTCTTGAGTAGTGTCAGGTCGATACTCGATTTGAATTCCTGATCCGAAAATCCACTAGTAATCGTGCATTGAAGTTCTTGGTAGGTTGCCAGTGGACAAACAGTACAGTATGATGACCGTGAGGTCTGCCCATAGTATCAGCTGTGAAACCAAGGTCAGGAATAGACCTTGACACATAGGCATGGTATACCTTTGACTCTCGATATACCTGAGACGTCAAACTTTGATCACCGGCCGCCGACATACACTGTTATAGTCGTCACACTAGCATTGAAACCCGAAATTGAATCAAAATTATGAAAGTTGGCATCTCCTTTACGATAGATTGAACCCCCGTTAGCTCTCAGTCCGTCTCTGGCATCACTGAAAGGGTCCCTGAGGAACCACGGATGGTTCTCGTCTCAGTTCGAATTTCGGCCGCGCTAGCTTCCCATCGGGTTACTCTGGACTGCGAGCCAGATGCCCTTCAAGTCTCTCCATGTCCTCTCGAGGTGATCAGCGTCGTCGCTGTGGTTCGATATGTGATCAAGCACCGGAAGAGATATGGGTTCCATGCGGAATTTTCATCAAAGAATCGCTTCATGTACTTGATCTTGTCCAGATCACGAGCATCGATGAGCACGGAGTGTGTTCTCTTTGAGACCTCTGCCGAAGGTCTGTTCAGTAAATGCGGATCTTCTGGAGGAGGAGTTGAGAACACTGTCTCGAACGTACGCATAGTCGCGGATCCGAGACTACGCACTACTACGGTCCAGCCACTGCTCCATGAAATGCCTAGTTGAGAGGCTGCCCCATGCCATCGCACGGAGAATCAACTATAGGGAGCCCGTATCAGTCTCGATCTGTCCAGTCATTGCATACGCTGGGTGTAAGGGTACTACTTACTTCCTTGAAGGGTATTCATTCTCACACCTAAAACACCCGAGGTTGTGCTTGGAACTGGGCCGAATACATGACGTTCTCATTATGTCAACGTGTTTCGTCAAGAGACTATATCCCATAACAGTTATAATGAGCATGGCAGCTGAGTCGCCTGTGGTTCCTACTCTAGCAGGCAACGACCCCTACGGCCAGTCGCTTAGGTAACATCTATTCCGACACCCCCACCCCCACTCTATTATGCAGGTGGCATGGCGGGGTCTTGAATACTCTCGTACCGTACCTCTCCGTTCAAGTAACCTCACGCGACAGGACGCGTTCCTCTTCCCCAAGCGAATCTCCGAGTACCTCACTACCTACACAAAGTCCATACACAATGGACCAACCCCAACCCCAGCCGAACCCTCTACTCTCGCCGCCCGAGCTCTCACCCGTGGAGCAAGAAGTGCTCGAGGAGTACGAACGGTTAGCTGAGAACATGAAAAAGGCAAGTCCCCATGATCCAACTTCCAGATTCTCGAAATGCGAAACCTGAGAGCTAACGAGTAACCGCGGTATAGCTAGCAACCATCCTCGACACAATGGCCGGCCAGCCGACTACCGTGATCCTAGACGGGCTGCGCGAGTTGGAGCGCAAGACGAGTCTCGTATTCACGCTGCTGAAGGCGAGCGTATACAGTATCGTGCTGCAGCAGGAGATTGACTGGGGTGGTGACCAGCAGGCGAGGCATTGACGGTAGTGAAATATTAGGGATATGGCGGTTCCGATCTGACTATTCCAGGGGGGTTATGGCAGGAGATACGTTATGAACGAATTTGTACGAAGAATGCATGAACGTAAGGAGTCGCCCGGAAAGGCACATAGATACGACACATGGCAATACGAGACCAAGAATAAAGGAGTAATCAGCAAAGCAATATATACAGGAGAAGCCGCCGTGCGATTGGCAGCCAATGCTGGGATGATTTATAACTACAGGTTTGCACAAGGCGACTATAATACATTGCCACCATAGTACACGCTTCGTACATCGACAAGCTTCTTGCCCCTTCCTATCGCGATCTCATTGGGATCTTTCTGGTTCGTCATGGCCTGAAAGGTCGCCTTGACCGAGTTCATGGGGTTCCTTGAGCGTGGCATCCTCCCGGCGATGTCGTGGATACCACAGGCGCGGAACATTTCAAATAACCGAGCTGGTACACGGAGACCGAAGCCTGGGAGTGGTGTTAGTAGAGGGTCTGGTTGATTGTAGATCGGGTTCTGCTCACCTGGCGGGCGTGCGTCCAACTTCACTATTGTCGCTCCGACCTTGGCCTCGACAGATCCGTGGATCGTCCTTTCCTCGTATCGCCGTATAGGTTGCATGTTCCTGATAGCATGCAATCTGGCCTTCATGACGGCAGTACCGTACTCCACTGACTTTGCCTCGCCAATGCCCAGACGTCCATTTCCGTTACCGGCAATAGCCATAACCGCGACACTTCGAATCTTTCCTAGACGGGTCTGATTATGGACGAGACGCACGACCAGGATTTTGACCGTAAGACCCAGCATCTCTTTGACCGTCATTCCCGTCCGTCTCTTCAGATCTTGGTAGAGACCGCCGTCGTCCAAGCCCTGGTCCTCCGGATCGATGGGGTTCGTGTACACGCCGCTGACGCCAGGGATATCTGTCCCCAGACCCGGAGCCAGGGCCGAGTTCGAACCCGCATCGCCATCCGTCATCATTGGTCCGTCGAACAAGTGCTGTACAGCTGCGATACCTTCAGGCAATTGTTTCGCGTCCCGTTGTTCCTTGAGCACTCCTTCAAGCTCTTTCCTCATTTTCTGCTTCTCTTCATCGGACATCTTGGCCCATTTCTCTTCTGATATGTTCGACCATTTAAGTAGCGGCTGCAACTTCTTATCCCTAGGGCCCTTGCCAAAGTCGTGCGCGAACTCTTCTAATGTTAGGAACCTTGCGTTCGGGTTCGGAGGATTATATTTCTTGGGCTGTCTGTCAATGGTGGGTATCGTCCGGCTGAAGTCGTCCAAGTATGGCAGCTGGTACGGATCCCTCCGTAGACGACCCTGTATCGTAAGGTCCTTCGGGTCTATAGATGCCTCACCGGCTTCTAGAGCTTCCATCTGTTCGGGGGTATAGTGCTTTTTCAGGATCTCCAACTCTTCCGGGCTATAGGGTTGGAACTGCTCCTCCGAGTATTTCTGGATCGTGTTCAGCTCTTGCGGGGTGTAGGGGCCCTTTCGTTCTTCCACAAGCCCCATGTGCTCAGCTCGTATGCTCTTGAACCTTTGCTTTCGCGCTTCTAGTCGTACCGAGCTATGAAAGGGGGCCCGGCATTGCGGTGCAGGTGCTGGCTTGACGGCAGCGGCGAACCGCCTTGACAGCAGACATCGTGCTGGTCGTGCCACACTCATTGCATCACCGGACGTGGAACGGTGAAGATGCTTCGTGATGGCTCGGCAAGAGGTTAAGATAGCTTCGGTCGCGGGAAATGGATAGCTTCAACTGTTAACTTTTTTCGAGATTGTATTGCACGGATTTACTATTCAGCCGGCACCAGCCGGAGTCGAAGAAGCTTGGGCCATCTTCGCTACACTGCGGCAGCCAGGGGTCTGTAACTCCTGAATATTTCGGTAGGTACTTAAGTACCTACCTAAGTAATTTCTGCAGATATGAGAATTACATGGCGACAGCTAGATAACTCGGATGGCCGTTCCTCTCCAAGACCAGATATGATACTAGATTATGGCCTACGGTCGTACAAGAAGACTGATTATGGTATTTACCTACTGATCGGTATTCAGCAATAAGCCAAGTGCCCATAACCCCCCGAAACCGTCCAACCAATCACACACCCTCCTTGAAATCAGTCGACTCTGCCGCATCTCTGAAACAGGGACGACCTCAAGACCTCCTAACCGGGCATAGTCTACGCCTTGAGCCTCCTCGACCTCGACGTCTCTGTGTTTCGGGATGCGCCTGGGGTTTGTCGTAGATCCAGTACTTCTTCCCGCCAAGTGACCATGAAGCTTCACTCTGTCCTTCCCTTCGCCTGTTTCTTGATTTGAAGATCGTCAAGCACCGATCATTACTTTTCATTCCACGCTTCCCGACTGTGACTGGTATAGCAGTATACTCGAATACAGTCGCTTCTCTTTTCCTTTTTAATACTATATATTGATACCCAATCCGCATAGGAACGTCAGGAACGTCGCAAGCGCAATCTCAGCCTACACATCTCCACTACCTACATTTCACCTAATCAATCTTGCATCATGGCTGCCTTCATCAAGGCCGACACTGCAACCAACGGGGGCCAATTCGGCTGGTTTCTCAAGATTGGCGCGACTCCCGAGGCTGTGGCGGTCTTGAATGACCAGCCGTACCTATTCACCATCTTGCTCGTCGTCCTGGTCGCCTTGATCCTACAGTCGACACTTTTATGGTACATCCACTACGCGACGATGAAGCCCGAGCAGAAGAAGAAGAAAGAGAAGAAGAGTGACCCGAAGAAGGGCCCTGCGAAGCCACCTGCGGGGAGGTAGATGATACGGTTCTTCCAATTGATGAGAAATGGTGGCGACAGGATACGTTGGTAGCTACTGGCCGCCAGCCGAGAGGCACACGCTAGGGAAAGGCTGCCGCGCGTATTTTACGGCAATTGAGGAAATGTCAACTCAAGTCGATATGGCAGCGGCAACTGGTCAGAAGTGAATTGCGGTATGGAATGTCTATAGTGCAGAGCAGCGGACGACGACGACGCGTTGCAGCACAGGATACGGCGTTGAATGAAAGACGATAGACGAGATGTGCTTGGATGACCGCGGGCTGCATCTGACACATTTAATTCGAAGTTTGTTTTCATCTTCATCTCTACGATTAACTTGTCAATATATACCAGCATCTTGGTCCGCCGTCTCTGCATCCTCCCACATCCTGTCATCTTTTATTAGATCATCGTCTGCCTCACCTCCTTGATAATAATTGGGTTTGTCGATATCCCTGGAGAAATGTTGAAATACCTCGTCTGGCCTGTAGGAGTACGCCCGACTGCGTGACAACGTGTTATCCCACTGATCATCGCTGCCACCATACTGATCCACGCATGTGTCTGCCATTCTCTCACCGTTAGCAAACTCCCGGTCCTTCCAATAAGGATCCTCCATCGCTCTGCTCTGTGTGTAGTGGCCGTTCTCGGGGTCCTCGAGAGGGTTCCACCGTGCCACTGGGAACGTGAAAGAGCTACTCTATCATACTCAGGATGTTAATGTTCTGGAGCGTCCGCCTCAGGCTCTGGCGCCCATTGATCTTCGTACCAATCTACGGGATGAAGAGTCATATCACTGTGGAAAGCCTGTAAAGTACCGTCGATTTCGATGACATCCAGTCGGGAAGGTCTCCGCGACTCAAGAATAGCATCATGAGCCATGTGAACCTCCTCACAATCGTAGTCATATGACTCATTAATATCCCTATGCGGCATAATGTGAGCGTGAGAAGATTCTCCAACGCAGCCATGGGGCAAATCGGGACTGAAAGTCTGAGACTCGCCTTCGTCGTGCGAATGGCTATCGAAGGGGCCATCAAGAGCGTCCTCGTCTAGTCGACTATTTTCCACTGGGAATAGTTGGGTGTTAAGATCTTCCAACATGAGTTCCCTGATTTCGCGATCAACCTTTTTCATCGCGGTCTTCATTCCCGTTGTGATATCCAGACTTGTGTTTAATAACGCGAAGAGTCTCCGTTGTACGGAGGCTTGTAGATTTGGTCGTTTGGCATCGTCATTCTTATCAATGATAACGTTGGTTGAGAAACCCGAGATTTTCTGCTCCAGCGATGGTCGCCAACCACCAGCAGTAGTGATAATGTCTGATATGACCGAGAAGTTCCTGGAGTGAGCTGCGGTTGCCTGATGCTTTCGATTAGCTGAGGAAGATACCACCTTGTATATACCGACACCATGGACAGACCGATGGAGCCGTAATAGCCAAGAAGATGCTGTGACAGGAAGTAGATATCGAATGATCATTCGCTTCTGGGCGGGATGACTAACTTGCATGTAGTGTGCGTTCCATACCCTTGGTGCTAATTCGAGTAACGTTGGCGAGATTGGAGGATCGAGCCGTATCCCAGAAAACTTAGTCTTCAGCCCTATGATTTTGCACAAAGCGGCCACAGCCAGGTCTGCAGTCCGTTGACGATGCTGGCGAGCAATATCGACATTAGATGTGTCTGCCAGGTTCTCGATCGTACCCGAATCCTCGATTGGCATCAAGTCATCCGGAAGGTTAGATCTTGACTGGTATGCAACTTGTTGCACTTGTTGAAAACTAGGTCTTCCCTGTGAAGAACGGTCCTCGTTGAAGTCTTGCTGAGAGCTCGCATTGTTATCGTTGTCGTCGGGTTGAGCCATCGACTGAAAGTTGAATGAGCAGACTAGACCATCAATAGCACTCGTCTTGACATGCGGTGGCGAGAGTAAAGCGGAAGACTTGTCTGGATGTTCCACTTCGAAGTACAGATTTGGGGCATCCTCTGATTCAGTTTCGTACCTAATTTCGGTGTTCTCGATAGACAGCCCTAGAATTTGCCAGAGCTAACACGTCAGTAAACCAACTAGAAAAGTACCTAGGTAGGTAGGACTTTGGTTGACGAACGGTGGAGAGACAGATTGATCCGGCTAGAAACTCCAGCATGCTACCCTCACGATGTGCATCGCTCATACAGCCGGCATCAACATAGACCATGATCTGCAAGTGGCAGACTCTGGCCGGAAGGAAATGTAACGACCCAGCTTGGACATGATCATTCAGTTCATCGCAAGTTAATCGAGAAGTTTGTTCATCCGAAGTGAAAATATGAGACCGGACTGAAAGCGACAAGCCCAAGTGGGGAACAGATAAATCGAAGTTACTGAGCACTATACCTTCCGACATGGCCGGACAAATGCAAAAGAAGATTGGATCGACCTCTCCTTTCTCCAGAGCTCTACGTTGGCACCACGGGTTGGTATAAGAGGCTTCGTCACAAGAAAGACCAACCTCAGAAGGGCTTCTAGAACGTGGAAGAAAAACTTGGAGGCCTTGTGTCCTCATTGCCGCAAATTCTCCAGACTCATCAAAGTGAAGCAGGTGCAAATGAGAAATGCTCCTTTCGTGCCTTCCCTCCTGCATTGCCCATGCCCATGCCCAAAGTGAGACAACCAAGCTGCATCTTCGAGAAACAGCGTTGCGCGCCTACCAAACAGATCCGACAACATACCGAGGCTGGAAGGTTACCCAGACTGCGAGCATCGGAAGGATAGGAGCTGATTTTTATAATATGCAGTGTGAGGCATGAGTATTTCATGCTCCACAACCGTTGATTCTTGAAGCCTACCACTAGATCTTGCGATATTGCGTACTGGCTTATATATACAATACAGTTGTGTTATACATCAGGTAGCCGCCACTCATTTGGGCAGATCTAGTGGTTGTGCAGCTTCCAGAGTTGAGGAAGGCCCCGGTATAGGGTGCAGGTTCCCCGCATCAATTTTCCTCCTTGGTCTCTTCAGCTCCTCCAAGGTAATCCCCTTGAGCTTCGTGATGCCAACCATCGGGGGCTCTCCTTTCTTGACGAATTCCCATTGCCCTGGAGACCCAATTAGATTTCAACGTCTCAAAGCAGAGGAGCCTTGCCACTTACCAGGGAGCTTATTTCCTGCAAGGCGGAATGCATCACGCACGACTTGCTCGTGGACCATTCCTTTCAGCTCCAAGACGATCTGGTTGACTGCAACTCTCGTAGCCCAATGATCGAAGGATCCTTTTCCTTTGCCCATACGTATCTAGGGCCCAGCTATTAGCAACGCACAACCACAGCAGTTGTGTTTCGAGTGTTCCTACCTCATTACCGCTTATGAACACGCCCACATCACAGTTCACTCTTTTGTATATTCTGTACTTCTCGCCACGCAACCGAGCCTTGATAGTATCCTCGGCGACCTTCAGCTGCTGAGCACTTATTCTTCGGTGGTGATCCGTCATGCGCAATCCGTAATCGCCCCAGGCTATGGAAGTTCCCTTGATTGATCCGCCGGTCGCAACTCTCGGTCGTCCTTTCATCATCTTCTTCTTCCGCTCCAGCCGTGGTTCTAACCAATTACCGGCTCTCGCCGCGGTTGCTGAGAACGGCCTGACATTTTGGAAGATCGGATAAGCTCTCTGTTGAGACGCGGCTGCCAGACAGGGACCTAGGGACGGCCTTGTCGTCGAAGTCACCGCTATCGTCAAGCTTTTGAAAGCCCCGGCAAGGCTCAAAGAAGTGTTGGGAGCCATTGAGATTGCGGCGTGGTGGACTACAGCGAAGCCTCTGGTCTGAACCTCAGTCGCTCCAGGTTTCAAGGTCGAAGCTTCAAAGACCTGAGCTTTGCAGGTCAGGTACGTACTCTTCTCGGTGTAGTTCGGGCCGTCCTTGCCTAGAATTGGGCGGAACGCTGCCTAGAGCAATGGTCCGTGCTCGATAGTTTCGCGACATTGAAGCCCCAGAAATCCATTAAAGCTCCGGATTCGTCGCGTCATCAGCGCGTCTTGGGTCGGAGAGTTTGACCTCGACCTTTCTAAAGCTGTGACGCTCAACGGCAATCATCCTGAGAACATCACCAGAGAAATACCGAGACCACCTTGAGCTTTGCTCACAAGCAGCCACAATCATCAACTTAAAGATGCCTGATATTCGTTCATTCTTCGGGCCCAAAGGGGGTGCGGTCCCGGCAGCCCCGAAACCTGCACCGAAGAAAACCGAGGATGACTCCTCGAAACGACGAGGCAGTAGGTCCGGCCCAACGATTATGGAAGCCTGTTGCTGACGAAACTGTAGAGGGCCGTAAGGTCATCGAAGATGATAGCGACGATGAGCCAGTTGCCGCGTGAGTGGTGTCTCCTATACAGCCTCATGCGCACGTGGACTAATATGTGATTTAGGCCTAAGAAGCCAACGACCCGAGCCACACCAAAGAAAAAGGCAGCGTGGGTTCTGTTGTATCTACCACGGCTTCTTGAAACTGATTGATGGTATAGTGAGAAAGAGGTCACCGGCACAGCTACTACGGCTAGCGAATATTTTGCTTCCGGCAAATCTAAGTCTAAGACTACTGCAAAGACCGAGTCCAAGCCACAGTCTGTAACCAAGTTAGAGGTGCGAGCAAGTCCGAGAAACACCAAGAAGACGGCTCCGACCACAAAGCCAGATTCTGCTTCGGCCAAGAATGGAACAGCAGAGTCAAAGAAACGGCCTACAACCACTTTCAAGAAACATGACCTAGATGATGATGACGACGCATTCACGGAAGGCGATGAGGACGGTGGTGATGACATATTTGCTGCGGATGTTAGAGGACGCAATAAGAGGAAGAATGACGAATACGTCGAGGAGGAGGATGAAGAGGAAGAGTTCCTCCCCAAGCCCAAGCGTGTTGCTTCACGCGGCAAACCGGCAGTCCGCGATGATGACGATGACGATGATGGACCTGTTGTTGCGAAGTCCAAGAAGGTCACCAAGGCTCCTGCTGCAAGCAGAAAGAGAAAGACACCTGAACCTGAGTTTGATGAGGATGACGAGGAACCAGCTTCCCGAAAGAAGCCAGCTCCAAAGAAGCCTAGGGCTCCTCCCAAGTCGAAGAAGCCTGACCAACCGGAGGATGCAACCATCCAAGCCATTCTCGATGACATTCCTACAGTCAGACCGCCAACGCCGCCAGCCAAGGATCCTAATGCACCCAAGTTCGATTGGCGGAAAGCCCAAGCTAGTGGAGGAAACTCTGGTCCTCCTCCGAATCCCACGACTGAGGAATTACCCGAGGGAGAGGAAGATTGCCTTTCGGGGCTCGCCTTCGTCTTCACCGGGCAGCTTACGACGATTGCCCGTGAGGACGCCCAAACTCTTGTGAAGCGCTACGGTGGGAAAGTTACTGGACAGCCGAGCAGCAAGACCAGCTATGTCGTTCTGGGAGGGGATGCAGGGCCAAGCAAGCTCAAAAAGATTCAAGACTATGGTATCAAGACGATCGACGAAAAGGGGCTCTTTGAGCTCATACGCAGACTTCCTGCCGGTGGCGGGGGTGGCAAAGGTGCAGAGAAAATGCGAGAGAAGCGCAAGCAAGAAGACGAGAAAATCAAGAAGCAAGCTGCTGAGATGGAGCAGGAAGAGAAGGCTCGAAAGCTTGAAGCAGAGAAGGCACGCAAACTTGCTGCTGCTCGTGGTAAGACCGGTGGTGCGGCGGCGGCGGCGGCAGCTCCGACTGCTCAACTTTGGACTGTGAAGTACGCGCCAACTCAAGCAAGCCACATCTGCGGGAACAAGGCAGCTGTTGAGAAGATCCAGAATTGGTTGAGGAACTGGCCAAAATCTCGCAGGTATGACTTCCAGAAACGAGGTGCTGATGGCATGGGTGGGTACCGTGCCATTATAGTCTCTGGCCCTCCAGGCATCGGCAAGACAACCTCAGCACATCTTGCTGCAAAGCTCGAAGGCTACGACATCTTGGAGCAGAATGCCAGTGACAGTCGCAGTAAGAAACTCGTGGAGGCAGGAGTCAGTGACGTAATGAACAACACTTCTCTCAACGGATACTTCGCTGCGGATGGCAAGAAGGTGGACGCAACCAAGAAGAAGCTAGTGTTGATCATGGACGAGGTTGATGGAATGTCAGCGGGTGATCGTGGTGGTGTTGGTGCTCTCGCGAAGTTTTGCAAGAAGACCGAGGTTCCACTGATTCTAATCTGCAACGAGCGCAGATTGCCTAAGATGAAGCCGTTCGACTTCGTGACCATGGACATCAAGTTCCAAAAACCGACGATAGACCAGATCCGATCTCGGATGATGACGATCTGTCACAGAGAAGGATTGAAACTGTCGCCTCAAGTCCTCGATGCCCTCATCGATGGCAGCAACCGGGATATCAGACAGATCATCAACATGATGTCGACTGTCAAGCTTGACCAGACTTCTATGGACTTTGACCAGAGCAAGGATATGTCCAAGGCATGGCAGAAGTCGATAGTGCTCAAACCTTGGGATATATGTCAGAAGATGCTTGGCGGTGGTCTCTTCTCATCAGCCAGCAAGTCAACCCTCAATGACAAGATTGAGCTCTACTTCAACGATCATGAATTCAGCTATCTCATGATCCAGGAAAACTACCTACGGGCGAAGCCAGCTGCACTAAGTGCCAACCAATATAATAAGCGGGAGCAGAACCTCAAGGCTTTGGAGCTGGCCGACCTGGCTGCAGAGAGCATAAGCGACGGTGACTTGGTTGATCGCATGATCCACGGTCCTCAGCAGCATTGGAGCTTGATGCCCACCCATGCTGTCTTTAGCACAGTCAGACCTTCAAGCTTTATCGCCGGGCAGCTCATGGGCTCGAGCTTTACCTCGTGGCTTGGCAACAACAGCAAATTTGGCAAGCTTGGTAGATATGTCCGTGAGATCCACTCGCACATGAGACTGAGGTCCTCGGGAGATGCCAACGAGATCCGCCAGCAGTATTTGCCGGTACTTTGGGCACAGACCGTCAAGCGTCTGGCGGTCGAGGGCAAGGAAACGGTCGACGAGGTCATTGGTATTATGGACAGTTACTACCTTACACGAGAGGATTTTGACTCCATCAAGGAGTTGGGTGTTGGTCCCCAGGATGAGGAACTCGTAAACATTGAGACCCAGACCAAAGCTACCTTCACGAGACTGTATGTTGGGTATCTACTAATCGCTGCTTGTCTATGCTTACTGACTGAATCTAGGTACAATCAAAAATCGCATCCTGTTCCTTTCATGAAAGCCAGCAATATAGCTGCTGCTCCAAAGAAGGCCGCGAAAGATGTGCCAGATCTGGAGGAGGCCATTGAGGAGGAAGATGAGGGGGACGCCGTAGAGGCTGCGGAGGTTGTTGATGATGACGATGATATCAAGGGAGATAAGTACATCAAGCTCCCGAAGGCGAAAGCGAAGCGTGCCCCGAAGACAGCAGCAAAGACTGCCGATGACGACGATGAAGAGGTCGAGAAGCCAAAGGCTCGAGGAAAGGGCAAGGCTGCCGCTAAGGGCAAAACAAAGAACTGAGTCTCGACAGTTGTCCATAGTGCTCCATCATACCCATAATGAACTCGGGGTTGGTACCTCAGAGTATTTCATGTGCAGCACCAGTAGGCTTCTAGTGAGAAAACTACCCCAGATTTCAAAATATACTCGCTAGCTCTTTCGAAGATCGGGTGTGTTACGTTAGCGCAAATCGTCCTTCGGTTTGTGGCTTGCTACGTACGACAGGTGAATTTGGCCGTATCCATGGTGAATTCGGAGACAAAGTGGAGTGCAGTCGAAACAGCAGCGAGGCAGGGATAACGAGATAGAATCGAGAGTTGGCAAGAAGAACAGCCATCTTTACTAAACACCAGACATGAAGAGTGTCACAAGCGGAATAGCTATGAAACAGTAGTATGTAAGGCGACAGCCAGACGAAGCCCAAGAAATTAATGTGGTTCAATATATAGCTATTCGCAACCCTCAAGATTTATCGTCATATTCCTCGTTCTCTCTATCATCCTCATAATGAGCATCATCAATGCTCATGTTGTCCTCATCGGCTTCGACCACACTATCCTCATCTTCCTCCTCGACTACGTCAAGGGCGGTACTAGGCTTTCTTCAAGTCCGAGTCTTGGCTTTGGATTGAGTCTTCTTAGCAACTTGAGGAGGCCCTCCTGGGGGATGTCATCAACCATTTTGTGATAGGCCGAACCCCCATTCTTAGGGTTATGAGCCTCGTCACAGATGACGATGGGGAAGCCAAGATCCGTGTCCGCCGTAACAACGCGGACCTTGTCATCGGGGTTGATCACCTTGGGTCCGTCAACCAAGCCGTATCCGTCCACCTGATCTTGGGTAAGGTCCTTCTTCTTCACCCTCTTCTGCTCATTACCACAATAGCGACCGTAATAAGTGCCATAAGAGGAAACAATGAAGGTCCTCTTACCAAGCCTCCTTTTCGTGTCTTGTACGCTAACGCTCCTTGCCCTTGTTGGTGTCTGAACGCGCTCGGCCTTTCTGACAGGTCTTCAATACCTTAATCTTGTCGTGAATGAACTCGAACTTGTCAGCCGAGTGGCGGTCCTGCGTGCAGTAATCCTACCCGGGCTTTGGAAGACACAATGGCAGTCATTTACCGTGGGAACAAAGGCTACCGGAGTCTGTCACTTACATGTTCATCTTCATCTCCCTTGGCAGATGTGTATTTCTGTTTGCAAGCTATTGATCAGGCGACTATCATTTGGGGTGGTAATGATCTATAGCAAGGTTATGGTGTGTGATGTTATTATGGGTTAAGTACGTGTACTCCGAGGACTGAGTAACAAAAGCTGTGTAGAGATAGCTCTGCTTGTTGAAAGAGAATTTTCCTATCGAGTCAGTATTTTAGAATTGCTGTTTCTTAGGTCGCTGTCTGTGGACTCACCCCTTCATTCGTCAAAGGGTAGAGATCGAAAAGGTAGGATCATCGATTGCGGAGTGCCTTTTATATTGGGAACTGGAATTGCTACCTACGGTGAGTCTAGTGAATTTAAATATTTAGTCACATGTGTATCAGTGAATTACAAGGAGTGATACAAGTCAAAATTTGGATGATACAGGCAGAAAACGTCTGCTTACTTTCAAGCGCGCTGGTGATCCCATTCACATCCTCATTGATACACTACACCTTGTCTTCTTCCAGATGTCACACTTAGTAATGGTGTATACTGTTGCATTATGCTTTCATTGATGGATTTAAAGGGGCGTATGATCGTTAAAGTGCTTTTCACCGACGTGTTAACGAGTCGCCTAGTCGACTCTGTAAACGCGCCCCCTAGACATCCAACTTCACCTTGCAAACATCGCCAGGCAAATGCAAGAACGACGACACCTTCATGCAATCATTTTCTTGTCGACGATGGACTGGTCGTCCTGCCGAATTTGCAAACTCTTCTCCCATCACTTTCAGCTACACTTCCGGAGCATTCTTGCTTTACCAAACCCTCAGCCAGGTAAAACAACTTTCTTACCGCAAACTCCTCATTCCTGCTTCATCGATCACATCGCTTCTTTGCGCGTGGTCATACTGTTTGAGTCCCAGCGTATTTTTTCCACACCGGCTGTTGCCTTGATCCTTTTTACATCGTGCCTAAACAGCACTCAAGATGACTACTCTGGTCACTGACTCAGATGGCAGCATGGCGCCACATAATCGCCAGTCCAGCCCGATCTCTCGCCATGTTCTTCTTGGTATGCACATTACACTTTGATTCCCTGTGGAGTGCCTAGCGAGGAGGCACTAACGTGTTCCAGGTCCTAACGCTCATACACTGCCTGGGTGTTCCGCCAACGAACCTGCGGACAAACCCATCACCATCTCTCACGATATGATGCAGGCATATGTCGTGATGCGAGGACCGTCGCTTGGTGTGGAAGATGGCGAAGAAGATCCGCTCTTCGAGTGGATCCAGCTGCGCGAGGAGCTCGGTAATGGGAACGGGAACAAGCCTTCTGGGGAGCGAAGGAAGGATATTACTCGGTAAGGTCTCCGCTTCCTAGGACCTTTCGTCCTAACGATATTATCATCCCTGGTTTGCGTATGCTGATATATTCTATAGAATGCTCTCCCAGATGGATCATGTCTTGCAGTCAGATAATCCTGCCGGTGACTCCCCTCGAACGGCGGTCTTCGAGTTGCAACGACCGCCTGTAGAACATATTCACCCACCTACAGATATGGACCTTTCTATACATGTCCTCAACGCCTGTTGTGCCGACTTTGATTTCCAAGAAGACGATGAGTCCGAAGAGGAAGGTTATGTGGCTTGTGGACGCATTTCCCCTTGCACCTTCCTCGCCTGGACTAAGGACTGCAAACGCTGGGAGGTTGATGAGCTCAAGGCATCTACTCCCAAGGTAAATAGAAATCAATCAAAAACTGACCTTATAAGCCATACTAACAGTTCTTCAGTTCGCCACACGCCGCCGCCCTCCCACGCCAACAGTCGGCGATACGCCGCCCAGTCAGCCTGAACCCGACCGGTGGCCAGCATGGACCATTGATCAAAGTTGCAATATGTACGGCATGGCCCTATCTCCTCATCACCTCGTTCCCTCAAGCCCCTCGATTCTCTACACCGCTCCGGGCATCGATGCCGACAGGATGGCCTACAGACCCGGATTTGAAGACCAGTATTCTCGCATGGATCCAGTAGCAGCAAAGGCCTTGCGCAATCTCAAACAGGCTGGGAAGCCGGTTTCAGACACAGCCAGTCCCGCTGGCAAGAATGAGTACTATGGTTATGTATGGCCCCCCCACCCCTTTTCTTATTCGAGCTGCTACGAGTCACTAACACCAACATAAGTCTGAAGTTGAAGAGATAGTCACCAAGGATGTCGCAAGTCTAGCTGAGGGCCTCGACACCGAGCACGTACAAGCTCATATCGGCCAGCAATACGCCGCCATCGCAGCAGCCGAAGCCGAGTCCACTAATCTGGCCACCACGCTCCGTGAGCAGACAACCAAGATCCGCGACCTGCAACGCCAGAAGGAAATCCTCATCTGCGCCGTCTGGAATTTGAAGCAAAAGCGAGCCGAGGAAACGGTCGAGAAAAAGGAGAAGCGCCACCGACGCATTCAGGGGCATTTCCGCGAGCATGTGCAGGACCTCGACTACAAGCACGGCCGGAGCATGTCGAGGCTGGCGAAAGAGCGCGGGAAGCATGGCCACAACGAGGAGATGATCCGGGATCTCGAGTGCGATATCTTCGAGGCGTGTTTCGAGGTCGGCTTGATCTGTCCTGAGGAGGTGTACCAGGAGCTCGTCGAGGGCGAGAAACCTTACGCCGTACGCGAACCGTCCGCGGCAAAGGTCGGGGAGTGGCTGGCGCATCCTGAATTGCCCAAGGGAAATGAGTCCGAGTACACGGATGCAGGCGCTAAGCCATCGCCGCTGCGGATAATGAAGACTGCGCGCAAGGCTTCGTCGAATGAGGCGTTGGCGTCGCCAAGTGCAGAGTCTTCGGGTACAGATTGTTCTGGTCCCGAGAAGAACGACCATGTATGCCACACGCCCTACAGATTCCACCGCCGTACCGGTGCTCGCGATCTTGGGCGCTGGACTGCCGATCCTATTCCTTTGGATTTCGACAGACAACCAAAGGTGGAGAAGGGGGACAATGGATTCAGAGCGGTTGACAAGTGCTGTTTTGACGATGACGTCGCTGATTTGATCAGTGACTTCGCCATTCGACCACCTCGGTCTCTTGACTATCGGGATCCTCGTAAAGTCGGCGATAAACTGAAAGGCCACATAGGCCATCAAGTAAATGGTGTCGTTTCGCCGACTCACTTGCGAGATAGCCATCACACTTCGGACGACTACTCCAGGGTCGAAGAGGAGAAGAAACTAGAGGATAGTCCCATATCACCGACTCACAAGCGGGATGGAAGTCGAGTGCTAGACGGTGCCACCGATGTCATGAACGATTTTATTACCGAGATGAACTGGGATGATGAGTGTTTCTGATTGACTACGGAGGGCACTGCTGACGCGTATGAGTTGTGCTCATATCTTGAGCGTGTTGTAGACTATTGTAGTATTATGTGGTTGGCTTGCGATTGGGTTTCACGGTTCACGTTTTTGAGACCTGATGCTGGGTCCAGCCTAATAAGCATGGCAGTTGAGATGCGGTTCAGGATTGTAAGAGATGATGGGGATTGTAAAGTAGTAGTAGTAGCAGACTACTACAGATATTCCGAATTGTGATTTATGAAACCCCTGTTCGGCGTACCCAGGTCAAGTCAAAGGGTCTGGATAGGATCCGAATCTAGGGAAAGATGGTTCAGACTTGAAGTAAAGATAAACTACTACCGAGAGATTCTAGTTGCTACAAAACGCATGGTACTATGTCGTATTCTTGCCATATGCCCTCCTGAGTTCACGCTTGGGAGTAGAGTTATCTAATCGATGCGATAAGTTCCCACCAGCCTGGCGAACAGCTATTTAAATACTCACAACTAATCGAGAAACGTCCCGAGCGAAGCTGCAAATGGCCATGGACCTCTGGAAACTGAGGCATAGTCAGCTGCTATCAAGAGTTTGCCATCTGGTGGTGTAACACATCAACAGTCCAGGTCATGACTTCGTAAGAGATTGGTCTGCTAATAAAAACAAAACACCCACACCTTCGAACTGTGTCCCCCAGCGTCATTGGCACTTCTGCTCAAGCCGTTTGGGCCAACTGAGAATTTGGCGGCGAACAGTCAGCGGGATAGAACTTCATCAATGGGTGTTGTTATATGATTATTCGTGGTGTTTGGCGGGAAGGGAGGCAGAGTCGGGACTCATGAAATCGCGTGTCTTGATTAGCATCTGTAATCTTCTAGAGGTATTACAAGCCAAGACCCAGAGTTATCATCCCTACCTTACAATCACTCGGGGATACAGGGATCCATCGTACGTTATAGCTCCAGTAACTCCTCCGGGCTGAGTGAATAATTCGAGCTAGGCCGACTACTGAGACCCTAAGCGACCCAGTGTGGCTTTCCCCTCAGCATCACGTCTCCTGTCGAAATACTCGAGTGTTGTGGAAATCCAAGATACATTGGTTGAAATGTCATCGCATACAACATACAAGAGAAACTCCTACTGTGTATGTACAGATCAAGTGGTGTGCGGAATTCACTGGCGAGGTACAACCCGCACGTGACAATCATGACTCCAGGGGACTGCCCATGCAACTCACAGCTTACGCAACTCAGCTCACGACCAGCCCATTGTCCGACTACCAACGGGCCCGGTTCTCCCTCTCGTACTCATACTCATTGTACCCATCCCACTCGCTCTGCAAGCTCCTCGCATCAATCTCACTCCGTGTCCCCTGTCCTGGGGCACGTCGTCCATGGAATTCGAGGTCCTGAATATCTAGCCATCCTTCTACCCGTCCATTCCCAAGGAACTTGATCCAGCCCCTGTTATGGTCTCCATAGACCATGGGACCCTGGTCCTCGCGACCGCGCCACTTGAACCAGAGACGCTCATGGGATGACTGATAAGGTCGAACGTCGAAGCACAGCACACCCTCATATACACCAAGATCGAAACTGCCCCAGAGACTCGATCCAGCAAGCGTCAGGACAAGTCCAAAGTCTGAGCCGTAGTGAGGCCAGTTGCCGGTGACGTCGGATGACTCAATCTCGTAGCGGCCATTCAGGAGGCCGAGCGGCGCGAGGGGTTGGCCATCATCGTCGTCATCATCATGGCCGTCGTCGATGCTGCTTACATCGTCATCTTGGTATTCGGAGTAAGGCGGAGGGGGTTCATCCTGGTCATGGTCAACAGCTGTGTAGCTCTGCGCCGGAGCAGAAACTCGTCCCCGGGCCATGGAAGCACCACCGCGGCCAGTACATCGTGCAGTCTGTTTTGTACGTGGAGGTCTTGCTGCTGGACTGGAGATTGCAGCAGCGTCGCGGCTGAGCCCCTGAGAGATGCCGCCTCGACGAGCAGTCTGCTTCGTGCGTAGAGCCTTTGCCGGACTGACGACCGAAGACGGCTGGGAAGAAGTGGTAGCCTTGGAGGCAGGCTTCTCCTTGGGCGGTGGCTGGGGCGTGGGAGCAGCAGGCTTGGCCTTCGCCGTCGATGATGCTGGGGTCTTCCACTTCAAAGCTGCAGGTGCTTTTGGTTTAGGAGTAGCCTTCGGCGTAGGGCTATCTTTCACAGCTTTGGCAGTCGTAGCGGTCTTAGTAGTGGTAGTCTTCGCCTTCTTGGCCGCAGCCTGACTCGACGAATTACTAGCGGACACCGTGACATTAATGCCACCAACATTAACCACGATATCGACATTCTCCTCAGCCTTCCTCTTCATCCCGCCTTTCTTCTCTGTCGTCGTATTCGTCGCAGTTCCTTTCGGAGCCTTCTTAGCATCCCTGTCCTTCTTCGCCCACTCCTTCTTCAGCTCGCTTTCCAGCTTCGTGATATGAGCTGGGACGCTCAACTTCCCTGCATTGACAGCGTCGAATAACCGCATGCGTGCTACGGCCTTGGTCTTGGAAGGCTGCAGCCCATAGTGGATTAGCTGGGCCTCGAACCAATGCGCCGGCCGGTCCTTGTCATTGCCGGACTTGAAATGGTCCTTGAGCTCTGCTGGCGTGGCTCGCCGGTGCCGATTCTGGCCAGACGCTTCGGCGAAGAGGTCGCCGTTAGCGAAGGCGAAATTTTCCTTCACCACTGGGGCTGTTAAGGACATCTTCGCTGGACGCCGCCTCGAACGAGGGCGGCCTGATGATTGGGGATGGTAGGTCGATGAGAGGTGAGGTTGGATGAGGTTAAATGAGTGACAAGGGTGAGGTGGGTTGAAGCTTGGGCGTCGTTTTGGGGGGGGCTACGACATCTGAGATAATATGCCGAGACTTAAGGACTTTTCAGAATCAAGTCTCGACGAACCGAGAGTTGTGGCTCGTGAAGCTCCTCGGCGTGGAAAGCTGAAGAGGAGAGAAGAAAAGAGACACAGGCCATTGCCCTGACAATATAAATAAGCCAAGCCAATGGATTGCTACAAACTGTGTTAATATGCTTCCCGAGAACTTGGAACTTTTGCAAACTTACACTTTAAAAGCTATGGGCAGTGTCAGGATAGGTTTGATTCGAGCTTCTCTTCCGTAGATGAAAAGGCCATGAGAAATCATATCAGAGATTTCTTACGTAAGTGAATTGCTCATATTGTGTGGAAAAGATCTCTTTTGTAATGAACATGTCACTGTACAAAAGTTTCATCACAGTTGTAGCTCCCAGCTCTATATCGTGTTTATCACCAGACGACTAATCTGACCGCAGATTCGAGGTTCCCAGGAACTCAACTCAAGTCAATTGAAATTATATCAGTAATAAGCATGCAAATTAACATAGAAATATGCCCAAAGAGCTATTGAAGCTGAGACTACTCGCATCGTGCCCGAAACGCCGGCGAATGCACATACAAGAACGCAAACCACAACGCCCCTTGCCCTGAAAAGGTGAATCGAGCAGGTATATCTACCACTTCACCACATCTATCTACACTCGAGCCCGGTCATCTGTCCGTCTACTGTAATTCCGGGATCCCCATGAATCTTCTATAGGCCTTGCGGTGTGCTTCTAAGAATAGGAACGTACATATAGTTTGTCTGTCTCGTGTTAGCGACTCTCCGCTGGTTCATATACAAAGAATGGAATTAGAACTTACGGGCCCAGCCTCAAGAAACTAGGTACCCACCCCTTAAACATCCACCCCATTCCCTCCTTCGCCGTGATATCCCGGAGCAACCCTACCATGCCTCCCGCCTGCTTCCCACTCGCGCTCATAACTCGACTCTTGATGACATCAACAGGCGAGCACACCGTCGTAGCAACAAACCCAGCCATAAAACTCGCGGCGAAGTGTGTTGCCGTCGTATCCCCCATCGGCGTATGCACCATCAGCCACCCTTTGAACGTATCGTAGCTGGCCAGCTGACTCGCATTCATGAGCGCAGCCCTCACGGAATTGGGCCACACACCGCGAAACCACGACGCCGCACCCTCCTGCCGCAGCATGCGGAACATGCCGTCCAGGCCATGCTTGTAGTGCCGTTGTTGGTTGGCGGGAAGCGCCCGGTCTTGTTGCATGCGCACGTTCGTTACATCTGCGGCGTTGCCAGATATGCCACCTAGGAAACCCGAGGCCAAGGAGAGGGTGATCAGGAGCGGGAGCGATGGTTTGCCGCCCTCGGGCGTGTACCGCTGTTTGAGTTCTTCGTACACGCCAAAACGCACTGTGCTGTAGGTCATCTGTCGCAAGAGCGAGGCTGAGAGCCCAGAGTACAGGCCGAGGGCGCCTTCGTTGCGGACGATGTAACCGAAGGTCCCGACCATGGTTCTGGGGGCGTCGCCGGAGCGGAGCTGGAGCCGGACTTTGACTGTAGGTTGAGGTGGTTAGCAGACTCGCCGTAGGTTTGACGGAGTGAGGCAAAAGGCATACCCAAGTCGAGAGGATGTGTTACGCAGGCTGCCATACTACTGGCGCTCCCACCGAACCAGAAAGGGTAGTGTGTCTGCTTTGGCACGGGCTTCTTCTGCTGGTTCTGCTTCACTGCCGCAGCTTGTCCCATGGGGCTCTCTGTGGTCGGGGCCTTTACCGACGCAGCCGAGACGGGCACCGCCTCTTGTTGTGTCGTCGTCATCTTGTTAGTTAGACAGACAGTCGGTTGCATGCCGCGATGAGGGAGAAGGGGCCGTTCGCGATATGGTGCGCGACTCTCAACTAGCAACTCAGTCTTCTAATATTGAATGCCAACCTGGAACATCATTCCGACTTCTACTTTTCTTACTTTCTGTTCGAATCGGGTAGATAGATGCTGTAGCACCCGTGAGCCATAGCATGCAAAGATCAACTGGGTTGTGGAGATTGAAGACGCGAGAGGAGAAAGGAGCGAAGGATGTGAGCGGTTGGTTAGTCCCAACGACGACGATATCTGGTTCTCCGGTACCTCTCCTGCTGTACGGTCATAGATCTTTGGGCGGTTTGCCGAGGGCTGAGGCCGATGAAGAGTGGCCCACCTTTTCTCCAACGAGACTCGGATTTTGAACGCGGCGTCATTGTGCATGTCCACCATTCTGGCACACATGTCTTGCAGGGACTATGGAGTGTTCCAATTGGTAGGTCAATGGCTGTAGTCGTCCGATGCTAGGCGTCTAGCGGTTCCGATACAGCGGAACGAAGCAAATGATTAATGGACGCTACCAGGTGACAGCTTTTTCGCGACGACAGATCAACGACTTCCAGTCAGGGAATCAAGCTCAAGATGTGGCCGACCCGGCTCAATGCAGCTTACGGCTGTATGAGAAGGGTGCCCTTTCACAGATCTACGTGCTGCCGAGTTCCTCTTGTGTCGCAGATAGCTCAAAGGAGCTTGTCATCAGGTCAGCCGAGTTCAATTGCAGTATGCTCTGACGCTTCCGTTCCTGACCTGAATCTAGCTCCCAGGCCAGCTGGAACACTACCACCAACAAACAACAACACCGTCGAGATCAATGGCACGAAACACAGAACCGACTCCTGGTTCAATACCCCAGCCAACATAATAGCCAACATCCCGCGACGTCTACACCTGCAAAAGGACCATCCGGTTTACATAACGCGGCAGATCATTGAGTCTGTCTTCCCCGCCCCAACGTACAGATACCACAACACTTTCAACCCGGTCGTAACCACGCACCAGAACTTCGATTCCCTCGGCTTCCCCAAGGATCACCCTGGCCGGGCAAAGTCAGACACCTACTATATAAACGAGTCCACTCTCCTCCGCACCCACACCTCCGCCCACCAGGGCGACACCTTCCGTGCGAACCTCTCTCCCGGCTATCTGATCAGCGCCGATGTCTACCGCCGCGATGAAGTCGACCGGAGCCACTACCCTATATTTCATCAGATGGAGGGCGCGCGTAACTGGGACCGCACTAGTGCTGCCGGTGGCGATGTCGCGAAGACTATATGGTCGGACGTAGAAAAACTACCGACGCACAACATCAAGGTCGAGGACCCCAACCCGCCGTTCCATGCTGAACGGAATCCGCTGCAGTCGGACCACCATTCATCCGCCGAAGCCGAGGCTATTGGCGCACATTTGAAGCGTAGCCTGGAGCTGATGGTGGTCGAGATCTTCACCCGTGCGGCGCGGGCTGCCAAGCGTGCCGACCCGGACTTCGTGGACGAGCCGCTGCAGGTCCGGTGGGTAGAGGCGTACTTCCCCTTCACGTCGCCGTCCTGGGAGCTAGAAGTATACTACAACGGGGATTGGCTAGAGGTCTTAGGCTGCGGCGTGGTGAAGCAGGATCTATACATCAACGCCGGGGTACCTCATCAGCTCGGCTGGGCCTTCGGCTTAGGCCTGGAGCGTATTGCCATGCTGCTCTTCCAGATCCCAGATATCCGGCTCTATTGGTCACAAGACCCGCGCTTCCTGAACCAGTTCACGGGCGTGTCGGACGATCTCGAATCCCTGAAGCGTTTTGTCCCCTTCTCCAAGTATCCCGCATGCTCGAAGGACGTGTCGTTTTGGCTCAAGTCAGCACATGCTGCTGGCGGCAATCTCAAGCCCAACGCTCACGACTTCCACGAAAACGATGTCATGGAGATCGTGCGCTGCATTTGCGGCGATGTGGTCGAAGACGTGAAATTAGTGGATGACTTCACGCACGCTAAGACCGGAAGGAAGAGCTTGTGCTATAGGATCAACTATCGCAGTCTGGAGCGTACGCTTACGAATACCGAGACCAATGACCTACATGACCGGGTCACGGCGGCGCTCGTGGAGAAGCTTGGGGTCGAGATTCGATGATCGCGGTAGTGGCTGAGTGTGCGTCTGCTTTGCTGTTCGAATACGTGTAAGGATCCGGGGTTGACATGTATCATAGTCTACTTGTACAACAAAGGAAAGGTATATAGCGATTGCGGGGTACTCAGCTCTAAGCATGAGACGAGGGCTATGAGACGAGGGCTATGATGTTAAGACTACAGAGGTAGACGTCCCTTCGGATTGGCCGATTGTGTACTTCAATATATGTGGGAGGCGGAGCTGCATAGTTCGGCCTTCCGGACCTGCGGTCTAAACCACACTTCTCAGCTCAGTCCTACTAGGTTGGCGCACTCGCTTTCGAGATTGCCAGGTAATCCGTTAGGCTTCAAGGCTGATTACGCCTGGTGCATTGGCAGTAGTCTTACGAGCTATCGTACATCAAGCGATTGCCCCGTCTCATTCAGCGGAGTATCTTGCATATCTACTTTGATACTGCGAGGTTCGTAGAATCGGGCCTCGTGACTGAATTGTAGGATGGGTGGAATCAGCAGGCAAAGTAAACTCGATCCATTAGCAATCAAGGTCCGCAGTGTCTAAGGACGTGGCAGTTCGTCCCTAGCACTTGCTTTCAAGTTGGCGACCCCCCTCCCCCCCTCCAGGCTCTCGGAAAGCTGGGATAGTTGCCCTGCCGTCCGTCCTTCCGTTGCAGGGCAGATGAAAACGTAAACACCGGCTGACTGCAAGGCACATAACATTGAGAATCCACAAGTCTTATGAGGAGTCAAAAATTTTAGTGGCCCCAGTCAAGGTCCCACCAAAGCTCTCGGACCGGGAGCAGAGTGCTAGTTACCGGATCAGGAAGCCCAATCTGCCTTCGCCAAGCCACTATAGGCCGGTCGGGTAAGTTTCTTCGTAGTATTCGGGCTGTGCAATTGAGACTATCTTTTCCCCGCGGAGAGACGTTGACCATTGTTGAACCAAATGGGGTTGAGCTTTACAGAATCTGCTATTCCCCCTGACCATCTCGCAAGCACCTGCTTGTCAGAGACATAGGATGGGGAAGCTTCGATGTTGAGGCTTTGCAAGTGGCCAATGTGGAGACAACCCGCGAATCCACTTTAAACTTATGATAACTTCAGGCTTTGATGAAGGCTGTGTTTATAGTCAACCGCTGACAACCATTGGGGGAATGTGCTGGCGAAATTGATCGAGGTTTGATGATGACAATAGAGCGTTCTGGAACTGGTAGACCGTACCCGAGATACGCATTGGTGATTAACACGGGTTGTGTCTCGGGATACTTCAAAGCCATGCGGCAACTCTCCGCGTTTGCGTGGGGGAGGCCAACGAGGCTGTGCAAACTCGCAGCCCAGGTATGAAGCATCGCAATTTGCAGACGCGGTCTTTTGTTGAGGAAGACGGCTGGGTCTCTCCATAGACCGATCTCGAAGAGGGAGGAACGATGCAACATGGCTTAACCTCAATTGAGGTCTATTTCTTTGCTTTGGTGTTCGTAATTTGCGAGTAACAGCCCCCTCGAAACCCAACCATGATGATATCCGTAATACCGCTCGGAATCATCTCAAGGCAGTATATGCTGCGCCGACTTGGCATAGATTACAGATTGTCTGGATACGGATGAATATTCCACATGTCCGTGCCGACATGGCAAGATTGACTGATTCGTCGCACCGCCGGAAACACTCAACGTAAGAAAGTTGAGGCGATTGAGTAAAGCTTGGAAGTATCGCTGCGCCTTCAGAGTGGTGGCAAGTGGCATAGCCAAGGCATTGAGAAGATGTATGCTCTCGCTCCCGCCCATCAAGCCGAACTTTGGAACTCTCATGATATGTCGACCAAGAGTCGGCATTGGGGCTTTGAGTTGGTCCATCAGGTTGGCATCGTCATCAGTTCCCGGACGATAAACAAGCAAGCCCCACCAAAGGTGTCCGCGATTACCTTGCCATTGGTACCTAGGTAGTTGAGTGAGTATACGGGACTGGCCACTTGCAGTGCCTCCTTCCGCCAGCTACAACCCTGGGCATTTCGGTTCTGTATCGCAACTACATACGTACCTACTTTGTTGGATCCGGCATGCCTCTGAAAGAGACACGCGTGCCGGTGGAGCATATTCGTGAACGATTTTCTGCTCTGGTGGCGGTCTGGTGGAGTTTTGCCCTCACAGCCTCCCCCCTGTTGTAGCATTCCGGCGGCAGCTAAGCAACGATTTGATAGCGTCCTACATACCTACCTAGCGGCTGCATACGGCCTACAGTGCATGCAGGGCGCGAAGATCTCAGGCTTGCGCTGCGCTGTCCAGCCGCCAAACCTCAAACGACCCAAGAACCCGACCACGCTTTCTCTGTTTCAACGCTGCCACATCGGATCTGATACATAATCGCGTTTACCCGCCTTCAACCGCACTCTTTCTTCCATCAACTCAACACCCCTCCTCTGGAACAAGCCTTTAGCCATCTCATTGGGGATATCTGTTTAGACAGACTGAAGACTTCTGTTCACTTGACTGATCAGTCGTGAAGTGTCCGCTAGCTCGACGCCAGCCAGCAGATCTCTTATCGTCACTTGACTTGCGATAACGAGTGGTGGACGACTATCGCCACCTAAAGTCCAACTTCAACAAATCGGCAATCACCTCCTCCCGGTCTCTCAAACAACATACACAAAGAGTTCATACACTCACCAAATCGACATGTCGACATCAGAACTCTCGTCGCCTTCGCGGCCCTCATCCACACGGACGTCCTCACGGGCATCACTCAAGCTCGATCTCTCCAACCTGCCACCCCTCACACAGCCGGTAACGCCCACAAACACCCTTTTGATCACCAATCTCGGCGATCTCGAGATCTTCCGCCCAGACAACCTACAAACCATTCGCGACCTCATCACACAAACAGCGCCTGTATATACCTGGTCGCCGTTGAAGTCCTTCCGCCGCATCGTATGTTCCTTCGCCGACGAGCAGGAAGCCATCAGGGTGCGCCAAGTCTGGGACGGCGAAGCAATCATGGGCGAGCGATGCCGCGTCTACTTTGGGCAGCACACCCCCCTCAACTTCGACCAGGACCAGCACCTAGCGCTCCCGGACGCCGGAAAACTGTTCTTCATCAGCCCGCCGCCGTCGCCGCCGCACGGCTGGGAGATGAAGCTCGAGGATGCGCCGAACAAGCAGGTGCACGCTGAGGATCTGGCCGACGCACTGGCGAAGCTACACCACCGCAACATCGCACCCGTGGATTTCATGTCGTCGCCTATATCACCCGTCGAGGGCGCGTCGGCAACGACGAGGAGCCGGAGCAGCACGCTCATCTTTCAGCCGGGTGAGGCTACCGGCAGCAGTCCGGCCTTGCCGTGCATTGCGGTGGACGACATGACGGATTCGCCGGTTGCGATGAGCCCGATTCCCATTATGGCGGAGAAGCCTATAATGGCACACACTTCACGGCCTCCGGTGGAGCTCATGGCGGAATAAGGCTTGATCGTAGGAGACACTTTTTGAACGCATTCAAAGAGGCGTCGTATAGTTTCCCTGCAAGTATGGCGTTGGGCATGGACCTGAGATGGGAAATGGGAAACAAGGAGATTTAGGCAGCATCATTACCGTATGTCAGGCGTTGAGGGAGAAATGCATCCTTCGGGCAGGTAGTAGTCCTGGCTTAGAGCGATTGTATTACAATATGAATCAGATCACTGATGGCACATATAAATTCAAATATCCGCGGACAGTGGACACATATCCTCTATGGAGTCTTTGAAGTAGACCGACCATGTCTGTTATATGAATGGAGTCATGTTTACGTCTATTTGAGTGATGTCACGTTTCCCTCCAGATGATACGTATACTGAGGTGTTACTCTTACTATAGGGCGCATGGTCCATCTCCTGGTGTCAAGATGCTAAGTTGCCGCAGGGGATCCATGGCACAGTACGGCGTAAGATCCCTTCAAGGGGTGGATACGAGAAATATAAGAGCCACTCGATATTATGAACTAGATGGTTTGCTACCAGAGTCTGCTCATAACGCTAACATTGGACAGTTGAACTGAAGAGCCTCGGATGGCTGCGAGTGGGCTATGTCCCACTGACTTCTCAGCGCATATGGAAAATGATCAAGATCCAGGTTTGGGCTGTTCAGTGTTCATCATTATACCTCTCTGGGTTGGCATCTCTATTCGTTAAAAGCACGCTCTTGCGCCGTTTTATGCTCCCATTCCCCATTTCGGGAGCTCTGCATGCGTAGGAGGCTCTCGTCTCTCACTGTGGAGAGAAATCAACCTTATCTCTCACACTGTACATCAGCAGTCCTAGCGGATCAGCAGCATTCCGCTACAGTGATCATCCGCTTCGTGTATCGTCTAAAACCATTAGTATCGAGGCCTTAGCAGGCCTCAGGTTCTTACGACTGCCGCTCCTTTTAGTGTCCGATTCTGTAGTCACGTTGTGATCGCATGACGTGCCTAATTCCAGCCACCTGTCCCCGAGTTGCCATATGGCGTCTGTCCATACGGTGTCGTTGCGCCACCTCCACCCCATGAACTTTGGTTGCCTCCATTGCCGTATGGAGTTGTGTAGCCGTCGCCTTGCCATGCAGCGCCTCCGTCCATGTTCGCATCCGGACTTCGAGGACCGTCATAACCATTAATGCCATCAGACTCGCCCAATCCCATGATCAGTCTGCCTAGCTTGTTCTGCAGCTCTCTAATTCCTTCTTTGATGATGGTGTCGGGATCCATGTTGCCGGCACTCTCGACTTCGAAGTAGAATCGCTCAGGAACGGCATCATAGTCGAAGGGTTCGCCCTCCTGTGGCGGGTCCTCCCATGCGGCATACTGACTCTTGGGCCTAAACAGGTGTCAGTAGCTCTGTGGACGAGCTAGCAGGCAGGGTAATGGGTAGGAAACTAACCATTCGTCCTCTGCAGACATTTCGTACCACATGTCGAGGTGATGAAGCTTGTTATGAGGGTCGTATTCGAAGCCTACTGCTGATGTAGGCATCCACTTGGCATGCTCCTTTGCAATACCCTTCTTGGCTATGCATTCGATCTGTAGCTCCTGGCCTTTGCGCAATTTGCAGAGGAGTGGGCCGAGTCCATCGGGATCTGTGATGACTGGATTACCAATGGTGGGTGTCGCTCTCTCGGGGCTAACGACGAGGTCTCTTGCGTACACCTTCATGACTTCATCGGTTGTGCACTTGGCATGCAAGGACAGGATGACACTGCATTTATCGCAGTAGTCGTCGCATTTGGGGCAGTCGCGACTGTACTCCATCTCGATGACATTGCGCGAGTCGAGCGGGATGAGACCCAGACGGTGGGCAATGAACTCGTCAGCCAGGACCGAGGTGTTGATGTGGAACGAGACCAGGTCAATCGCGACGGTAGGCACCTCGGCTTGGATGACGCGACGCAGGGAATTCGCAAAAGACAGGTCCACGTTGGAGAGCTCGAAGTTGACATGCGTGCTATCAGCCTAGATGAGGGATGCTGTCAGCTTCCAGATGGGGACGGCGATCATGGCAAAGTGACCTACCTCGGAGATCTTGACGGAGGGGCCGAGGGCCTCATTGTCCATCTCCATAGCATCGAAGTCCATCTTGGCGGACGTCGTTACAGCGCAGAGCACTGCAGCATGAACGTTATGTGATCTCTGAGACGGTCTACAGCAGCAGAAGGTGAGGTCGGCGTGGTGTCGGGGGAGGAAGCGCTGCGAAAGGCGCTGGTAGACAAAGAGAGTTGTCGATGTGGGCGTGAATCCAAATTCCTCAAGGCTGAAAGCAAGCCGGAGATGAGATGGGATGGACCAGCAGAGCGGATCCGGCGACCCACTTTAAGCTGCAAGTTACTAGTCACAGTATAGCGCAGTAGCGCAAGGCTGAGATCCGATGTGGCTGAACGAATGTATTAAGTGCTGAAACTGTGGCAAATGACTTAGATGCTCGCAGAAACAGAGTGCCAGATTGATGATGAATAATGGATATTAACCAATAACAGTACGATTGAGACAAACCATTTAGTGTTCGTTGGTCTGATTTACGGCAAGCTGATTTGGGAGTATCGACGTCCGCAGTTCCAACCAAGCACGACCCTGAAATCAATCGTGGTAATTATGCAAGTACTTTATAGATCCAGGGACCGACGTTAGTCCGTTGATGGCTTGGGCCGTGGGCGGTGAACCCGATTGGTTCCGAGGCTTGGTTGAGCTCCTAAATTTTCTGATGAATCAAATGATACCCTGCCATTCTGCCGTTTTCCGATCTATCTATCAAACATCTTTTTCACCACGCGACCTTTCCCAATTTCATCTGCACCTCCAAGCAGCACTTCCATACAACCACCATGTTCAGACAAGCACTCTCTACATCTTCCAGAGCCATCCGCTCAACCTCCAGAGCATATAGCCAAAGATCAGGGACCAGATCTCAACTTTCACCAGTTTCATTAAGCGTGGCAAGGTCACGAATACAGAGCTTGAGATGGTATAGCGACCAAACAGAGCCCGTTACAAAGAAGGAAGGCGAGGATGGAAAGCCAGCGCCTGAAGCCTCGGAGGCAGCGACCAAGGACGGCGATGCGCCAGCCGGTGTGGAAGCTGAGTTGAAGAAGAAGTTGGAGGCCAAGGAGAGGGAAGCTATCGACTGGAAGGTTCGCATCTAGCGCAACCGTCGTCTTCTACCAGACAAATCTGACTTCATACAGGACAAGTGCCTCCGTTCCGTCGCCGACTTCCGGAACCTTCAAGAACGAACGGCGCGGGACATGAAATCAGCCCGGGACTTCGCCATCCAACAATTCGCGAAGGATCTAGTCGACAGCGTAGACAACCTAGACCGTGCCCTGACCATGGGCCAGGAGAAGCTCAAGGCATTAGAAGCGGACCAAAAAAACGAAGACCTGTCCAGCTTCTACGAGGGTGTCAAGATGACCGAGAACCTCATGCTCCAGACCTTGACGAAACACGGCTTGGAGAGATTCGACCCCGAGGGCGAAAAATTCAACCCTAACGAGCACGAGGCGACATTCATGACCCCCATGCCTGGCAAGGAGGACAATACCGTCTTCCACGTTCAGCAAAAGGGCTTCAAGCTTAACGGGCGTGTGTTGAGAGCAGCAAAGGTGGGCGTAGTCAAGAGCCAGTAGGGAGACACGAGCACGGAATGAGACGAGATCGACCAATATGTATAGTCATGTACTGTTATTACGAAAACCGCCTGGGGCAGGCGTTGGGTAACGTGTATATAAAATACTCTTCTCATGATGGCGGATGGCGAGGGCTACTACTATTTATTATTGCATGGCTGCCGGGGTCCATCAAGGCAAGTGAGCAGCGTTTAATCTGATCTAGACTTGGAGTTTGGGATCATATGTAGAGAACATCTCCGAGGGCTTTTATGAATACCTTGGAAGTACCTAATCGTGATAATACTATCAGTTTGTACCACTACTCCGTCAAAGGACGCCTTCAGTCAGCCAGATTTGCACCTTCAATTTCCCTGACGTAAATGCATATTTGTAAGTGATGCTGGCTCGTTAGCTATCATTATGATACTACTTTCAGGTGCCGAGCTCGCTGGCGTTTCCAATTTCTACCGGATCTTGACAACGTGATGTCAGGGGAATCTAAAACTCCTCTTAAGGTGTTTTGGGTATTTATGTGTGCGTGATAATTCGATCGGTCCAAATGGCTAACCATACCAACGACATGGTCTCTCCGACCCTGGGTTCTGAGCAGCTTTCTAGGATCTCGGGTGCCGTTTGCAAGTAAGCAAGGTCGTCGGTCGACTTTCTCAGGCACCACGTACATCGTTGATATGTCATGCCGAAGCCGTAGGAGGACTGGCCTAACAGATTACCAACTAAAGGAGCAGTTGAGTGCATCACCTCGTGCTGATCCCGATCTATAGCTGGGTCGAATGCCAGAATATGTCGATCATTTGGGACTCCTGATGGCAGCCACATGATCACAGAGACAGCTCTGGTGTTGTAGGGATAAAGAATCGCTGTCTCTCACATAGCCGCTCTTGACAAACCCCATTATCTACTTACTCATCGGACAGCCATCAGAACGACTATCTTTATACGGTGGGGCGTTGCATGGCTGGCTTGTGCCACAAAAAACATCGCGCAATCGAGACAGTTGCATGCTCTCAACGCCTGCCGTGCAAGCCCACGGTAAGAGTCGAGGCACCTGTCCACCGCTGATGCCAACCTCCTGCATCCGGTTACGAATAGAGCAAGCTTACCTACGTATCTAAGTAGCCAGCGAGCCTATAGACGAAGGATCAGCCAGCCGTATTGGTCAGGCGGGCCTAGCTGGATCGACACACTTGCAAGTAGCAGTAGCAGGAGCAGGCGCTCATGCCGCACGACCTCAAAGCCGCGAAAGTCAAGATATGAATCACGGGACCAGGGGGACAGGAAGATACTACGCCGGTCGTTGTACCGCTTTGCAAATGTGTGTTTGGACAGTGTATCTCGGGTATTGTCACCTAGTTCCATCTGAGAACGGCCACAGTAAGACTCCGGAATAGGTAGATTGAGGGCAGGTAACCACTCGATGTTTAGCTAGGGGCCGAGTACAAGTTGCTTCCAGGCTTCTTCAATCTGGCACATGATTCCCGTCTTACAAGAACACGTCAATATCACTTGCCGTATGTGTTATGCCTGAGGCTGCGTTCCGCTTCTAGTTTATCCCCGTACGGAAGACTGTTAGTGAGTCGATTATATAGACGACCGGTTACGCCAGTCCTAAATATTCTACGCTTCAAATTGATCTGTTCATACACGTTTAGGTGCTCAGGTTAAATAGGGAATAGATATGCATACAACGATGATTGTGATTTTAACAAACTTTTAAAGATACAAGTCTCAGTGTGTATATAGCACACTGAAACACAAGCGTATAATATACGCCAGAGTGACTACCTACCTAGGTAAATAATGAAATATGCTTTCGTTCTTGCGTTCCCTTACTCTTTCTGCTTCACACTTCCCCCTTCCTTACTGTTCCTCTTTCTCTCGTTACCGACTACTAGATATTTGGAGACGCGATACATCTCGCTCCATCGTTGTTAGTTGTTGCACGCCCGGTAGACTTCCTTACCGCAACAGTCCCAGCGCCAGGCAACGGGAACCTCCAGATCTGACCACTGGTGTTCTCTTCCGCGTAAAGATATCCATTCTGGGAGGCATAAAGGGCTCCCCAATTTTGGGTGCCAGCAACGGTCCCAAAATTGGTTTGCGGTGTCCAAACATGGCTCGATCTGTCGAAGCGTTGGAGAATCGTGCTCCCAACTAACCCCAGTCCATCATTGCCGAGGGACCAGAGATAATTGCCACCACCAGGTACAAACGCCCAGTCTAAGATACCGACCGGTGCGACCGCTACACCATTCCCTACTGCCCGACCATAAGTCGTTGAGCCAGGTAAGAGGTCGACCTTTACCCAGGCTGCCCCTCCATTAGTCACCCAGTACTGTGAGAGCTCATCCACGTCACCCGCATTGGGAATGAGAGAGAGAGTGGTGAGGTTGAGATGGGTTACAATATTCTGATTGCCGTGGGCTCCAATGCGGATTAGGTTATTAGCACTCGTAGCGGCATATAAGTAATTGTCCGCGACGTTGTAGCCCAGTGCGTTAACGAATGTTATGCCTGAGCCACCAACGCCAGCATTGATCTGGGTGATAATTCCTGTCGTGAGGTCAACGGAGGAGAGCGTCGTCGTTTCGATAAGGTATCCCAGCGAAGTACAACCATAAGGCTGCAACCCCGTCGTGCTACTGCTGGTGCTAGAAGGGGAGCTGCTGGTGCTGCTGGTACTGCTGATACTGCTGGTGCTGCTGGTACTGCTGGTACTGCTGGTGCTGCTGGTACTAGAAGGGGAGCTGCTAGAGCTGCTGGAGCTGCTGGTGCTACTGGTACTGCTGGTACTAGAAGGGGAGCTGCTAGAGCTGCTGGAGCTGCTGGTGCTACTGGTACTGGTACTGCTGGTGCTAGAAGGCTCCGTACTAGTGCTGCTGGAGCTGCTGGTGCTGCTGGTACTGCTGGTACTGCTGGTGCTAGAAGGCTCCGTACTAGTGCTGCTGGCACTGCTAGTACTGCTGGTGCTAGAAGGCTCCGTACTAGTGCTGCTGGCACTGCTAGTACTGCTGGTGCTAGAAGAGTCGGTGCTGGTACTGGAAGAGTCGGTGCTGGTACTAGAGTCGGTACTGGTACTAGTAGTAGAAGAGTCGGTGCTGGTACTAGTAGTAAAAGAGTCGGTGCTAGTACTAGTAGTAGAAGAGTCGGTGCTGGTACTAGAGTCGGTACTGGTACTACTGGTACTAGAAGAGTCGGTGCTGGTGCTGGAAGAGTCGGTACTGGTACTAGTAGTAGAAGTGTCGGTGCTGGTACTGGAAGAGTCGGTGCTGGTACTAGTAGTAGAAGAGTCGGTACTGGTACTGGTAGTAGAAGAGTCGGTGCTGGTACTAGTAGTAGAAGAGTCGGTGCTGGTACTGGAAGAGTCGGTACTGGTACTAGTAGTAGAAGAGTCGGTGCTGGTACTAGTAGTAGAAGAGTCGGTGCTAGTACTAGTAGTAGAAGAGTCGGTGCTGGTACTGGAAGAGTCGGTACTGGTACTAGTAGTAGAAGAGTCGGTGCTGGTACTAGTAGTAGAAGAGTCGGTGCTAGTACTAGTAGTAGAAGAGTCGGTGCTGGTACTGGAAGAGTCGGTACTGGTACTAGTAGTAGAAGAGTCGGTGCTGGTACTAGTAGTAGAAGAGTCGGTGCTAGTACTAGTAGTAGAAGAGTCGGTGCTGGTACTGGAAGAGTCGGTACTGGTACTAGTAGTAGAAGAGTCGGTGCTGGTACTAGTAGTAGAAGAGTCGGTGCTGGTACTAGTAGTAAAAGAGTCGGTGCTAGTACTAGTAGTAGAAGAGTCGGTGCTGGTACTAGTAGTAGAAGAGTCGGTGCTAGTACTAGTAGTAGAAGAGTCGGTGCTGGTACTGGAAGAGTCGGTACTGGTACTAGTAGTAGAAGAGTCGGTGCTGGTACTAGTAGTAGAAGAGTCGGTACTGGTACTGGTAGTAGAAGAGTCGGTGCTGGTACTAGTAGTAGAAGAGTCGGTGCTGGTACTGGAAGAGTCGGTACTGGTACTAGTAGTAGAAGAGTCGGTGCTGGTACTAGTAGTAGAAGAGTCGGTGCTGGTACTAGTAGTAAAAGAGTCGGTGCTAGTACTAGTAGTAGAAGAGTCGGTGCTGGTACTAGAGTCGGTACTGGTACTACTGGTACTAGAAGAGTCGGTGCTGGTGCTGATGGTACTGCTGGTGCTAGAAGAGTCGGTGCTGGTACTGGAAGAGTCGGTACTAGTACTGGTACTAGAAGGCTCGCTGCTGGTACTGGAAGAGTCGGTGCTGGTGCTACTAGTACTGGAAGAGTCGGTGCTAGTACTAGTAGTAGAAGAGTCGGTGCTAGTACTAGTAGTAGAAGAGTCGGTGCTGGTACTGGAAGAGTCGGTACTGGTACTAGTAGTAGAAGAGTCGGTGCTGGTACTAGTAGTAGAAGAGTCGGTGCTAGTACTAGTAGTAGAAGAGTCGGTGCTGGTACTGGAAGAGTCGGTACTGGTACTAGTAGTAGAAGAGTCGGTGCTGGTACTAGTAGTAGAAGAGTCGGTGCTGGTACTAGTAGTAAAAGAGTCGGTGCTAGTACTAGTAGTAGAAGAGTCGGTGCTGGTACTAGAGTCGGTACTGGTACTACTGGTACTAGAAGAGTCGGTGCTGGTGCTGATGGTACTGCTGGTGCTAGAAGAGTCGGTACTAGTACTGGTACTAGAAGGCTCGCTGCTGGTACTGGAAGAGTCGGTGCTGGTGCTACTAGTACTGGAAGAGTCGGTGCTAGTACTAGTAGTAGAAGAGTCGGTGCTGGTACTAGAGTCGGTACTGGTACTACTGGTACTAGAAGAGTCGGTACTGGTGCTGCTGGTACTGGAGTCGGTACTAGTACTAGTAGTAGAAGAGTCGGTACTGGCACTAGTAGTAGCAGAGTCGGTGCTGGTACTAGAAGAGTCGGTGCTGGTACTGCTAGTACTGGAAGGCTCGGTGCTGGTACTACTGGTACTAGAAGACTCCGTGCTGATACTAGAAGACTCGCTGCTGGTGCTACTGGTACTGGAACGCTCGCTGCTGGTACTGGTGGTGCTGGAAATCCCGCTGTCGGTGCTGGTGGTGCTGGAAAGCCTGCTGTCGGTACTGGTGGTGCTGGTGGTAATAGAAAGCCCACTATCGGTGCTAGAGGTGGTGGAAAGCCCGCTATCAGTACTGCTGCTGCTGGAAATCCCGCTGTCGGTGCTGGTGATGATGGAAAGCCCGCTGTCAGTACTGGTGGTGATGGAAAGCCCGCTATCGGTACTGCTCGTTGTAGTGGGGAGCGAAGTGATTGACAGAACCGAGCTTGACGTACCCGTCGCTATGCTAGGGCTATCTGGTGGATTCGAGCTAGAACTCGTTTGCCTGGTGGTATTACCGTAGAAGATAGGACTAGACCTTGAAGTGGTAATTTGAGCTAGAGTTGACGTTGCTGAACTACCCGGGTTGCTAGCAGCTGAGGTTGCACCGCGCGTGTCTGCACTCGAAGATGACGTTAGGCCTATTGTTGCTAGATTACTAGTCGTCGCTGGAGTTTTCGTAGAACTCAAACTCGTGCTTGCGGAATTAGCACTTGACGGTGTGCTGGTGGTGATAGATGCAGGTGCCGTGGAGCCAGACGCCGTTGCAGTGTTCGTGCTACTAGCACTCGCACTCACTATCTGCCCATTCTGACATTGGTCCACTATATCGGCATCAGCAACGAGACTTCGCGTAATGATACAGAAATGGATATATACCTGTAAGGACGAGCAAATCAATGGGGACGCAGCCAGCAGGGGCTCCCACTTGGGTGAAAGTTGCGAAGACTACGCCGACGCTATTTAGGCAAAACCCAGCTCTGCCAGTAAAAAATAAACTGTTAGTCCACACGAGAACACCGTCGACGACAGAGAAGGTGGTTGCTAAGATTATGGAGTTAGCGTCTACTTTGAAAGACCGGGTGAGAAACTCAGAGGTCTAAGACACGCTTCGAGGCTCTCTACCGAACTGCTCTCGAAAGCTCCACGGGAAAGATTACAATGACTATAAAAACAGCTTACAAATTGATCGAGCAGTGAAATCTACGATATCGACGTAGGGCACGCCAGGGTCGACGGAAAGTGGTATCCCATCAAAAAGGAGTAGCCCGCCGGCTCGGATGTACAGTCCTGCATTCGCGCAGCTATGAGGATTGGGCGTGATTCTGGTACCAACAAAGCCTGACAATTCGTCCCGTCTCCCGAGACTTAGATCATGGCGCCGCGCGAACGGAGTCACTAGCCTAATGCTCAGGATGATTGTCTCGATCGCAGTATCGACAACGGTGCTTGATGAAGTTGGTACAGAAATTGTACTGGTCGGTACATTCGTCAGAGGGTTCTGAGATAAGCTTGACGCCGCAACAGTCACTGACTGGATTACAGAAACTACACCGCATACATGATTAGTTGCTTTTAACTTATCTGCTAGGGTGAACAGTGAGGCAAGATCAGATGAAGGGAAGAAAAGAGGTTAACCTAGCGAGCGTAGACCCAAAGATGGATTTCGGTCCACGGAGGGGTGGGTGCAAGTAGGAGTTTGCTATAGTAGAGGGCTCAGGATTTATCGGGCATAGACTCGGTACGAAATGATCACAAAAGCGATCCATGTACTGACCTATGCTAGAACTGATTGTGTTGATCCCTGATGTACCTGAAGCTGGAGCCCCTGGAGCCCCTGGAGCCCCTGGAGCCCCTGGTAGGCCTGGAGCCCCTGGAGCCCCTGATTGGCCTGGCGCTCCTGGAGCTCCTGGAGCTCCTGGAACTCTAGTTCCTGCTCCTACTCCTCCTCCGGCTCCTCCTCCTGCTCCTGCTCCTGCTCCTGCTCCTGCTCCTGCTCCTGCTCCTGCTCCTGCTCCTGAACCAGCCCCAGTGCCAGCCCCAGAGCCAGAGCCAGGACCAGAGCCAGGACCACTGCCCGATCCAGAACCAGAACCACTGCCGGAGCCAGAGCCAGAGCCAGAGCCAGAGCCAGAGCCAGAACCGCTACCAGAGCCAGAGCCAGAGCCAGAACCGCTACCAGAGCCAGAGCCAGAACCAGAACCACTGCCGGCTCCAGCACCACTGCCAGAACCGCTACCAGCTCCAGCTCCAGCTTGACTAGGTGGACTCCCATTGAGTTGCGTCAAAGGCGAATTGCCATTGCCTGGGTGAATTGAAGTGCAGTTGCCGTTGGTGTCCACAGCTACCAACATAGTTGTTATGTAGGTACGACAGACCGACCGAGGTTGTAAACCGGCATTGTGTCGAGCTCGTAAGTCCCTGGCAGCTGGTCCCTCATCAACTGCACTGCCGTAGCAGGCACACACGAGAAACGCAACTAATGCTGCGTATAGTCCTACCATGATGGCTACGGTTTGAGGACAAAACAGATTGTGAATGGGGGGGTTAGACACAGAACAAGTTCTGACAAAAGTTTTAAAGGAAATCGCATTTTGAAGATGTCATAGCCCGCGACTGCCTCCAGAGTTTGCTCATACTTGGTCCTTGTTATCATAGTTACCGTGTAACTCTGCATTGCCATTCTCTCATACACTGTAATCACGTTCCCATTCCTGAGTGTCAGGTCCAAAAGGTAAACCACTACCATCATCATGAAGTACTAATATAATTGATGATGATTCACACCTACAATGTCTGAGACATTCATCGCGATCCAAGTCAGCGTTGGCTTGCTCGCAAGAGTGAAGCTAGCATTCGCGACGTCCCCTGCACTAGGCCAGGAATTAGTAATGCCGGGAAGCAACCTGAAACATAAATTAAGTTTGAGACACTCCAGCGTGTGATCAGACAGAAATAGGGTTCCTGTTCTCCTAGGTCAATACCTGTAGACCACTTGCTTCTCATGTGATGATCTAAGGCGTACTGGGGCATTGTATTCCGTTTTCCGGGTATATAGTGTCAACCTTCGTTCAATAATTGCCATAACAAGCCAGGTAGCTGTTCAGACCCAGATAATAGACACCAAGCCACATGTGTTCTCACGCCTAGGTCCCGAGGTTGTCGGCTTTCGTGAGACACAAATTATAGGATTCGAGATTGAGGCTGGTGTGATTGCAATTTGGGGCATCAGAGATGACGGGAGCAACGCACATTCCTGGACACTGCCTTAACAGTACCCAAATGTAACATGCTTAGTGGTTCCTCGAATACGACCTCATATCGACCCATCCGTATCATAGGTATAGCATTCCAGGCCATACGCTATGGGACGTCGCTCTCTCAGGCTGCGATTCGGTCCTAAGTGTAATCGTCATCTACTGACTTTGGGTTTCATCCCTACTTGGGTAATAGAACCGAGTACAATTGTAGATTCCAGCTTATCCATAGATATTTATCGATGCTGCAGGATTCGTATAAATATATGCGCTGTGAGGTCTCTCATCTGTTCCATCAACCGCATTGGAGGTGATTAGTGTCGATATCGTTCAAAGGTTGAGTGCCACGTATCAGGCTACAAGTCTTCGTGTTAAGTGGTGATTGATGCTGTTCAAGACAACGTAGTTGGCCCGGATCGCGAAGTTGATACACAGCATCAGACTTGGGAAGAGGAAGAAGGTCAGGATGTGCCAACTCGGTGTATCTTATGGCTTGGCAGTGCCCCAGTGTATTGTCTGGCTTCAACAACGTAGAGTTTCGCAGGAGAAGTCCAACGAGTCTGATTTGCTGTCCGGTATGCTGGGACCAAAGAGACGCCTGGGGGCATGTAGTCCGCGCCAGAAGCTGAGACTATCAATTTGAACAGAAGTCATCGGTATGCATAGCAAGAGTGTCGCCCCAATTGGTGGCTACTCAAAATCCCATGCCTTCTTGTCTTTAGAATCCAGATCAGCAATCGTGCATCAAACTCAGGCGCCATGCAATCTCCAAATAATGCAACTTCAGAGACCAGCAATTGGTGACCTGTGGCCTAATCGCAGAAGGATGCTCGCAACCTGGGTACTGCTTACATATGTGGTTTAATCCAAGTTTACGTCTTTTAGCGTGCGGCCGTTGTTGAATCTCTCGCTGGGCACTTTACAAGCGTGATGTACGTCTGTTGAGGAGGTCTAGGGCTTTGCGTGCGATTTGCAGCTCAAGAATTGGACTTTGATGTGTAAAGGGAGATTTTGCTCCTCGATACAATAACGGTGGAGCAACCAGACGCTCCGTCTCGTCATCCGCTGATTAGCAGTGTCTTGAGGGTGCTTTGCTGAAATTCGGAGGCTGCCCGCCGAGTTCCACGAGAACATGAAAATCCCAAGATGTCGGTATCGATCTTCGAGACCGAGGTTATTCAGGACGCTCTGCTTTCCGCGTTCTCTCTGGTGTCATCACCGGACCGTTTGTCTCAAGTACACTGCGTCTTTGAATCTACCGTTAAGAACTCATCACAGGTCGCTTTGCGGTATTGTATGCCATGAGGCCCCAACAGTGCATTGGTCTTCGCCATGTCACATGCTCAGGGCATCGGATCTTTGACGCCACTGGCAGGCTGTAGACACCATTGCAAGCTCCCATCATGGTGCTTTTGAGTACCAGCTGCTCGATACGAATATGGCTGGCAGATTGAATCCCATGTAAGCCTAGGCCCACAACCGTCCATAGTTGGGCACGGAGCCGGAAATGACCAAAGTGAAGATATAAGAAGCACCGGGCGGAGATGCTGTGATATGGTCTGGCGTCGGACGCCGGGCAATTCTCCAACATTACCCCTGGGATCTCTGCAGGGGCCGACGATTGGGTGGACCGCTGAAACATCACAGGGGTCTCGGGCGCTTGGGTCAGGCGTTTCACGGAGCTGCGACTGTGCGACGGTGTGTTTTTTGACAGCTCCCATCGTTCGCCATATTTGTTCGTCCCATATCTTTCAAGTTTGCCAGATGCTCTCGTTTCTATAGCAAAGGCCAGATACACAGGCACGATACCGGATTTTTACTTTGAGTTCCTCATTCCCTTGCTAGCTGGACCGGCATTTCTGCACGTAATTCCACGATCTAGTCATAATACTAGTAAATCAGCACACCATGAACCACCCCAGACCTCCAATGCGGGACTCTTGGTTCGCACCGATATCCGTCGACCTGCTCCTCAAAGTCCTCAATATCACCATCTTCCATCCATTCATCGCATGGCTCATCCCGCTGTGCTTTCGCGCACGCCACATGGACTACGATGCCATGCCAATGCGAGCCACAATAGCCTGGGCGACATTGGTAACCTTCCTTTGGCTGCTGAACAAGTTCAGTCACAAGCTGGCATATGGAATGCATCGCGAGGTAGATTTGGGCGAGGAGGTCATAGTCATCACGGGTGGCTCCAGCGGGCTGGGACTGCTGATCGCCGAGGTGTACGGGATGCGGGGAGCTACAGTTGCTGTGCTCGACAAAACAGAGTTAGAGAGCACTGATGCGAGGGGCATTACATATTATAAGTGCGATGTCACGGACAAGTCCCAGATTTCACGGGTTGCGGGGGAGATCGAGCGCGACTTAGGCACACCTACCGTCTTGATCAACAACGCTGCTGAGGTTTTAGGCAAGAAGCTGCTGGATATGGACGTCGAGGAGCTTGAGCGCAGCATATCTACCAACCTCTTGAGTCACTTCTATACCATAAAGCAATTCCTGCCTGGTATGCTGCGCAGTGAAGTAGGAGGAACCATCGTCACAATATCGAGCGTCATTGGCCACCTGGGTGCTGCACAGCTGACTGACTACGCTGCCGCCAAGGCCGGTGTTACGGCTCTTCATAAGTCCTTGGCTGCGGAATTGCGAGAGTATCCTGAAATCAAGACCATCATTGTCACGCCAGGCCAGCTCAGCACGCCCCTGTTCTACGGTGTCCAGTCACCCAACACCTTCGTCGCCCCTGTGGTCGAGCCAGTGGACGTAGCCAAGGAGATCATATCGGCGATCGATCTTGGTCTGAGCGATCACATTAGTATGCCACTATATGCTCGGTGGATCGATTGGTACAACGTCCTGCCTGTTGGGCTGCAGAGAATTTCGCGGAACATAACTGGGGTCGACAGAGGAATGAAGTCCTTCATCGGGAGAGAGGGCAACGAGCTGAGTGAGAAGAATGGGTCACCGAGGTGAGATATCGCTACAGCGGTCGGAGAGACTCGATATAGTGCTGTTACATAGGAGCCCTTTATTGTAGACCGTAGCGCAGGCGCCTGGGTCTTGTCGGGCTTGTAATGCAGGAGCATACACCGATCCGATGGCAGAGCTGACAGGCCAGAGGAGGGTCTCAGTAGATTGACAATCAAGGGACACCACAGCCAGAACTCTCCATACGACGAACGTAGAGATTAAGCAGTGAAATTTGGGGAAAGCATATGTGGTGAAGGTCGCACTTGAATGCGGGGGTTCTGAGAAGCGTATCAACGTCGAGCTGAAGCCATCGAAGTTCACTAGTATGGTGCGTGGCGTGGGGTCGAAACGTGGGTGACTAACTGTATCAAAAACAAATGGTCATCCGCATTAGGATATCGCAAAATTCTATCATGATGGAATGGCATCCTTGTTATGCATATCAGGTTGGAAATTCGCACCAATCTGCTTCATGTGAACTCAAATGGATCATGATACTAACCATTGCCGGCGTTGTTTCTTGTAATACCGACAGGGTTTAGGTATTGGCGATTTAGCTCTCGGCAAAGGCTTGACTCGATAGCCGTTCGAAATACCCGAGGTAGGTAGATAACTATGTAGGTTGAAGAACATCTTGTTAGTCCCCTATCGTCTCGGGTCAACGAGTATGCCCTTCGGAATTTGAGTGATGGTCCGCTAAGCTCTACGGGAGTTTACAGTCGCTCGATCTTAGATGCTCTGGAGTCCGCTGAATTCCAAACATGATTCTGCTTGTCTGCAATACCACAGGGATACCGATCCCATTCCGTGGCCCTGCTGGCAGCGGGAAGCTCTATATAGTACCATGATATTACGCTGCAGTCTGCGAGGCTTGCAGAGGGGGCTTGCAAGGTGCAGGGGTGCGATACCGACCGGGCGTTACGTGGGGGGGTAAAGGCGGTAGGCGGCGCGAAATATCCTCGACAAGCCTCACGCTATTTCCACCAAGAGAACTCCAATGCTTAAGACTCTTACGTTGTACAATGAGAGAGGTATATACGGTAAAACTGCGAAACAGCCTGAAGCATGAGGGTGCGTATGGCGTTGAGTTACGCGTAAGAGGCGTACATGCAGTATCGGGCCCCAGATCAGGAATCAGGAATCTGGGGTTCATGTATTTGCATTGGCAACGATCCCTCCAATTATAGCGGCGCCTCAAAATTCACAAAGATTAGTAGGCACAGGTCAATGATATGCTAGCTACCTAGGCACACTTAAGATATCAGTGTTGGAGTTCGGCGATTCCAGCTGCACCGTACTGTAGGTACCGTAGTATCCTTCCTTATCTTTGCCTTCGAGCTAGCCAATCACACCAAAGCAGGTATCGAAGCTTTTCACGAAACGCACACCGACGAGGGACTCGATAGCTCAGCAGCAACCAGTTAATAAATCCCGGCTAGCCTCATCGCTCACATGTACCTAGTACAGACAATGCACGGATGTATAAGCGGACAAGGCATTGTCTCTTTGCTTAGGTCTTGTAGTCTCCACGTTCTCGCCGCTGCGAGAGTTGTTGATTAACAGGAGAACCCACCACTGACCCAACTACGATCCAAACAAATAGGTTCCACTCATCGTTGCCTCATATGTGATTAATAAGTCCTTTCTATTATTCCCGTCGTGTTCAAGAGCTTCCTCGGCCCGGCTCGCCGCAGACACTTGCTTCCGCCTGCTGCGGATCAGAGTCCAGATCGCGTGGCCCGCGACTTTTAGGGTCCAGAAAGGATGGTCCTGTCGTCATCCGAGTGAGAGCTATGTGGTGGGGCACGGCTCAGATCGAGACGACTGTCACTCGACAGTTCGTTTCTTCTCATCTTCCTCTTGAAGAGGTCAACCGCTTAGACCAAGCGCCTGGTTTTGGTGATGGATTGACAGATGGGACCTACTGGGAGTGGATTGAGGGAAAGGCTAAACGTATCTTCCTTGTTCTGGTAGAACTCGACATCCCAGGGCAAATCTTTGGTGTCGTCGACAATTCATGGGACGACGAAGATTTACCCATCGCAGCAGACCAGGTCGAACGTTTGACTGCCACCAGGGACGGCAAGTTCAATAAAAGATTCTACGACCGACAGTTCCACTACATACTCAGATATCTTGAGAAGGATGGTCATGAGGCCTTTGACGATGACGAAGTGGTACCTCTTGAGATTGTGGAAAGACGGCCAGTTGCTGGGCTAAACCATAACCATGCGGTCGACAAAGTCGTGCTGCCAAACAGACCCGGTGAGGTCTTCTCTCGTCGCCGAATCCCAGTCGGGCTCGACCACGGCGCAGTATCGAACGACGATTTCTTGTATGAAATCAGCAGTACAAGAACCATACAGCATAACCACATTGTATCATACTTTGCGTCATACACACATCTGGGCTATGGTTTCGTGTTGTTCGGTCCTGCCAGCGATTATAACCTAAAGTCCGTTCTTACTGGCACTACTGCACCTGCACCGCTCAAGGCGCTGGACAAACAGGATAGACGGCTGCACACTATGAACTGGGTTCACTGCCTGGCTGATGCCTTGTGCTATCTCCACAGTAGAGGCCGATCACACGGTAATATCAAGCCATCCACCATACTGTTCGACTCAGGAAACCGGGTTCTCTTCACCGATCTCTCGCGCCTCAGTGCAGAGAACCTAGCGAACTCTTCGGACAGAGCTGCGTTTAATAAGGAGTCTTATGACTATGCGGCCCCGGAACAGTGGTATCGTCCAATGACCGGTCCCTCGTTGTATCGCAAGACAGCCGTGACCTCTCCTACGTCGTCAACCTTCGGGAATTATACTTTCTCGATCAGCCGAGCTGAAAATCCTGCTTCGACTCTTCATACACCGACACCTAAGCTCGACCCTCAACCGGCAGATATCTTTTCATTCGGTTGCGTCATTCTGGAGCTGTTGAGTCTCCAGATGAAGCGACAAGCTCGCACGTTTGCTTCTCATCGAGCTGCCAAACACAAGTCAGCCGGACGCGGTGGCGCTGTCCTTGACTCCTCTTTCCATAAAAACATCGGACAGGTTGAGTCGTGGATGGCAGCGCTTGCCAAAGATGCTATTAAGAAGGATGATGAACCAATCTTCCGTGGTATTGCACCCATGCTACAGATCGTCGCTCGGATGTTGTCCGCATCGCCGCAGGATAGACCGACTGCTCGGGAGGTCGAGCAACAGATGTACAAAGTTTTGACAGAGCACTGTCTGATCTCGGAACCGCATTGCGTCCATCAATACGTTGCCCTCGAGTTCGGCCTGAGTAATCTTCAGCTAGGCAACGAGAGCGGAACGTTCACTATCTCAACGCGGAGACACAGTGGTAGCTCCACATCATCGGAGCACAGGCTGTCAGACGGAAGTGGAAGATCTCCGCAAAGTCCCAGAAATAGTGGCTTTCAGGCCATACAGAACATCCGCACTCCCAAACTGAGAACCTGGGATGGTCCTGTATATGCGGGTAAGACCCAACTTTCTGATTAGCCAATCCGCCTTCGGGACAGACGGTGCTCCTGGAAGATATCTATGGATGATGATTTTTCGAGTGAGCTTGGATGTGCATGTATACGATCTGAAGGCAGCGTCAATGAGGCATCCTGGTTAGGATAGTCGTCTTGGAGTTAGAGGCTTGATTGATGTTGGCGGTTGAATTAGACTACGCGAGGTTTGAGGGCGAGGTAGGTCGTGGCGGTGCTAGCAGGCAGCGTTGGTATACAAACGGCAACAAGCAATGTATGAGCATTGACGCCCTGCAGTTGGCGATTCATAGGTCGCGTTCGCGTGCACTAGTTATAAAGGACATATCACTCAGATTGTTCAAGGTGGCTAGTAGCATGCCTGTGATTTAACTAGAAGGAGACGTGTTCGAGACCTCGCACTAAGTAGGTACCTAGGTACCTTGGTTCATATGAATATAGCGAGCTTGGTACGCATATTTCTCCGCTGATGTATAGACATGACCCGAAGAAGACGACGTACTACGACCATGTCAACCTCGGAGGGCTTCCAGTGAGCCGTATAATATTGAGGTAATCAACCTTTAGGGAGCCGAGTGAGAATATTCCCCGCCATACCTCCTAGGCACAGGAGATGACGGAGCGACGTCGAAGAAGAGGTCGAAAGAGACTTGTTCCACTCGGTTCTTTGACATAAATCAACAGGTACCTAGGTAGTCATAAAGCAATCCGTCTCGAGGTGAAAATACTTAACACCCGGTAAAGAAGTTATATATGAGATTTATACTATTTCTCAGCGTGAAACACGATGATGCAGTTCGATAAAGTGTCACTTGAGGACATTACTGGGCCAAGAAAGCTACAATCTACCTACCTACACAGTAGGTAGGTATGCCCACTTAAATCAATACCATCATATGAGCTGTTGGAGCTCTTGCTTCACTTGCTACGGTCAATTCTATCATAACGGCCGATTTGCGTCATTGAAACAAAAAACCCTTGTCGGCCTACGATACCCCAGCCGAATCTCCTCATTTAGATCGTTCCCCATGCAAGCAAAACGCGCGAAGCATGGTTCTATGAAATGACCCAATTTCACGCGCGCAAAACCCCGGATCACTGGTGGGACGATCGGTCCGTACCTATCTATCCATTACCTATGCCCAGGCTCGAGGACTACTCAAGCAATAAGAAGCAATCCTGACCAGCGGCTTTCCGAAGCCACGTCTGACCATCTGAAAATCCTTCATCCCAAAGTTGGCGAGGTGGTCGTTGCCGGGCCGAACAGGAGATTAAGTTAATTAGCACAGAGACAAGAATGGATCCGAGTACTTCGAGTACTAATTTGGAAATCTTGTGCTCGTTGATGCGCGCCTCGCACGAATCATGAATCAGTTCGAAGCTCCAATCCACAGGAACTAGACCGTCCTGGCCGTGACGTCCACGCAAGCACTGGGAGCTAAAGTTGAGTGGGCCGCGAGCTACTGTGGTAGGGCCCCTTCTTGCCAGCTTCTTGCAGACTGCAAATGATTACAGCGGAAATTCTCGGGGCTATCTATGATCTGGCCTATCAAATCGAGGATCTGCTGCATGGCCGCATGGAAGACCACCGAAATCAAGGCACTACTCCAAACATTCCCGGAAGCTGTTTGTTGACTAGCTAACTAGGATGTTTGGGATGTCTCCATCTACTATGTACAATAGCCGGCCGGAGCCACTCGCGGTGTCGCTTGGCGAACCACGGTTGTTTGATACCGACCAGGGTGGCGTGTTAGGTGCAACGCCAATTGATTTTACGATCGTCGTCTGCCGTTGACTTCTGCACTTCTTCCATTGACTCTCTTCACAGCTCTCTCCCCGCCGCCAATCCAACTGCAGAGGAGTTCCCGTCCCTTCGTTTGTGGAGAAGCACTGGGCAGGTTCAAGCAGAAGTAAACGCGAGAGGAACAAGCAGTTACCGCTTGCTTGTGGCCGAGTCAGTCACTACGGAAAACAAGTCGCCATTCAAGCTTCCACTCGCTTATTACTCGCGTCCCACCTCTCGGTCGCTATCCCTCCAACTCTTAACGAAGCAGACCGGTCCGGTATTTGAAGACAACTCGTGGAAGGAAAGCGGCGGAATCTGTTTACCTGGGAAGGCTTTTTGGATAGCAAGCATTCAACGGCAAACATTACGCCAGCTTCGTTCGAACCTCTGCTCTAACAACTCACCGACAAAGTATTCTGGGAACGATACAGCACTTCTTTGGAATTGTAGATACTGCGTATCACAAGCAGCCTTCTTGGTCATCCATTAATACCATTACGCGACTATGCATGCCTCGTTGTGGCTCGCTGGCTTATTGCCGACTGCGGCAGCCATCGCAACTATTGAAACTGTTGGTAGCAAGTTCTTCACCAGTGATGGCGAGCAGTTCTTCATGAAGGGGGTTGCGTATCAACTTACACCTGGTTAGTGCAGATGGAGCTCGCATAGAATTGCAATATCTAACCTGTTGTTATCAGATGACCCGCTGGTTGACACTGATCAATGTACAAGAGACGCTACCCTGATGAAGACTCTTGGTGCCAACACTATCCGTGTCTACCACGTAGATGCCGACGCCGACCACTCTGGCTGCATGGCCGCTTTCGCAGATGCTGGTATATATGCGTTGGTTGACATGGACACATTCAACACGTATATCCTACCCGTAAGTCTTTTGCTTGGCTAGAGAAAAGGGGAAGAAAGGTCGAATGCTAATACCCCGCAGGAGGATCTCTACTGGAACCAGACGCAGCTCGACGCTTATTCTAAAGTCATGGATGCGTTCGAGTCGTACGATAACCTCCTCGGTCTGTTCATTGGGAACGAGATCATCGCCCAACTAACCCAGTCACTCGCTGCCCCGTTCATCAAGGCTGCTACGCGAGATCTGAAGGCACACAGAGTTGCCAAGGGCTACCGTAACATCCCCATTGGGTACTCGGCAGCTGACATCGCTGAGCTGCGCCCAATGCTTCAGAACTATCTCACCTGTGGCGGAAACTCATCCCAGAACATCGACTTCTTCGGGCTGAACTCATACGAGTGGTGTGACCCGGCGACCTACGACACCTCAGGTTACAAGGCTCTGGAGGCGGACGCAGCCAACTTTCCTGTGCCTATATTCTTCTCCGAGACCGGATGCAACACGCCTGGCCCCCGACTGTTCGATGACCAGCAAGCAATCTTCGGGGCAAACATGGTAAATGATTGGAGTGGAGCGATGATCTACGAATGGCTTGAGGAAGCAAACAATTACGGCCTGGTATCGTACGGACCTTCGGTCGCAGCTACTGTCACCGGCGAGAATATTGACGGTGGATACACCCGAAAGGGGACCCCAACCCCCGTCTCGCCCGACTTCAGCAACCTCATGAGCCAGTGGGCGACAATTACCCCGACTGGAGTTGCAAAATCTAAGTATGACGCCTCGAGCGTCTCCACCCGCGACTGTCCCGCTTCTACTTCCGGGGGTTGGCTCGTAAACGGCAACGTGGCCCTGCCGAGTCTGGGGGAGACCTTGGCCGGCTCAGCTTACTCGTCCATACCCACCGCGACTGGAACCGGCAGCGCTGCTTCTCCTTCTGAGACCAAGAATGCTGTCTCCGGCTCTAAGGAGATCACTGGCATGGCTGCAGGTCTTGTCGGCGTCATGATGATCTTCACATTCTGGCTATAATCGAGGGACAAGGATTACGCATTGGGGGGGGGGGACTTGACTTCGGCTATCACTTCCGCATACCCCTTTCATCATGCTTGGGGGCCGCATAGCATCCGAATGCGCTTTCGAGATGCTCGCGGGATTATGCTGGAACAACATTATGAATGGGACCTTATACACACGAAGAGGACTCGGATCATCATACCTGGCGCTGAGCTCTTGCGTTGAGCTATCTAGAAACATTAGCATACACATAACGACGCTGGACATTGGACGTGTACCAGTTTCGGCACTGCATATTATGATTTTCTCAGGATCGGGCACTAGACGGAGTGTTCGTTTCGCTTTTCTTGGAAACACGAAAAAGCTTGTGGTAGAAGGGCGTTGCTAAGAACGACGAGCTCGGTGCCTCACCCTACACAATTTCTAATGAGCATTCCAGTTAGATACCCAGAGGTAGCTCTACATATGAATCGATATACATTACTTCCTAGACTCTGATCACGTGTTCCTGATGTGATCGTCATTCATGATACTCATCGAACCCCCCAAAGCGGCTATGCAATCTTGAGTATGAAGTGGCGGGACTAATACTCGTCCAAGGTAATTGGCGCCTGTCTACGCGTCTGCTGCTGAGATCGACCAATGGTCCGTAGCAAATTCCTTCCAATTGCTTTGGCAGGAGCCACGTCAACCTTGGTGGCACGCTGGGGAGACAGGTATGCTGATGCTGACGAGGTTAGTCGTGTAAGCGGTATAAGCGCAAGGAGACAGATGTGATAACGGGCTATCCCGCTCTCGTCTGGTTGACTCGCTTATTGATATGCGGGCACGATGTCTGATGTAATCTACGGTCACGTCTTCCTCTCCTTCAGGTTCCTGAGTTCTTCGCCCTACAACCGTATATATTTGACATAACTCACGATCCCTAGCTCCTGATAATCATTAATGCACACGGAACTCATCGTATAGCTTAACGACATCAGCAACACCGCCTATCGTCACCCAACCGTCGTCAAGACTTCGGACCCGGATGGTGAACAAGCCGGACGGACCTCAATGCCCCTCTCACAATCGCAGAATCTGGAACATCGATAAGGCCGCCTTCGACTGGCATCGCTGGTGTCCCCTGCAAGACCGTCCGAAACTGCGCTGGGTTCTTGTTATTGGCCTTGCTGTTGCTATCCTCGCAGTCGTGATCATCGGCATCGTCTTCACGGCCAAATATTACGCTACTTACTACACCTCAGGCGTATGAGTTTCCATCAAGTTCAGGAACAGGCCCGGTGTCGTACCGTTACATGAGGACTACATGATATCGAAAGTACTGCAGAAGCCTTGGACTACGTATGGCGATTCGAGAGAGGGATGTAGGGAATTCGATCAGCCGGTAGGTTCTAGCTTAGCTGAATGTCCCCCATGCGGCCTCTAACGGACGTAGAATATCTGCTGCCCACTTGGTTCGACATGCTGCTCGACGGATTTCAGCGAATCAGGCATCTTTTGCTGCCCATCGAACTCGATATACCGTACGTCCGGGCTGAACAGAGTCGCCGTCTGTGCAGAAAGAACGACGCAGTGTGGTCAGACGATGGGAGGAGGCTGTTACCCCGTCCACTACGTTATGCTCGCCCGATGGATGTCTGCTTCTGGACCAAATTTCGGGCCAGCTACGACGCCGAACCAGCCGCATGTCATTGGTGTGACATACAAGTTCGGGGAGGTACCAACGCAAAGTGGAGGAGGAAGGGGCTTCGGTCTATTTTTGGCTGCACTACTAAACCCACGCTCGAAGAGACGCCTTTGGCGGCTGCTCTTATTTGGGCTTGGGTGATGGTTGTGCGCGGTTGAAGCTGCTCACTCAAGATGGTCTACGGGCTGAATACTCATTGTATTGCGTGCTTCGTATTCTTCTACGAGCATAGTGATTGAGATACACAAAATAGAGCTTCACTAAGTCATTTCGCAATAACTCACTTCGGGAGTCAATAGTCAGGAATGTCGTGCGAAAGGACAATATGAGAACGTCAATATTAGTTCTTAGGAAGTATTCTTGCTCGGCTCGTGCGGCTCCGGATGGTACAATTTAGCAAGATCACTTAGACAAACCTCCGGAAGGCCTAAGATGCGGTTGCCTACGATCTCCATGCATAGCATTTGCATCACAAGTCTTGCATCACAAAGTTGATAAGATAAGTCGCCTAGCCGGACTACCGCCTTACCGAGAACAATGTGGTGGGAGTGATGTTGGTTCCGACAGTACACCTACCACTGAATGGTCATGCAGGGCAAGGGGCGTATGCCTTCCACCCCTGTTCTCTTAGTGGTGCCGCTCCGTAAGCCGAAGGTTATATATATATGTGAGCGCCAAACGCATCCGGAGCCGCCCACGTCCGGTTGCTCTTCCGAGCTCTCTTTGATGGCTTGTTTCTCTTATCATAGGTAGCAAGATAAGCATACATTGACGAGGCTATTAATACTTCCTGGGGATCATCTGCAGGACTGGAGGTATAGTCCCACACACGTTGTCAATGAGGCAGGTCCAATATCTCTTCAACTTGGGTTGGAAACACACGAAGACGCTAATCCACCACTCAAAGTGCATTCCTGGTTTCGGAAAGATCGGGTTGTCTACTTATATTGCTAAACTCGCTGTTTAAGGGATGAAAACCCAGTAAGTCGGTCAAACATGACGGTTTTTTGACAGCACCAGTCTCCACGTGGGCGCTGTTGGTTGTCCGCCACGAGAAGCGGTTTCAGAATCATGCAAAGCCGGGGTATGTACTCTCAGACAATGATCGTCTGCAGGTCCCGGGGAAACATGGTTTAATTCATGCACCTCGGGATACAATACTACTGTACACTACATGAAAGACATGCAAGTCATTCGAGAGATCAGATGACTTTCTAGCTAGAATTCGAAAGCGCACTACGTCCATGGAAACTAAGTCTATAATTCTTGAATTTCCGCAATTGGCGTGATATTAATATATCGCAAATTACCTAGGTTAAGTAGACATCAGCGATAGATCGAGTTACAAGCCTCGTGTTCCTACGGAGACATTCAAGTTTCGGCTTAAGCGATATCACCGTGGGGCCGGAGATCTTGTCCAAATACGCAAACAAACCATCGTCTGCCTGCACTATTATCAGGAATCGGTGAGTTCTCCAACGGAGGGGTTTTGGTACTGAGCAAAATGGGTAGAGGATGCAGACCATTGGGAGCAGCATTGATTTGCTCCTCTCGAGTGTTATCGTGATGCACTCTTCGTGTCCCGAATATTCAACTTCTTCGGTCCGTGGCTGAAACACGGCAAGGCTCCTGGTCTGAACACTGCAACCCTCACCTCTGGCCTGGAATCTGGGGAGGGACGCATTAGGAGCCCTACAATCTGTATGATCACCAGCCATGGTGGGCTTTGAATCGCTGCTGTCTACGCCTAACCCAGAGCTTTGATGGCTTGGGGTTGCGATATACACCGCAACGATGCGTTGATATGCCGAGGCTGAGATTGAACTTGTCGGCGCATCTCGCAGTAGCATAATTACCTAAATTGTCGCCTCATATGCCTGCCCTGGACGTCGTAGCTTTCATTGTTAGGTTTAGACGCCTGACGTCGGGTAAGTATGCCCATGGTGAAGAATGTGGGCTACTGGTATCGTCGGCTATATCGGTCGGAGTTACTATGTTTCACTTGCAATGCCACGCGCGAACCAGGCAGGCCCAAGGCTCCACGTTAGAGGAGCCAATCGTGCCACGATGTCGGTTCTAAATCGGTATGCCATGTTTTAGCATTAGCTTGGCGCTATTTTTGATCGTTTTCGATCGTCTCACGGCGGTGAACGAACATGCAGCTATCCCTCGAGTTTGGTGCAAGTGAGCAGCCGTTTATTTAGACTGGAGCAGCCTCCGAACACAGGCCTCATGTTTCTTGCCCAAGTTTCTGACTATGCCACACTGCCGTCTGAACTACTACTGCTGGTAGCATTCGACAATGTCACTACTCTTTTATCGGCGGCCAGACTACCTTGGCCGGAGTAGCGCTAGACCAGAGCTGGGCGAGTCACTATGTGCCTCTCACATGGAGTCTGCAGAAGCCAACAAGTCTCGGATACCGGACCAGCTCTCCTTCGAAAATATAGTCAAGAATACCACCCTTCCGGTGGGTTAACCGGAGACGGACTAGCATGAACGAGACTAACGTACTTCCTAGCCATGCTCTCTGAACGATTTCATGGATTATCTCATGTACATTGAGTACAACGCCGAATGTCTTCAGTTCTTCCTATGGTATTGCGATTATGTCGAGCGCTGGAGTCATTTGCCCAAGGAGGCAAGAGACCTGTCTCCCATATGGCAGTCCAACGGAGCGTTGAACAGGAGGCATCGCCCGCCTCCCTTGTGGGAGTCCGGCGATATGACGCTGACTAAACCCAAACACGCCCGGACCAACAGCTTCACTCAGAAGGTTGAGAGGTTGAACCGGATCCTCACTATCATGGAAACGAGTCCCCAGCATGAAAAGAAGGGATCGAAGCCACTTGGAAGAAAACCACAAAGAGCCGACTCGTCGTCGACTAATTTCTCATGGCCCCGTACAAAGTCCTGGGATACAGATCCTCCGAGTGATGCATCTAGTCACGGTACGCAAACCTGTAAGTGTATCAGAGACACGTCTGTTCTTATAGTGTTACCACTAACAGCTTATGTCTCAGCACAGCCCTTTCGTGAGGAGATGTCTCGCGTCATCAATCACTACATTTCCACCGGCGCTCCTCGGCAACTGAACCTCACACACCAGGATAGAACCAAATGCACCCAAGCAGTAGAGCAGACCACTCATCCCTCAGCACTCCTACCCGCGTTTGTAGCCGCCGAGGCCGTCCTAAGGGGCCAAAGCCACCCAAACTTCATCAAATGGAGCCTTTCGAACTGTAATCGCCCGCGCGTAGTGCTTGTGTGGGGACTGTCGGCCATCCTCATCCTGCTAGGCTTTGTTCTAGCCACCCTTCTGGTGTTATCAAGCCTGAGTCCCTACCTCAGGTTGCTCGCCACGCCGCTGTGGTGTTTGGGGTTCTCAAAATCTATCGCGGCGAGACACGGGATCTGTGTCATTCTTCATTTCAATGCGAAGCGCAATCTGCGGCCCTGGGAACAATTCGAGGACGAAGAGATGGCGGGCGGGAACAAGGAAGCCAGGAAGGGTGCACACAAACACAAAAGAAGTGACGCCGACTCTTCCATCACGAGTAGCAGGCTTGATCCCCTGCGGAAACAGAGTCTCCAGAGCTTTGGGTCGGCAAACAGCTTTGAATCCGAGCCATGGGTTGGGATATATCATGAGAGGCCAGTTTGGAAGCGGATTTTTGACGTCACGATATTGGCGCAGAATAGACCCCTTAGGGCTATGCAGGACAGAATTGTACTTAAGGCGGCGTTATGTGGGAGTTTCGGAGCTTCGGCCCTAGGGCTGGGCTCGGTCTTTATACCCTCTGCTGGACTATTTTGATACCATGGAAGTTAGACTGGGCGGCGATATTGGACACTTATGTCAGTTGCTTCGCAGTTTCAGGGCTTTTCGAGTTTTGGAAGGGTTCTAGAGACTGGTGAATTCCCAACACGACGAGGAGCTCAATTTCTGACCAGGTCTCATTGATCAAGCCTTAGCTTGCAAGGGAAGATTGTAATTTCTCGAACAATCTACACTTTCTACGTATATTCTGATTCTGGAACGCTGAGTGACCATCCCTCTAAGGTTGGTAGGAGTTGCTTGACGTTGTAGGTGCCTTCTCGGCGGAGTATATTGTCTGGATGGTGGCCAACACCTGCTCAAGTTTCTAAAGGGGTGCAGGAGGGAGTCGTCTACCAATTTGACTGCATAGCTTGAAGGACCAGCTTCTATCAAGAACTGTAACCACGATGAAACGTGGTCTTGGAGATGATGGCTGACTAATTTGACTTGGTTATGGCTGAATCTGAAAACTTCTGGACGTAGCCCAACTGATGAATTGTCGTCCAAAATTTGGCAAAAAAAGCAAAAAACCTCAATAGGTTGACTGAAGTGATGAGAATAACCATCGACGACAGACGAGGCGAACCTTGATAGGGGTATGCATTCCGGGGCCCCTTATGCACGGTCCCACTGTTCTGTTTACCTCTATTTCTCGGCCCTTAACTCCGAGGTCTCTTCTCAATCCAGGCAGGATACCACAGACATACGCGCGCCTCAGCTAGCACCGACTTGCAGCTATAAGAAGTGCAAAAGGGCGACCGGACCGCTGCTTCATCAAGCTGAAGTACGAAATCGCGACTGAGAATGGAAAACTCGGCGGGGGCTCCGCTAATCCCGCAGCGGGAAGATGGCGAAGACGAGTATCACGAGAGTCTAGACGCCCTAGCATCGACGGACCAGGGGCATGATGGGGGTATTGGCATTTTTATGTGGTTATTGGCCCTCTCTGCTGGCATCAGTGGGCTACTATTTGGATGCAAGCCCCCTCCCCCCCCCCCTTCTCGATTGATCAACCCACCAGCTAATGCTCTTGGAAGACGATACTGGAGTGATCTCTGCTACTTTAGTATCTCTAGGGACTTCACTTTCTGAAAGAGAGTTGACCTCGTTCGACAAGTCCATCATCACCTCTAGTACGGCGCTCTTCGCGCTCATAGCCTCCCCGCTGTCCTCGGTCCTCGCCGATGCTTTCGGCCGCAAGCGCGTGATACTGCTGGCGGATATCCTATTCATAATTGGTGCTGTCGTTCAGGGCTGGAGCGGTACAGTCTCTACAATGGTCATAGGGAGGGCAGTGGTAGGAGCTGCGGTTGGGGCGGCCAGTTTCGTGACGCCGATGTACATCGCGGAACTGGCGCCTGCTGCTTATCGTGGCCGTCTCGTTACTACGAATGTCCTGGCTGTCACTCTGGGACAAGTGATCGCATACGTGATAGGTTGGGCATTTGCTGAGCACGGTGATCCGCGGATAGGTTGGCGGTGGATGGTCGGTCTAGGTGCTCTCCCTGCTGTTCTACAGTGTTCCCTAATCTTCTTCATGCCCGAAACTCCGAGATGGCTAGTCAAGGCTGGAAAATCTTCTGCGGCCCGGCAGGTGATCCAGAAGACACTTGCTCCGAACTCCTCTGCGCTCGGTTTGGTGGATGGCGTCCTAAAGGATATCCAACTTGAAGTCCGCGAAGAGGAACAGAGCAGGTTGATCACCGGGAATGGAGCGAAAGGAGACAGCTGGCTGGTAGGATGGCATGAATTGATCGCTATACCGAAACACCGGCGCGCTCTTACGATCGCATGCCTTCTCCAAGGTCTACAACAGCTGTGCGGATTTGTAGGTCGCTGTTTCCAAGTATGAAAGCCTCCCAGTCCCTAGACTAACGAAGGCAGAACTCGCTGATGTACTTTTCTGCAACGATCTTCACTCTGCTTGGGTTCTCTATACCTACACTTACTTCGCTAAGCGTTGCCGCAACGAACTTCATGTTCACCATGATAGCATTGCTACTGGTTGATCGGATTGGACGGCGGCGAATTCTCTTATACTCAATCCCTTTCATGATTATAGGCCTGATTCTGGCCGGCTTCGGCTTCAGATCTATTCACCTACCGTCCACCTCCGGAATCCCAAGTTCGGCAGGAATTGGACCCAGACAATCGGCACAGAGCACGGCGACCACGGTTGTACTGACAAGTATGATCGTCTACGTGGCCTCGTACGCAATCGGCCTCGGCAATGTGCCCTGGATGCAGAGTGAGCTGTTCCCCCTCAGTGTGCGTTCTTTAGGCAGCGGGGCGGCGACTGCGACGAATTGGTTGGCGAACTTCGTCGTTGGCTTGACCTTTTTACCTATGATGGATGCCCTGACGCCAACGTGGACATTCGTACTATATGCGATTGTTTGTGTACTTGGTTGGGTTGCGGTATGGATGGTCTACCCAGAAACAAGCGGCCTCAGCCTCGAAGAAGTTGCAGGGTTGCTAGATAAGGGGTGGGGTGTGAAATAAGCACAGCGACATCTCGAGTATTAGTATTGAAGACCATGCTCTCTAGCTTCGAAAGTTTGGCAATGCTGAGATCTTCGTGACTGCTGCAACTATTACTCGGGAGTTTAACGTGGCTCCCCTGGCGAGTCGGCGCCGGTGCTCGGTCTCTCGTCTACATGAGTCTACTCCAAAATGTGCAGATATCGGTGATCGGTGAATCGGCAGTCGTTGCTTTGAGCTGGTGCTGTACACTCAATTCTCGATTTACATTAGTAAGTACCTAGGTACAGTATGTGGAAAGTAGTTTGAGGCCGAATTTTCCCACCAATCTACGCTAACCAAATCTGTACTAAAACAAGTTGCCGTGATACGCATCGTTGTGGGTATGTATGTGTGTATTGAGAAAGATACCTATCCCCTATGGTGGGGTCGAAGGATGGCTACATCCCTTATCTTATCTACACTTGACCTCGGATGCACGAACCCCTCCAGGTTGTTGCATCATGCCGCTTTACATTTCTATATTAATAATACTAATTTACTAATACCACTACCACCACTATTATTGCGTATCTGAAGCTACTTAAAACAGGAGGTTAGTCTATAGATTTTTAGATAATTGTAAATAGCTTCGAAAACGCGCTAATAGTGGTAGTGGTACTAGTGGGTTGTTATGATTAATATGGAATTGTAAAGCGGCAACTTGTTCTAGTATAAATTGGGTTAGCGTGGATTGGGGGGAAAATTCGGCCTCAAACTACTTTCCACATACTGTACATAAGTCGTCAGGGACAGGGGATCTGGTGTCCTGCCCTACCGGCGGAGCCTTTGCTGAGCACCGCTGCTAGGATTACAGCTCGATACCTACAGTACCTACCCAGGTAAACTTGGGCAAAACCCCCGATTGACTTCATCTCAACCTCGGCTCAGGCTCAGGCGAGATTCGCGTCTTGATTTACACCGTTATCTTCACAAGTCGATACCGGTATGGTATCTTCATCAGCCAAGTAGCGTAAAAACTGTGCGGGCTTAGCAGATGTGACAAGAGGTCGGGGTTTAAGGAACAAGCTCGGAAGCGTTCATTGAACACATCTTCAATTGGGCGAACTGCTGAGTTTTTCAGTCAATGTCTGGCTTCCCGCCGAATGCCGTTACCAAGCGGGCCGCCGCATTTCCTCGTGTGGTTGCATCGGCATTCGCCCAAGACAAATTGACCGATAGTGGATTGGGCGAGGTGAATACTCCACTGCATAATTTTTTTGGGGAATCCCGTCATCTTCTAGAACAGGGAGGCGACGCGGCGAGATGACAAAGACCACCGACAATAACCCCACCACATGTCAGACAGACTTGTATGCTCTCGCAAGGCCGGAACGCCGTCATTCATTGCAAGTCGGATCTTCTTTCCTACGGCTTCTTGCTTTAACCAAGGTATCGCTCAGTCAGCAACCTCTGATCAGTAAGCGCCGTGCAGCATGTCTTGTTCCTGCGCCGTCGATCCTCCCGGCAACCCCAGTGGTCTAAGCTTTCTGGTAGGATCTAGAGGAACTATAAGATTCTGCGTAGAAGCGGCATTGGAGCAACAGACTTTCTCGGTACCTAGACACCTCCTCTGCTCCAATCAGCAAGGATCCTTGGAGAACCCACTTTTTAGTTGCCGCGGCCGTCAAGATCGGGTTCGTCATTTCGTACCACCCAAAACAACCGAGCATTGTTACTAAAAGCTAGCTACCCCTACATACAGTACTTGAGACCGGACGTCGACTTTGGAAAAGATAAGGACGGACAGCTCCGCTCACCATCCTACTCTGATTTTTTTTGCTTCCCAAGCAATTGTCTCACTTATTGTCTTGTAATTAGAAGCTTCTCCTTCACAGAGTCGATAAACTCCTTCGGCGTCGTCACCCACTGAGGGGCGCTCAGCTGTCTGTTACGAGCAAACTCTTAGTCACAACATCGTCTGTTGCCCTTCGACTCTCCAGAACATCTTATTACTACCTGACCCCCCCACTGAGCTTCGTAGACGACTCTACGGACTTGTCGTTCTGGTTGTTCAAACCAAGCAACCATTAGAAGAAAGAATCCTACTTGGCCGTGCCGTTTTGCGCCAGTGTGCCTGAAATAGCATACGGAATCACCTTGAGAATCAATCACCTTCACCCTCGAGCCCAAGGCCGCTATAACCAGCATGGCGAACAACCTAGATGAGGTAGACCGGGAGCTCATGAGAGCAGAGGAGGATGCGCGTTGGCAGAACCACCCCGAGACCTCTTCCCATCGCCTGCAACGAGCAAGCAACGAAGTTGAGCGCGTTGTAACCGCGTCATCGGTGTCGACGTCCTCGAGTGAAGGCAGTGTAGCACGACGTACCATGGGAATGAGTCGAGTATCCACGCAACGCGATCTGGAGAGACACCCGACAGAACTGAGCCGAATACACACAGCTCGAAGTCAACACAGCGAAACAATTGGCCGCAATCTACGGAGCCGCCACTCCACGAAACCCCTGCCGGCATTCGGCGCCGGCAAGCCATTCCCGCCACAACTCCCAGAGCAGGAGGAGTATGTGGTTGAATTCGATGGTCCCGATGATCCGTATCATGCCCAGAACTGGCCGACAAAGAAGAAGTAGGTCTAGTTTGAACCGCGCGTAGGCAAACAACCATATTAATTGTCTTGGATAGGCTAATCACATCTGCCATGCTTGGTTACACTACAATGACAGCCGCGTTCACATCGAGTATCTTCTCAGCCGCCACGGCGGCCGTCGCAGCAGAATTCGGGGTCAGCACAGAAGTAGGCTTGCTTGGAGTATCGCTATATGTGTTGGGTTTCGCGACAGGACCGACATTCTGGGCACCTTTGTCTGAACTCAAGGGACGACGACTACCTATAGTCACTGCTATGTTCGGTTTCTCCGTTTTCTCTATCGCTTGTGCAACAGCCAAAGACCTGCAGACCCTTCTGATCTGCCGATTCTTCGCCGGATTCTTCGGCGCCTGCCCCCTGGCTGTCGTTGCTGCTGTTTTCTCGGACATGTTCAACAACGCGACTCGCGGCGTAGCTATCACGTAAGCCAATTTCGAAGCGTATCTTCCCCATTTGATTCTGGTCGAGGGTAGGGCTCGTGATGGGTCTCCCGAGATATCTCTTTCTGGCTTCTCATACTCACATGCACGCACGACTATGAAAAATGCTGACACCAATCGTTGCAGGATATTCTCTATGGCCGTCTTCACTGGCCCTCTCCTTGCCCCGTTCGTTGGTGGCTTCATAGTGCAATCCTACCTCGGCTGGAGATGGACGATGTACCTCGCATCGATCATGGGCTGGGCGGCCTTCATCATGGACTTTCTCTTCATTAGCGAAACATATCCCCCGGTTATCTTGGTCGAGAAGGCGGCCGAGCTACGACGCCGCACCAAGAACTGGGGCATCCATGCAAAGCAAGAGGAAATCGAGATTGATTTCAAGGAACTTCTCCAGAAGAACTTCACCCGGCCAATGCGACTTCTGTTCCTTGAGCCCATCGTTACGCTGATTTCCATCTACATGGCCTTTATTTATGGACTCCTGTACCTTTTCCTAACGGCCTACCCGTTCGTCTTCGAGGGCGTTCACCATTTCAACCCGGGTCAATCTGGTCTCGCCTTCTTTGGCATGATTATTGGCCAACTAGCCGCGGGTATAGTCGTTCTGCTTATGCAACCGGCATATCAGAGGAAGCTTACTGCGAATAACGGTGTCCCCGTTCCGGAGTGGCGTCTTCCTGTGGTCATCAGTGGTGGCGTCGCATTCACTGCAGGTATCTTCTGGTTTGGTTGGTCTGGTTACCGCGCCGACGTACACTGGATCGTTCCGGCTGCTTCGGGCCTCCTGACCGGTTATGGCTTGATGGCCATCTTCCTTCAAGCTCTCAACTACCTTGTTGATGCCTACCTCATGTTGTAAGTTACTACGCCCCAAACTCCAGTCCATGAGCGATGCTGACTAAGATATAGTGCTGCTTCCGCTATTGCTGGCAACACTTTTCTCCGATCACTCGCTGGAGCCGGATTTCCGTTATTTTCGAGCTACATGTTTAATGGTATGGGCATACAGTGGGCTGCCACACTACTGGGTTGTGTAGCCGCGTTATTGGTGCCAATCCCTGTCATATTCTACCTATACGGTCATAAGATCAGAGCGAAGAGTCAATTCGCTCCGACCGCCGCCGAACATACACTTGGGGCTGGGGCGGAGGCTACTGCTGGGGAGTATTCTAGCAGCAACGACGCTGCCGTGGACGGTGCCAATGGCAATAGCGTGGTTAAGGAGACCGAAGCACCAAATCACGCAGCTTTGTCAAGTGTACCGAGGACGGACAGAGATAAGGAGAATGAGACGGTGTAAGCCCGTTGTTCTACTTGGATTTTCATCAACTATTTAATCAGACCTAATACAAACCTATGATATACCCCTACGTAACAGTGTAGTCCAAACTGTTCGCCCAGCCTATGCGCCATGACAGATAACCTGAGGGGTGCAACGCTGACCGCCCAGAAAACATCACAGAGGAGCACAAAGACACTGGTCCGCCCTTCGTAAAGACGTTCCCTCCAGACGCCAACTAGTTCTGGTAAGCAGAATTTTTTTTTGGTCGAGGTGTCTCAATCCTCTGTACAATGGCCGGGCTAGAGATCGCTGTCTCGAACTCTTATCTCGGTTTGCGATGCATCCGGGGCGTCGTGCTTCTGCGAAACGCGGTCCACCTATGGCACGGAAGATATCAGTAGAGTTTCAACAGTCGAAGGGCTGCACGGAAGAGGGCAGATGTTGGCAGTCGTGCTAGGGATTGAAATAAAGAGCATGCAGTGCGCATACTTGGGGCCGGATTGAATAACGAAGCAGGATAGTCCACCCCTGGAGTCAATATCCTACGACAATTGGACACCGTCTCTTGCCTGGTCACTGGGTCTATATGCAATCCCACTACATATGTTTTTCAAGGACACATCATGACGGCAGGACAATTTGGAGGATGGCTCATGAACTAAGGTGAAAACAAACCGATGAGATACTATCACCGTCCTGTCATTTCGTTAACAGTCACGAAAAGGACTGCTAGGGACTGTTGACAGCATGTGAATCGATAGATCCGCTTGTCCGTCACCGTCCAGCACGTCAGCGATGTCAAATAGCCAACCGGGGGGGTCTTCGAACCTTCGGATCAGCCTTTCTCGCCTTGGCGCCACGCTTGTGCTCGCGCTGTGGTTCCCTCCGCCTCATCCGTGAGCATCATTCTAGATTTTGATTCGTCTATTCTCGCTTCCGTCTTGTTTCCGTCTTGCTTCCTTCTTCAGTGTCCCGCTGTAGTGCTTTCTGCTGCGCCTGGATGCCCGTGGTGTCTTTCATAGTGAGTGGTTGCGGGGCCTTTGCAATACTCTCCTTCATATGCGACGCTTCTTCGACGAAAACGTGTCACTAGAATCGTGATTCCGACGCTTCCAGTTTGAGACAGCAATCATCAACGTGACCCGAAGAGTGAATTTGACGCTCCCTACCAGCAACATATAGAGCACACCGAGGAGTCCCAGAGAGTTCCAGGAGGTCCTTTGAGCATGAAAGTAGTCTGCCCAGCCTGGAGCCCAGCCTGGAGAATGCCCCCGTGCTGCTGGATGTATATCGATAGCTCCGGTAACCCGGATTTTTAAGCCCAGTTTGCCGGATGAACGGGTGGCCCATTCGCGTTGCACCAATGACTTACGAGGACAACTGCTCGACTCTACGTGAGTTCTCCTAAGATTGATCCGCTATCAGTAATCGCGATTCCCGCGGGGGGTTTCGAGGGGGGGAATTCCCAGAGCGCCGTCTGGAGGTCGCCGCCCTCCCCGGCCTGAGGATGAATAGACTAGATGGGCCAAGAGTCTTCAATGGGCTCTCCCTCGGACAGCAAGCAAGATGTCGCGAGTGCTGGTTCTACGGAGTATCCCTGAAGCGACGCCGGAGGAGTCTCCCTTCAAGCAAGGGGATGCCGACATGAGCTTGATGGCCGGGTACGATCTCGCAGTATCCATCCGGGCTTTCGACGCCAAGTGCTACAAAGCGGACATTTGACGGCCCACTCGGATTCGTAGCATGGACGGGATGGGGTTCGTTGACGTATTCGCCAAGGCCGGGTAGATCCCCAAGCAGTGCAATATCCGTACTAGCCCTGGTGGATGGTGTAAGGTATGATATGTTTGCCCTTGAAGCACCGACGACGTTACGAGTGCCCCCGTTCTGATGTTGTCGTGCTTGGCGTTCTTATAGATCGCCACGCTGAAGACAGTTTAGTGCAATCATGTACTGTGGGTGATCCAAACTCACGAGGGGGGAGAAATGAATGCGGTGGTTTCCTTCCAAAACGTACATCAAGCGTGACCGCTCTTGGGGCGGTTTCTTAATGGAGTTTTAACCAGCCACGGGGCCGAACCGTGCCCAGCTTTGAGTGACACCTCATATTCATACGGCACTATTATGACCGTACCCAGGTGTATCCCCCCTGCTATCACCAATAGATAGCATAGTTTGGCTACTTGAGCCATACAAACCTCCGCAATTGGAATTGTAAGCGAATAGTAGGACTCATCCCTTCGGCGGCTTGAGATAAATGAGCCTAGAATGAAGAAGTATTTCGGTATAGTACAAGTTCGTTAGACGGCTTCGTATTTGACTGACCACACGTCCAAGCACAAAGACCTAGAATATAATATAGCACCGAGTATAAGACCTCGAGTATAAGAAGCAGGGGAATATAAGGTACCACAACCGGGAAAGATCTGGACAGGTTCCATATTCATACTATATTCCATAAGCAACTAATTCTGTATAGGCAAATAACGGCTTACCTATAGCTGCCCTGCTTGGTATCTTTTTAACACCAAATTTCGCGACCCCTACCCTTTACCCCGCCAGTAACACCTGCCCCGAGCTTGCAGCTAGATCATCCGCATCCTTCGAAGCTTGAAATTCTAGTAGAACGGATAAATCATTGTGGGCCAGTGGGTACATCATCCTGCGACCTGACCAGGTAGTATAAGCGCTAGTTCGGCATGTAAGCGCAAGCTAGACTATGTCTGTAAATTGGGTGGCCTTATTCATAAGCAAGCTCGGACAAACTATACTATCGACCCCGCAACTTCGACGCATAATACATACGGTAGTATTCACTCGTCTCACTCGGGAACACTTTGGTCCAGGTCCTCTAGCGCCAAGCTAGCTGCTTATATCCTGTATCCCAATTCTTCAGCGTCCCTAATCCCCCCCCTTCCCCCCAAACTCCCCGGGCTGATAACTTAACCCCATACCCTCACTAGAGCGCATAGCCCGGCTCTCCAACGCCAACATGTCCACCACGGAGAGCAAATCCGAGGCCGTCCCCAAGGCTAGCGCGACGTACGAGTGCGGCTGCCACTGCGGGTATATCAAGTTCGCCATGACGCTGTCGCCGCCTCTCGACGGCGGGCACAAGGTCTTGCAGTGCAGCTGCTCAGCCTGTACGCGGTTGGGGTATCTGCTCGTCTGTACGTGTTTCACCGATTTATCATTGTGTCTCTCGCCTCTGTTTTGGGGGATGGCGATGCACATATCTTGGCTTGGGTGAGCTGGCTGGTAAGAACGGGGGGGAGGGGGCAGCAATCTCGATCACTCGTCATTCGTGCTGGGTGTCATGGGTTCGATGAGACGGGTATCGCTGCGCACACGATCGCCTGGCGACACGGCATGCCGAACGGTAGATGCCAAACGACAGATTAGGTGTTCATGTTTGCGTCGTGGTCTTGATGTCGTGCCGTGTTACCTCGGTGCGCCTGTAGCTAGAACACACATCCCACCGTTCGAGTGCGTCGTCGTCGTCGTACGACGATCTCATATCCGAGACATGGGGGGCGGGGGGGAATCCGGAACATGGCCAACAGGCGATATGCTGTGCTCAAAACCCCGAGCCTTGATATATCTCTCTCTCGTCTTTTCTACCATAGATATGTGCGCGCCGACTTGGTAGCTGACTCATGGACAGACCCCCCTGCGACAGCCGTAGAGTGGCACAATGACAGCCGGTCGCGCTGCGCGAACTACCAGTTCAATACCAAGCAGAAAGACCAGATGTTCTGTCCCAAATGCGGCGCTAGCTTGGGGATCGACTTCAGAGAGGTCTTCACGCCGCATTCCTACGGCATTAGTGTGAGTACGCCCCGTTCTCCGAGTTTGGAGATGATGCGGCGGTGGTGTCAGGTGTAGTGTTAGCGAATCCAAGGGAGCTGGCGACGAATCAAGGGGAATCGAACGAACATGAGCGACAGGTCGATAGGCGTGGTGAATCGTAAAGCGAATTTCCAACCGCTGACAAGAGACAGGCCCGCACCATCTACGGCATCAAGCTTGATAAGCTGACCTACAGACAAGGCGACGGAATGGAGAAAGTTCCACCAGCTGGTGATCTATCAGGTCAATGGTGGGATGAAGAGAAGAGCGAAATGAAGTAGCTAGATATGATGGATAGCATAGATGGTTCTGAAACCGAGGAATGCCTTGTTCTTTCTTCTTCCTAGTCTATAGAGCACTATAAAACGTGAGCCCATCGCAGGCCGTGACGAAGCATAGTTTAGCCCGGGAAGATACCAACTGAATAGAGTCTAGTCGCTTTAATTCCGCGACTTGGCAGTGGCGCCCGGTAACTGTGATTCCTTACTGTAGCCGGGCGAAACCGCAGACCCCTATGTGCGGCCCCCAATTTTCACTGCAAAATTAACCCTCACGAAGGATCCCCCTATTTCTGCCGCGTAGCATAGAGCTTCTCTGCCGATTTGATAGTCGTCATATTAGCGCCCAGCTTGTTCATGGTCTCCATCCACTCCTCGTACTCATCCGAGTCAAAGACGATACCACCGCCTAACGTCTCATTAGCCAACCTCCCCTGATAGATGCCTAGGGTCGGAGAAGAAAAACTCACCAGCCTGGAGATAAGCGACCCCGTCCTTGACCAGCATCGTCCTCAACGCGATGCAAGTATCCATCTCGCCCTCATACTCGTTCCCATTGCTATCGACGGCGCCATAGCCAAAGTACCCCACAGCACCGGCATATATGCCTCGCTTCTCCTTCTCCAGCTCGGCTATGAGTTCCATAGCCCGGACCTTGGGCGCACCCGAGACCGTGCCGGCCGGGAATATGGATCTGAATGCATCGAATCTCGTCTGACCGGGCCGCAGCACGCCCGAAACCTGCGAGACGAGATGTTGCACGTGACTGAACTTCTCGACGACCATGAGTCTGTCTACCCGCGTCGTCAGGGGGTCGCAAACGCGGTTCACGTCGTTCCGCGCCAGATCGACTAACATGACGTGCTCGGCGCGGTCTTTGAGCGAGTTGCGCAGCTCGTCCGCCAGCCTCTCGTCCTCCTCGGGCGTCTTGCCTCGCTTGACCGTCCCGGCAATGGGATGGGTTATGATGCGGCCGGCCTCTTCCTTTACTAGTAGCTCGGGCGATGCGCCGACGATTTGGAAGTCCTTGCAGTCTATGTAGAACAGGTATGGCGACGGGTTGACTGTGCGCAGGTGGCGGTAGATGTTGAACGGATGCAGATTCGTCGGTCTTGCAAACCGTTGTGAAGGCACAGCTTGGATGATGTCTCCCCTCACGATGTGCTTCTTCAGCTCTGTAACATGGTTCTCGTACCCAGGCCGTCCGATATTCGATGTGTACTCCTGACCCAACTTGATAGAGGGTTGTTCGGGCAATGGTATCGCAGGCGCGTTGAGAACATCGACCAGCCCCCGGATCGTCCTCGTGGCCTTCTCATACTCATCGGGCAACGTCTCCAGGCTGTCAGGGATACGCAGATATGTGATGATCTTGATAACCCCATAAAACCGATCAAATGCCACAATTGTGTCGAACAGCATGAACAGCGACTCGGGGATCTTCAGTACATCCTTCATGGGCCGTGCCGTCTTGGGCTCGAAGTAGCGCACACAGTCATACCCAACATAACCCACAGCACCACCGGTCAGCGGCGGCAGCTTCAGCTCGGGCACATCGAGGACGACGAACTGCTCGAGCTCCTTCTCGAGCTGCGGCAGGGGATCGACGGACTCGCCATGGCCTTCTCCCGTCTTCAGGATCTTGCGTGGCCCCGAGGCGACGAAACTATAGCGACCGACTCGTTCCGTAGCTGCGCTCTCGAAGAGAAACGAGAAGTCGGATTGCGAGTGCGTCGAGACTTTGAGGTAGGCAGCTGAGGGCGTCAGGAGGTCGGCGGAGATCTCGCCGTATAGGGGGACGAGATTGGCTTTCTTCTCGCTTTTCGGGGGGGTTGAGAGGAGGTTCTTGACCGTGTCGTAGGACGGCAGGATGACGGACTGTGGGACAATGGCGTGTTCGTGTTAGTGGTGCTTCGCAATTGCGGCTTTCTCGACCCAGTTTTGAAGGGGGCGTCTTACAGCTTGGTCCATGGTAACTCTCCTTGGTTTGGTACTAGTACTCGAGGAAAGCCAAGACCGACTCTCCTGCAAGCTGTAGTGTGGAGGACTTCTCAGTTGGTGAAGCTTTAATCTTTGACTCTTCTGGAACTTTTTTGGTTCCTGCAATCGGAGTGGCACGGCACAGGCGGGGCAGATTCACAATGAGCAAGCGGGGGGTTTATGGTTCGGCTTGATTACCTCTGGGCCACCGGGATCGAGGCACGTTTCCAGACATCATCACAGTAACAGACAAGTCCCTTCGCGATGTCTGGCCTTCCAAGAAAAGCATTGAATTGTGCTCTTCCACAGGAGCATCTGGTGCAAAGGGGAGCTTTGGAACTTCAGAGTGGACCTCTATTTTAAGCCATTCGATCAGATCCATCTAATCCGTTCCGGGTATAGTATAGAGTGTACCTAGTATATTCACTTGATACCTACCTACCTACCTAGGTGCGTAAAGCTCGGATTGACAACGCTCTGGGTGACTTAGAAAGAGCAGAGCCGACCGATGCAGATGCCGTAATTATAGATCCAATGATCCCCTGACTGTTATGAATTGGCTTTCCTCGACATTTGTTATAGTGAAACGGTTTGAATACATCCAATCACCTAGGTCTAATGTACCTCATCCTCTTGCTGCAGTGACCAGAGATCATCTTTGCGAGCAGTTAGTAATGAGTAAAAGGCTTCGCACCTCAAGTATTCATATCTCATGTACCGTGAAACCTTGTTTTGAGTTGATCGCGATGTCCCCCGAGTGCAGAACACCTTTTCCTCGCCTTAGCTCTCCACCCCCAGCGCTTTCACGCCCACTAACCTTGCAGCCTGGCCCTCTCCCTCAGTAGTGACGACCCAATACTCAACCCTCGTCCCGTCCTTCGCTATCCTGTATACCCTGACATCATTGCCCTTGCCCGCCTGGCGCACGGCATCAAGTATATTGCCATACTGGCCCTGCGGATCCCAATCGGCCGGGTCCTGGATCTCGATCTGGGCGCTGGACGGGGAAGGGTGGGAGATCAGAGAGGCGAATTCTTCTGCTCAAGGATGGGGGTTTTTTGGTTAGCTAGCTATACTTGGCGTCTTTGTAGGAGAGTAGGGTTTGCGAGTTGTGACATCGTAGCATAGAAGGATGTATTTATCGTGGGACAGTAGTCGGAGGAACCGTACCTTCATCGGGCAACCCCTTCCCGCCCTCATCCCACTTAAGACACACCGGCACGAACGGCTCATCCGCATCGCTGACATAGAAGGCGTTCTTCACGACGTCCTTCAACACAGCGGGCACTTGGACACCAGCGTCCGTTGCCTTGAACTCTTGCTTCCCGCCAGCAGGCTTCGCGTAGCCCTCGCTCGGGTCCTCGTTCGCCTTGTCTAGGAAGGCCATGTAGTCCTCGTCGGATGCCATTTCAAGGTTCGAAGTCGTGGTCAACGGTCGCGTGGGGAGGACGAGTAACCTCAATGATTGCAGCGATCGTGACTTCTGGGGGAGCTTCGTCGGAGTCGCCGATTGGATCTGCAGCGGTCTTTCCACTGAAATTGATGTAGCTTGTAGAAAGCCGGATACAACCCTATACGATAGGAGCCTAGAGTATGGACGCCGAAAGCTTTGTGTGGACATTGATTTCGTATGTTGATGGTAGGACAGAGGTTTCAAGGTGGGCTATTGATATGACGCAACTTTGAGCCCAAGCTTCCCAGGTTGCCTGTTTCCTACTTCGTTTGCCAGGAATTTGGCTCTTCAGGTCTTTACAAGTCTACTGATCTATCGCGTGTTATCTCGGCCAATAGTCATGTAGTTACGCATTATAGGTCAGGTTGTTTATTCATATTGGGGAATCGTTGGCTTCTTTGGGTTCTCTGTTCATCACGCAACTCTTTCTCATTAGTTGCGACATCTCAAATACCGTTTTTCAGACCAGCACGCCCATTGCAGTAGTCATGAAAATGCCCTAGGAACTCCGATGCAAGTGACAGAACCAAAGAAATCCAGAGAGTCTCTACGAGTCCTGGACCAAGTCCTTCTTGAGAGTGCCCTGGTATTGCTTCTTCTCCGCCGGCGTCTGGAAGGCACCGTGTCCGAACTCGGACGAGGTGTCAATCCATTTGAGCTCAACCTTCTCCAGGGCCTTTCTTGATGTATGCACGAACATGGATTTTCGGAGAGTAATGACTCGCTTCTTGACACCAGGAACAGAACCCTTGACCATGACGAAGTCGTTGTTGACGACACCGTATCTGACGAAGCCACCCAGGCTGCATAACAGGTTAGTGAATCTGCAGTAGACCATGCTGGGCAGAGAATTTAACTTACGGAGTGATGGTCTTCTTGGTAACATCCTGCTCGGTGGCAGCGTTGGACTCGTTGTCACCCTTGCCGATGCGGTAAACCTTGTGGTTGACAGAGGTACGGTGGTGGTAACCCATCTGACCAGCACGAGCAACAGTCCATTGGACGTGGGAAGGATGCCAGGCACCGATACAAGCGACCTTGCGGAGACCCTTGTGTGTCTTTCGCGGCAGCTTCTTGGTACCCCATCTGGCTGTGACACCGTTGTAACCGTGACCCTTGGTGACGGCGATGACATCTATCATCTCATCCTGCTCGAAGATGCTCTCGATCTCGACGGGCTTCTCGAAGAGGCCTTGACCGAAAGAAACCTTGTCAGCGATGGAACCACCGTTGATCTGGATCTCCATGAGGTGGGCCTTCTTCTGCTTGAGAGGAGTCTTTCGGATCTGGGTGTGGGCGAGCACACGGACGACGGTGCAGTACTTCTTGATGCGCTCGAGCTCACGGACGATGGAGGAGCCCTTGTTCTCCGAGTGCTTCTTGGCATACTTGGTGAAAGCCTTCTTCTTGGACTTGTACCAGTTCTTGTAGAAGCGACGCTTGAGCTCGTCACTCAAGTGCTCGGTCCAGACGGTGGTAAGCGATCGCAGACCGCGGGGAGTCTCGATGTAGCCAACCAGACCAACAACAATCATCTAGAATAAAGATGTTAGCCATAGGCACATAGCCAAGCGGGCTGCGTTGTTCGTACAGGTGGGGTATCAATGATTGTAACGGCCTCGACCACCTCCTTCTTGTGTGCCTTGGCACCGGGTCGGTCGAGGTCGCGAACGATAGTGGTCATGCCGGCCTTGTAGCCCAAGGCAGCCGTCAGGTGGACGGGCTTCTTGGGGTTGTCCTTGGGGAAGCTGGAGGTGAAGACAGATACGAATTAGCAGCTGTATACAGCAGGTACCATCGGAGATCCGAGTCCCAGGTAAGGAGCACATCTTGGGCCACCTCAAACTGAAAGAGATGTGACTCAAACGAGGTCCCAATGATTCCCATCAAATCAAGGTAATTCTGAATGGATGTTGAGTTCAACTTACGACTTGACCTTGCCTCGGTGACGGGCGGCACGCTTTCTCGGCAAGAATGCCAGTGAGCCATGACGGGGAGCCTCGAACTTTCGGTGAGACATCTTGGATTGATTATTTCCTGGTGTTGAGGAAAAAATCAAGCCGGGTGGTAGAGGGTTGGTGGGAATCAAGATCTCGAACTTTTAGAAGATCTTTGAAATTTCCAGAGTGCGATTTTTGGTGTGGCCGCTAAAAGTGCGGGTCGCTCTTGCCTTGCGACCGAAACCCTGAAGCTCGGGCCCCCGTAGGTTTGGATTTGGATTAGCCAGTCACGTGATGTCGTGGGCAAGTATGAAGCATAGGGTTGCAAAGGCGAAGTAAGTAAGACCAGTGGAACGCAATACCAGTCGTTTTCCCATTCGTATCTTCAAGACTGGACATGCGAACTCTCAGAGTATTTGAATACGAAATACATTGATTCATGTTGTAACTACATACTAAATCAGGCTGGTGAAAACGACGGATAGCCTCGTTTTGCAGCACAGCCTGGTTGAATAAGATGGCCACCAGAAATGTACAACCGAGTTTACTCATGAACAGGGAAAAGGGTATGTATGTCGTTATTGTTCTCAATATGCTGACCAAGTCAACCGCTCCATGATCCAGCTCACCGTCTGTCATCATGCTCCCTAAGCAGGTCCCTCCGTCTTAGGGGCAGGTACCATCATCATCACTCCAGTACTGGTGGTTGGCGTTGCCGTCTTCAGCTCTCCATTGGCTGAAGCAGGGCCAGAACCCGGCCCACCGACGTTCACTTTCTTCTCTTCTTCACCACTATCATCGTAGTCCTCATCAACGTCCATCTTTCTGGCAGCACGCTCCGGCTCATTGATTTGGGGAGGTGCAGGGATAGGAGCAGGTGGGTGCTCATTCCTCGAGCGCTCATCTTGCGGGTAGTCCTTCGGTGGCGCCGGACCAGGACCCTGAGGTGGTCCATCGTGAATGATACCTTGCATCGGCGTAGGGCCCTGCTGCATAGGGGCAAGGTGGTTTGACATGGCGTGCTGCGGCGGGTGATGGGCAGCTTCTGACGGATGGTAGTTCTCACTCGCGTGACGTTCCTCAGCGCGGCGTATGTCCTCGACGCGGCGCTGTTCCTCAACTCGACGCTGCTCTTCCATGCGTCTCTGCTCTTCGAAGCGATGCGCTTCCGGTGAGTTACGGCGGTAGGGCTCGGGCCCGCCTCGTAGTGGAGTTGATGGGCGACGGTGTCGCATGTCATGAATAAGAGCCCGGTTCTCATCAGATGCAGGCTTCTTGATAGGCGGCTCGTCTTCCCACTCCCGCATTCTCTTGGGACCGACTGAGGCAGGACGATCGTCGACACGGTGCATAGGGCCATCAAGACCCATAGGTCCCTTCGGCAGAGGGGCCCCGCCATTATCCATGCCGCTAGGACCTGCTTCTTGATGATGGTGGCCGTAGGGAGGCTGGTGTTGAGGATAAGCTGACTTTGGAGAGGGCATACGATTATCGCGGATGGGAGGACGCGACTCGGAACGTGGAGATCCAGGCCGGTAAGGCATCAAATGGGGCGGCGGAGGCCCACCATTGAGAGGTCCACCTGGTGGACCATTCTGCTGAGACATGCCTGCTGGTGGCGCAGGAGTGTAGTTGGGATTGTTGACTCTAGGTGGTCCTTGCGAAGATGGAGGCAGCGGTTGAGACTGACCAGCTGGTGGAGGATTGTAGTGCGGCGGGCCAGGCGAAGGACCTCTCCTAATCGGCCCTGGACCCGTAGGCGGGCCTTGGCGGCTTGGCTCGCCGTATGGTCTCATTTGCGGTTCCTGACGGGGACTGGGCTGCCGTGGCATGGGCGGCGCAGGGCCACGGAATGGTTCCCTCTGGTCATATGGGTTGGGTGGTTGAGGAGGATTGACTTCCGACAGTCTGCCCCAGCCGTTGGCTCCTCCAGGCCCGACAGGAGGTCGACCGGGTTGTTGTTGTTGAGGAGCGGCTGACGCTCCGGTCCATTGAGGAGCTTGCGGTCCCTGAGCGCCGTAGGATTGAGGGTGCACGTCCGTCGGCACCGGAGCAGGCCCTGTAACAAGCTGGCCGCTGGTCTGACCCTGACGTAGGAGCTGGAGTCTGGCCTTGATGTGTGGGTTCTGAGGATCCAGTTCAGCAGCTCGTTGATAAGCGTCAAGAGCATCAGTGATCTGGTTATTACAAGACTCATACTATCCAAATAGTCAGCAGCGTTCAGCGTGCATGAGAGGAAGAAACAACACTTACTAGAGTTCCCAGGTCATACCAAACCTCGGAGATGTACGGGTTCAGGCGGATGGCACGGGAGTATGCATCAAGCGCATCTCGGTATTGATTGATCTGGTAGTAGAGAACACCAATTGAGCACCAGAATGTAGGATTCCGCCCGTCTCGGTAAACTGCTTGCTGGTATGCCTCATAGGCCTTGGGATACTTTTGTTGTGACATGTAGCAACGGCCAAGAAGGTACCAGCTCTGGGCATCGCTGTTGTCTGCCACGTGGGTCAGCGGGACTTGTACGATTGCGGGGAATCGCTGTTGCTGTTACTCACCAGCTGAGACGGACTTTTCAAGGTATTCAATGGCCCGCTCTTGACTCTGGAAACTGCTGCTCTGTTGGTGGTGAAGCCAGCCGAGCTGCTGCAGCACTTTCGCATGACCCGGATCTCTATCCAGCACTCTACCATAGGCAGCCTTCGCGCTATCGTACTATAGACACGTCAGTCGACCTGTTCGGCCAGGTTGTGATCCTCACGTACGTCTTTCTGCTGCTCGTGGACATGTCCAATTTGGAACCATATATCCTCCTCTGTCAAAGGCGGAGGAGGCGATTGCACGATATAGTTGAAGCACTGCGACTGGTTAGGTTTATATCGGCAGGTTTACGCGGAACAAACGTACCTCAAGACTTTGACCGTATTTGCCTTGTTGTTTGTATATTATACCGAGCCGGAAGTATATCTCATTCGCCTTTTCGAAATCGGGTTGCATTTGCATTACCTGAGAGAAGGCTTCTTCGGCATGCTCTAACGATCCGTAGCGGTCATACAGGATACCAATACCGTACCATAGCTTGGGTTCCTGCACCATTATGAGCTCTGGAAAGTCAACATTGCCGGGGTGGTTCGGGCACTCACCTTCGGGTTTGGCAGATTAACCAAGGCAGACTGGTAAGCGGCATACGCCTGTTGCAAGTCATCCATCATGAGATAGCAATGGCCTAGGCGGATGTCAGTTTGGCCAGCGGGGAAAGAGTATGGTTTCCACACATACCCAGGCTACCCCAGACCTCGCCATTTCTCTCGTCTATCTTGAGTATGGCCTGGAGGAAATCGACTGCTTTGTGGAATTCTTCACGCGTCCGAAGTATCAGACTGATGGCATTCATGGCAGGAACCGAAAGCGGGTTTGCTCGGAGAGCATGTTCATATGCGTTCATGGCATCATCAAGGCTGCCGACAAGCTCCGAAAAGCTGCCTTTGGGTTTATTAGCGACCGCGTGAGACATCTCCCAGAGAGCTAGTCAAGCTTACCTATTTGCATCCAGAGGAGCTCGTTGACGGTGTTGATGTGCTGCGACGGAGCTGCAGGATACTGAGATGGCCTGGGAGGTGGGGGCCCTTGCGGGCCGCCGTGATGCATCTGCATCGGCATCTGGGGCGATGGATGGTGGTTTGCCATGATCGCTCTACTCAGATTCCGCGACTACTGAAATCTACAGCATCTAAAGTTGTGGGTGGAAGACAGTCGCGGGGAGCTTCCCAATAAGGCAGATGCAAGGGCGCGGTCGAAGAGGAATTATTCGCAAGTCTTGATTTAGGACAAGACCGCTGGTTTAAAATCGACAAATAAGTTGGACCGGAAATGGCAGCGGGTTTGTGGCGATTACTCAAAGTCAAGATGTCGGGGGTGGGCGTTGTGAAGTGAGACGACAGAGTAGCTTGGATCTCAACGGTCGCAACTGCAAGATGATGAGGCTATTGCGTCGTGGTGACCCGCCAAGCCAGATGCCAACCGAAAACAGTCGGGAGTATAACGGTATAGGGCTGATGATAAGGGACGGTGTTGACTATCACGTGTAGGGCTCGAAGCAACAACTGGAGTTGTTGAGTATCCGGTCCCAGGAGTCAGTGGAAAGGTGTGGGAGATGGAGATGACGGGAAGGAGGGAATGGATGGGTTTGGAGAGGGAATTCGGAAGGGGAGCAGAATAATTCTCCTCCCCAAACTACCCTAACCCACGACGACAGAAGAAAGACAAGCTGGGATTTTGGCGTAATTGTGCTGTGGAGCATTGCGCAAGTACGTCCCTAGACAGGAACATCTATGGAAGATTCAAGCCGTACTCCTAATGTATCTCAAGGTTCTGTCCAGCTTAGGCGCATATGCGGGGCCTGCAATGGAGGCGCTCCCCGTTGTACCTTACCTGCCTTGCCTGCCTCACATAAGATGGCAGACAGGGCATGGATCCCAAGCCCAGAACCGAGTTACGTCCGTCACCCGTGTACTGTGTAGCGGTAAGATCCAATCTGGACAATTGCCTGAAATGATGATTGCTATCTATCATGCATTCGGCAGACCAATACGGAGTCATCCAGGTTCCAGCTGGAAGTGAGCATTCTTGTTTGCTCAAAGGAACACACATGTCGAGCAAGTTAAAGCTCTACCGTCGGTAACTCTAAGCCAACCGTTCCAGGCTGGGAACGAAGGCAACGACACAGGGAGGGCTTCGACGATGCACGTCTGAGCTTATACCGCAGTCGAAGGGTCTTGTCGCGCGCCGAGACTTTCCCGTATTATCTTCTCTCCTCTTCCCAAGACAATAGGCCCTGGATGCTCTGAAGCTGTTCGTACCAAAGTTCGTGACGTTACCGCGTTACCCAATGACGGAAATGACTGCGGGCTCAGAAACATGCATCGAAGGAAGCGTGGGTGGGTTCGTGTTCGATACCTTATCCTTGGGCACGAGTTCCTGGGGGAGGTACTTGAGAGTACATGTGCTGACTTGTCAGGGTGCAGCCGCCATGTTCCCGAGACAACTCCAAATTTGATCCATCGCCGGTTTGTGTGGCAACCCACCCCCAGCCCACCCGGCGGCAACCATGAGGTAAAGGGAGGGTACGTATCTTCATAAGACCCGGGGGGGGCCCCCCCAGACCGATGGTTTTCTTTGGTAAGCCTTCGGGGAGCCAGGATCTAACTCAGGACCCACCCAGCATGACAACACTCTTTTACGGTATCCGTCAGCCTAAGGGCCTAACCGCTCCATCAGAGCCAGGGGTGCGCCAAGCCAACACCCTTCATTAAATGAGGGACGCTTATCGTGCTCGGAGTATTTACAGTACTATGGTACCCTCATCGACGGAATTGAGATGGACCGAATGCAAACCATCCATTACCCAAGGCGGTTACACCCTATCTCCCGACGTCTGAAACAGGCGAAGATGAATGAAATATGTGTGCCCATGCCACTTGGATCAGTTTAGTCAGATTGAATACCTACCGATTAATGGAATTCCGACTTGTCATTCCTTACCCCATCATTGACATGGACTTGCCATCTGATTCGATTCAAGTTCTTACAAAATCATTGAATATTCACTGATGACCCCAGACTACTGTGGGAAAAGTTTATTTTGACGGCCGGAGCAAAGTTCACATGCTGTATGATCACATTAAGGGTAGATAATGCACTCACCTGGGAGCAGATATCAAGTGAAGGGTAAGAAAAGCGTTGTATGCCAAGTAGACTTAGAAGCGAGTCTGTTCCCCTCTTAGATATTGCCGATGCTCTCTTGGGGAATCTATATGTTATGGTCCGGAAGGGGCGTCCATCGTGTCACTAGTGCGTGCACAGGTGCAGTTCATCAAAGGGTTTGTGGACCTGTCGCATCAGATGAGCCACCGTTGCCGGGTTTCCTTTGCAGAACTGCCTGTAGATCATCCCGTCGCTTGAGGGGACACATCACACAGCCAAGCACGAGATCCTCTCGGCTTTGGGATCTCACACGGCTCTAATCAATCCATTGTTTCGAGCTTACCGGCCGCTTCAGACGCCCGATCTACGTTTCGCTTCTCCGTGCTTCGAGCCAATGCCTGACATCATAGCGTATTCATTTAAGTATGAAAGCTCGGCTTATCTTGAAGGGAGCACGACAAGTGCAAGACGTGTTGAGCGATACAGAGTCTACCAATGGAGACGTAAGAAGACTTCACTACAATCTCGCCAGTTGAGATTCGAAGATAGTTCGAAGCCGGCGAACCCAATACTGGGGATTCGGGAAGGAAGAAAGCACGAAGAGTCGGGGGGCGTTTGCAGCATTACTACGATAAAGCATAGTCGCTAGGTTTGTTACTGATTTTCCCACGTGCTGGCCGAATCTTGTCGGCGCTTTGCTGACTGGCTTGGCTGAGATCGAGTGGTTCGCAGTGAATAATTACCTCGCCGGGATGCTTGCTCTATGACCCGTTGGGTTCAAGTCAATTGGGAAATATTCCTTTAGGCCTTTCTCGCGTTGAGATATCCTATAGAAATGGCAATGGTTCGATCATTCTATTTAAGACCACAGTCGCAACCAGCGGCCTCGGTTGCCTCAATTTCAGGCTGACCCTTATATAATTGGGTGTATGTCCATTGATCCAAGCGCAGCGTTGGCGCTGATGTCGTCAATCTACTTAGATTGATTGACTATGGGTGATGGCGGGATTGATTGATTAACGTATCTTCTATCTATTGTCCCGCGACGTTAGTGTGTGACTAGGTACACGGCACAACAAGTGCCAGGCCTGAGAAGGCCGCTTGGCCGCGGCAGGAAGAAACAAGGTCCATATTCGAGGGACACGATCTCATTGCGTAGCATTGCATAGAACTTAACATTCAAGAAAGTACGTAATGAGAACGCTTGTAAAAGAAGAAGACAAAAACGGTCCATTGCCGAAGATGCTTGAGTATTGTGATCGATCGAGGGAGGAGAAATTGCTCTGGGCCTTACCGCGTCTCTTGACCTCATTCCCAGATTGTGCCCTTCGACGGAGTAGGATGTTCTGTTCTGTGCTGCATCTCACGCATATGCAGACCGTTGATGCATCATCTTCATTCGCCAAGTTAGAAAGTCGGTACGTTGACGTGCCACAAGTGGAAGAGGGTTCGGCAGCTCCACACACACGCCGCGAGTCCAGATACAGATCCCACCAGCCAGCCCATCCTGCCACCCTGCCATCCTGCCACCCTGCCTGCTTGCCTGCTTGCATGCTTCTGGACGACCGGCAGGGCCCCTGCTGGGCCCATGTGTCTTGGCCCCTGGTAACCACCACCTTCATCACCGTCAGTGCGTCGCGAGACAAGACAAGCCGAGATGTGTGCATCTAGCGGCGGCCTCGTCGTCGTTTTCTCGGGCAAGCCACGAAAGCAGATGGTCACCCACCAATACACCCCTTCCACTATGAGACCCGCTCTAGCCTCTGCGTCAGATAAGCTAGATGCCATTCTCGCGAGGGAAAGTCCACAAAACGGTCGTTATCGACGGCTGTCTCGCAACCGCAAGTCGATCATGTCGCTCTACCCCGGCAGTCCTGGATATGAACCACATGAAGTCAGGAACGCGCATGTTCCTCTTCGAGTGAAATAAACTACAAAGCTAATGTCGCAGTATGCGCGAACCATTTCCTTGATCCATGGGGCGACGAAAGCTTGATGAGTGTCCTGGTAGACCATTGACAATGGTAGTAGTTTGCGGTACTGGTTCGGCTCGCTAAGCCAGACGAGGGAACATGAGGGTTGAAACAGACCATCTTATTTTAGGCAGGCCTGCAGGCAGATTCTGTGGGATGGAAAAAAGATGGAGTGAAGCATGCTGAGCAACGAAAGGCCATCGCTGCATCGACGCACAGGGATGGCGTAGATCGGATCGTTTGAATGGAAGAAAGCGTCAGCGTGGGTATTTAAAACATGACCCAGTGCCGTTTCCGAGATCCTTGTAATTACTCGATGGCCCACGCAACGCACACCGAGTCGGGCCTGGGGCGAGGCAACTTACTATGGTATGCAGACACCAGACCTCGCCGTGAGGGTGCCCAAGGTTGCCTTGACGCCGACAGGTAAGCTGCGGTGCTCTGGAACCGTGCAACTCCCACTCGAGCAACAACGGTTGTGTGCGTTAGCATGTACCCAGCCGAGCCTGTCGCACGCAGATGCGGTGCAGCGAAGCTGATATTTTGAGACCAGCTGTCCCTGTTTGAGGAAGGTTTCTCCGCACGAGCCACAGCAGCCGGGAGCAGATGTGTCTTAACGCCGCCATCTGTCGGACTGCCACATCACAATGCTGATCGGTACGTACTTCGTACTGGGTTGGTCGCAGGGCGTGGCTGAAAGAAGCCCTCGTATCAAAAGTAATATCATTGAGGGACCGGATCTGTGAATCGGGAGCCACGATAGATTCCAGTTGACACAGCGAATCATCCAGCTTTGACTACTACTGTGACCATGCATTTGTTTCCAGTGTAGTTCCGGTCTGCTGCCCCTACGCCAGTGATTTCGCCCACGTCCCATCAACATCGATCGAGTCGAAAGAATTGCACCGTTGACCCCAGAAGGTCTCAGAAGAGGCTGAGGCAACAGTCTACAATTACTTTGACATTACTCCACTGTGGTAACCGGACCCCTCTGTTATGTACTGACACGTTCATTACATACTCCGAAGTCAGGGATCATATTGTTTCTGCAAGCTGAAGGATGGTACCAACGCATTGTGGCCACACGATGGTTGGTATAGTAGAACCGTACTGGCAATAGCTATCCATCTTTCACGGGCCATACTGCTATAATAACAGGTCATGTGCTGGTTATCCTAAACCTGGACTTCCGCCGCAAAGAAGAAACTCGGAAAAGCCTCCAGTTGAATCCTCGTCTTTGTCCACCAAACAGTTGAATACCCATTCCTCTAGGCCCTACTCCGTGCTCAAATGCTTATGATATATTACACAAGACACCGCTCGACGCCAAAACCCCATTGCTCACTAAACATTCAAGCTCCGTCCTTCTCACTATGGTCCTGATCAGGAATGTAATTCGTCTCCCCTAGCATAGCTGTTGGATGCGAGGTCATCGCCGTCTGAGTGCTGGGCTGTGGTTGGGTAGATACTGTTGGGCCGCTGGTCTGACTGGGTGGTTGGGAGTGACTTCGAGGAGCACCACTTCCTGTAGCCGCATGTAGCCTCTGGTCCAGCGCTTTCAGAGCCAACGCCCTCCTTCTCTCGGCTTCAGCTCTTACACCACCGGGTGCCCCTCTTTGCACGAAGTTGCCGCCTTGCGCAGCAGAGACGTCTGCCTGTGAAAATGGTGTGCAGATCCGCGTAGCAACCAAAACGTTGAAGACCTGTTCTGAGAAAGCGGCAACGACGGGCTTCACGACGCCAGGGAAGAACTCGGCAAATGCGAAGGTCTCGCTTGCATCTCCACGCATTGAAGTCGGTTGTGAAGAGTCGAGGTCCGGGAATATCGTCTTGTAGAAACGCAGATATGTCCAACTAGTAACGAGACCAGAAATTGCCAGAAGGAGAGACGCCGTCGAGAGGATAGGCGTCAGGGTCAGTACAAATACAAGACCAATATAAACCAGAGGGAACTTCGGGACGCGAAGGGATATGATGCCTCTAAAGAGCGTGACTGTGTGTGCCGGCACAAGTTGGCTGAAAGCAACCAGGAAGGAGATTTGGAGCGGTATAGTACCAGCGACAGTCGTCAGTCTGTCATATCACACGTAAGAGTTAGCAAGAGTACTCGCTCGCGTGAGAGATAGTTAGCCAAGGCCTGAGAAGCAAGAGTAACTCACGTCCATCGCTCATTTCGTGTAAGGACAAACAGCATGACCAGAACCAGGAAGCAGAGTATATTAGGTATCAGTGATACCACCAGAAGGAACTTGGCAAATTCTCTAGAAGACCAAGCTCTCTCGAGGTAGCGACCGCCTTGGAAGAGCGTGATACCAGCGATGGCCAAGGTGAATATGTTGCTCTCCACGAGGGTAGTCGTCACAAAGGTCCAAGGATAGAATAGCGATAGTTGGGGAACCAGTGTAAGCCATTCAACGACGATCTCCGAGTTGGCTGACCATTGTCGGTACCGCACAGCCGCACTCAGGACCGACTGCAGAAGCAGAGCTATGAGCAGCACACGAGTTACTGGTGGAATGTTTATTCGAGGCGGCATAGCGGCTGTTGTGGTCTCCGGCGTCAGGCGTCGCCAAAATGCATATGTTCAATATATCTTCTCGGGAACCCGAAAGCAAAAGACACGCTTCACCAAGATCGCGCCGGCAGAAAGTAGGGGTGTTGGCCCAAGCTTTCATTTCAAGGTGAGCCCCATTCATTCACCGCGCATGTGCATGATGGGAGTTATGTACCTAAAGTAGGTAAGTAAGTTACCATAGTAGGGACCTAAGGTTAAAATGCTCCTGCACTTCAGCCCACATCCATCGAACTTGATGATGTTTGGGGTGTAACAGCTGGCGGAATCATGCAATAGGGCAATTATCAGACGAGACTCACGTGCTAAAATACATATCCAGAAGTCGCAAAGCATGTCAGGCTCCGTTGACACTTGACCGTCGGGGTTTACTACGCCTTTCTCAGTCCCTTCTTCCGTCCATCACCCAAAGTGACACCCTTTTGGCTTGAAGTCTTGTCATCGATGGTCTCAGTTCGACATATGGCATCTCCTGGGCTTGAAACACTTAGCATCCAGACAATCTTTCGAGTGAATCAGTCATCTTCCCAAATGGCTGTGCTTGGCTAACTTAGTACTCACGGAGCAAACCATGTGGCATCTCATCAAATTACCTACATCATGCGGGAGACAGTGATCAACGGATAATGCGCTAAGCCTCATCGAGAATACAGGCGGATGGACAGAGATCACCTGGCGATTCTCTTTGCCGATCATGGACCTGGAATGTTTCTGTTTTGTGGAAAGCGGGCCACCCTCCGTGCCTGGCAAGCCGGACAAGCCTCAATGCCCTTTTCGCTCCTTTCGTTGTAGGCATGGGCGTCTGGTCTTCTGGAACCCGATCCTTGCTCGCCCATCAATGCCTCCGAAAGTCACAGATCCACCAACGCAACGAACGAATGCCTTGTTCGTCTTTGCTGAGAGGCTCGCGACTACTCTTCTCGATGCGAACCTTGAACGACCTTGGAAGTCGGGGTACGGACGCTCGCCTCCTCAGCCCAGCTTACTTTATTATGCTTGATCCAATCTCGTTGCCGAAGTGGCACGAGCTAAAGAGCCCGATGGACCCCAGACGGATTTGGTGGAGCACTAGGCATGCACCGCCAAGGCTAGACATAGACAAGCTGTGGCCTGTAGCCCGTAGGGGCCTTGACGAAGCTCGGTCCCCACTGTTCCAGCAGAGTCAAACGAACCCCACGACGGGTGGTCTGGTCTGGTCTGGTCTGGTCACGAAAGCAGTTGTGGTGCGTGGTGTGTCCCTGTCCCCGTCCCCGTCCCCGTCCCCTGTGTGAGATGAGGAGAGGATTTGGTGGCCTGTCGTTCACCTCAACTCCCATGTCTGCAACGCCAGCGGTAAAAAACTAACAGCACTGAAGCGAAGCTCACCCTACCTAAACAAGGTACCCGCGCCGAGGTGAGAACCGCAACGCTGAAACGATCACGGATGCATTCAAGACTTCCCAGCTTGCCCTCTTCGGTGAACGGGCCCCAGCCCCGAAGAGACCGTCCAGGGGATGCCTCCAACTCGCATCTGAAATCTGAATCATCAAATATGTCAAGCAGAGACCGGGACGTGGACCTTTGCGGGTTTTCTTGACAATTGCTTGCGATGCGAGGTGTACATAGTAATTGGTGACGATGACGACGACGCATTTTCAGCACCCATTCATGTACCAGCCTCGACGGACGGGAACGGTACGTTGTACAGACTCAAATTAGACGTACCGCCAGCGTGTTCCGAAGATGGACCCTTAAAGACAGGTTAGGACTGGGTTCATCCATTGATGCGGCACCCCAACTGCCTATCTCTGAAATCCAATCCTACTGTACGGTAAATGCTGGGAATGCAAGCATTCATCTACTACTCACTCTCCTCTCTAGATGCCGTTGGAATACCTTCGGGTCCAGGATTTCCAGTAGTCTTCCCAGATCGAAGAAGCTGTGTTGTTAGTAGCTGTGGGCAAGCGGCAGCCGGCGTTGTCGCCTCATTTGAACCCCAGTCACGTCGAATTGTCTTCAATGCTGGACTACTGTACCTAAAGTACTGCCAGCTTCCAGTCATAGCTACTAAGTAGAGCGGGTACCTTTTGAGTTCTGCAGAGACCAGTACCGTTTTGTGCACTAGACCCGTTTAGAGCCACCAGAGCCACCAGAGCCAAGCACCTTGATCGACCACCAAGGCCTTGAACTTTCCTCCCTCATTCATGTATTCTTCCTGTCTTCAACATCTGCAAATTTCAACGTTCACCCTGCCGGATATCCCATAGGCGCCTATACACGACTGAGAGCCCGTACGCAGCAGTCTTGGACCCATTCGGCCATTCCAGGAAGCGGACCGGAGCGAGTGCCCACAATGAAGGAGTATCTTGACTCTAACAGAGTCAACTTTCTAATTTGGAGGTACGTTTTCACCGTCCCGGGCATTTCAATGTCCCAACACCCGTCCACGCCCGCACATCGCGAGACGCAGCCCATTAACTTCCAACTTCAGGTATCTCATAGAAGGCAGTACGTGACAGACAGCAGATGCATTACAGAGTCCTAGCAGAGACCTGCACACATTATGTGTGCCGGCTCATGCTGTGGATTTCCGTGTCCAAACTAACGTGGAGTTTGCAGATTATCGAGAGACGGCGGTCAAATTCCAAAAGGAGTGGCACATTGAGGCACCCCATCGGGAACTTGAATTCGCGCGCCATGTCAAGAGCCATGCACTTGTCAATACTCTGAACAAAGGCCTCGTCTATAACTCATTAGAAAGAGACTTTGCACAGTCGCAGCAGGTATGTGTGCTCCAAAATCCTAGTTTCTAGCCGAGATGCATGTAGCGAGACATTGAAGCGGAGTCGATCGCGAAATGCGAATGGAGGCACCAGTGTTTCCACACAATTGCGCGGATCCAGCCCAGGGCGAGAGGCACTGACAATTGCGTGCAGGTGCCTCACGAAAATGCAGCGGCAGTGGCCGAAATGATGCAGCTGGGGGTGTTCGGTCCATTAACACCACATCCCTTATCTCTCGAGCGCCCAGAGGAGCCGGAGCATGATTCCGAAGAAGACGCAGAGGGAGATATCGAAACACTCGAAGAGGTCGAAAATTCCCGGAAGCGCCAACTTGACAGGCCACAGCAGCCGCTTCTCAATGGGGGTTCCCCAGCCAAGCGGCCTCGCCTCAGCAATGGCTACGAAAATGGGGTGGATGCAGCCACGGACCCTATGGAACTTGACGGGCAGCATGGCGGCGATAACCACGCTTACCCGTCACCCCTGGAAGGCGAACAAGCGCCGACGCCGATTCCTCGAACTGACGGCCCCGAACAGGGCACACAAGTCGACAAGGTCGAGGAACTGGCTCCGGAAACCACCTTCATCCCTCTTGGATCGGAAGAGGCACCAGTGTCGTCACCGCTGACGACAATGTCCAAAATCAGTAGCGAAAACGCGCCTGTCCTGCTACATTGCCAATGGAACCCCCGAGATCCAACCATCTTGGCTGCTGGTGGAACCGATGCACTAGCCCGGATTTGGACCATCTCGCGTGCGACGACCGCCGACCAAAACCAGGACCCTGCATTCAGTCACGTGAACGGTGCCGTTCCACCGTTCCACAGCTTGATAGAGGACGACATCGGTCCCAAGTCCACCGTCACGGCGATGGCCTGGAACTGGGATGGAAAAGTCATTGCGGTTGCCACGGACTCTGAAACCAAAGGTAAAATCAGTCTCTGGAGTGCCGATGGTGTCAACATCCACCACTTTGAAGTACCGGAATCTCCCATCATAAAAATTCGATGGAGTCCAACCAACTCTGCCATTTTGGGCATTGCACCGGACAACGAAGGCACCCTTGTAACTGTCTACCATGCTCAGACTCCCAATACGGTGTCGCACGTACTGCCGGATCACAACATAGACTCGGACCTCGATGTCGCCTGGACCAGCGAGACAGAGTTCTTGCTGTGTGGAGGGCAGCTGTTGAGGTCTTTGAGATGCGAGGGGGAATCGATTGTTGAGACCAGAAGGTTCGAAGTTCGGGAAGGAGACAGTTTGAGCCAGGTGCATTTCGACTGGAGGTCGAGATTGGCCGCCACCTGTGGGGAGAAGGGCTTTGTCGACGTAAGAGACATCTCTATCAAGCTGTGACCGTTCCTCCTGACTAAAGATGCTCACAGATATGGGATGCCACGGGCCTTCGCCGCGAGATCAAAGCCCACGATGGGGTTGTCACTGCATTAGCGTGGCAGCCGCTGCAGAACGCGCCGTTGGACGACGAGCGATTGCTGGCATCTGGAGGTGAAGATGGAGCCATATTCATCTACAACGCCCTGGCCACTGACGGCAAGCCAAGATGTTCGATGACCATGGGAAACCCCATCGTTGCTCTAGCCTTCACACCCGACGGTGCCTTTATCGCCGGTGCAACGCACGAAAGGATACTGATATGGAAAGTGGGTGATCACAGCATACCACGAGCAAGTTGGAGTAGAATGCCGCATCCTGGGTGGCTGAGCCCGCGAATGAACTCTGACACAGAGGACGAAGACGAGCACTGCCTATGCTGGGATTCAACAGGAAGGAAACTCGCATATGGCGTAAACAGCAGAGTATGTGCAGTATATCTCCCTGATCCCGTGATTATACTAAACTTTGCCTAGCTTGCTGTCATAAACTTTCGGTGACCGGCTTGAGGATTTCATTTGTTTGAAAGGATACACACGACAATTGTATGACCCCTAAGCGACTGGTGTCTAGCGATCGGCTACACGTAGACTGCGCGACGACAAAATTGTCATTCGTCCAACGCTGGATGTTCGAGACATCGTCTTACGGTGGACAGTACCATGGTGTTTCTGAATGAGGGTGCTGACATACATGCTCACGGTCCATTACAAGACCACCAGTGCATGGTTGGCTTGTCGGACGTGCGGAAATCCGGAAACGGATCTGTATTTCATAGTCTGGTGCTCGACACAGAAACAGCAAGTCCTCTTGGTCTGCAATGACCTCCGTCTTTGCGGTATTGCAAGCTATTACGACGTGGGGTTTCCCCCTTTGGTGGTGGTGTATGTACGGCTTACGCGATCACTACAATGGCACGGGAGGGGAAAGGGGCATGATGAACATGATGAACGACTGGCGGTTCTCATTCTGGCGTCCTTGAATATCCCAAGGGACGGGCAATTTGGGGCATATTGGAGCATGTACAACAAAACAGGAGTATTTCCCCATGAGCGGCTGGCAGCGATACATAGTAAAAGCATGATCATATTAAACACATTGATTTCATCGATTTACGGAATTACACCATAACGGAATCAGATGACATGACCTCCTTATCTTGCATGTCAGCAATGCAATTGTCGACGCCGTTCTCCTCCGATGTGTTAAACCTTGCAATATCTCATCTTGTTGCACTGATCAATACTCTGGGTATGGCACTACGTTGTGGCCTTATTACGTTATCCTCCTGGAATTATCTAAGTTAATACTTTAGAGCAGAACTCCATAGTCGATATCCACAAAAGATAGTATCGAACACCGCGAACTAAACCTTTTGCAGTAAGAGCTATGCACATACGTTCAAGCCTACGAACGGACAGCATCTAGAACGACATGATCGCAAACGTTGTGCGTGAAGGCTTAGAGAGGGATTCATCTTCGTTTTTGGGATCTCAGTGTTTAATAATAGTCTAACACGAAACAGGTAGTTGATATCAACCGCCACCTCATCCAGATTCTGCGCGAACCCGCTCCTCTAGCATGTTGTCTGGACAATATCGACCTTGCTGAAGGCACCAAATATGTCTTGGGCGTCTTATATGCGCAAGACTCTCTTAGTTGTCTTTGTCTTTGCTGCTTTTCTTGTTGTCTTGAATGGGGAGTTTCGACGCGTGTTTCTCGACTACTCTTTGGATGCCATCGCAGCCCATCTTGAGGACATCCATTCTCGGACCATACGAAAATCGCACGACTGCGTCTTCATTAGCGGCATGTTCATTGTCGGAAATGTCAGTATGGGTAACCTACAGTGATGGCAAGGACTGTCGAACAGATCGCGGCGTCTCGAGGGGTTCAAGTCGAAGAAGATACCGGGAACTACGATAACCTTCTCCTCAAGACATGCCTGGAAGAAGTTCAACCCGTCCGCAATTGCGTCAGGGAGGCCTTCAAGGTTGAGCCATAGGTAGAATGTGCTGTCGGGGACGTATTTGATCACGAAGCCCATGTCACGAAGACGCTTGACCACGTAGTCACGCTTCTCCTACACGTACCGTGTTAGTCGAGGTTCCACCAAGTACTAACCGAGAGAGAACTTACACGGAAGTGCTTTTGGAGCGCAACCATCTCCTTCTGAACCAGGCTTGGCTCAAGCATGGGGATCGCTGCCTCCTGGAAAGGTGCATTGGCTCCACCATCAAGGTAGGAGCCGCAAGACCCGATACTAGAACAGAAATCAGCCTTTTCCTTAACTTACATCATCAGAAACTTCTTGGACCACTTACGCCTTGATGAATTCCTTGGGGCCCAAGATCCACGCAATTCGCCAGCCGGGCAAGCGGAAGCGCTTCGTGAGCCCGTCGATGATCAGGACATCATCCTCATCGACATCTTCGATGTTCTCGGCAGCTGAGATTGTGGTCCCGTCACAGTTACTCGTGTAGTTGTAACCGGAATAGAACTCATCGCTAATCAGCGTAGCTCTTCCACGGCATATATCTTGTATCTCAGCCAACTCAGGATTGGCGACCACCCGGCCAGTAGGGTTTCGGGGGTTCGAAGTGAGAATAACAGAGGTACCACGTGCAATCTCGGTAGCTACAATGTCAGGGTGAATGTGGTATCCATCCTCTTCACTCAGGGGCGTGGGGATGGCAGCGAAGTTCTTGAACAACGACAGCATCTCGCTGTACGCAGTGTAGTCGGGGATGAAGAAGCCTACGTAAGCATTGTTCAATACGGCTGCGATTCGAATCAGACCAGCACGACCTCCGGGCACAATGGCCACATTCTCCCATGAGTAGAGCGAGTCCTTTCCCTTTCGGTGCATCTCGTTATACATACGGGCAACCGCCACACGAAGCGGTTTGATGCCCGCGGTCGGGCCATACTCTCGCGCAGCGGTAGTCACGTCGATCTTGCTTGGGCGCTGGAAGCATCCCTCGATGTCATCCTCGACCTCCGGTGCTCCTTGACCTAGGTTTGCCCACTTCTCCGGCTCGTCGAGGAAGCCGTATTCGCCAGCTCGCTCCGTGCACCAGACCACACCTGTGGAGGCTCTTGTTGCGTCAAGGCCAGCGTGGGGTAGATGCCCCTCGTGTGCAGCTCGAAACTGACGGTGGATCTTGGAGTTCGTCTCTGGAGTATCTCAAGTTAGCCTCATGCGTGTCTGGACCCTAGTACATTATGTATGCCAAGAGCTGTTGTGGCTTTCAATCTTGAGCCGCCCTGATCGTCAACGCCAAGATGTTGTTAAGTGGTACGGCCAAGCGAGATCTGCCCGGAACGGATCGTTTGTGTTTCAATACAGCGCGAGTGAGGAGGTGTAGGAATGGGATGGAATGGGAGTTATACCGCTGGCGCTAGGCTCGCCGATGCTAAAACGTCTGGTTGCTGGACGGGGAACACCCGTGTTCCGGTTCATGGAAAATTTCCTATTGTTGAACATCTTGACGGCTGGTGTAGATACTTTACTGCTTGAAGTTGCTACCCAAAGATGTGGAAAGCTGAGGTATCTTATTTGCGGAGGGGATGCCTCTAATTGCCCCAAGCATGAGAGAGCTTAGCTTGCGCAACTTGACTAAGAAACCCCAAAAGATACAGTCCTGAATACGAAATGCCTCACTGAAACGGGGGTAGATTCACAAAAAGAAAGGAGATATCTTCAGCTTCTTGCCTGAAGCGTCACCGACTCTTTCTCATGCGAAGTGGGGGGTGTCACAAAGTGCCACACTTTAGGTCCTACCTTTGTGGGACGCAGAGTGCTACTACTTCACCTACATCCATCCAATGCTTTTGATCACCGAATTTTGCCAATTAGGTGACTTTGGGCTGCAGGAGATTGAGGCAGCGCATGCAGAGACGAGCGAATTTGGTACAAAAGCAAGGAAATGCAGACGATGCTGTCGAGAATGGAGAATAGCGGATCAATGCATCTATGGCACAGTCTACAACATTGAAAACTTACTGTGATGCTGTAGTTTATACTAGAGTGATATCGATATTCAGACATGGTTCTCAGCACGGGCGGATGCAAACGAAGTATTTCGACTCGTGTGTAGACTTAGAAGACACCAAAGGTCATCTTATCAACATATCTGAATTTGTCTGAACATACGGATACCCTGCTGGAGAAGCCCGACTGAAACTCCTCGAAGCCCAGACATTGCGAGTTTGCACACTGTTCAGAAAGGAGGGGTATTTGACCCCACGGACAAGGATGAGACATTTGACCCAGAGAAGAAAAGATCGACTAGTCTCCAAACGCGTCTACTGAAGTCATTAACGCGTTGATTGAAAGTTCCATGTCGTCTTGGCGTTCCTCGACAACCATCACGACATAAACCGCCAACTTCATATTCGCGCAAAGATTCCATGCCAGTCACTAGTCAACCACCCAAATGGCGCTCATAGTAGACAAACACCGGCCTCGGTCTCTCGATGCATTGACATACCATGAAGAGCTCTCAGAGCGCCTGCGCTCCTTGGTACGAACGGAGTCCTCAAATGCGCGATACATGGAACTCTAACACACCCTCACACTAGGCACAAAGCGGCGACTTTCCGCACCTCCTCGTCTACGGACCCTCAGGCGCCGGCAAGAAGACACGCATAGTAGCTACGCTCAAAGAGCTCTACGGGCCGGGTGTTGAGAAGATCAAGATCGACGCGCGGGTCTTCCAGACGAGCAGCAGCCGCAAACTCGAATTTAACATCGTCGCCTCGGTCTACCACCTAGAAATCACACCATCGGACGTGGGCAACTACGACCGAGTCGTGATCCAGGACCTGCTCAAGGAGGTGGCGCAGACCCAGCAGGTCGACCAGTCGGCAAAGCAGCGCTTCAAGGTCGTAGTCATCAACGAGGCAGACCATCTCACGCGCGATGCGCAGGCGGCGCTGAGACGGACCATGGAGAAGTACAGTCCGAACCTGAGGTTAATATTACTGGCGAACAGCACGGCGAACATCATTGCGCCCATCCGCAGTAGAACGCTACTGGTGAGGGTTGCGGCGCCGACGGTCGATGACATCTGCAAGTGCCTGGCGGTCTCGGCGAAGAAGGAGGGGTGGCCGGTCGTTGAGGTCTTGCACAAGAGGATTGCGGAGGAGAGTGGACGGAATCTCAGAAGAGCCCTACTGATGTATGAGGCGGTGCATGCACAGAAGTATGTTGTGTCCTGTACACAAATTTCAGATCAAGTGCCTCTACTAAACTACAACAGCGAGAAAGTCACAGACGACACCCCGATACCGCCCCCTGATTGGGAGGCTCTGATCAGCCAGATCGCGAAGGAGATCATGGAAGAGCACACACCGGCACGAATCCTCCAGGTCCGGGCAAAGCTCTATGACCTCCTGACGCATTGCATACCGCCGACGACAATCCTCAAGACCCTCACTTTTAAGCTCATTGCCTTGATAGACGATGATCTCAAGTGGGAGGTGATCAAATGGTCAGCTTTTTATGAGCACCGCATCAAGATGGGCACCAAGGTCATCTTCCACCTCGAAGCTTTTGTCGCGAAGTTCATGAGGATATTTGAGATGTATTTAATGGAGATTGGTATGTAGGCCATATGTTTTCGATAAGCCGGCGTTGGTTTGGTAATGACAAAGCGGAATATTGTTTGGCCTGGGCTAGACTAGATCATCTGAATGCAAAATGCTCTACGCGAGGATCCGTCGTTCCTTTCTGTCTCTTTTTGCTTGATTTGTCATTTCAATGCCCTTAACCACCCACTGTGACTCCCAAAGTGGCATGATTAGGAAAATTTGAGGCGTTGTTTGTGAATTTTCGCGTATGGGACAGTGCCATTGCTTACCACGGCCCATGGATATCAACATCACCGCCAACCCGGTTCTCCTTTTCATCGGCTTGGACACCATGGCGACCATCACACCGACCACTATATGCTCTAGTGAAGCGCATTTCACTACCCAGACGGTGTGTTTCACGATGTATTTCTTCACCTATTCACATGGGTTTGCAACCGTGGAAGAAAAGAGGCGGCTAGATCGCAATATGGCGGCTTGGACACCTCAAAGATATGTTGATGCTAATTGGTCTCCATAAATATTGACATAGTCTCAGAAACCCACGAGGCTCTTAGAGTTTTCGTACCGTTGCTGAGTGACACCACAGACAAGTTGAGCAAGCCATCTAGTACAGGGTGTTCGAGATGGACGGGAATTTGGGTTCATGAAGTGCTGCAAGTTGAACGGCTAAATAGACCCGCGAGTGGCCGCCGTAGCAACAGCTGATAGCCGTGTCACGTACATCATCATGTAGATGAGATCTGAGGTTAGACTAAACCCAGTGGGCGCTTAGAGTTTGCGGACTGCTTCATGTCCGAAATTGGCATAGTTTATTCCGCGGGGAAGGGTGATCCCGGAAAGTAGCTGGCTACCTAGTGGCGTCCATGAACTCTCCTTGTTCAATTCCGAGCGAGCATGACATTCGATCCTAGGAGCCGCATCGTAACCGAGGGCCTTCCGGTTGGGCGGGAGTTGTGCGCTCTGGACTAGTGCAAGTGGAAATACGTAACCGCAGAACTGGATCGGCCCAGCAACATAATCGTGGTTCAAGCTAGGCCAGAGACACAATCATTGGGATGGTTGATAGGCATCGTTGCTATTCTAGTTACCTACTCTCAGGGTTCATTGTGGGCAGCCTTAGTCGCCAGAAGCGAATACGCGTCACCTAAGCCGCAAGAAATCTCATCAATGTGCTTCTGCTTGCTCTAGTTACGGATGTCGCCCTGCACGAGAAAAGATATCATGTAGAGGTTGTTACTTTAGTCTAGCCTCTTAGGTCGAAGGTCGAAGATCCACTCATGTTTGTTGCTAAGCAGCCACTGGAGGGATGACGAGCATTCCCCGCGTTGAAGAAAGGGTCAAGTCCTTGCGAGATGACTAGAAGAGCACTGTTTCAAACAGCAAGCTAGCCATGTTGTCCATATGTCTGTTAGTAGATGGCTATCTCGTGGAGGTTCATCGACTTCACAGTAGGGTTTTGTCTCTGATTTGTGCGTCCTCCTGCTTGGAATAGTAGCAAAGGAGCTCTAAGGAATCGCGGGGTGATATACGGGGGCGTCCGGGCCACAGAACCCCAAGAGCCTTTCATGCGGGGTTGAGGGGAAGCAATCCACAGGGCACACATACGTACCTAGGTAGATACCTAGGCAAGTAGGGTTACCACGTAATCAGTAAATCAAGGGGTCCTGGGAAGTACGGCCAAGATCACGCTTCCTATCAAGCGGCTGGCAGGACCGGTGTATGTAATGTGTTGAGACGAATACGTACCTAAAGCTGTACAATGTCAGCACAACTGCATGGAAACCGTGCTATCAAGCAGTTTGCAAACTCGTCTAGAACTGCAGCAATAGCAGCCCGAGAACCCGTTGCAACAGGCTCATCAACGGCGCATGCGGCATTGACTTCCACCTGCTTGTCGCGGCATGCATTGATTCGGGCCGGAGAGACACAATTACCCTAGAGGTCCTAGACCATGCACAGTAAGTAGTATTGCCCAGCCTGATCAATACTTTTATCGCCTAATCTGGTCAGCAGCTTAGGCTGAACCGTCTTGCCGGAAGCCTCGCTGAGCCAAAGAAAGGACAAAGTTCGGATCTGATGGCGAGTTTGGGTATAGCATCTAGATGAGTAGGTATACAAACAGTGCAAAATCGATATCATATGACAGATCTAGCCCCGGCACACATGGATTACAAGGAGACGTCGCAAGCTTCGAGCTGCAAGGCGTGGCTCGAGGGTCGAGGGAAGGGTGTAACTTTGTCAACCTGGCCCAGAGGAATGACTGTTGGGGAAATCTGCACTCTTCGCGGTCGAGCGGAAGCGAATGGTCCACATAGGCACAGAAACCCCGGTCTTGGTAGCCAGCTAGTGCAGCAAGGTCTCCAAATGCAGGGCCCAAATGGGACCATCCATTGCTCAATTCCAACCTCTGCCATTAGTTCGCCGTAATAGAAAAGTACTTTGCTCTCCCCGGCGATAGATTGAACGGACCTCGCTTCTCCTTCCCTCCTCTTCGCTCTTCTCAACATATCCCTTGATAACTTGCTCTTCATATAATCAACGTCGTTCTTCATCAAGCTGCGTTAGCACAGCAAGCAGCTCCTGCGACCTTGCGATCTCACACCTTCGAGCTCGACTGCTACCCCGCATAGCACCGGATACTCACAAACAACTCCCGCCAAGATGGCTGAAGGCAAGACGCCCGTGGTTGCGGAGGCCCATGAGGTCGACACCTTTCGTGAGAGACCCAATCCTATTAGAAGTCGTAAGAGACAGCAGAACAGACTTACTAATGGCATACCTACAGATCCCCCGCAGAAGATGCTTGATAGTAGGTTTGCTTGAGCGCCCAGGCAAGTCGTATTGTGTAAGTCAAAGCTGACATCTGCACAGAGCACCCCAGCAAGCCTCATATCGGGAGTAAGTCACATGAGTAGCTATCAGCGCAATGAAACATCTTGAACTCAACTGGTTGTAGGCATGGATGAATACCAGCAGCTGTATAAGGAGTCCATTACAGAACCCGATAAGTTCTGGGGCCGCATGGCCAATGAGCTCTTGAGCTGGCAGCGTCCGTTCGAGACCGTTCATACTGGATCTCTGGCCAATGGTGACAACGCTTGGTTCGTTGAGGGTCAGCTCAATGCTGCTTACAACTGTGTTGATCGACATGCTATCAAGGACCCCAACAAGGTCGCCATCATCTACGAAGCTGATGAACCTAGCGACGGACGAACATTGACTTACGGCGAGCTTCTACGGGAAGTGAGCAGGGTCGCATGGACTTTGAAGAATATGGGTGTGCAGAAGGGAGACAGTGTCGCCGTCTACCTGCCAATGATTCCCGAGGCCATCATTGCGTTGCTCGCCATTACTCGTATCGGCGCAGTCCACTCTGTTGTGTTTGCTGGCTTTTCGGCAGACTCGCTGCGTGATCGAGTCATCGACGCCAAGTCCAAGGTCGTCATTACTAGTGACGAGGGAAAGCGTGGTGGGAAGTTGATTGGCACCAAGAAGATCGTCGACGATGCGCTCAAGCAGTGCCCTGATGTTGCTCACGTGCTTGTCTTCAAGCGAACCGGAACTGAAGTCCCTTGGACCGAGGGTCGTGACTACTGGTGGCATAAGGAGGTTGAGAAGTGGCCTGCCTACATTGCTCCCGAGGTCATGAGCTCCGAAGACCCTTTGTTCCTCCTTTACACTTCTGGTTCGACTGGCAAACCCAAGGGTGTCATGCACTCAACCGCTGGCTATCTCCTCGGCGCTGCCATGACTGGCAAATATGTCTTCGATATTCATGATGGCGACCGATACTTCTGCGGTGGTGATGTGGGTTGGATCACTGGCCATACCTATGTCGTCTATGCTCCTCTACTCCTCGGTGTCTCGACTGTAGTCTTCGAGGGTACACCCGCCTACCCCAACTTCTCCCGCTACTGGGAAATCATCGAGAAGCACAAAGTCACACAGTTCTACGTAGCGCCCACTGCATTGAGATTGCTTAAGCGTGCAGGGGACGATTATGTCAAGGCGCATATGCCTGAGTTGAGAGTCTTGGGGTCTGTCGGTGAGCCTATTGCTGCTGAAGTCTGGAAGTGGTACTTTGAGGTTGTTGGTAAGGAGGAGGCGCATATTGTCGACGTAAGTTGATATGACACTATGCTACGGAAGTCTATGCAACTAACTAGTCTAGACCTACTGGCAAACCGAGACAGGTTCTAACGTCATCACACCCCTTGCTGGCGTGACTCCCACGAAACCGGGTAGTGCCTCTCTCCCCTTTTTCGGAATCGAACCTGCCATCATCGACCCCGTGTCGGGTGATGAGATACACGGTAACGACGTCGAAGGAGTGCTGGCATTCAAGCAAGCGTGGCCTAGCATGGCACGCACTGTCTACGGCGCACACAAGAGGTACATGGACACATATTTGAACGTATATAAGGGTTATTACGTAAGTTGTTTCCAGTCCATTATTTCGATTTCGCAGCGCGATGCTAACTTCTCCGCAGTTCACTGGTGATGGCGCCGGTCGAGACCATGAAGGGTTCTACTGGATCAGAGGCCGAGTCGATGATGTCGTCAACGTTAGTGGCCACCGCTTGTCGACCGCCGAGATCGAGGCAGCCCTCATTGAGCACCATGCCATTGCTGAGGCAGCGGTTGTCGGTGTAAGCGATGAGTTGACCGGCCAGGCTGTCAATGCTTTCGTCGCCATCAAGGATGGAACTGAAGCTTCTGATGCGCTTCGCAAGGAGTTCATTATTCAAGTGCGGAAAAGTATCGGCCCCTTTGCTGCGCCGAAAGCAGTTTTCATCGTCCCCGACCTGCCAAAGACTCGAAGCGGAAAGATCATGCGACGTATTCTTCGAAAGATTCTAGCAGGCGAGCAAGATTCGCTCGGTGATACCTCGACGCTCTCTGATCCCAGCGTGGTCGACAAGATCATCAAGATCGTCGCTGATGCGCGTAAGAAGTAATAGACATATGTTTTTGATGAGAGGGGGAGCTCCTATACCATACCTTCAACCTCATTGGTGCTGAGGCTTTGGGCAGAATGCGGGAAAATTGTTTACATGCGAGATAGCTACTATTCGTAATAAGCCATTGACTTTCGAGTTTGAACACATCCAGCGTTGATACTTCTTCGTGCACGTACTTCTGGTAGGTTCACTGCTCATACTTTGAGAGTTGGCATATTCTTTGCCCTAAAGACTGGTCATCCTGCGGAACCCATGTTAGGATCCCTCCTCGCTGGGCGCTGAAGCCTATAGCGATAATGATTCCGGCTTGCGACGGACATGGCCAACACAGCCACCCTCTTTCCCGGGCATGTGGTGGGACGGGACCCACCGGTCATTAGCAGGCGGGGGTTTAAATAGACATGATCTCAACTGCTCAGCTCACTCTCCAATCACCTGTCGTTGAGAGCTAAAACGCAAGATGCAAAATGCATGAGATCTCGAGTCTGACGCCACCGGTAGTCTGTCTGACTTGAAGATCGTAGATGGACGCGTAACAGATCGTTCTTGGCAGCGCACAACTCAAGCAATAGTAGGAGATGCCAGCGTCATCATGTAAATAGTTCAAGACTCTTGGGAGGTATGCCGAGGGCGAATGGTGGCGATGTGATGGATAACCGTTACTACGCATACCTTAAAGCAGTTCGTGAAGATGAGACAAGTGCAAATCGGGTTACGGAGCTACGACGACCCATGCACAGTGGCACTTAATACGATGTGTCCCCACATACTTGTTTTAAGCTTGTTCTAAGCTTGTTCGAAGCTTTATTCAGACGGCCTGCCCCCGTATCTCATCTCAGCACTTCAAAGTTGGATGAAGTGTTACTTCGATATCAGAGACTTTCCGTCCAGGAAATTGGACAACCCACTCATTGTTCATCTCTTCTCTCCCTTACAGCAGATTTGAGCTAAGTCGTCGCCTTTCCACGCCAATCCATCGACAACAGAGGAGCGACAGTGGCTTAGGAAAAGGCGGGATTTTCTCGGGCGTTTTTCTTTCATCCATGCCTACCTAGGTAGGTATCCGCCATCTGCCATCGGCCCTCGTTCGCTCACGGCTCCTGCTGGCGCCAACGCGCTTACTGACACGTCCAAAAAAAGCAGTAGTACAAGGTGCCCCCTGTTCCCTAACTGTGCCGTAACACACGCCGTGAAAGCCGTGAACGCCGTGAATCCACTTGTTCAGATCCCAGATCCCAGATCCCAGATCCCAAAGCCCACCTTACTTACTCAGTCAACGCTAGATCCGTACCTAGACAACTTCAAGGTTGGCAGTCCTCCTTCCTACCTGCGTAGCCACCATTAGCCTTCTTCGCTCCGAGGAACCACCACTCTTGGGATTGCGACCGTCTGGTTTCTCGATCTTTCTGTATTTCTTACGTTTCGCGGTCAATCGCTGGAAGACATCCGCGTCCCTGGGCCAACGGTAATACAACGAATCCAACTGCCTGGGCCATAAATCTAGCCCGGAAGAGCGGCATCTGAACAGTCTTAGCCAAAACAACACCACCAATGCTGGCGCGAGGAGCAGTGTCCTGGTAGATCGGCATAAGCTGGATTCGTCGCTATCTTTTCGTGCTTCTTCTACCCAATAGCAAGATAAATCTTTACTGTCGACTTCTTGTGCAATTTGGAGTAGCCGGAAGAGCGGCTGCTGCCAGGCTTCTATTCCTCCATTGCAGTGCAGCCGGCTCGTCTTGCCAGCGGGACTGCCAAGTCTGCTCGAGTTTCTTGGACACCACCCCGTTGCGTCGGCTGTCTCGGGCGGCTCGTACTTGCCCTCTTCAACCTCTAGAAAAGCATTTCGCCTGGCGCTTCTCATTAACAGCTTGAACTCGTTTTTTCCTTCTCAACTTTGATGGTGTTGTAGCTCCAAGGAAACGTCCCTCTCGTCGGGGCCGACAAAATGCGCAATATTTTCAGCGCCGCCGCCGCAGTCATTCTGTTGACATTCACGCACTCTTCAGAAGCGCATTCAACCAAGAGAAATGCTTTAAACTACCTGACTCGAGTCGAGGAACCAGTCCTTCATACACGTTCGCATCGTGTCAACGCCTACTCGTCGTTCGACCTTACTTTCTTCCTCCACGGCAAAAACAAGAAGATACGCTTGTCATTAGAACCTAATTACGATGTAATAACAGAGAGCACATACGTGCAATACCTAGGCCCAGACGGTACAATAGAGCACGCAGAGCCCCTTAAGCGGTCGGACCACAGGGTCTACAAGGGCGATGCCTTCGTCGAGCACCTGGGTCATTCGGAATGGATAAAGGCAGGCTGGGCCAGAGTATCAGTTCACCGCGATGGAGACAACCCGATATTTGAGGGTGCTTTTCGGATAGATGGCAATCACCATCACGTACAGACCAGCAAGAGCTACCGGAAAACGCAGCACGACGAGGATCCTATAATCGACATCGCTGATGATGAGTACATGGTCGTCTGGAGGGATTCCGATATAAAACCCGACTATGGGCATGGAGAATTGAAGCGCGGACTGGGGGGTACGACATGTCAGTCCGACCGGTTGGATTTCAACAACGACCTCGATCATCCTGTCTTCAGTGGTGTTGATCTACGCGACATCACCCCAGTGGATGGTGGCGCTCTGTTCGGTCGCGATTCGATTGATGGTGGTACCACTGGTGGAAATGGAGCCGGAGTCAACCTGGTCAGCACGATTGGGTCAACGGATGGTTGTCCGACTACACGAAAGGTAGCTCTAGTCGGTATTGCCACTGATTGCACATACACCGCCGATTTCGACTCGGACGAGGACGCAAGGAAGAACGTTATCCAACAAGTCAGCACCGCGTCTCACGTATATGAGAGCACCTTCAACGTCTCCTTAGGCATTGCTAATCTAACGATTAGCAAAGCCGCCTGTCCGGCAACCGCGGCTGCAAGCGCTCCATGGAATGTCGCGTGCAGCGACAATGTTACCATCACCGACCGCCTCAACCTATTCTCCGCATGGAGGGGACAGTACAATGATACCAATGCCTACTGGACTTTGCTGAGCACCTGTCATACGGACGCTGCCGTTGGCTTAGCATGGTTGGGCCAGCTTTGCGTCACAGGTTCTCAAGCATCTAGTTCAAGCGATGGCAATGAGACGACCGCCGGCGCAAATGTAGTAGTGCGAACCTCGACCGAATGGCAGGTCTTTGCCCATGAAACCGGTCATACTTTTGGTGCTGTTCACGATTGCATATCAACCACCTGCTCTGATGGGTCGTCTACCATGCAGAAGTGCTGTCCCCTCAGCGCCTCTACTTGCGATGCTAATGGCGTATACATGATGAATCCCTCCACGGGCAGTGGTATCACGGCCTTCTCTCCTTGCTCAGTTGGAAACGTCTGTTCTGCCTTGGGCCGGAACAGCGTCAAATCCTCGTGCTTGAGCAACAACAAAGACGTTGTCACCGTTACAGAAAGTCAATGTGGCAATGGTATTGTCGAAGCGGGAGAAGAGTGCGATTGCGGAGGTACGGACGGCTGCGGCAACAATGCCTGTTGCGATGCCACAACGTGCAAGTTCAAATCGGGTGCGGTTTGCGATCCTGAAAACGAAGAATGCTGTACAGACCAATGTCAGCTCGCGTCTGGTGGTACCATCTGCAGAGCCAGCACTGGAACCTGCGATCCTCAGGAGACTTGTACCGGGAGCGCAGCCACATGCCCGGATGATGCCAAGGCTCCGGATGGCCAATCCTGTGGTACTGACGGTGCAGGCCTCACGTGTGCCTCCGGCCAGTGTACATCCCGAGACCTACAGTGCAAGACCATTGTGGGTACTCTTACTACCAACAACGACACCTACGCTTGCAACTCACAAGGCTGTCTGTTGTCTTGCGCGTCTTCCCAGCTGGGACCGAACACATGTTACAACATGCAGCAGAATTTCCTCGACGGAACTATTTGCCAAGGCGGTGGTCACTGTTCCAATGGTCAGTGTGAGGGATCCAACTTCGCAAATGAAGTCGGCAGCTGGCTCAGCGATAACAAGAACATTGTGATCCCGGTAGCCTCGGTCATTGGGGGTCTGCTATTAATCGCCGTTGCCAGTTGCTGCTTGAATTTTTGTCGACGGAGGAGGAGAAGGAACAGGGTTAAGCCAGTACGGCCCAACCCAAGTTGGCAAGGTAGCTCAGCTTGGAACGCTGCGAACGTGGCCAGACCAGCACCGGCCGCGCAAAAGACGAGACGCGACCGAGGGCCGCCCCCGGGGTATGCGCCCTACCCGGGGCCGCAACAGAACGGCATGAGTCGGGCGGCCACCGCACGGTATGCGTGATCATGACTATCGAAAGGGAGAAAAACTGGGCTGGAGACTGGTATTCTTGATCGACCGGGCTGGGTACTGGACGCCGTCTTGGACATGACCCGGGCGGGATCAGGTTCCACGACATGAACCTACTATCAATGGAGTTTTGGAGTTGCGGTTATGCATGACGGACTGGTTAGTTACATGGGTACTCTTGCATACTGTTCTTATATATGTGCCCTCAGCAGCACTTGACGGAACAGATGGATTGGACAGGATCTTTGCATTGGGAAGGAAGTCAGTGTGTTGTTAAGATGACATAGGATACCCCCAAACTGGTATTATTATTAATATCAGTATAGTATTTCCATTGAGAGTGCAACGAAACCCCAAGTGGCCACGGTGATTGATATGCATTGAGTTGAACTTTCCGTGGTTGTACTACGTGGAGAAATAGTGGAAGGAACTTTGATGATTCTATGAAGCAGCTTACAGGTCTCATCTTGAGAGCCATACACATCTTAACTACGATCAGGGGAATGCGTCACTGCTGGTGCCACGGGTTCGAATCTTCTCAGTGCAGTCACAGTAATGACATCCCTTTCCCCAATATCAATTACTTGTTCACAAGAGTCATGTTCCACGCGTGTCTGAGAACCTATCGTCCGAGCTATCACAGCCCGGAGCTTCGAAAGAGCGAATCACCGGATGGGTGAGGATGTTCATTGGCGTTTCGTTTTAGCTTGGGCGCACACTCCAAGGCTGAGGAGGCGGTGACGCCGACGGACAGGAAACTCGGCTTGCGACTGCCGAAGGAAAGGGTCTGAGAGCCAACGACACTATTTACTTTGATTTAGTATTTCGTGACGTCGTGCTCGGACTCTTCTACAAGACCGCCGTCCCTGCGCGAGACTTCTGTTCTGGACTTGACCTTGCCCGCACCCTACCAAGTGGAAGTCTGGGTTTTGCCCCCAAAAAAAACCAAAAAAAGAAAACCTCCCAGTCGCTGTCGCCATGCGCGATGATAGCAGTACTAGGCGATCTTCAACCTGTCCCCGAAGCGTTTCCAGCGCTGGGAAGGGAGCTACGTGTCCGGGTACTTATAAGGGAACTGGGCGCGCCAACGCTGCTGGGGTCTCAGTATCATCTCAGTATCAGACGAAGAATACAGGGTTATGTCGCGGAGAATCCGTCCACATGTGATGGACCAAGGAATGATATGGACACATTGGCCAGAAGGCAAAAATTATAATATCTGAGCACATAGGTGGGGAGAAGATGGATAGTTTGGTTTGGTATCAGTCTGGCTTTTTGGCGATGGTCCTACGGAGAACCAATACTGTGGGAAACAAGCTACTCGAACAGGTATCGCAGTACGATAACTATGGAAGCGCAAATGGTTCTACAAAGCATGCTGGTGTAGCTGATAGCCTCAACGGTGAGGAGACGAGTTTTCCCAAGGGTGACGAACGGAAAGATTTAATGCGACCTGGTGGCTTTGTCTTATGTTGCTGGTTTAACCTCGCCGTGGATATCTATGGCATTTGCAAGCAGGTGTGTTAGTTATTGCCAGCTACTTATCTGTGAGTAAGTGAGGAATAAACTGTTGGGTCTGGACTGCGTTATATGACAACCACAAATTGGTCGAGGGTAGAGTGTAGCGCAAGTTTCGCGTAAGTCGCAATGACACTTGATACTGCTCTGATCGAGAGTAGACGGAAGAAGCTGGTATTCTTTCGACTAGCCTTAGTGAGTATCTTCCTACCCGGGTCTGTGTATAGTGCGCGCACAGATTTAGGGGTGCTCTAAGCGTATGCGCCTCAACGTCCGAGCTCAAGCTGGGGAAACGATAGTTTACAGAAAGCGTGGCTCTTTAGTCATAAATCATAAATCATAAATGTTAATGGGTTTGGTGCCGGTAAGAGCGACAGAGTGCATGTTGTCTAGTGTACTTTGCATGCGAGCGGGTGAAGGTAACCACTAGTATCTCCCCGAGAAGCTTTCGGACGGTGAGGAGCAGCAGCACACATGGCTTGGACCTTCTATGATGTGGCTGGTCTGATCGGAAATCTCAAACCAACGCGTGTGGACAACTAGAGGTGAATATACGGTCAGATCTTTCGTGCGTTGCACAAGAAAGACAAGCTGTTCAGAAGCAACGCCAGGATATCAAGACATTGTCATTCGACAATAATGCACGCGGTCTTCCGGTTGCGGAGCCGTTATCAGGATGTATCCATAGGGGTCGTTATTCTTGGTTCGAAACGCAGAACATCTGGATTTCGTGTGTGATGGTACCGGAGAGTAGCTGTGGAATTTGGGACAAGCAATGTGTGAGACTCCAATGGTCAACAACAAGGGAACAGGTATGTATTCCATGACATATTAGGCTTATATGACTGCCGATGACGTGCAATCCGCAGCCAAAGCCGTTGGAGGTGAGTATTGGATCAATGTTGATCAGGACAAGTTCACTATGCCGTTTGGCCGCCTCGACCTCGACCTCGACCTCGCGGAACGCCACTGTGCAGTTTCCGGCCACGCACATTCCGGACCCTGGTTCGAAACAATCCATGTGAAGATTGAAGGTCATCTGAGCACAGTCAATGTATATGACGGGTGAATTTCCAGAAGGAGAGGCATTATCAGGTCATGTGGATCCCTGGTGATCCCCCAAACCCTGACGCTATTCCTGAATCGAAGTTATCAAACCTGCCATTGTAGGAGGTCTAAGCCGCAGAGAATCTGAAGGAGTTCTATATATTAATTTCAAGATATCCAATAGGTTCGCAATACCAGGAGGGAAATCTAGCGAACGAATCACAGCGCTTCCGCCATCTCTCAGCACCAAGAATCAGCCCTTACACAGTACTTCTATGTGTGCATCTTGACACATTGGGAAGGACACAAACAATTACCCGGTCGAGCAAACCCGCTTCAGCGGGAAGCCAGCTCGAGTATCTCTCCGATGTGATGTGTCATTTGCTCAAAACTATGTGGTATGCCGAACAGGTGCAGAATCTCCACAATAAGCACTACGCGACCACTTTGACTGGGCCAGGCGTGACTTCGACATGGAAAGATGATCCTGTATGGTGCGATACTATGGTATACAGGATTCAAATAAGTTCCTACGTGGTGAGAGAGGTCACGAACGAGTATATGAACCCTGAACGTGGACCATGGTACGTGTACGTACATTGACCACCAATCAGACAGCATTGTCCAGGGGAGATAACGATGATGGGTGTCCCCAACCCAATCGGCGGATCTAGCCATCTGACTCTCACCAGCTTGTGGGTTTTCGCCCTGAGCAGCAAGTGTTTCGTGGCAGCGAACGCATTCTCGCGTGCGTATGAGTGTTAGTGCGCTGCAGGGTAAGCAATATTATGTATCTTAAACCGGAAAGGGCCAGACCCAACAACGCGCGAGATCTCTCTATCTCGCCCACGGATCTCATACCAACGCTGCAAAAACCGTGCATCAACTGCGACCTCCAACGCCGGCGGCAAGCTGCTTCACGGAGATGAACATACCGGAGACAGCGGAAATGCTTCCAGGCAAGCTGCTTGAGAAAAGCAGGTACAACTGCACCGTCACCGACATTCCAGCCTTCGATCACAACACAGCGGAATCCACACTCGTGACACGTATTCGTACGATTTATACCTCAATTATGGAATGCGTCTGCTCTCACACGCTCCGACTACGCTAACGAACCCCGTGCTGTGGAACCACTCCCCACACTTGGCGCCGAACGGTCTTTCCCTTCCTCTCCTCTGCTTGCCAGCAACACCAGATCAACGCGCGGGGATCTTGATCAGGCCCCCGGAGCGTGACTGCTACTACTACTTAAGCTTTCCCACGCTCCAATCCATCAGATGGCCTCGGTTCACCAGTATGGAGCGACTCGGGGTTATCTGACCAGCATGAGCTCCTCGTCGGGAAACTATCGGAGCGCGCCGCTATTTGGCCAGCAGCCGGCTGAGACATTCACGGCCGAGATGCGGGACCGGCAGGCGCGGGGCAAGGACCCGTATCAGGACTCGTCGGATTCGTCGGATTCATGGGGTAGTCGACACCGGTGAGCTTCCGATACGTGCCTGGCATGCTGGAATACCTTGATGTTCCCTGGCCTCGGGTGTTGAGAAGAAGGAAATGGCTGATGAAGCGTCAGTCCAAAGGATGAGCCCTTTGCCGTCGTTGAGCGTCGACGTATAGCCGCCCAGGTACTCGACACGCCGGAGCTGCTCATGATGAATGCACAGCGGGACAACGCTGTGAGTGGATTTACCCTACTATCTTGGGAACTCAATCCTGAAGATTTGGTATTGTCGATCTCGCCTTCTCTTTTCTCGAAAACTATCTGGTTTACAACAAAGTTTTCTTGTTCTCTCTACTCAACTCTACCATCGTATGCATGCAATCCAGTCATCCCCGGTCCGGTAGACCATGGGCCCCCTACCAAATTTCAGTGGCCGCCTCGCTAGCTCTCCTGTAACCCGAACTTGCCACTCCCATACTGATAGAACCACTAGTCCATCCCAGCAACTCGCCTCCGCTACACACGCATGCTCTGCGGCATCGAAGAGCCGCCTTCGCATCAAGCCCGGTCGGCATCAGCCAAGAAGTCCACCTCTTCTTCCTCGCCCCGCCACGGCGGAAGCAAAACGCCATCCAAACGGGCCGGTGATCGGGCGGCTAGGTAGCACCCTCAGCAGTCTATTGGTTCGTACGCCGCTACCGAGAGTGTTGGTGATTACGATGCGGACTCCTGGATTGCCTTACGGAGAGCTGCTCGGGCGAACGTGCTGTCTCGAGGCCGCACGCATCTGGGACGGTGGGATTCCCGGGCCGGATCGATAGGATGGAATGCTGGTCAGCCGGAGCAAGAGCGTGCACAAAGGGAAGGGGACTCTCGGTGGTGTGGAGGCAGGGTTTGAGCGGCGGCTCATCAGGCTGGATAAGGAGGAGTCCATGGAAGCTATTGCGGTTGGTGCGCGGAGTTCTCATCTTGGACGCGGGTCTTCGAACATTAATATTCTTCCGGGGGATGGTCATCGTCATGCTTTACATTGATTTCTTTACGTCAGGTAGTGCCGGGCTTCGTGGAGTTTTGCTTTGTCGTTAGACTGCAGGCGAGGTGATACCCCAAGACTAAGGGCGGCCCTCTGAATTTTTACAGTTTCATTACATGGGAAGGGAGGGTCTTTCGTACCAAGGGAATAGGCACTAGCGAGTTCGGGGTCATGGAGTTCAAGCAGTAGGCTAAAGTCGAGCTATTCTAGGAAAGAGAGTGTTTGCTGTTATGAATGCGGCAGCATGAGTGATAAGTGATGACGGCCCACCGTCCAAGTCTTTGGATTGTTCGCGTGTCACCTGCTGATTGTTCAGAACAAAAAGCTCGATGATGTCCCTACGAGGCACGCAGGAGCAAAGCAAACCAACGCCCATCAACCGACATTTGTATCTGTCCGAGCTAGTAATGTGAAGTGTTGGCAACGCACGTCGAGCGCTAGTCTCCTAGGATCTGTGTTTTCCGGCCTGAACTGTATTCATATTCACCGTGTAGGTCTTGACGCACTTCCGATTCTCCAAGGGTGTGTTGTCCGTTTGCGAGCGACTCAATTGCACGTTGGCATCTTATTAATGTGTGGCGACTCCTTCGTATGCATTATCTACTATGTAGTGTGAGAGAAACCGGTTCAATCTGGTAGTGACCAAAGAACGCCAAACTGGAATCAACAAAATGAGCCAAAAACGTAACGGCCAGTCCATTTCTTCCATCCGTCGTCACTGCTCTGTAGCCATATCTAACAATCTGAAGGGGAGGGATGAGGAAGCAAAGACGCTTATTGACAACTAGTCCATGAAAAAGACGATCGATTATGTAAACCAATCCAAACCCCGAATCCTTTACTTCAACGTCACCCGGCTTCACCATTCATCCGCCTCAAGTGGCGATAAGACCGTTTACTGCGAAGTAAGGTTAGCCTGAGTTCTATCATTGATGGCGAAGCAAGCTGTGAGTACATACCAAGATCTCATCCTCCATGGGCGCATCGCCGTTGGTTGCAGCGGGAGCTCCACCGTTGGCATTCTCATTTTGGTTGGTAGCCTCGAAGTAGTCTGCCATTTCGGAGTCCAGTTCCTCTGCTGTCTTCTTGGTCGGTCGCGAGCTGCGGGTGGCACGAGGGGCCTTCTTACGACCACCGCCTCGACTAGGACCTGCAGTACCAGCATCCTTTGCCCCGGTTTCCTTCTTCCTGCTTGCAGCAGCGGACTTGGGCTGCGACTTTGGTTGTGAGATGCGTTCAGTGAGGGTCTTAACCGGAGGAGCTATCTCCGCAGCCTTATTACCGCTCACAACGATCTCAATCTTGATAGGTCTGCTGTCGACGAGGAGACCGTTGAGCTTTTGGAAGGCCTTGGTTGCGCCATCGGGCTTGGTGAAGGTGACGGTAGCAATGCCACGGCTCGCACCTCCCGGGCCATAGGACAGCTCAACGCGCTTGATAGGCCCCACTGAAGTTACAAAGTACTCCTACGGAGGAAAGGTGATGTTAGTGATCAGAAAATCCATCGGTAATAATTTCGTCGCGGGATTTCGAACTTCGAGCATTGACCGACGGAACCAACTAGAGCGCCATCCCCAATGAGTGGATACAATAACAACTTCAAGGTCAACGAGCACGCAGCGAGCGTTAGTAAGGTCGTCAGCAGCGACAGTCCAACAGGCTTTTGGGGAGGTTGGTGCTAAGCAATGCCGGCATCGGACACCGTGGAAACTCATCGCCAACCAACGACGAATTCCGCCCCCGAGCCCACACTGTCAACAACTGTGACGATGATTCACATTGTCCATCGGAAATTACAACCGCTCATCTGCCCTCCAAGCGAACCACCGCCCAAAGAAGCCTTAGTCGGACCCTCAGATACTACCTGGCAAACGCCGAGGACATGAGCGATATGCTCAATGGAAGGACAGTATACTCGCACTGATAGAAGCCCGAGAGGTACTTGGGTATACCTCGAATAGTCTGCTGTGCTGTTGCTGCTCACTGCTATGCTCGTTGACAAATACGGTTACTTCGTATACAGGACGAAAACTATCGTCCTAAGGGCAAAAGCACATAGCCCTAGCCACAGGATTACATGTCATTCAGCGCTATAGTCAACTTGTCCACAAAACGCCGACCTATTGCAGAGGGTTGCCAGGCCTCGCGAATGGCGCAATATTGTGTGATGACAAGGACCTGCTCAACTTCAGCCAGATGTACATCGCGTTATGCGAGTACATCTGGTCGAGGAAGGAGACTGGGCGACTAGACAGCGCCTGGTTGGCCTAGTACAATGCGTGTGCAGAGACAGGATAGATCATACCGTCGGTCGTTCGATATAGGATACGCGCGCGGCATATGGAAGAACATGTCGATGAAATTCCATTGGCTTGAAAGAGCCTTAATGGAAACATACCTTGATCTGTGCCTCATTTACATCCTTGGGCTGTTCGACGCGTCAGTACGCAATTAAAAGCTGAATGCAGGATCACACAATGCTTACCAGGTTGCTGACAACTACCTTGCCATCACCGTTTCCTCCAAAGGCCTTGGCAGGGGCTTGCTTTGATGCAGCAGCCTGGGGCTTCTTTGAATTCTTGTGCACACCACCAACGGGAGCAGTGGTAGTGGGACGTCCAGCAGAGCGGCGAGGATTGGTTCTGCCACCACGGCGGCCTCCAGCCTTGCGCTGAGTGGAGACGATCTCGTCGAGAGACTGGTCCAATTTGCCAGACATGTTGATTGTGTAGAGAGCAGTCACCGAGTGTGAGGGTATATGGTCTGGTGATGGTGGCGTCAAGATGACTGCGTTGTCAAGTAGACGTGTGAAGTCGACTAGAGACAATGCAAAGGGTAGCGTGTAGTGTTGATTAGATGGCCGTCAGCTGGTTGGCGTGACGAAGTAGAAAGGCAGTATGGAAATCGAGAACGACTTTATCGTGCCTGCGCTGGTGTCGAGATGACTTCCGCGGAAGAAATGGGCAGTGGGCAAGAGATATGATGAAACCGGCAGACCTCGTCGATTGGCGAGTACTGATGGAGGTGGCAGTGCAGGTATGGGGGTACTGTAGCCAGAAGAAATGAAGTCAAACTAGAATATGTGGTCGAGATCTTCTTGTTGCGAAAGAAGCGGAGAAGACGACCGAAATGGAAGACGTTGGGTTCTTGATGATTGCAGAAAAGAAATGGATGATCCAGGCAGAAGGCGCAGAGGAGAAAGAGAGACGCGAAAACAGGCAGAGAGGCCAGGGTGATGAGAAACTGAATGGGGCTGACGAGACAACAATCCACAATCCACAATCCACAATCCAGGGGGTGGGCCCGCCGCGTCGGGGACACCAAAGCTAATCCGCATCCGGCTTATCTGGACTACTGTACTGGTACAGTACGTACAGTACTGTAGTTGGTGGGCACCGCCACACTCACATTAGCAGTCCGTCCTGGACGCTTCTAGCCTGCCATAGCTTTGGCAGATCATCAACCCAAATCCATGGTGCTAAATCTGGATGTGGGTGCTGCTCCCCCATTCGAGTCTTGATTGATGGTTGAAATATGATCATCTGGGATGCTGGATTGCTGACTTCTCGGGCGCTGAGCACGTCTTGGTGGTGTGAGAGATGTGTACAGTCTTGCAAGAAGGGCCTAATCTACAATTACACAGCTGAATCCTTTTATTCACTGATTTTCCGCCGAAGAAAACCTTGTGCCACGCCGAATCGTCCGCTTGAATTCTCTTAAGGAGTATAAGGTACCAGTCGTCGTCAAACCTCCTTGTCTGCATCACCCGATCCGACATGGCATCATACGCGCCGCCTCCGTTCCTGTGAAGCGTATACCCTCAAGCACCTTTGATTCTGTGCTGTAATTTCGTGATCACCCTCAAGCCACAAAGATTCCCATCATTGACCAAGTCCCTTTACTTTGTCAGATTCGGTTGTTTACTGGTGGCAGGTGTTTGTTGAGTGGGTGCAGCTCTAGCTGCCTTCTGGAGAAGAGCGTCCTCTTGAGAGTTGACCTCGAAGAAGTGGTAGACGACAATGAGGATCATGGCGACCGAGCCGAGAAACATGGCCAGTCTGTAGAGATCATCGTCGGAGATCATTGTGACTGATATGAAGTGACTGGATAGATCGGGACTGAAGTACTGATCTTCGATTGCGCGGAACCTTCAAAGAATTGTCAATTGACTTCTGTCTTCCTTTCAACACTCTTTTCAAACATATACATACTGCTGTCTTTCAATTTGTCAATGGCGAATCTCGTGGTGAATTTTGGCGACAAGTGGATGGATTGCGCGGCTTGAGAATATGGACGTGTTAAGGCCAGCTTGAGCTTCAACGTGCCAGTTGGTATCGCCGAACCTCAGATACCACAATAGAGCGAGCGAGTACGTAAGTACCTGTGGCCGTGCAGCTTTCCCCGGAAACTCGGACTTTGCGGTCATGTGACGTAGCTTTTCAACATTCAATGTTCCAACTTTCAGCCCCGCCGCCACTAAGACAGCCCACCATTCCCACTGGAAGCCCTGAGTGAATCAGTTGGAACTTGCCCAACTAACAGCACTCGAAATTGACCGGTTGGGTGTCGCGGCGGAAGTTTTTCAAGTGGACAGAAATCTCGAGGAGATCGTATTTCGCCGGCCCAAATTAGCCGAATCCAGACTTCGACCCAAGATCACCGACATATTATCATTAGTAGCCATGCCTCCCAAGGTCAAGAAGGATGAAGGCAAGGGCAAGAAGCCGGACAAGACCAAGGTCCTCGAGGACAGGACCTTTGGCATGAAAAATAAGAAGGGCGGTGCCGCTCAGAAACAAATCAAGCAGATCCAGTCCTCCCTCGGCACCAGTGTCGAAGAAAAGAAGAAGCAGGCTGCAAAGGAAGCCCGCGAGCGAGAGAAGAAGGCCGCCGAGGATGCCAAGAGGGAGACAGATGCCTTGATGAACAAGGAAGCCCAGGTACAAAAGGTGCCCTTTGGTGTCGATCCCAAGACCGTCGTCTGCATATTTTTCAAGAAGGGCAACTGTGAGAAGGGGAAGAGATGCAAGTTCTCACACGATTTAGCCATGGAGCGGAAGACGGAGAAGAGAAACCTATACACCGATGGTAGGGCCGAGGAGACGGAGAAGAAGAAGACAGAGACTTCCGAAGATTGGGACGAGGAGAAGCTGCGGCAAGTCGTCCTCTCCAAGAAGGGCAACCAGCAGACTACAACCGACAAGGTCTGCAAATTCTTTATCGAGGCCATTGAAGACGGCAAGTATGGTTGGTTCTGGACGTGTCCGAATGGCGGCAACCAGTGCAAGTACAAACACGCTTTACCGCCTGGGTACGTCTTTCACCCCTTGTGGTAGGATGCCGTACGAATACTAACCTATCTCCAGTTTCATTCTCAAGACGAAAGAACAGCGTGCCGCTGAGAAAGCCCTCATGGACAAGTCGCCCCTGAAGACGCTGACCCTAGAAGAATTTTTGGAATCAGAGAGGCACAAGTTGACCGGCACCCTCACACCAGTAACACCGGAGAGCTTCGCCAAATGGAAGATGGAACGTGTTTCCAAGAAGGCTGCTGAGGAGCAAGCTCGACAAGCCAAGGAAGCCACAGGTCGTGCACTGTTTGAAAGTGGCAATTGGCGCTTTGCGGAGGAGGGTGAGTCTGAAGACGAAGACGAAGATGACAGCGCCTGGAATTTGGAGAAGATGCGGAGAGAAACGGAAGCTCTACGGCAGAAGAAGGAGGCGGAACGGTTGGCTGCTCAAAACGGGTACCCCAATGGAGAATCGGGCCCGTCAGACTACGTCCCCCCTCCAGACACTGGAGATGGTGTTGTAAACGGTACGACTACTGGGGCTGCTTCATGACTCTACTCTTCTCAGCCATAACTCCGCCCAGTTGGACGCTGCCAAAAAAGTCGAAGCAGGGGTTACACTAAGAGCCAAGCCCAGGGAGGCAATGCTACATTCCCAGATCACAAGGTCGTCGAAGATTGATGCAAAATCAATTACACAGCTCTGCCCATGGCACCTACCCGTCGCCCCTCAAAGTGAGCTGGGCAGTAAGCGGGCAGGTAGTATTGGAGCAGACCTGTGCATCAGCTAGGTTGGTTTTGCATGAACTTTATGACTCAACAAATATCATACATATTCTGACAGTCCCGGAGTCCCTAAGCGCTCTGTCATGTCGTGACTTGGCACCCTCTATCTCTTTTAGGTCATTATGTACTACACTTACAGGCTCCTTGCTCCCCTAGAACTTCTCTACAAAAGGCCGCATGTCCAACTCCTGTGTCCATGCAGACCTCGGCTGCGTATGTAAGTGCCAATAACTCTCTGCGATTGCACCAGGGCTCAACTTGCCATCCTCCACGCCCCCGTTCATTTCGTACCCTTTTGATCTGGGGACATCAATCCCACCATCGATGATAGAATGGGCTACATGAACGCCCTGCGGTCCAAACTCTCGGGCAAGAGACTGCCCGATCGCTCGGCGTGCAAACATACCAGAGGCCATGGTACTGAACTTGGCGGACCCTCGGACAGACGCTGTGGCACCAGTAATGAGCATCGTAGGTGGATGTGGGCCAGTGCCGACTGCGTCTAGAAGGAGAGGCATGGTCTTTTGAGCGAAGATGAAGAATCCACGGCTAGGAGGTTGTTAGCTAATCTATACATCATGCCAGTCTTTCTTTATCCCTCCAGCACCCCTCGCTATGGACAACCTCAACCAGCTCTCCCCTCAATCAATCCCCTAGCAGCGACTAAGCAGAGCACGAAAAGAAGAGAACTTACGCATTGCCTGTTACACTCGCATCGAAATCCTCCACGCTCGCCTCCAGGAACGGCTTGAGACTATACCCTGCACTGACATTATAAACCGCGGTAGCGAGCTTCAAGCCCGGCAGTTTCTTCGAGATGGACTCGAATGCCGATTCCATGCTCTTGACATCCGCGGCGTCCGCACTGATGCCCAGGGCTTCGCCGCCGGAAGCGTTTATCTCGGTAACTGTATCCTGTGAGGAAGGTTAGTGACGATTGATTCGGGGCATTGGCTATAGACTGACCTGATAGGAGGCGGGCGTTCGCGCCATCAAGATCACGGGATAAGCCTTCGCAAAGCGGAGAGCGCAGGCCCGGCCGGTACCTGTGCCAGCGCCTGCGATGATGGCAAATAGTTTGGAGGGCATTGTGAGTTGTTGGGGTGGTTGAGCTGTTTAATAAGATTGAAGGATCAGATCCCGTTCTTGATGGCTAAGATTCTTGAGTATCAGGTAGACTCGGATAGAGGCGAGATGTCAAGTATAAACGGATTTAATTAGAATTCTTTTCAAGGGTATAATATATGAAAATACAAGTATATGAAACGTAGCTTTGCGGGTCAAACTCTGAGTGAGTAAGTTGGGGATTGCTAGGTAGTGTCATAGATGTAAGTTGGGACCGTTGCTCAAATTGGCCCGCTGGAAGACATGGGCTTACAAATCAGGCAATCACTGGCATATTGCTTCTGAGCGATAAGGGGTGAGTCGTCTTAATCAATCCCTTCTCAACTTTATAAATTTCTGCAAACGTGATCTTTGAATGATGGGAGCTTTCTATATTCTCTCTCTACCTCCTGAGACTTATGATTTCTTGGTAAAAGCTGGATGATTGACGTGATTAGAAACATCAAGATGGCACTTATCCGGTATAGTGCATTTAGCCGTCAAGACCAATAGCATAAGGAAACTACGCGTAACGTTAGCGTGTCAATACAGTAACACCTCGACTTCCTTATGTGCAGGCTCACCTCTTAACACCACTGTGGTCCACACTTCCTCCAATTGGGATCCTGTTCATGCGTTCTTCGGTTATTCTAAGATACCCCTTTTCAAAGTCTCACTAATACAGTCCGGAGAGTTACATGGACCACCAAAGCAACGTCAAAAAAAGCTACAATGGAAAACGGTGATAAGGGAATGATATACGACAATGGCGATCTAGATGCCGAAGGTCCAGATGCTAAAGATGCAGCGGAAGATGCAGAAAATGTTAAGGAAGAAGCCAATGGTGAATATCTCAGTGTTCCTGTTGTCAGTTCGGATGTCATCCCACAAAACCACGATAGACCGAAATCAAAATCGGGTGGGAATATTCATCAGGCATCACCATCAAAACCGCGTTTGGTTGTGGCTATCGAATCAACCTCGTCACAAGCTCAATCTAACAACGCTATACTCGACTCGCCCACCTATAGAGATACAAGCCGGCTGCGTACCCGGCCAGAATCTCAAGCAACGGGTTCTGATGCATCGCCAGCAATATCCCCATTCTGCCAAGAATTGGACGGTCCTTCTCTGCAGCCGAAGAAGAAGCGTGGTCGACCCAAGGGCTGGAGACCAGGCATGTCTTACGCGAAACTAAGAGGCGACCCTGCGCCTGGGTCAAAGCTTAAGAAAGCTCCAAAATCTAAGACCGCCGCCGCACAAGCAAACGGAGAGGTCAAGAGACGTGGCCGTCCTATTAAACCGCCTGAGCTATCGATGAGAGAGCAATACTTACGATCCAACCCGAGATTCAGATCTTTTGGGTGCGAGTGGGATGAGGAGATAACGACCCCAAGCGCGGAGACTACAGACTCACGCTGCCCAGCAGAACTACAAAACATGAAAACGCTACGCAGACACGTCTTTCTTATCCACGGCGACATGGATCCTCTGATCTGTCGATGGGGCAAATGCGCGCAACGTGAAGCACCAGTCGAATTCGTGGACGAAGACACCTTCCGGATGCATATGCAAAAGGCGCATTTCGAATCTTACATTTGGCACATGGGCGATGGAATTCAAAATAAAGGTCTTGCATTATTAAAACAGAACCCCAATGAGATCCCTGCGTATCTCTTTGATAAGGATGGAAATCAGGTCACGCCTTCGGTGAGGGATCAGCAATTCGAAGATACGGCGGGTATGTTAGAGAGGAAGCGTAGGGTGAGGGACAGAATTCGCCGAGCATGGGAGGACGCTCCAGAAGAACAGGAGTATATGATGCAGACGCTCCATGGGACGGGTGCATTGGGTGCATAGAGAATGGTGCGGATAGCAAACGTCGGCACGTTGGCCGTCGTTGGGATATCACTATACTCGCAACAAATCTGAGGGGGATTTGGGAGTCTGCCCGGGCGAGTGGTGGAATATGATTACCAATCATAGGGACATCGTTCTGCAGAGGCAATAATTAAAGTACCTGATACCAACGCTGTGATGCCATCCTCATACCAATCAGAGTGTGCGGTTTATCCTACGACCTCGGAATTTGGAGGAAGATGCGGCCAGTCTGCTCGGGATTCAAGCTAGGACGGACCTGCAAGTCCATTTCACCCTACCGTGGCTAAGATCACAAAACTCGCATAGTTGTTAGCCTTGCAGGCAGGGACTTTTGACGGTCCATTTACAGGTTGCTGACTAGAGTAGCTCTGGATACCCGGGTCCCAGATCAATACAGACTTTGAAACAACCAAAATACCAGCTGTCATATGGAGTATAGATATAAGCTCGAAAAATTGAATGGATGGAAAGCACAGTCTGTTGCACGGCGAGCCAGAAAGCCCAGAATAACAAGCTAACGAAAGCGCCTAGTACATAGAGAGCCTAGAGCAGGCCCTATATTTAATCAGAGCCTACACAGTAGATCAGGGGGTCGGCTGCAGCCAGGATAAGCTGTCGGGTCATTGGCTTTCGACCCTCATCGTAACGATAGCGTGGATCGCACCTGTTGACGGCAGACGATTTTGAGTTCAATGCCACGCAGCTCGAGTGAGTTGCCTCTGAAGCTCGGTACATACCTCGTCACTACCTGTGCTGAATAGTAAACCTTGAAAATAAGGGGTATCAATATGCGACCCGATCGATTGGCCAAACTCTGTTTCCTATTCGGTCCTGAGAAGGCTTCTTCCATTTTCAATTTGGCAGGTGGCGATATGCCAAGTAAGTATCTATAGGTATAGTTGAAGTATTCCAAACAAAAGAATAAGGGCATTCGTAGTGCTGTGTGGTCAGGTACTAGACGGGTAATGTACTGCGAGAACAATGATTCAACGTCTCGCGCTTCGATAGCTACCTATGTACTCAGTCTGAGTCGTATCAGAGGATGCATCGTCACGTGTGCCCACGACAGCCAGGTGAAGAACTTGCAATGGCCCGATTATTCTTTATTGCATGATTGTATTTGTTGTTCACCCGGTGACTGACGTAGAAATGGGGAATACTTACGGAGCAATCGGTGATCCCAGGTGCTCATTCGCAAAAGCCCAGTTTCTCCTCACCTCATCCGAACGAGTGTCCAGAATTCAGATCATGCAAGTCCAATCCGATGCAATAATCCAGTTTTCGCTCAATCTTGCTCACCACTCAACATTCACTTCACTCCGCTTGAAACGACACAACACAACTCTGATCAATCCATCTTTGTTCAACACAGCAGTAACGTGGCTTTCCTTCCAGGCTGGCCGGTAACCCAGACCATCGGATACCAATCGCTAAGAAAGACCTAGTCTCTCGCTAAAGGTCCAAGCCCCTCTGCTGTCCCCTGACGACTTCCGGAGTACCCGCTATGTACCTTTACCACTAAGCGCTCGCTCGACTCAGCCCCTCGTATTGGATTCGGAATCTGCCACCGATTTCCGCCTATGCTTGGCCAACTCCCGGCCTGAGGCACCGATTATCCAGCAAAGGGTACGCACCACTAGCAGAGAAGAGAGGAGCCAAGCAGGTCCAGAGCCACTCACGAGCGATTGATCAGCAGCCATGGGGTCTCTTTCCGGTCCCCCTTCGCCGACACAACCTCCTCCACCAGAGCCTCCGATCAATCATCCTCTGGCTCAGAATCAGGGTCAACGTCGTCAAAGCAAGTTGAGTATCAAGCAGAGACTGGCAACATGGCATGCGAATGACATCCCTGTTGACGAGAACACCATGCCGTCTACCATTCAGTCCCCGAAGGGCAACTTCAACCAGAAGCTCAGGAACTTCTTTAGGATAGACAAGAACGATGCGAAGTCGGCTCCCGGTTTAGAAAGCGGTTCATTGAAGAACAATGACAGCAAGAGCAATGGGTTTCGTAATACAAAGTTCTTCTCTACCGTCGGCCGCCTTAGATCGACGACTACCGCGAGTGAAGGCAACCCGCTTGATGAGGCCATGAGCCCAACCGCTCATGCCAACCCATACTATGCTATTCAAGGCCATCCAACCCTTCAGCACCACAACGGCAGCTCCGTACCGCCGAGCCCCCCAGATACCCCCAGCTTCAAGGTCTCCGGGCCTGACGGCTCGAAGCCTCACGCCACCAACGCGACGAAAGAGGAACTGGCGAGGAAGCTCCGGAGAGTAGCCAGTGCTCCGAACGCTCACGGAATGTTTACTAAGGGTAAAAGCAGCGGGGAGAGGCCCGCTACTGCTGAGTTGGGCAAAGAACCCCTGGTGCAGAACCCGGATTCCACGGCCCTGGGTCTGGTCGACAAGACCACTGTCGTCGATGTTGGAAGCCTCGCCGTGCCCGATAAGGACGGGCTCGGTGCTCTGCCTTCTCCCAGTCGCAGTCCGTTGGCCTTCCGTAGGACGTACAGCTCCAATTCGATCAAGGTCCGCACCGTTGAGGTTGGTCCTGCCAGCTTCGACAAGATCAAGCTCATCGGGAAGGGAGATGTGGGCAAGGTCTACCTAGTCCGGGAGAAGAAGAGCACGCGACTCTACGCTATGAAGGGTGAGCATGAGATTCCTTCCACAAGGACACTTGGTAGCATCATATTGACGTAAGCAGTGCTGAGCAAGAAGGAGATGATCAAGCGCAACAAGATTAAGAGAGCACTCGCCGAACAAGAGATTCTCGCGACAAGCAATCATCCATTCATCGTCACATTGTATCATTCATTTCAGTCCGAAGACCACTTATATTTGTGTATGGAATATTGTAGTGGTGGGGAGTTCTTTAGAGCATTGCAGACTCGTCCCGGGAAATGCATCCCCGAGGATGACGCTCGCTTCTATGCTGCCGAGGTCACAGCTGCCCTGGAGTATTTGCACCTGATGGGCTTTATCTATCGGGACCTGAAGCCAGAGAGTATGTTCAAACGAGATCCAGGAGCAGAAGATCCAGCGCTAACCTACTTGTTCAGACATCTTGCTTCACCAATCCGGCCATATCATGCTGTCAGACTTTGATCTTTCGAAACAGTCGGATCCAGGCGGCAAGCCCACCATGATCATGGGAAAGAACGGCGCTAGTACTTCGTCCTTGCCCACCATAGACACGAAATCTTGTATTGCGAATTTCCGAACCAATTCGTTTGTGGGAACTGAAGAGTATATTGCGCCGGAAGTGATTAAGGGTAGTGGGCATACGAGTGCGGTGGACTGGTGGACTCTTGGCATCCTCATCTACGAGATGCTTTACGGCACAACCCCTTTCAAGGGTAAGAACCGAAATGCAACCTTTGCAAACATTCTCCGAGAAGAAGTTCCCTTCCCAGAGCATTCCGGAGCACCGCAGATTTCAAAGTAAGTTGTCCGATGAGATATGTAGTGGTATACCGTGCTGACTTTGGCAGCTTGTGCAAATCTTTGATCCGGAAATTGTTAATCAAGGACGAAACCCGAAGGCTGGGCGCCCGTGCCGGTGCATCAGACATCAAAGTTCATCCTTTCTTCCGAACAACGCAGTGGGCTCTCATCCGGCATATGAAGCCGCCGATCGTTCCCCATGCAGGCCGAGACGTTGACACCATCAACTTCAGAAACGTAAAGGAGAGCGCGAGTGTCGATATCAGCGGAACCAAGTCGAGAAATCTCCAGGGTGTGCCTCTGGACAGCGGGCTGGCAACTCCAGGGAACGATATCGTTGACCCATTTGAGGAATTTAACAGCGTAACGTTACACCACGATGGCGATGATCATCACTACGATAGTCAGGGTTCGACGGCGTACGACTCATAGGGATGCGGGCGTGATGCGACTCAGATTACTACTCAAGCCATCCCTTTGGGGCAATTACGACTCAGTCGGCGGGTCGCGCAACTTTTCACCTTTGCTCGCCATTTTGCCAGAAGATGAGATCTTGCGCATCGTCTCAACCTCTGTATTTACCTCGTCACACAAAACAGTATCAACCAAGCGGGCCCGCGCCGATGAGGGCTGCAGTATGATTTCACCACATGAGAAAACAATCAGCATGCATTATGAATACTCTTCTGTCATTCATTCATAAGCGAGCCGTGACCCGAGGTGGGCAAGGAGGGGGTTTCAGCCACGGATGGCAATGACAGAAGTTCCACCAGGCATTCAGCGGCGTTTTGCAGGTTCAGTTCAGGAGTTCTCGGTACCTGTTTGTGAGAGAAGATAACTACTATCATTGGGAAAGACCTGTAGCACTGTTCGTGCTGTATAGCCATTTGCTGTTCTGCCAAATGCATTAAGTTTACTTTGACCATGGTTCTCCTTGAGCCTCATGAACCCAACGGCCCGCTGTGAGCTAGTATTACGATTCCCTGACGTCAGTGGCTGAGGTAAAGGGGCTAACTGGATCCGACGGTTCTTGATGGAACGTTCTTCGTAGCTTCTAGGAAATTGCCTCTTTTGCACTGTACCACGATATACTTGCTCCGCAGAAAACGCCTGTTGTCTAATCTTCAAAGGGTCACTGTTGACGTAGACAAGGTACTAACTCACGTTTGCAGTCAGCCTCGAGAGAAGGCCGCTGGTACGGCTTCATTCCATTTATGATTACAAATTCAGTGAGTAATTCGAAGTCGATGGGCCATTCCCACAAGCTTAGCCTGGAATTTCCACAACCAGCGAAGCCCAAGATACATAGGGCGTACGCTCGTCACGAGGCTGACCTACAATTCGACTACGTTCAAGGGCTTTCTGGTTCGTATATAGCCGATACAGTAATCTTCGATGGCCCAATAAAGTTAATGTATTTCTTTCTTGAACTTTATCATAAGAAGCCGGGTACCACGGCATCTTGTAACGGACTGAAGTTCAGTTTGCAAGATTCGCGACACTGAGAATGTGCATAAATACGTGTCAGATGCCGTTCCTTATCGATGTCTTTTAGAAGCTCGGTAGAACCCATGAAGAACACAGATATTTTCTATGCAAGTCAAGACTCTTAATGCTTAAGTCATCATTGAATTTCAGTGGCTTGCCATTATGAATTGCAAATCCTGCGTCCCTCTCCTCACTCTACTCTCAATCTTGGGCCTTGTCCTAGGTCTACCTACAAACCCTGAACCTCATGTCACTTCTCGTACTCGAGGTCCGGTCGAGGTCACCCAGCTCCATCCGATCAATGACAACTCACCAGATGCCAAGCCGTCGTATACTGTTGTTGACGATGCCCAAACAAGGACGCCAGGGTTTGATGGCAGGCTAGCCTTGCCTAATCATACCCCGCAGGCCAATGATACAGTCACATTAAACCCGGCAAGGATCTCGGGCAGTTACAAAGGCCTCGAGGCGGAGGTCTCAATCCATAAGGGTGGTGGTGGTACGTCTTCCTTCGACTTCAAACCCTGATTCCTGCCTAGTCTGGTTCACTGTTATATAACTATTCGGTTCATTCCCCGAAAATAATTGACCTTTTCGTCCTGACGTTCTGCAGGCGGCCATGGCGGTGGCCATGGAGGCTCAAGTTCGGGATGCTCAAGTTCGGGAAGCTCAAGCTCGGGAGGACGAGGACTGGTTGTCAGTGGAGCTGCTGGCAGTGGAGGTGCCAGTAAAGGTGATTCCGGACGCCTTACTCCGACATCGACAGCATGGGCTCTTAGTGTGATCTTAGGGACTTTTAGATGGTTGCTTGTATGAAACGATGTCTCAAGGTTTTCTCCTGCCCCGTAATGATAAACTTCTGTAACGAAGTGCATGGCAATAGGTGTCTTGATCCAACCTTCGCGTTTCAATAGACAGGCCTACAGTTTTTTCGCTTTGAACCATAAGGTATAAATCCTGTTTGCAACTATCTACTTAGGGAGCATTGTGTCACAGGGATAGATAATTTGAGAGCAGGGATTCAGTAACAACTCGGGGGTGGCATCTCCCTAGGTGGCAACGAAATTCTTTCTCCCTATTCACCCTCAGGCAAGAGTTAGATGTGTCTTATGCTGCTTTCCGTAGCCCGTTATGTCTATGTGTTCAGGTATTTACCTTGGAAGCTATTGATATAGGGAGTGCTGCCATTTTCTGTGTTCATCACCATCATGTCACTTCAGCGAAAGTCTCTCGATTCGTAGGACTTACGGCAATTCCTTTTCAACATTGTCCTATACATCACAACGTCGCCCTGAAGCTAGACAGAATGGCAGAACCGGAGAGTCTTGAAGTCGGCAGCGGCGACACCGACAATGGCAACCAGCTACGCATTGGCGCAGCAAAGCTGAAGATGAGAAATTTAGTGAGAGAGAATTAGCTCTGCTCGCCGGTAACGCAGAAGATGACCAGGAACGTTTCGTCAAGAAGATCATGTCTGCTTACAAGTCCCCTTTATGGTCGATGCCTCCACCATAAAGTAACATCTCACGCAGTTTTCCCGTCATACGACTCCTTCGGCAATATCCTTGTACCGAAGAAAAAGGGATAAGCTGAAGTCGGCGGAGGCAGCCGGCCGAAGATCTAATTGGGCTTGGCAATGCCTAATACGAGGGCAGGCTGCCGACATACGAGGAGTTAGCAGCAATTCGAATCTTTAGTAGTCCAGCGGAGGGTCTAGGCATCTTCCCTACTAGACTGATGAAATATGCGCAAGCTGCGAAGCTCTCGTTCCTACTTGAAGGCCCCAAGCGCCGAGATACTATCCCTCGGTTCTGAAAGAGGCGTGCGAATATTGATCATCCAGCTCTTGATCTGGATAGCGAAGATCATGATCCTCATTCAGCTCCCAGAAGCTCGCCCGGTATCGAGGAGGAAAGAGACCATGCTCCGGCAGGGAAGAATGGGCATCGTACTTCTCGACTTCGCCAGGCAAACCCCAAGTTTTGTCAAGAGCAAGGCGACAACATTGAATACTTCTATTTTGACGGTAGAGAAGACCGCTACCAGCCAGATGCCCCTAACACCAGGCTAGAGAATGAAGGCTTCGGTGACCATTCCATGAACGACGATGATTCATGCCGATTCGAAGAAGACGTGGATCTGGATGCGGCGAACGTATCGAACAGAGGCGACTCTCCCGCCATTAGCGGCGACGAAGCGGCTGCCAGGAAATTCATGCGCAACCTTCTCACCGCCGAAGAGATCAAGGTCGAGATTGGTATCATCACGGTTGAAGCGGTCCACCCGTTCTTACCTGCTCTTGCCAGCAAGGTCGACGCACTTGAGGTAAAGACAGAGAGGCAAACCAATGCCATACTCGAGAAGATCAGCGAGACCGAGATTGAAAACAAGGCGTCTCGACTCGTTGCAAAC